>OU342746.1:236132652-236732652 GCA_910589775.1 Avena eriantha
ACACACATGCAATGACACTGGGTGTGGTTGATGAAAAGAACATACATGCAATGACACTGGTGGATCCTTATGTGGTTTGTGAGAAGAACAGACTTGCAATGACACTGGTGGATCCTTATGTGGTTCATCAAAAGAACTGACATGCAATGACACTAGGTGTGGTTCATGGAAGTAACAAACATGCAATGACTATAGCTGTGGTTAATGAAAAGAATAGACATGCAATGACACCGGTGTGGTTCATGAAAAGAACACACATGCAATGACACTGGTGGATCCTTATGTGGTTTGTTTAGAAGAACACACATGCAATGACACTGGGTGTGGTTCATGAAAAGAATAGAAATGCAATGACTTATGTGGTTTGTTTAGAAGAAGACGCATGCAATTACACTAGGTGTGGTTCATGAAAAGAACAGACATGCAATGACACTGGTGGATCCTTATGTGGTTTGTTTAGAGGAATAGACATGCAATGACACCGGTGGATCCATGTGTGGTTCATGAGAAGAACACACATCTAATGACACTGGTGGATCCTTATGTAATTCATGAAAAGAACTGAAATGCAGTGACACTGGGTGTGGTTCATGAGAAGAACATACATGCAATGACACTGGTGGATCCATGTGTGGTTCATGAAAAGAACATACATGCAGTCACACCGGTGGATCCTTATGTGGTTTGTCTAGAGGAACACACACGCAATGACACTAGGTATGGTTCATGAAAAGAACACACATGCAATGACACTGGTGGATCCATGTGTGGTTCATGAAAAGAACAGACATGCAGTCACACTGGTGGATCCTTATGTGGTTCATGAAAAGAACAGACATGCAATAACACTGGGTGTGGTTCATGAAAAGAACTGACATGCAATGACACTAGGTGTGGTTCATGAAAAGAACAGACATGCAATGACACCGGTGGATACATGTGTGGTTTATGGAAGTAACAGACATGCAATGACTCTAGCTGTGGTTAATGAAAAGAATAGACATGCATTGACACCGGGTGTGGTTCATGAAAAGAACACACATGCAATGACACTGGGTGTGGTTCATGAAAAGAATAGACATTCAATTACACTGGGTGTGGTTTATGGAAGTAACAGACATGTAATGACTCTAGCTGTGGTTCATGAAAAGAACAGACATGCAATGACACCGGGTGTGGTTCATGAAAAGAACAGACATGCAATGACACTGGGTGTGGTTCATGAAAAGAACAGATATGCAATGACTCCAGCTGTGGTTCATGAAAAGAACACACACATTCAATGACACCGGGTCTGGTTCATGAAAAGAATAGCCATGTAATGACACTGGTGGATCCTTATGTGGTTTGTTTAGAAGAACACACATGCAATGACACTGGGTGTGGTTCATGAAAAGATTAGACATGCAATGACACTGGTGGATCCTTATGTGGTTCGTTTAGAGGAACAGACATGCAATGACATCGGTGGATCCATGTGTGGTTCGTGAGAAGAATACACATCCAATGACACTAGTGGATCCTTATGTGGTTCATGAAAAGAACTGAAATGCAGTGACACTAGGTGTGGTTCATGAGAAGAACACACATACAATGACACCGGTGGATCCATGTGTGGCTCATAATAAGAACAGACATGCAGTGACACTGGTGGATCCTAATGTGGTTTGTCTAGAGTAATACACATGCAATGACACAGGGTGTGGTTCATGAAAAGAACACACATGCAATGACACTTGTGGATCCATGTGTGGTTCATGAGAAGAAGAGGCATGCAATGACACTGGTGGATCCTTATGTGGTTCATGAAAAGAACTGACATGCAATGACACTGGGTGTGGTTCACGAAAAGAACTGACGTGTAATGACACTGGGTGTGGTTCATGAAAAGAACTGACATGCAATGACACCGGTGGATCCATGTGTGGTTTATGGAAGTAACAGACATGCAATGACTCTAGCTGTGGTTAATGAAAAGAATAGACATGCATTGACACCGGGTGTGGTTCATGAAAAGAACACACATGCAATGACATTGGTGGATCTGTATGTGGTTTGTTTAGAAGAACACACATGCAATGACACTAGGTGTGGTTCATGAAAAGAACATACATGCAATGACACTAGTGGATCCTTATGTGGTTTGTTTAGAGGAACAGACATGCAATGACACCGGTGGATCCATGTGTGGTTCATGAGAAGAACACACATCCAATGACACTGGTGGATCCTTATGTGGTTCATGAAAAGAAAAGACATGCAGTGACACCGGTGGATCCTTATGTGGTTTGTCTAGAGGAACACACATGCAATGACACTAGGTTTGGTTCATGAAAAGAACAGACATGCAATGACACTGGTGGATCCTTATGTGGTTTGTGAGAAGAATAGACATGCAATGACATTGGTGGACTCTAGCTGTGGTTCATGAAAAGAACAGACATATAATGACACTGGTGGATCCATATGTGGTTTGTCTAGAGGAACACACATGCAATGACACTGGGTGTGGTTCATGCAAAGAACAGACATGCAATGACACTGGTGGATCCTTATGTGGTTTGTGAGAAGAACAGACATGCAATGACACTGTTGGATCCTTATGTGGTTTATGGAAGTAACAGACATGCAATGACTCTAGCTGTGGTTCATGAAAAGAACAGACATGCAATGACACCGGCTGTGGTTCATGAAAAGAACAGACAGGCAATGACACTGGTGGATACTTGGTGTGGTTCATGAAAAGAACAGACATGCAATGACACCGGTGGATCCTTATGTGGTTCGTTTAGAGGAATAGACATGCAATGACACCGGTGGATCCATGTGTGGTTCATGAGAAGAACACACATCCAATGACAATGGTGGATCCTTATGTGGTTTGTCTAGAGGAACACACATGCAATGACACTGGGTGTGGTTCATGAAAAGAACAGACATGCAATGACACTAGTGGATCCTTATGTGGTTTGTGAGAAGAACAAACATGCAATAACACTGGTGGACTCTAGTTGTGGTTCATGAAAAGAACAGACATGCAATGACACTGGTGGATCCATATGTGGTTTGTCTAGAGGAACACACATGCAATGACACTGGGTGTGGTTCATGAAAAGAACAGACATGCAATGACACTGGTGGATCCTTATGTGGTTTGTGAGAAGAACAGACATGCAATGACACTGGTGGATCCTTATGTGGTTTATGGAAGTAATAGACATGCAATGACTCTAGCTGTGGTTCATTAAAAGAACAGACATGCAATGACACCGGGTGTGGTTCATGAAAAGAACAGACATGCAATGACACTGGTGGATACTGGCTGTGGTTCATGAAAAGAACAGACATGCAATGACACCGGTGGATCCTTATGTGGTTCGTTTAGAGGAATAGACATGCAATGACACCGGTGGATCCATGTGTGGTTCATGAGAAGAACACACATCCAATGACACTGGTGGATCCTTATGTGGTTCATGAAAAGAACTATAATGCAGTGACACTGGGTTTGGTTCATGAGAAGAACAGACATGCAATGACACTGGTGGATCCTTATGTGGTTCATGACAAGAACTGACATGCAATGACACTGGGTGTGGTTCATGAAAAGAACAGACATGCAATGACACCGGTGGATCCATGTGTGGTTTATGGAAGTAACAGACATGCAATGACTCTAGTTGTGGTTCATGAAAAGAACAGACATGCAATGACACCGGGTGTGGTTCATAAAAAGAACAGAGATGCAATGACACTGCGTGTGGTTCATGAAAAGAACAGACATGCAATGACACTGCCTGTGGTTCATGGAAGTAACAAACATGCAATGACTATAACCGTGTTTAATGAAAAGAACAGACATGCAATGACACCGGGTGTGGTTCATGAAAAGAACTGACATGTAATGACACTGGTGGATCCTTATGTTGTTTGTTTAGAAGAACACACATGCAATGACACTGGGTGCGGTTCATGAAAAGAACAGACATGCAATGACACCGGTGGATCCAGGTGTGGTTCATGAGAAGAACACACATCCAACGACACTAGTAGATCCTTATGTGGTTCATGAAAAGAACAGACATGCAGTGACACCGGTGGATCCTTATGTGGTCTGTCTAGAGGAACACATATGCAATGACACCGAGAGTGGTTCATGAAAAGAACAGACATGCAATGACTTATGTGGTTTGTTTAGAAGAACACACATGCAATGACACTTGGTGTGGTTCATGAAAAGAACAGACATGCAATGACACTGGTGGATCCTTATGTGGTTTGTTTAGAGGAACAGACATGCAATGACACTGGTGGATCCATGTGTGGTTCATGAGAAGAACACACATCCAATGACACTATTGGATCCTTATGTGGTTCATGAAAAGAACTAAAGTGCAGTGACACTTGGTGTGGTTCATGAGAAGAACACACATGCAATGACACCGGTGGATCCATGTGTGGCTCATGAAAAGAACAGACATGCAGTGACACCGGTGGATCCTAATGTGGTTTGTCTAGAGGAACACACATGCAATGAAACAAGGTGTGGTTCATGAAAAGAACACACATGCAATGACACTGGTGGATCCATGTGTGGTTCATGATAAGAGCAGACATGCAATGACACTGGTGGATCCTTATGTGGTTCATGAAAGGAACTAACATGCAATGACACTGGGTGTGGTTAATGAAAAGAACTGACATGCAATGACACTGGTGTGGTTCATGAAAATAACAAACATGCCATGACACCGGTGGATCCATGTGTGGTTTACGGAAGTAAAAGACATGCAATGACTCTAGCTGTGGTTAATGAAAAGAACAGACATGCAATGACATTGGGTGTGGTTCACTAAAAGAACACACATGCAATGACACTAGTGGACCCTTATGTGGTTTGTTTATAAGAACACACATGCAATGACACTTGGTGTGGTTCATGAAATGAACAGACATGCAATGACACTAGTGGATCCTTATGTGGTTTGTTTAGAGGAACAAACATGCAATGACACCGGTGGATCCATGTGTGGTTCATGAGAAGAACACACATCCAATGACACTAGTGGATCCTTATGTGGTTTATGAAAAGAATAGACATGCAGTAACACCGGTGGATCCTTATGTGGTTTTTCTAGAGGAACACACATGCAATGATACTGGCGTGGTTCATGAAAAGAACAGACATGCAATGACACTAGTGGATCCTTATGTGGTTTGTGAGAAGATCAGACATGCAATGACACTGGTGGCCTCTAGCTGTGGTACATGAAAAGAATAGACATGCAATGACACTGGTGGATCCATATGTGGTTTGTCTAGAGGAACACACATGCAATGACACTGGGTGTGGTTCATGAAAAGAACGGACATGCAATGACACTGGTGGATCCTTATGTGGTTTGTTTAGAAGAACACACATGCAATCACACTGGGTGTGGTTCATGAAAAGAACAGACATGCAATGAAACTGGTGGATCCTTATGTGGTGTATGGAAGTAACAGACATGCAATGACTCTAGCTGTGGTTCATGAAAAGAATAGACATGCAATGACAGCGGGTGTGGTTCATAAAAAGAACAGACATGCAATGACACTGGTGGATACTGGGTGTGGTTCATGAAAATAATAGACATGCAATGACTCTAGTTGTGGTTCATGAAAAGAACACACATGCAATGACACAAGGTGTGGTTCATGAAAAGAACAGACATGCAATGACACTGGTGGATCCTTATGTGGTTTGTTTAGAAGAACACACATGCAATGACACTAGGTGTGGTTCATGAAAAGAACAGACATGCAATGACACTGGTTGATCCTTATGTGGTTTGTTTAGAGGAACAGACATGCAATGACACCGGTGGATCCACGTGTGGTTTATGAGAAGAACAAATATCCAATGACACTGGTGGAGCCTTATGTGGTTCATGAAATAAAATGACATGCAGTGACACTGGGTGTGGTTCATGAGAAGAACAAACATGCAATGATACCGGTGGATCCATGTGTGGTTCATGAAAAGAATAGACATGCAGTGACAGCGGTGGATCCTTATGTGGTTTGTCTAGAGGAACACACATGCAATGACACTGGGTGTGGTTCATGAAAATAACAGACATGCAATGACACTAGTGGATCCTTATGTGGTTTGTGAGAAGAACAGACATTCAATGACACTGGTGGATCCTTATGTGGTTCATGAAAAGAACTGACATGCAATGACACTGGGTGTGGTTCATGAATAGAGCTGACAAGCAATGACACTTGGTGTGGTTTATGAAAAGAACAAACATACAATGACACCCGTGGATCCATGTGTGGTTTATGGAAGTAACAGACATGTAATGACTCTAGCTGTGGTTGATGAAAAGAACAGACATGCAATGACACCGGGTGTGGTTCATGAAAAGAAAAGACATGCAATGACACTGGGTGTGGTTCATGAAAAGAACAGACATGCAATGACTCTAGCTTTGGATCAAGAAAGGAACACACATGCAATGACACTGGATGTGGTTCATGAAAAGAACGGACATGCAATGACACTGGTAGATCCTTATGTGGTTTGTTTAAAAGAACACACATGCAATGAAACTGGGTGTGGTTCATGAGAAGAATAGACATGCAATGATACTGGTGGATCCTTATGTGGTTTGTTTAGAGGAACAAACATGCAATGACACTGGTGGATCCATGTGTGGTTCGTGAGAAGAACACACATCCAATGACACTGGTGGATCCTTATGTGGTTCATGAAAAGAACTGACATGCAGTGACACTGGGTGTGGTTTCTGAGAAGAATAGACATGCAATGACACTGGTGGACTCTAGCTGTGGTTCATGAAAAGAACAGACATGCAATGACACTGGTGGATCCATATGTGGTTTGTCTAGAGGAACACACATGCAATGACACTAGATGTGGTTCATGAAAAGAACAGACATGTAATGACACTGGTGGATCCTTATGTGGTTTGTGAGAAGAATAGACATGCAATGACACTAGTGGATCCTTATGTGGTTTATGGAAGTAACAGACATGCAATGACTCTAGCTGTTGTTCATGAAAAGAACAGACATACAATGACACCGGTTGTGGTTCATGAAAAGATCAGACATGCAATGACACTGGTGGATATTGGGCGTGGTTCATGAAAAGAATAGACATGCAATGACTCTAGCTGTGGTTCATGAAAAGAACACACATGCAATGACACTGGGTCTGGTTCATGAAAAGAACAGACATGCAATGTCACTGGTGGATCCTTCTGTGGTTTATTTAGAGGAACAAACATGCTATGACACCGGTGGATCCATGTGTGGTTCATGAGAAGAACCCACATCCAATGACGCTAGTGGATCCTTATGTGGTTCATGAAAAGAACTGACATGCAGTGACACTAGGTCTAGTTCATGAGAAGAACACACATCCAATGACACTGGTGGACTCTAGCTGTGGTTCATGAAAAGAACAGACATGTAGTGACACCGGTGGGTCCTTATGTGGTTTGTGTAGAGGAACACACATGCAATGACACTGGGTGTGGTTCATGAAAAGAGCAGACATGCAATGACACTATTGGATCCTTATGTGGTTTGTGAGAAGAACAACATGCAATGACACTGGTGGATCCTTATGTGGTTCATGAGAAGAACACACATCCAATGACAACGGGTGTGGTTCATGAAAAGAACTGACATGCAATGACACTGGGTGTGGTTCATGAAAAGAACACACATGCAATGACACTGTTTGTGGTTCATGAAAAGAACAGACATGCAATGACACCGGGTGTGGTTCACGAAAAGAGCACACATGCAATGACACTAGTGGATCCTTATGTGCTTTGTTTAGAAGAACACACATGCAGTGACACTGGGTGTGGTTCATGAAAAGAAAAGACATGCAATGACACTAGTGGATCCTTATGTGGTTTGTTTAGAGGAACATACATGCAATGACATTGGTGGATCCATGTGTGGTTCATGAGAAGAACAGACATCCAATGACACCGGTGGATCCTTATGTGGTTCATGAAAAGAACATACATGCAGTGACACTGGTGGATCCTTATGTGGTTTGTCTAGAGGAACACACATGCAATGACACCTGGTGTGGTTCATGAAAAGAATAGACATGCAATGACTTGTGTGTTTTGTTTAGAAGAACATACATGAAATGACACTGGGTGTGGTTCATGAAAAGAACAGACATGCAATGACACTGGTGGATCCTTATGTGGTTTGTTTAGAGGAACAGACATGCAATTACACCGGTGGATCCATGTGTGGTTCATGAGAAGAACACATATCCAATGACACCGGTGGATACTTATGTGGTTCATGAAAAGAACATACATGCAGTGACACCGGTGGATCCTTATGTGGTCTGTCTAGAGGAATACACATGCAATGACACCAGGTGTGGTTCATGAAAAGACTAGACATGTAATGACTTATGTGGTTTGTTTAGAAGAACACACATGTGATGACACTGGGTGTGGTTCATGAAAAGAATAGACATGCAATGACACTGGTGGATCCTTATGTTGTTTGTTTAGAGGAACAGACATGCAATGACACCGGTGGATCCATGTGTGGTTCATGAGAAGAACACACATCCAATGACACTGGTGGATCCTTATGTGGTTCATGAAAAGAACTGAAATGCAGTGACACTTGGTGTGGTTCATGAAAAGAACAGACATGCAATGATATCGGTGGATCCATGTGTGGTTATGAAAAGAACAGACATGTAGTGACACCGGTGGATGCTTATGTGGTTTGTCTAGAGGAACAGACATGCAATCACATAGGTGGATCCATGTGTGGTTTATGAGAAGAACACGCATCCAATGAACTCTAGTGGATCTATCTTGGAATACTTTGATGTATTCCATGATGTATTTCATTGTACAAGACACTTTTCATTTTTATACTACTCAGTTTTGCCCTTGGTTTTATGTGGTACTACTTAGTTTTTCCCAAACATGTGCTCACCCTGTCTGCTACTCCCTAATTGGTTGTCACGCAGATCGTGCGCACCAACCGTTGATTCTGTGCGATCCAACGATGATGGTTGCACACGTCGTGCCCTTCACAGTACAACGTGAGACAGCACGGACGTCTCCCTCCACGAGACTTCTACAGGAAGGATTATGATGTTGTTGATACATTGCAAATGTATCTATAATTTTTGATGTTCCATGCTTGGTTTTATCCACTTTCTTGTGTTTTGTCCACACTTTGGAGTACTTTTCATATGATTTCTTGGACTAACCTATTAACAAGAGCCACAGTGCCAGTTGCCTGTTTTCTGCTATTTTTGGTTCCAGGAAAGTCAGAAGATGAATATTCTCGGAATTGGACGGGACAAAAGCCAAAGTGCCTATTTTTCCAGAAGTCATCAGATGCCATAATACGAGACGGATAAGGGTTGGGGGCCGGCCACACCACCTAGCCGCGCAGCTAGGCCTGGCCCGCGCCAGGGGGTGGTCTGGCCGACCCCAGCACCCCCTCGGCCTCTCCTTCCGCCTATATATTACCCTCGGGACGAAAACCCTAAGTACCCGATCAAAATCCACAAAAGAGTCTGTAGCCACCGTCATCTCCATCCCTAGACCGGGAGGGATGTGAAGCTCTTCCCGGCACGCTGCCAGAGAGGGGAATTCACCCTAGAGGCCTTCTTCATCATCATGCAAGCCTCCGGTGTGATGCGTGAGTAGTTCATCCTTGGACTACGAATCCATGTAGTAGCTAGATGGCTGGTTCTCCTCCTTTGTGCTTTCATGTTTAGATCTTGTGACCTCCGTTCATGATCAAGATCATCTATTTGTAATTCTGCATGTTGTGTTTGCGGGGATCCGATGGATATTGAGATGCTATTTTAGATTGATTATTAATTCTATCATGTCTTTGTTATTTGTGATCTTGCATGCTTTTCGTTGTTAGTAGCTATCTTGGCCAAGTAGATGCTAGCAACTCCAAGAGTTAGTATTTATGCTCGATAGTGGGTTCATGCCTCTGGTAATCTGGGGAAGTGACAGAAATCTCTAAGGTACTAGATGTGTTATTGCTACTAGGGAGAAAAAAACAATACTTTGTTCATAGAACAATCGTATTGTTTACTTTACACGCAATTCATAAAGCAATAATCTGCTAGTTGCAACTTAATACTGGAGGGGGTTCGGATGATAACCTGAAGGTGGATTATTAGTCATAGATGCAGTTGGATGGCGGTCTATGTATAATGTTGTAATGCCCAATCAAGTCTCAAAGCAGTCAAGATGATTAGTATATGCATGTATTGCTTTCTCGATGTTTGTCAATTGCCCCGCTGTAATTTGTTCACCCAGCATGTTATCTATCTTAAGGAGAGCCACCTCTAGTGAACTATGGATCCCGGTCCTTTCTTTTACATACAATTTACAAACGGTTTACTGCTTTTTGTTTACTTTCTGTTACTTCATTCTATTCGATACGTTTAATCCTTTGTTTTCAGCAAAACACGGTGAGATTGACAACCTCATCACAAGTTGGGGACAAAGTTCTGTGGTTGTGTTGTGCAGGTCTCCACCTTGATACTAGCACCGGTAGTGCGTCCTGCCAAGGCTCAGCTAGCAACACCTTTGGGGTGTTTCCTTGCTCCTACTGGTTCGACTAAACCTTGGTTTCATAACCGAGGGAAACTTTCTATTGTGCTCATCATACCTTCCTCTTGGGGTTCCCAACGAGCTCTACATCAACACTGAGCCATCAAGCATTTTTCTGGCGCCGTTGCCGGGGAGTCAAGGACATCTTCACAAGGAGAGTCCCTCATAACCAATCTCTTTACTTTGTTATTTTTGTTTTGCTTAGTTTCTTTTTGCTTTGTTTGCTTGTTTCTTTATAAAAAAAACACAAAAAAATTAGTTTTACTAGTTTGCTTTCTTTATTGAAAACACAAAAAAATTTAGTTCCTATCTTAAGTTGCTATTATGTCTAGCCTTGATCCAGTCACTATGTCACCCGAGGAAATGATTTTCACTTTTAAACAAGGAATTGATGTGATGCGTGAGTAGTTCATCCTTGGACTACGGATCCATGTAGTAGCTAGATGGTTGGTTCTCCTCCTTTGTGCTTTCATGTTTAGATCTTGTGAGCTCCGTTCATGATCAAGATCATCTATTTGTAATTCTGCATGTTGTGTTTGCGGGGATCCGATGGATATTGAGATGCTATTTCAGATTGATTATTAATTCTATCATGTCTTTGTTATTTGTGATCTTGCATGCTTTCCGTTGTTAGTAGCTATCTTGGCCAAGTAGATGCTAGCAACTCCAAGAGTTAGTATTTATGCTCGATAGTGGGTTCATGCCTCTAGTAATCTGTGGAAGTGACAGAAATCTCTAAGGTACTAGATGTGTTGTTGCTACTAGGGAGAAAACAACAATCCTTTGTTCATAGAACAATCGTATTGTTTACTTTACACGCAATTCGTAAAGCAATAATCAAGTGGTTGCAACTTAATACTGGAGGGGGTTCGGATGATAACCTGAAGGTGGATTATTAGTCATAGATGCAGTTGGATGGCAGTCTATGTATAATGTTGTAATGCCCAATCAAGTCTCAAAGGAGTCAAGATGATTAGTATATGCATGTATTGCTTTCTCGATGTTTCTCAATTGCCCCGCTGTAATTTGTTTACCCAGCATGTTATCTATCTTAAGGAGAGCCACCTCTAGTGAACTATGGATCCCGGTCCTTTCTTTTACGTACAATTTACAAACGGTTTACTGCTTTTTGTTTACTTTCTGTTACTTCATTCCATACGATACGTTTCATCCTTTGTTTTCAGCAAAACACGGTGAGATTGACAACCTCATCGCAAGTTGGGGACAGAGTTCTGTGGTTGTGTTGTGAAGGTCTCCACGTTGCTACTAGCACCGGTAGTGCGCCCTGCCAAGGCTCAGCTAACAACACCTTTAGGGTGTTTCCTTGCTCCTACTGGTTCGACTAAACCTTGGTTTCATAACTGAGGGAAACTTGATGTTGTGCTCATCATACCTTCATCTTGGGGTTCCCAACGAGCTCTACATCAACACTGAGCCATCAAGCATTTTTCTGGCACCGTTGCCGGGGAGTCAAGGACATCTTCACAAGGGGAGTCCCTCATAACCAATCTATTTACTTTGTTATTTTTGTTTTGCTTAGTTTCTTTTTGCTTTGTTTTCTTGTTTCTTCATAAAAAAACACAAAAAAATTAGTTTTACTAGTTTGCTTTCTTTATTGAAAACACAAAAAAATTTAGTTCCTATCTTAAGTTGCTATTATGTCTAGCCTTTCTCCAGTCACTATGTCACCCGAGGAAATGATTTTCACTTTTAAACAAGGAATTGAGGAAATCTTCAAAGAAGCTTGGTCTCGAATCTCTGATCTACATGAAAAAACTGAGCCTAAAATGACTCAAAGCTTGTTCCTTAGCAGTTTTTACCTTGGAATTACTCTTTGCTATAGATATGCTTTAGATGCTATTGTGGGAGGAGATTTCCTCCAATGCAATTAGGATGATGCTATTAATGCTATAAATAAATTGATCCTCACTAACAACTTGCCTAGCCAAACTGATATTTCTTTCGCAAGAATATTTGCTAGATTGAACACTCTTGAGACTAGCACTGCTAGCTTAAAAGATTGCTATAATACGCTTAGGGAGCATCACAATTATGTTCCCATAAATTCTGAACCATCAAAGTGGCTCCCTACAGTAAAGATTTGAGATAAACACTGAAACTTTTCAAGCCCGCTGTGATATCATGTCTGAATTTTGTCTTATGCCCAAAGATATTTATGAATCTCTGAATGTTTGGGGGCTTACTGAAGGAGGAAAAGAAATATCTCTTGATAATAATGCTACCATATTACCTATTGGAATAGCTGAAGGAGTGTTTACAAAGATCCTTGGGAAAATGATTTCTACTGATTATCTCGTTATTGAATGTGCAGGAAAAGGACAAATTACACTTGGAAGGTCCCTATTAGAACTCCTTGGAGCAACAATAGATGTGGGAAAGGGGACCATGCACCTTTCTTCTCCACCAAACAATCATATTTTCCCCAAGGTTAAGAATAAAAGTAAGAGAGGTAAGGGCAAGAAATTTGGTTTTAATGCTTCTTCATTTGAGAACACTTGATTCTTTCTCTTCTTATGCCTAACTTAAAGGCGTTAAAGAAAAGTACTTATTGGGAGATAACCCAAAAGTTTTAGATGAGTCTTGGAAGTTATTACCTCTGTAATAACCGCTCCTTATCCTTTTTATTTGCTTTTTGTGCCAAGAGTAACCTCTAATGAGAGAGAAGAAATGATTGGGAAAGCTGTTGTCCCGAAACAGATTTCTGTGCTTCACCGTAAAAATTCGTGTAAAATCTCTGAACGTCTTTTTGAGGCTTGAATTTTTTTCTTCTGCCCCAGGTTGTTATCTAACTTTTGTTAGTTCAACACTTTTTGATTTGAGCAACAGAAGGTCTTCGAAAAAATTCGTCTTTACCTGCTGGTCTGTTTTGACAGATTTCTGCCATTTTCTGCATTTGCTTCTTGTTGGTTCCTTTTTGAGTTCTTTTGGGGAATTGGGCTTTTTGAGGGAAGTGCTACAGTAGCTAGTGTTCTAATGGAAGTTTCTTTGGTGTTGGAACTGAATCTTAATACCTTTTATCTTGAGTGCACTAATGTTGCTAATAAAGAATGTGTGAAGTTTTGTATGAAGGAAAAAAGGTGTATGGAAGGAATGAGTAATGAGATGAAGGATGGACTAAAGCTCAATCTTGGGGATGCCACACGTGTCACCCCAAGAAATATCCAAGAAGTAAAAGCATCAAAGCTTGGGGATGCCCAAGGCATCCCCTTCTTCATCAATAAAAATCCCAGGTTTCTTCCAAACGCTTCAATTTTATTGTTTCATGCACAGTTGTGTTGTTCTTGGAGCGTCTTCTTTTTCGTTTTGGTTTTTCGTTTGATTTTGTTTGCTTAGTTTTCTGAATAAATTGGTTGGACCCCCTCTTTCATACATTGGTTTGCAAATAGTTTGGTTTGGTTTGGAAAAGAGTAGGAAAGTTCATGCTTATGTGGTAAAAAGAGCTTGTTTTTACTGTGGCCTATGCTTTGTCATGCCATGCTCGATATTGTTTTGGCTTTATGCTTAGTATTCTTTGTTGTAGCATGACTTGTTATAAAAAATTGAGATTGCTTAATGTGCCTTGGATGAATCATGCGTTGTTTTATCATATTAAAGCATAGTATAGTGGTATTCTCCTTTGATGCTTTATTTGGGTTAACTTGGCGCATGCTCACACCATGTTATGACTATCTCAAGTCACCATAGCCTTTATGATCCTTTAGTTTTCAACTTGTAGTATCACTTTATGCTTTGATCAATGATGTTTTGTCGCTCTGCATGATTATGGCCATTATTGCTCTCTTAGTTTGTCGCTCCCAGTCTTTTGCTAGCATCCACAACCAAGTATGAGTTCTACTCATGCATCCAACTCCCTAAACCAAGTTATTCCAAAGAGTCCACCATACCTACCTACTAGCTTATGCTATTCCAAGTATATTCATGCTTTTGTTTACCTTCCAAATTCAACTTGTTATGAGAAAACTAGTGATTAAAGCTCTCACAAACTCGATGGCACACTTTACTTTTCTTGCCCTTAATAAACTTGAACCATTGTGTCGTCTATGTTGTATATGCTTGCACTTATTTGTTGGGAATTAGCAGAACCATGCTTTCATGGGGAACGCTTTCAACATTGCACTTGGTACTTTGTACCTAGTAGATATCATGCTCATTTGTATATGGATATCGTCGATGTGAAATGAAAGGGGAGCTTGTAGGTCCATGGAGTTATGTATATGTGTTAGAGAAACGCCTGGGCCGCTGGTCTAATCCATGCTGACATGGTGGAAACCTGCAGCGTAACCATAATGAGCTGTCTATGAAGCATTCTTCTTATAAAAAAGAGTCCTATATTGAAAAAAAAGGGAAAAAAGAGATTATGAAAAGAGGAAAGAGAGAAAAAAAAAGCACCATATTTCCATGGTAAATAAGAAGATTGCTGAGATGCTCGTTGTCTGCTTGCCTTGTCATTTTGATATGGGGATTCTTTCGTATCATCGGGCAAGGGGTACCCTGTTGGCGGTTCTCTATGATACACATATACTTACGATGACAAGAACTTACCGGTGACTAAACTTGAGTAGCATGAGGAGCGGCCCTCGTATACAAGGGACATGAGATTTCTAACTTATACTTCGTCAAGCATGTACACCATAGTTTGTTCACTTTAACCTTAATCACTTCAAGATGCTTATGATAGGGGCAATGAGAGCTGAAAGCTATAAGTACCATAATTTTTGGAAGCTCTTTATGAGACTTGAATCCCTACTTCCTTTTATAAAGGCCTTTCTTCCACCATTATATTGAGTCTCCACCTTCTATCTTTATGCACCTACTTTGAGAGCATAGTGGCCATTCTTAGTTCTATGTGGATTGTCCCAAGACTAGTTGATTGATGCATAACTTGATATTTCTTGTTTTAAACTATTTGTATCTAGTCACTCTTATGAACTTTGAAGGTGTCCTATGCATTTATATTTGCTACTCTATGAGGGACAAGCTGAATACTATTATGCTATATTTTCTTTATGTGTAACAAACAAACGTCTTGCAAAGCATTGTTATTCATGAATCTTTTGTTTGTGCCTTTTCATGTTGCATCATAGTTTCTTTGTCTTATTGCTAGAACCTTGTCTTTCATGTTATGATTGAAGTACTATGATCCCAGATTTGAATGTTTTACAAATACTTTGATCAAGTTTATGATGGTGCATGTCACCTCAAAAATTATACTTTCTTTTTTATCACATACCTACTCGAGGACGAGCAGGAGTTAAGCTTGGGGATGTTGATACATTGCAAATATATCTAGAATTTTTTATGTTCCTTGCTTGGTTCTATCCACTTTCTTGTGTTTTGTCCACACTCTGGAGTACTTTTCATATGATTTCTTGGACTAACCTATTAACAAGAGCCACAGTGCCAGCTGCCTGTTTTCTGTTGTTTTTGGTTCCAGGAAAGTTAGAAAATGAATATTCTCGGAATTGGACGGGACAAAAGCCAAAGTGCCTATTTTTCCGAAAGTCATGAGATGCCAGAATACGAGACGGAGAAGGGCTGGGGGCCGGCCACACCACCTGGCCGCGCGGCCAGGCCTGGCCCACGCCAGGGGGTGGTCTAGCCGACCCCAACACCCCCTCGGCCTCTCCTTCCGCCTATATATTGTCCTCGGGACGAAAACCCTAAGTACCCAATCAAAAATCCACGAAAGAGTCTGTAGCCGCCGTCATCTCCATCCCTAGATCCGGAGGGATCTGAAGCTCTTCCCGGCACCCTGCCGGAGAGGGGAATTCACCCTGGAGGCCTTCTTCATCATCATGCAAGCCTCCGGTGTGATGCGTGAGTAGCTCATCCTTGGACTACGGATCCATGTAGTAGCTAGATGGCTGGTTCTCCTCCTTTGTGCTTTCATGTTTAGATCTTGTGAGCTCTGTTCATGATCAAGATCATCTATTTGTAATTCTGCATGTTGTGTTTGAGGGGATCCGATGGATATTGAGATGCTATTTCAGATTGATTATTGATTCTATCATGTCTTTGTTATTTGTGATCTTGCATGCTTTCCGTTGTTAGTAGCTATCTTGGCCATGTAGATGCTAGCAACTCCAAGAGTTAGCATTTATGCTCGATAGTGGGTTCATGCCTCTGGTAATCTGGGGAAGTGACAGAAATCTCTAAGGTAGTAGATGTGCTGTTGCTACTAGGGAGAAAACAATAATCCTTTGTTCATAGAACAATCGTATTGTTTACTTTACACGCAATTCGTAAAGCAATAATCTGTTGTTTGCAACTTAATACTAGAGGGGGATGATAACCTGAAGGTGGATTATTAGTCATAGATTCAGTTGGATGGCGGTATATGTATAATGTTGTAATGCCCAATCAAGTCTCAAAGGAGTCAAGATGATTAGTATATGCATGTATTGCTTTCTCGATGTTTGTCAATTGCCCCGCTGTAATTTGTTCACCCAGCATGTTTTCTATCTTAAGGAGAGCCACCTCTAGTGAACTGTGGATCCCGGTCCTTTCTTTTACATACAATTTACAAATTGTTTACTGCTTTGTGTTTACTTTTTGCAAAGTATTACTTCATTCCATTCGATACGTTTAATCCTTTGTTTTCAGCAAAACACGGTGAGATTGACAACCTCATCGCAAGGTTGGGACAGAGTTCTGTGGTTGTGTTGTGCAGGTCTCCACGTTGCTACTAGCACCGATAGTGCGCCCAACTAAGGCTCAGCTAGCAACACCTTTGGGGTGTTTCCTTGCTCCTACTAGTTCGATTAAACCTTGGTTTCATAACTGAGGGAAACTTGCTGCTGTGCTCATCATACCTTCCTCTTGGGGTTCCCAACGAGCTCTACATCAACACTAAGCCATCAGCCGTCCATGGAAAAAGTCGTCGAGCGGTCATGTCAAGTTTAATCAAGTCTGAAAATCCTACTACTACTGCTACTACAACTCATGCACAGGGCAACGGGGTCATCGAGTGCACGGTTGTTGACGGGATGCTACAATTTATTGCCACTTGATTTTAATAAGTCATATCCATTTTTACGCAGCGCTCTCTATCTCACTTCCAACTGGGCCCTATCGCTAGTAACTTCCATGATTCAAGGGCCCCACTCGAGTAGATCTAACGTTGCTAGAAATTAGTTCTGCGCCACTTGCATGGAGTGGAATCGAGGTCTGCCATGAGCGTGTATTCAATGTAGCTCTAAAGTGGAGATCGTGGCTATTTGAAAAAAAAGGGAACCGGAAAAAAAGGGTGGAGATCGTGGTAGCCCCCCGCCCACCACACGTGTCCACTCGAGGACTACGAATGGTCCGGTGTTTATAACCCCCCTCGACCTTCTTCTTACATGAGCTCGTGTCATTTCCCCCCAGTCTGTCTAGTCCCAAGACGCCAATCTAGACCTGCCGCGCGCGCCGAAGCTCCCTCGTTTGCACTACCTCCTTCCCTTGGTGCGCCATGAAGCGTACGCGTGGAGACGATCCGAAGGTGAAGCCAATTGAAGGCGCATCAGCAGATGGCTCAGTCGTCGCCAAGCAGGTGGATGCGTCTTCTTCGGGCACGAACGCTGCTCGTCGCCGCGCCGTCGAGGGTGCGAGCTCATCCGTCCAGCCAGTAGCCGTTGCCGCCGAGCAGTAGGTGGTAGCCGTCGCCGCCGAGCAGCAGGTGGCAGCCATCGCCGCCGAGAAGCAGGTAGTAGCCATCGCCGCCGAGAAGCAGGTGGCCGACAACATCGTGGCCGACAATGTCGTGGTGCCAGCGCCAGATCTGGATGGGGGCAGGCGGCAGGCGGAGGCAATCCGGTGATCAACATCGATGACCCCATCACCGTTCAAGAAATCTTCGATGCAATTGCGGAGAATGATGAGTTCGAGGAGGAGGTCCCTGATGAGGAGTCCTAGGTACTACATTGCTAGCTTCTCTAGTCGCAGCCGCAGTTTTCACTATTCATACATAGGATTTGCGCAATCGTGAACAGATTCTTTTGCTCTTGAAGTAGGGTAGTATATATATGATTCGATCAGTTGATTGATGCATCTGCCAACTAGTCACAAAACCCCAATCCGTCTAGTCACAAAACCCCAATCTGCTCATCTGCCATCTAGTTGAGTTTGCTAGTTGAGTGTTGATTTTGATACACAGCGGGCCTAAAACATTACATTTCTATTCCTTACTGAGCCCAGTGATTCAATTTTGCCCCAAAATAGTGCAAGGGCATCTGACGGTGTCGTTTTCTTAGGGATGGTTAGTGAACCTGAGGCAGCAATGCACATAAACAATATAGGTTGTGTTGTTGGTATTTTGGTTCTCCGACTCCATCGCTGAAAAAATGAGGCCCTAATTTTTCTCTCATATGGAATCTAAATATATAATCTTTGTATTTTTTCTGATCTATGAATGCGTTGTATGATGCATTTGCATATCCCTGAATATTGTTTTGTATGATTACATTTCAATTTCTTATTGTGGCCAATGATTCAAATTTGCCCCAAAGAGAGGCATACACATTGGTGTCAAATTTTTTCAGGGATGAGTGAGCGAACCTGGGGCCATGTACAAGATCAATATAAGTTGTACAGTTGTTACTTGGTTCGCTTACGCCATCTCTGTAGAAACTTATCAGGCTGCAATCTTTATTCTACATTCATAGAACTATGATATTTGAATTATCTATTCCATGCATTGATAGTGTATAATAATTATATTTTAGTTTGTCACCGAGGCCGATGATTGAAATTTTCCCCAAAAGAGTTCAAGGGGAGACACGTATGATGGTGTCGTGTTTTAGGGATGGGTTAGTGAACCTGAGGCAGCAATGCACACAAACAATATAGGTTGTGCTGTTTGTACTTTGGTTCTCCAACTCCATCTCTGAAACAAATTATGAGGCCCTTGATTTATTCTCATATGGAACTACATATATAATCCTTGAATTGTTTCTGATCTTTTAATGATTGGTATGATGCATATGTATATGAATGGTTTTGATCATAAGTATTTTTAACATGTACCAGAAGATTAATTGTTTGGTTTTTTATTTATAATTACAATATTTAGGCTTGTTTTTGTACCTGACTATGTATATCCCTGAATATTGTTTTGTATGATTACATTTCAATTTCTTATTGTGTCCAATGATTCAAATTTGCCCCAAAGAGAGGCAAACACATTGGTGTCAGATTTTTTCAGGGATGAGTTAGTGAACCTAGGGCGATGTACAAGAACAATATAGGCTGTGCAATTGTTACTTGGTTCACTTACGCCGTCCCTGTAGAAACTTATGAGGCCTTACTCTTTCTTCTACATTTATAGAACTATGATATTCGAATTACCTATTCCATGCATTCAGTGTATAAGAATTACATTTTAGTTTGTCACTGAGGACGATGATTGAAATTTGCCCCAAAGGAGTTCAAGGGAGACACATATGATGGTGTCGTGTTTTAGGGATGGGTTGGTGAACCTGAGGCAGCAATGCACACAAACAATATAGGTTGTGCTTTTGGTACTTTGGTTCGCCAACTCCATCTCTGAAACAAATTATGGGGCCCTAGATTTATTCTCATATGGAACTACATATATGATCCTTGAATTGTTTCTGATCTTTTAATGATTGGTATGATGCATATGTATATGAATGGTTTTGATCATAAGTATTTTTAACATGCACCTGAAGATTAATTGTTTGCTTTTTTATTTATAATTACAATATTTAGGCTTGTTTTTGTACCTGACTATGTATATCCCTGAATAATGTTTTGTACGATTACATTTCAATTTCTTGTTGTGGCCAATGATTCAAATTTGTCCCAAAAGAGAGGCAGACACATTGGTGTCAGATTTTTTCAGGGATGAGTTAGTGAACCTCGGGCGATATACAATATTACAGGTTGTGCAATTGTTACTTGGTTCACCTACTCCATCCCTGAAGAAACTTATGAGGCCCCTAGATTTATCCTACATTCACTCTGATGCAATTATTTTTCATTGTGTTGAGATGAAATGATATATGAACCGATCAAACTATTGCTGAGATGCTTTATCTTTGATATCCACGGATATATTGTCTTACATATACATGTTGTCAATTCTTGAGTTGTAATACAATTCAACCATATGTATGAGTTCTAAGTTATGTTCTTAAAAATCAACAGGAGGATGATGATGAAGTGGACGATAGCAAGGTATCCAGGGACAACAAGAGCCGCTACGTGCTAAGGCGGTTACGGTGTGGGCTAATCTGTTTCCACCATAGGGGGAGACTGTTTTGTCCATTCTGTGGCAGAGCAATCAGCGTGGACCTCAACAGCATGATCCAGCACGCGGACGACGTTGGCAGAGGCAGAGGCAGAAGGCATAGGCCGATTACCTTGGCACGGCACGCAGCCTACGGCAAATTCCTCCGGGAGTATGTCAGGACTGGCCTGTATCCCATCGACTAGGCTATAGCTGCCTCCTGCCGATAAACCCCTGCCCTGTTAGGCGTCTCCGTGTCCCGGCCTCCTGCTGCAGCCCCTGCTTTTATTTTGTTCTAGTTAATTATTACCTGTGTGTGGCATGTAAGACAATATATCCGTGGTGTCTCTGGTGAACCTTCTATATTAATCTACTCCTTTATATGGAGTGCCTTAAAGTTTCTAGTGTTCAATTATATTTACTAATCATGCTCATGCACACTACAAAATATTTCTAGTGCTCGATTATATTATAATTGTCAAGAAATACATCAACAAGTTAAATTGGTCGAAATTTTGTATTAAAGTAACTAAATATATCACACACATAATAAAATAGAAACTAAAATCTAGTTCAAACACATAATGTATCACCATCACTTGTTGTCGTCCTTGACTTGCTTCCCCTTCAACCGCTTGATGTCGCCACCATCCCAAGATCCCTGCTCGTCCTGAAACCGCTTTCTGTCCTCCTCGCGCTTCTTCTCCTCGGCTAGCTTGCAACCAGTGCATAGCTCTCTCGTGAAAAACCCCGCCTTAACCATCCCATCTTTCATGGTAATGAGTTACTGTACAACTCGTACGCCATGTAGGCGTCTCTAGCTGCATACTCGAGGCGCACCTGGCTCATCGGCTTCCACTCCCAGTAGTCGTGATCGAGTCGCTTCAATTTCTTCAGTTTCATAGGATTTATCAATGATTTCTGTTGCCAGGTCACCCATGCCATCCTTCGCTGGGTATGATTTGATCTTGTACAGATTTTGGATGTCGATGTGGTGCCCCTCTGGGATTTTTATCAACGCACGAGAAAGCATAATTGTGTCATTTGTGATATCCACGCTAGTGAAAGTTATCCCTTTCCTACACAAGAACTCGACCAGAGCCGGACAGTGCATCTCAGTTGGTTTACTCCTGCACTTATATGGTTCTAGGGATGTAAGGGAACAAGGGATGCAGAAGTGGTGATCTCAAATTTAAATTTCACATACCTGCAAAGTGGTAAACGAGGACCTCCTCATGTATGGCGATTTGCACAAGAGCGATCTCTTGTGGAGGATTTTTTCGCTTATTTGCACGGGTGTACTCCAAGTCTAGCCCCACAAACGTGTGCTTCTCTTTCTCAAGCAATTGCTCAAACCTGGCGAGAGTTGTCTCCACATTTGCTTCATCATTTGTGTACACCACTATCAAAGTCGTGGTGCCATGGGCAGGGACCAAGTGGGTCTCTGTTGTGCGTTTCCCATCGTCCATGCCTGCAAGGAAATGGGTGAAAGGAAATTCCTGCAAGGAATTGCCTGCGAGAGGAAGAAGAAGATGAACCGACAGTTCCAGAATAGAGGAAGAAGAAGTGCCCAGGAAAAACTACAGAGGAATGACTGATGAAGAGGAATGACTGCAGAAGAAACGTGGTAACTGCAACTTTCGGTTCGAGAACCCACCGTGGTTACGTGGAGATCGTGGCAGTGCCACCGATTCAACAAGTGGGGCCAAGTCCTGCGAGAATATGAAATTAGCTGTGCATTTTTCTATGCGAGAAATTGAGAGAAATCATTTATATTTTGTCTTTCATAATTAAACACAATGAAGTTGGTACAGCCCAAGAGATTTGAACAAAAGAGATTTGCTAGTTTAACATACAACAACACTTACATGCCCAACATGGCAGAACTTGGAGAGCCCTAGAACTTGAGCTACCACAGAGACCTCGGCAGAGGTGGCAGAATTGGTGCGGGTGCAACCACGATGACGGCGAGCTCGGATTCTAGAGGAGGAAAACAGAACTGAGCATGGTCGACAAGGTGATAGATCTCACCGGGAACCAATTCTCGTCCCTGCACCATGCCATGGGTGCGTCCACGGTGAGGGCGAGCTCAGACTCGGGATGGGGAGGAGAGCAGAGCCGAGCAGCTTCATCACGTCCCAGCTCTACACCATGGCCGTGACCACAGATTGTCGCTCCGAGGAAGAAGACACGTAATGGATGCAGGCGCCAACGCTGCAAGCCTACAGGGAGGAGATCTGGGCCGAGTAGGTTTGTCCATGTCCTAGCTCCGCGCCATGGTTGTGACGGCCCACACATTGCTGCTCCGGGGAAGAAGAAGACGCGTAATGGATGCAGGCGCCAACGCTGCAAGCCTAATTGACACCTAAGTGACGGGAGCGATAGGAGCGACATAACGGCGAGAACTGACAGGGGGGCCCAACTTGATGGCCGTTAGCCTGTTTTTTTGTATTGAAACGTAAAGTTGAATTCGTGCCAAAAAGACCCTCTGAGTATTTGGCACACCAACTGTAGTCATCGCGGATGATTTTTCAGGGAACTTGGGTACCTCGTTGCCTGGACACCCAAACTTTCGGGCCGCAAAATAATATTCTCCACCTGAGCGCAATAGTAAGAATAATTAGTTTTTAATCTTCTACAGACTTTGTGCTTCTTATATTTTGATAATGTATTCCACCCACTTTGCAGAAAGGTGCGGTAAGTCTGCAGCAAAAATTCCAGGCATGCTAGACGAGCAAAAAAGAAGGGCTCAATCCCTCCACTGAGAGTGTTATTGTAAGTCTTCTGTTTGATTGATATTTTGTGATGACACACCTGCAGTGATTTATATGTATAGTTAGATGTGCAACACTACCTGAACTTCGGCCCAGTTATCTTTTTAATTTAAGTACTAGATGATTCCCAACTAGTGTGAGTTTCAGTTTTCAGCTGTACAAAGAGTTGTCTTGTGTATATCATGCACCCGACGATGAAGAAACAGATAGATGCCATGTTGGCATAGTCTTGTTATTGCATGCTAGTGATAAAATTCTTATCAGTATGATCAGATAGCTATACTTTTACTACAATATATATGATGCGTAATTAGCCATGCCAACTTGTAAGATTTGTTCATAGACAGGTTAAATGTATTGTCTGCATGTTTCTCTGTATTAGCTTTTCTTCTCTCACCCATGTCTACCAACTGATAACCTTACAGATTAAATTGAATGAGGAGATGGCAGAACCTAGGAAAGATGGTCTGGAACAAACACAAGAAGAATGTTTGGAAAAATTTAAAATGGTACTAAAAGGTGAAGGTCATCTTAAAAGCACGTTCCTGCGTAATGCTGGGTTGTGGCAGTGCAAGTCCAAGTCCAAGTCCAAGTCCTCGTATTTGTCTAGTTAGGAAGAAATTGTAGCACTATGGGCTGAACAGGAAGTGCATAGACGAGCAATCAATGATATGAGACAGAAAGCATTAGCATGTGATGCGGACTTGAAGATGTTACAAGATCAACAGAATTCTCGAGAACCCATAGATGAAGAGACTTGTCTAAATTGAAGATGAACCCTAACAATGAAAGGTGAGTACAATGGTCATGTGAAATGGTTCCTGCTACAGAGCCCAGGTTGTGTTTGGGGCCTGATGACCCACAAGTATAGGGGGTGTATCGCAGTATTTTCGAGGGAAGTGAAACCCAATTTATTGATTCGACACAAGGGGAGCCAAAGAATATTTATAAGCCTTAACAACTGAGTTGTCAATTCAGCTGCACCTGGAAACAATCTTGCTCACAGCAGTTTATCAGTAGCAACAGTTTTGTAGTAGGAATAGTAAAGTAACAGCAGTAGTAAAGCAAAGACAGTAGTAACAATAGCAGTAAAAAGTGGGATTCGAGTGCGGTAGGCATAGGGATGGATGGACGGGCATTGCATGGACAAGACAATTCACATAGCAATCAGAACATAGGGCAATTACAGATAAATAAGATAAAGCACCCAAGTACTAGACAATCCTAGGCATGTGTTCCATATATAGTCATACGTGCTCGCAATGAGAACTTGCACAACATATTTTGTCCTGCCAACCCGTTTGCAGCGGGGCCTCTAGGGAACTACTGGCAATTAAGGTGCTCCTTTTAATAGAGCACCGGAGGAAAGCATTAACACTCCGTGAACACATGTGATCCTCACATCAAAGCCTTTCCCTTCCGGTTATCCCGATTTCTGTCACTTCGGGGCCATAGGTTCCGGACAACGACGTGTGTATACAACTTGTAGATAAGACCAGAAACAATACTATCATAATGAATCAATAATAAGTTTAGATCTGAAATCATGGCACTCGGGCCCTAGTGACAAGCATTAAGCACAACAAGTCGCAACAAAGTCATAAAGCACTAATAAAATATACTAGGCACTATGCCCTAACAATCTGATGCCATTACATGAACGATCTCATCCAATCCCTACCATCCCCATAGCCTACAGTGGGGGGATTACTCACTCATAGATGGGGGAAACATGGATGGTCGATGGAGAAGCGATGGTGATCATGATGGCGATGATCTCCTCCAATTCCCCGTCCCGGCAGGGTGCCAGAACGGAGTTTCTGGTGCTATTTCATGGAATCTGGTGGTGGCGGTGGAGCGGAACTCCTTCTGGAAAAACGTCGAACCCCCCGTAGTTTTTAGGTCAGAAGGCTCCTTATAGGCGAAGAGAGAGGCTGAGGGGGTGCCTAGGGGGCCCACACCACCCCTTGGCGTGGCCTAGCCTGGCCCGCGCCACCAGGTGGTGTGGCCACCCTAGGGCTCCTCTCCGTCTCGTATTCTGGCTCTTGGAGTCTTTGGGTGAAATAGGATTTTTGGCATATTTTTTGGGATTTTTCCTGATAGTTGATTTTCTGCACCAAAAGTGGACACCAAGGAAATTCTACTGAAAACAGCGTCAGTTCGCATTAGTTGCATCCAAATCACACAAGTATAGAGGAGAAACAATAGCAAAAGTGTTCGGGAAAGTAGATACGTTTTTGACGTATCAACTCCCCCCAAGCTTAGCTTATTGCTTGTCCTCAAGCAATTTAGTTGAATACTGAGTGCGATAAAAGAACTTTCATGAACACATTTGATTCATATGATGTAAATATTATCAGCAATGTGATCAACTACTTAGACAATTCATAATAAAGAGTATGCAACTGAGTCTACTTAATAGTCATTGCAAGCTATGAAGAGATTCCAACTCAAGAATAATAAGTAGCATGAAACACGAACATAAGCAACATTTCTATGCTCATATAAAGGTATGATAGAGTGGTATCTCGCTTGCCTTTGATTATGAATGTCCAGGCACCTCTGAAATTCAAGTGATGACTAGAAGTAAAGATATCAAGGATACAAGCATCAAAGTCATAACACAAATAATCAAGTATTGGAACAAACACAAAGAATGACAACTATGCTCTCAAGAAGGTGCTCAAAGAATAAGTGGAGACTCGATAGGTAGAGGAAAAGGTTTTGAATAATTTGAAAGGCTTCCAAATGCTGAAAGTATGGTACTCACTAGCTTTGAGCTCTCATTGCCCCTATCATAATCATCTTTAATGTGGTTAAGGTGAAAGTGACACAACTAAGAGGATATGCTTGACAAGTTATAAATTGAAGTCTCATGCCCCTTACTTACAAAGACCGATCCTCATGCTACTCAACTTCAGTCACAAGTAAGCTCTTGTCATTGTAAGTATATATGTATCATAGAGAACCGCCAACGGGGTACCCCTTGCACATGACATGGGAGCTATCCCATGATCAAAATGACAAGGCAAGCAGACAATGAGCATCTCAGCGATCTTTTTATTTACTATGTGCATAGATTTTTATTGAGGATGCTTCATAGAATGATCATTATGGTTATGCTGCAAGTTTCCACCATGATTAGGCATGGCTTAGGCTAGCGGCCCAGGCGTTTCTCTAACATACATACAAACTCCATGATCTTACAAGTTCCACTTTTATTTCACACCACCGGGATCCATAAGCAAAAGAACATGATATCAACTAAGTACAAAGTACCTATGAAGCGTTGAAAGCGGTCCCCATGATACATGGTTCTGCTAACTTCAACTTATAAAGCGCAAGCATATGCACAACAAAGAAGGACGCAATGGTTCAGGTTTATTAAGTGCAAGAAAATAAAGTGTGCCATCAAGTTCGTGAGAGCTTTACTAACTAACTTTCTCATAACAAGCAAACATTTTATTCGGAAGAAAACAAGGCATATTGAATATGCACGATAGTAGCAAATGATGCTAATGGGTAGGTATGGTGGACACTTTGGAAATATTTGGTTTAGGGAGTTGGAAACATGAGTAAAACACTCAGTGGAAATGAAGGCTAGCAATAGTAAGGGAGCGACAAACGAGAGAGAAATAGCTGTCATTATCATACTTGCAACAAAACAAGACTACTCATGGCATGAAAATGATTCAAGATCCTCAAGGCAAAACAATTCATCAAGGCTTAACTGATTAGAACAGTCATGTGCATGCATGAGCACGTGCCAAGTCAATCAAATGAAACATTCAGAGGAGGATACCATGGTGTCATACCAATTTATGAATAGAGTAATGCAAGCAAACTTTCATGAAACATGCTACAAACTATTAGCGAGCTGGAGCTAATCACAAGAAAGCAAGAACTACTAAGCATCCAAAGAAAACATACACTCTACATGAACGGACTAAGCAAGCTCAAAATGATGAGTATATGTACAAAAATGAAGACAAATAGAGTTCGTTACCAGCCTCATACCACGCCTCAAGTTGTTATTGATCCTCATTATTGCTCTTCACTTGTGTGGCTTGAATAATAATATGAAACCAATAATCCACTGAGAACTGCTGAACCCTGTATCCAACTTGCAAAAACCAAAGAAGAACGACAAATATTTTTGGTGTTTTCGATTTTTAAACAAGAACCAAAAGAGAAAAACAAGCAAAGAAAAATATTTTTTGAGTTTTTCAAATAGTTCAAACAAAGCAAAAAGGGAAAAGCTAAACAAGGCAAAAAGAAGAAGAAAACCAAAGAGAAACAACAGAAATATTTTTGGTCTTTTTTTGTTTTTTAAAAAACAAAAGCAAAGAAGAACGAAAACTAAAAAGAGAACGAAAACATGAATATACAAAGTACCGACGCAACATGATATGGAGATGAGTGCGTTGTCGGCGTACCTTCCCCCAAGCTTAGGCTTTCGGCCTAAGTGGGTATCAGCCCCAGGTTGGCCAAGATGAAGTGTCACCGGGTACGACGAGGAGGTACCCTCGTCCTGGTGTGAGCCCAAGTATGCCCCTCCGTAATGTGCGGAGTAATCATAGGAGGGCACATCCTCCTGGTGCTGCTCGTGGAAACCCAACAAGAGAAGCTGCTCGTCCACCTCCTCCTTGGAGCACGACCATGGTCTCCTGTCAACACTGAACAAAGCAGGCTGTGGCAAAAGGATCTCCCTTTCATCCCCGTCAGTGAAAATCATCCTATATACTAGATTGTTCAAATCAGAGGTAGAAGTGACAAAGTGATGAGTTTTCATGGCAACAAGGTCGAGCCTCTATGGTGCTAGCATAACATCATCAGGAGCCACCGAAAGATCTAAAGCATCGACTATACGGGAGGCAATGATGCCCCCATAGATAGGCCCCCTAGCAGCTAGGCGGTGAGCAATAAGAGAGCCAAGATTATACCGAGTATCATTGTTGAGTGCAACAGCAAGGAAAGCTAAGTGATAGTTGGAGATATTACTAGTGTTCTCCCTACCCAATACACTAGCGGCAAGATAGTATGCAAAGTATCTAAGAGCAGGGAGTTGGATATTTCTTATCTTTCCGCGTTGCGCCACGCGGTCATCATCATTGGTCACCCCTCGGTAAAGCTCCAACAAATCAGCGGGCCGCCCTTGAATTTTCTTCACGGTCCCTGTCATACGCACACCTACAATACTGCAAAATCTCTCCAAAGGCATGGTGAAGGGCATATCATAGATTTTAAAGAGACAGTAGAATGATAGGATGTGTTAGTAAATGAGAAACTCTCAACAAAAATTTTGGTGAGCATGGCGTATTGTGCACTCTCATCTTGCATATAAGAGGTCAAGCCAACCCTCTCAATCAGTAGAAAGAGATCATCAAGAATACATGCAGCTTGCAAGAAAGTAAAACAAGGAAAAGAGGATGGGTGAGCATCCCCATCATCCCTTTCACTGCCAATGTGTGTTGCAATGAGGTCTTCATTGTATGATGGCCTAGCTTGAGAGGCTGTTCTTGAGGGCCTCGACCTCCTAGGTGCATCACTCTCAAATATCTCTCCAAAAGTGTGGTTGTTCATGCTTGGTATTCTGAAATTTAAACACCTATTAAACAAGTGATTGCAAAGTAAATATAATGAAGGATTCTACTCATAGGGACTTGCAAGAGGCCTAAACATGCATCAAAACTATATCTCTAAGCATCAAACAAGCTTACAAGCTCTCATAACCAGTCACCTACAGCAGCAAAATACTCAACATACAATCTACTAAACACAAATCTACTTGGATAAGGGGAGGAGTCACATACCAAGGAACAATTGCTCCAAATTTCAGCAAGAAAGATGGGCTGAGCAAAGAGATTGAAGAAATCGAGAGTAAGCACAGAGAGAATGTGATTTTGAGTTATGAACTGGAGCTTACTCGGGAGAGAGAAGAAAGTGGCAGGAGAGAGAGGTAGTGGGGGGCCAGGGTGGCCCACACCAGGGCATGGCGTCACCTAGGGCTGGCCGCGCCACCACATGGTGTGCCTTCCTAGTGGGCACCCCTGGTACCTACCAGGTACTCCTCTGCCCCTTTTTTCACGTAAAAATTTAATATGAATTTTCTGGAATTTTTCGAGACACTTTATTTTTGGGCAATTTTCAGAAATAGAAGAATGATTTTTCTGACAGACAGAATTTTTTCTTTTTGGAAACATGATGCAAGGACAAAACAAGGCTAGAACTACAGAAGTTCTAGCATGCAAGAAACTAACAACAAAAAGAAAACTAAGCGAAAGCAAAAACTAAAATACAAAGGATAGAAATAAACGGGGATAATCATAATGAAAACATTGTTTTGTTCAATGGAATCCTTTTGTTAGCAAGGTTGATCAAGTCTTGCTACCAAAACAATTGCATATGAGACAAAACTTTGTACTCCACTAATGATTATGTTACCTCAACCTCGATAGCAATGGTCCCAATCATAATAGTTTCAAATTTTTCTTTTGGTATGGGACAATATATTTCTCCAACTTGAATGCCTTCAACATGTTCAATTGAATTTAAACCATAAGTCCTTTCAATCTTCTTGGGGAAATAGACGGTATGTTCCTTGTCATTAACAATTGAAGGTCACCTTTCCTTGATTACAATTAATAACAGCTCCTGCAGTATTAAGAAAAGGTCTCCCAAGAATAATAGACATATTATCATCTTCAGGCATTTCAAGCACAACAAAATCAGTTAATATCAAGCAATTGTGAGCCACCTGAACAGGTACATCCTCACATATACCCATAGGAATATTGGTAGACTTATCAGCCATTTGCAAAGATATATCAGTTGGTATCAATTTTTCAAGCTGAAGCCTCTTATAGAGAGAGAAAGGCATAACACTAACTCCAGCTCCCAAATCACACAAAGCAGTTCTAACATAACTATTCTTAATAGAGCAAGGGATAGTTGGAATCCCTAGGTCTCCAAGTTTCTTAGGAACCTTACCATTGAAAGAATAATTAGCAATCAAAGTAGAGATTTCTTCATTAGGGATCTTCCTTTTATTCGAGACAATGTCCTTCATATACTTTGAGTAAGGGGGCAATTTAATAGCATCAGTCAAAGGAATTTGCAAGAATAAAGGCTTCATCCAGTCACAAAACTTATTATAGTGTTCATCTTCCTTTGACTTGTGTTTCTTATCAGGGAAAGGCATAGGTTTTTGGACCCAAGGTTCTCTTTCACTACCATGTTTCTTAGCAATAAAATCTTCTTTGGTGTATTTAGTATTCTTAGTGTGGTTTTCAGGTTCTTCTTCAACTTTTTCTTCATTAGGAACTTCATTTTCTTCATTACCACTTTCAGTTTTAGCATCAGAGATAGATATACTATTAGGATCTATAGCAGGTTCAAAGGATTCTACAATAGTTTTAGTATTCTTTTTCCTTTTCTTACGAGTAGAACCACTATTTTCAGCTTGTTGAGAATCCTGCTCAATTCTTTTGGGATGCCCCTCAGGGTATAGAGGATCCTGGGTAGCAGCACCACTTCTAGTTCTAATTTCATAAGCATGTTTTTCTTTAGCAGCATTACCTAGCAAGTCGTTTTGTACTTTAACGAGTTGATCTATTTGAGTTTGAACCATTTGAAAGTGTTTAATAATCATTTTAACATCATTAGAGGTTCTTTCCACAATATCTTTCAACTCAACAATAGCTTTAGTGTTTTCCATTAGATGATTTTGCACCCTTTTATTAAAGTTATCTTGCTTAACAATAAAGATATCAAATTCTTCTAAGCATTGATCAGGAGGTTTTAAGTAAGGGATATCACCTTCATCAAAGTGTTGGAGAGAGTGTACCTCAATAGTGGATGAGTAGGGAATAGGCTTACATAATTCTTCTATAGGAGGTAAATTCTTGAAATCATAATCTTCATCTATAATATTTATGGGAGAAGCAGCAAACTTAGCATCAAGAGATAATTTGGGTCTAATAGTATGCCTCTCAAGGAGACTCTTAGCAGCGCTCCTATCATGGGTGTTCCTACATTCTTCAATAAACTCATCAGTCATCTCAACATAATCTTCTTCAGCATCATAACTCTTACTAGACTCAGGTGAGCTAACAGGTGTGGCAGTGTCTTCATTAGGAGTTTCGGTATTTCCAGCTATAGTTCTAGCAATCATAGCATCTAGGAAAGGACCTAATGAACCACTCTTACCAAGCACAGTAGAAGCAGCATCATAAGCATCAGAAGTTTCAGATTCAGCAGTAGTAGCAGTGTGTGTAGCATGTGTATGTGGTGGTGTAAGGAACTTACTGAAAACAGACGGTGAATCAAGAGCGGTAGAGGTGTTCAGAACCGTACCTCTTCTTGTAGTGGATGGTAAAATAGGAACCTTGCCATTACGAGACTTACCCATGATGGATGGATAGCAGCGAACAATAGAGAATCCAAGTGAACTTGATAAATAAAGCTATGCTCCCTGGCAACGGTGCTAGAAAATAGTCTTGATGACCCACAAGTATAGGGGGTGTATCTCAGTATTTTCAAGGGAAGTGAAACCCAATTTATTGATTCGACACAAGGGGAGCCAAAGAATATTTATAAGCCTTAACAACTGAGTTGTCAATTCAGCTGCACCTAGAAACAATCTTGCTCACAGCAGTTTATTAGTAGCAACAGTTTTGTAGTAGGAATAGTAAAGTAACAGCAGTAGTAAAGCAAAGACAGTAGTAACAATAGCAGTAAAAAGTGGGATTCGAGTGCGGTAGGCATAGGGATGGATGGACGGGCGTTGCATGGACAAGACAATTAACATAGCAATCAGAACATAGGGCAATTGTAGATAAATAAGATAAAGCACCCAAGTACTCGACAATCCTAGGCATGTGTTCCATATATAGTCATACGTGCTCGCAATGAGAACTTGCACAACATCTTTTGTCCTGCCAACCCGTTTGCAGTGGGGCCTCCAGGGAACTACTGGCAATTAAGGTGCTCCTTTTAATAGAGCATCGGAGCAAAGCATTAACACTCCATGAACACATGTGATCCTCACATCAAAGCCTTTCCCTTCCGGTTATCCCGATTTCTGTCACTTCGGGGCCATAGGTTCCGGACAACGACGTGTGTATACAACTTGTAGATAAGACCAGAAACAATACTATCATAATGAATCAATAATAAGTTCAGATCTGAAATCATGGCACTCGGGCCCTAGTGACAAGCATTAAGCACAACAAATCGCAACAAAGTCATAAAGCACTAATAAAAGATACTAGGCATTATGCCCTAACAATCTGATGCCATTACATGAACGATCTCATCCAATCCTTACCATCCCCATAGCCTACAGCGGGGGGATTACTCACTCATAGATGGGGGAAACATGGATGGTCGATGGAGAAGCGATGATGATGATGATGGCGATGATCTCCTCCAATTCCCCGCCCCGGCAAGGTGCCAGAACGGAGTTTCTGTAGCTGTTTCGTGGAATCTAGTGGTGGCAGCGGAGCGGAAGTCCTTCTAGAAAAACGTCAAACCCCACGTAGTTTTTAGGTCAGAAGGCTCCTTATAGGCGAAGAGAGAGGCCGAGGGGGTGCCTGGGGGTCCACACCACCCCCTGGCGTGGCCTGGCCTGGCCCGCGCCACCAGGTGGTGTGGCCACCCTAGGGCTCCTCTCCGTCTCGTATTCTGGCTCCTGGAGTCTTCGGGTGAAATAGGATTTTTGGCATATTTTCTGGGATTTCTCCTAATAGTTGATTTTCTGCACAAAAAGTGGACACCAAGGCAATTCTGCTGAAAACAACGTCAGTTCGCATTAGTTGCATCCAAATCACACAAGTATAGAGGAGAAACAATAGCAAAAGTGTTCAGGAAAGTAGATACGTTTTGGACGTATCAGGGCCATGTAACAAAAATGGAGGGAGTATTTGTTTCACATCATGCTTTTATCTGTTTACCGTATGCTTGATGCACAAAAATCATGTGCCCCAACCTCACTCTCTCAGCCTTTGATTCATGAACCTCACAAAGGTTTTTTCTTCTTTGGACAATCGCCAAATTCAAAATCTCAGTCCATCGACAAATTCTACCGCCTATCCCATTTGAATCGGAGATTATGTATCCAATTTCTTTGCCAATATGGTAAGTATTTTGATAATCAGTTGATGTGAATCAGCCTTAAATTCGTACCTACAGAGTACCATTAACGAAATTAAAAAATCTCAGTCAAGCGGCAAAACCTGCAGCCAACCCTATTTGAATCAGAGTTATCCAGTTTTAATTATGGATGATAAGTTAATGTCACTCTCGGCCTTCAATTCCTGAATAGGAAGTACACCTTTTATCCAAATGTTGCCTGGACACTAGCCAAATTCAAAATATCAGTCTACACAATTATTATGCTCATGGATGATCAGTTGATGTGACTCTAGGACTTGAATTCTTGGAAAGATAGCGTACGGTCTACTAGCTTTTTTCTATTATTATTTGGCCGGTAGCCAAATTCAAAATCTCAATCGAGCGGCAAAATCACACACTAACCTTGAAGCATTTCCCGCCCCACCGTTTCAAAAACTTTGTGGCAAAATCTCCCACCGGGGAGTACCATTTTTCTGTTATTATTATTTGGCCAGTAGCCAAATTCAAAATCTCTATCGAGCGGCAAAATCAAACACTAACTTTGAAGCATTTCCCGCCCCACCGTTTCAAAAACTTTGAGTCCAAATCTTCCACCAGGGAGAACCACTTTTCTATTAATTATTATTTGGCTGGTAGTCAAATTCAAAATCTCTGTGGAGCGACAAAGTCAAAACCCGACTTTGAAGCATTTCCCGCCCCACCATTTCAAAAACATTGAGGGTAAATGTCCCACCGGGGAGTACCATTTTTCTATTATTATTATTTGGCCGGTAGCCAAATTCAAAATCTCTGTCGAGCGGCAAAATCAAACACTGACTTTGAAGCATTTCCCGCCCCACTGTTTCAAAAACTTTGAGGCCAAATCTCCCACCGAGGAGTACCATTTTTCTATTAATTATTATTTGACTGGTAGCCGATTTCAAAATCTCTGTCGAGCAGAAAAATCACACACCGACCTTAAAGCATTTCCCACCCCACCGTTTCGAACACTTTGAGGCCAAATCTCCCACCGAGGAGTACCACTTTTCTATTAATTATTATTTGGCCGGTAGCCAAATTAAAAATCTCTGTCGAGCGGCAAAATCAAACACTGACTTTGAAGCATTTCCCGCCCCACTGTATCAAAAACTTTGAGGCCAAATCTCCCAGAGAGGAGTACCATTTTTCTATTAATTATTATTTGGCCGGTAGTCAAATTCAAAATCTCTGTCGAGCGGCAAAATCACACACCGAGCTTGAAGCATTTCTCACCCCACCGTTTCAAAAACTTTGAGGCCAAATCTCCCACAGGGTAGTACCACTTTTCTATTAATTATTATTTGGTCAGTAGCCAAATTCAAAATCTCTGTCGAGCGGCAAAATCAAACACTGACTTTGAAGCATTTCCAGCCCCACTGTTTCAAAAACTTTGAGGGCAAATTTCCCACCAGGGAGTACCACTTTACTATTAATTATTATTTGGCCTATAGCCAAATTCAAATTCTCTGTTGAGCGGCAAAATCAAACACCGACTTTGAAGAATTTCTCGCCCTACTGTTTCAAAAACTTTGAGCCAAAATCTCCCACCGGGGAGTACCACTTTTCGATTAATTATTATTTGGCCGGTAACCAAATTCAGAATCTCTATCGAGCGGCAAAATCAAAAACCGAGTTTGAAGCATTTCCCGCCCCACTGTTTCAAAAACTTTGAGGCCAAATCTCCCACCTGGGAGTACCACTTTACTATTAATTATTATTTGGCTGGTATCCAAATTCAAAATCTTTGTCGAGTGGCAAAATCAAACACTGACTTTGAAGCATTTCCCGCCCCACTGTTTCAAAAACTTTGAGCCGAAATCTCCCACCGAGGAGTACCATATTTCTATTATTATTATTTGGCCGGTAGCCAAATTCAAAGTTTCTGTCGAGCGGCAAAATAACACACCGACTTTGAAGCATTTCACGCTCCTCCGTTTCAAAAACTTTAGACTTCAAAATTCCCATTCTACCCATTGTTCAGACGCCCTATGGGCACGCTAAAGTCGGTAGCTTGGGGGCATGATCGTAATTATTTTTCTGTTCACCTCCATAGTCCCGATTTGCGTAGTTTCCAGCTGGCCCTCCCAAAATCCCAGGCTTCTCTCCCACGCCCTCACCTCCACGACCACCGCGCGCACCGCCCGGCGGCAATTCCAAAGCTACCAGAGCCACTTCATCAACGCCCACCCTATCAGATCTAGTTCACCGGGTCTCTCTGCCACTCCACCAGAGTTGTGGCCTCGCTGACCACGCCTATGGCGTCATCGAACGCCCATGCTCTGCTTCCCCGCCACCGAAAGCTACCCAACCATACCGGAGCAGCTTCACAGTTGTCGACCAGACAAGATCTAGTTCAATAAGTTCCATGTCCACTACTCTAGACCAGCTACACGGTCGTCGCCGTTGACTGCACCGGCATTAACCGCCCAAGATCTGCTTCCTCGACGCCAACAGCCACCGCAACCAGAGCACCTTCGGTGACCTGGATGTCACTCGCATGGTACCTACGATGCTTAGACACCTCTCCGACCAAGGTAACCAAATCTCCAACCTGTTTTTGTTTTGTCAGCGGTATAGCAGGTTCAAGCCTGTCAGAGTGAAGTGCATTTTTGTAATCGTGCTAGTACATGCAAGTCACTAGGGACGCCTGTTCTTCGTGCTAGTACATACAATGTCCTTAGACATGTTGGTTTGCATTTGCTGCTCTACAAATTTCAAGTCATGCACATGTCTGTTATATTGTCATGTACATGTTCTTATTTTAGCTACTCCGTACACCAGTAATTGCCTACTATTGTGTAGTTCTTGCACAGTTACTGAATCTATCTGGTTATTCCTGAGCTAAGTTCCTACTATTATTTCCTCCCTGGCATCGTTCTGCTATCCTGTAGTACCCATTCAAACTCTTCGTACTAGTTCGATTATAATTTTGTTGTTGCCATCTGGTTCTTCAAAAGCTGCAACACAGACTATTTTCTTTTTCTTTGTGTAGAGCTAAAAAAGGAAACACTAAACATGTTGGTTTGCACAGCCTATAGGTCCACCAGCGATGACATTATATATTTTGTATATCTGGTGCTGGTTCGTCCTAATCAACGACATAATTATTCTTTACTATATAGTTCATTCGTGTTTTCCATTCCTGCTCACAAGTTCTGGTATGTTGTGGTTATAATTTCTATGTGGTTCATTCTTAGCTACAACAGTAACTGCATGCCATTGTGTAGCTCACCGCAAATTCCGAGTCACCCAACGACTCTTGCATTCTAGGAGATACCACTGCTTCCATATATATTTGCTAAACTGACCTAGCTAGTTTATACTAAAATTCTAAGAAACACTTTGTTTGATTGCTCATTTCATTGTTGGCATACTTGTCTAATGTTTGTTTGTCTTGTTCTACATGTTCACAAGCCATACCATTATATCTCGTATCTGGTTCTAGTTCGTCCTAGGCAACGACATAACTATCCTCTGCTATATAGTTAATTCATGGTTTGCATTCCTGCTCTACATGTTTGTATTATGTAGTTATAATTCCTATCTGGTTCATTCTTAGCTATGAGTAGTTTGTCTTCTTTGCTTTATTAACTTGTTATTAGTTAGTTTTAGACTGCAATTATTGCTATAGCCACCAAAGAGGGGACTGCAAGATCATGTCTCAAGGTGGTTTTCCAATGTAGTTGTCACACTCAAAGGGAGATGCAATTGATGGACTGAGAAAGCAAATTGGGGACTCTGCTATCAACTTGATTGGCAACTGAAATACTGAATTTTATGTCCCTTTTGTTCATATTATGTAATATTTTTCAGAAGTTTGTAGCTGATGTAATATCTAGATAACTCGCATAGGCCATGTAGGCATTTAGTTGACGCCGTCCATGAATGGCGGTACAGTTGGGGTTCCGCGCATGAAAACAATAAATTTTACTCTATGCCCCTAAACCCCTGAAGCTGCCAGGACCTATCTATTAGTAATACAATAATGGGAGGGGCTTTTCGCGAACTTACCCTTGAAGACCGAAAAGCGTTGTCAACGCTCAGGAGAGCGTGGTTGATATAGACCAGCCGAAGCCGACCTCAAGGTCGTGATGAAGTCCTTGCGCTCCTTGCCTCCAACGCCTTGAGTGCCTCAAGTGCGACACCTCGCGAGGAGTTACACACGTCCGGTGCCTGACGATGACTCCCACTTTCCCGATCCAGCAGAAGTTGCGGAAGTAGAGCTCCCGGATCCGAATCACGCAGCGCGACGGCGCTCCGCGGTGAAGATGTCTCTCGCTCGCGCAGTCCAGACTTGGGACCACGGTCACGAGAGAGAGAGAGAGGGGGAGAGAGAAAATATCAATTAGAGGTCCTCCCAAAAGTGGGAAGACCTTTATCGATTATTGGTGTATTTATCTTGGCTAAATACCCCACTATATATAGGGGGAGGAGGGGGTACACCCTCCCTCAAAGTCCCGGGGTGGGACTAAAGGAGAGGAGGGGGGAGGGGTGGCCGCCGGCCACCCTAGTGGGCCCCGTGCAGGGGGCTAGGCCCAGTCGGCCTCCCCTTTGCCCCTTCTCCCTCTCTCCTTTCCCCTAATGGGCCCTCTCCCTCCGGAAATTGGCCCATTAAGCCTTTGACCATTAAAATTGATTTTCTCTTTCTTAAATAATTATGAATAAATGATTAAATCAATATTTAACATTCATTCACACATTATGCAATCTCCGTGGCTATGGAACACCTTCCACCTCCACTCCGGACATCCTCCGGACTTACCGAAACCCTTCTGGTTTTCTCCCTACTCTTCTTCGGTGATTCCACCGATCCTATAAACACTCTCTAAGCATCATCAAGCCCTTAAGCGTGATACCCCATGGTTCGGGAACACTCCAGACATGGTCGGGACACTCCCGCACCAATGATCGACAGAGGGACCTGGATGGCCATGTGACCCCTGTGCGTTCCACGAAGATCTTTCGTCGTTTGAACCGGGACAATCGTGTCTTATTCCCTTTGTCACACGATACTTGCATTGCCCGAGATCTGATCAATGACATCACCATGTCGTGTTCAATCTCGTTACTGAACAATGCTACTTAACTCGTTCCGACAAGTGATATCCCCGTGATCAAATCACACGCTGCATAGCTATTGGATATAACTTCTTCGAGTGGGCCCTTGAGTATCTTCCCTTCACATGGACGGACAAATCCCGCTCTTGACATATATTGCCTCTACGGTTTCCTCCGAGTACCTGAACACACCTTTATAACCACCGTATTATTAGATGGCGTTTGATGCTATCTAAGCACTCTCGAGAGACAGTGATTGACATAGCCTCACGGTCTAAGGAATAGTCTACGGGGATCCATTTCAAATCATCGTAACTTGAACTTCATGACATGATCGGGTCACGATGTTTAGGTTGGGTATTGGTTCATCATCTCATTCTCGGAATGAGATGACCTCATTTCCAACTGGCATAAATGCCACATGATCAGGAAACATGATCATTTGTTGACCAATGAACCAATGACTAGAGTTTCACTGGGAACCCCTGGTTGTTTGTATATCACATGTGTATTGATGTTTCCACTCAATACAGTTATAGCATGATATAAAACTTAATTATAAACTATATGAAATATGATAATAGTCCTTACTACTATTTGTCTCTAGGTCATATTTCCAACAATCTCCCACTTGCACTAGAGTACAAATACACTAGCTGCATTTGTTCTCAATCTTTGGAACCATATATCCGGTACCCTGAACATGCTTGCTCATCGAAGAGGTTGAGTCTTGGGTCTGTACTTTACATTCCCAACTCCTTTGCAACTTACTAATGTCACCTTGATTGACATTAATACTTTATCATCACATGATAGCATCTATGTGTATTCATTGTCGCTATGGCAGCAGAACGAGGCCTGATTCCAGGAGCCTGCAGTGATGTTAGATCAACCTAGAGGGCTTTTTTCCCTGGGACACATCATTCTATGTTAAAAGCGAACTAGCCCTGCCATAACATTATACAACACTTTAGATGGTACCCTTATCTATTATTATAAATGTATTCATCGAAACACTAGTGCACTCTGTGCAACTTGCGATGTCTTTGTTCACCTCACTTCCTACTTGACTTTAATCGGTATCTAGAGGAGTTTCCAACATATTCCCTTATAACATAACCCTTTATGCTTAAGATATGTCATCCTTTATGGATTTTGAAAACATGTCTGTAGTTCTCTACTAGACACTGCAGACAAAACTCAGCTCAACGTTCTGTGATTTGAACTTAATCACTTTTAAACGTTCCTTATTTGGATCACATATTATGCTAAGTTATCATCATGGTTTACTAAGATAGAACCTATGTCTCAACATAGTGGATGACGATCATCCTTTTCTTTCTTTCAACCATTGATGTTCATCTTAATACTATTCCTAATTTGAGTTATTAAGGACCAGTTCCTTAATTAACTTCTATTCTGAAACCCTTTTCAGAATCCCTTAAGGAATACTACATAATATCATAATACACTTGTTATCAACTTCTACATCTTATAAATCATTATTTATAAGTATTTTCGCTTTCATTCTTAACATACTTAAGAATTACTCCTATAAGCTCCCACTCAAAATATGTTCCTACATATTTGAATTTGAGTCTTATATTGCTCCCACTTAAAATATGTCAGTCACATATTGTTTCAGGAAGACTTTCATAGCTCCCACTCAATTTTATGCAAATTGCATATCCACTCACTATTTTGAACAATTTCAAAATCCTTTGATCAAATATCAAACTTGGAGATTAACTATGAGATACTATTACTTTACTAGTTTTTAAATCCACTAGACATTTAGCACACATGAATCAAATTCATTTCAATTCATCCAATACTTGACAAATTGTGCTTTTGTCATTTACCCCTCTTTTCCTAATATGGCTTTGTAGTCATTTGGGAAAATTCAAGTAACCCCTTTTACTTGTGAGATTCAGCAACTAATTGCTTTCTAATCTCAAGGGAGTTTTGCTATTAGGATTTCTCATAATTCTAGTTTACCATTATTTCCTTAGTAGTTCGTAGGTATCTCATATTCCAAGAATCATGACAAGTGATTCACAAATGTCTCCATACAGGATATGGATTACATTTTGAATCCTACTTAATACAGTGAAAACACTAGTGGGGAAAACACAATGATCAATATCATTGATTCTTTCCTTTTGTGAAGAGAATCGTTCAGGAACGTTGTCCATTGTGCTTCTCAACACTCTGATGTAGGGTTTTGAATCCTCATCGTGTTTTACACTATTTTCCATTTGCCCCATAATTGAGAGACATCACTAGAAGTGAGCTTTCTCAAGAATGCGCCAAAATCCAAGCAATATGAATCTTGCTTTTCCTTTTGGTTTCAGCTATGGGTTTTTTATTCAAAGTTTCCAATGAATACGCTACAAGGACTTATTCTCTATTGTTTTGGTTATATCGAATAACCCTAAAACTTTCACGAATTCAAATGGTTCACTACATTCTAATTGAGTGCTAACTATTTCTAACTAATGGTCTCTACATCTACACTACAACGATTTATTTGGTGCATTCTATTCAACCCCTTTGATATCTAATATCACATTGTGATGCTCTGCATTCTAACATTTCAAAACGCTTTGCATTCCACAATTTCTTTTATGCCATTCTTATAAAGTCGAATTTCATTACTATTGATCAAATCATAGTAATTGGATTCTCTTTCATATTTGTACCCTTTGTTAATGAAATATTTTGATAAAATCAAATAGTTTCATATTCATGTTTCCTTTGGTAAACTACTTTACACATTTAAACAATCATATAATGATAATTACCATTTTCATTAAAACCCAATACATCGAATATGTATTCACCTTTAACAATTCTTTTAAACACTTTGTATTCAAGTAATACACGGTGTTCAAGTTATTTTGCCAAACTTAGGCATGATTTATATGTGATAAGAAATCGAATGACTTTCACATATTATCACATAACTTTGAATTTAAACAATGGTTTCATTCATTAATGAATATATCATTAAGTTGGGTATTTTTAACAAGGCATTTTAATATTTTATAAATGTTCATGCATTATCAATTAGTTTCAAACAACGAGGATAATTCACAAGTAATAAAACAAGATATGAACATGAATAGAAATCATTCATAAAAGTAGAACAACTATTTGTTACAAACTCATATGAATAACCGTCTCACGAAGTGTGAGACACACTAAACAAGTTCACTATCTCTTGATTACAATAATCATCCTAAAACACAAACTAAATGATAAATGTCGAGGGAGAGTGTCGTTGGCCGTCATCATCATGCTCTCCATCAACACGCAACGTCACCTCCTCTCCAGCAAGCACCTCTCATGCAGAAGGACCTGTTTTCAGCAAAACAGAACAAGTATCGGATATACTTAACACTGCAAATGTGTTTGCAAGATTATAACATTTATAAAGTTGTATATCAAATATATACCTTTGTCGTTGACGACCTGAGCGACATCTGGTTCAACCAACACATTCCTGAGATGTGTCATGAACCGGTGGAACTCCATTGTTTCCGCGTCGGCCCTCATTACGCAAGTCCTGACTTGTGCTTGGTAGCTTGGTGGCAGCGACCGCAGCACAGCGGCGTTTGCAAAAGAGCCCGTTATCCAGATGTCCAGGAAGTATACAGGCCTCATGTACACATCATGCATGCGCTCCAAGTGGTCGTCCAATGATGAGTTCTCCTCCATCTTAACGGAGAGGAAGTCTCCCATCAGCTCATGCTCCCAAATGCGTGTCTGCTCCACGAAATGTGTCCTAAGCTATAGCATCACTGAATGAGGGTTGACATCACCCACGAAGGGCCACAGCTCGTCCACCATTCCGAAACGCATTACAAATATAGGAGGCCATCTCCTGACGGAGATAGCGGTATTTCCACTCCTCTGAGGTCTCTAGGTCAGTGGGCTGATCCAAACCCATCCTGTCGAGTATGTAGTCGACCACGTCGTTCTCGCTAAGGAGAACATGGAGACGTGTAACCCATATGGAGAAGTTCGATCCATCTAATCTGAGCTTCTCTCCTTCTAACCTATCAATCGTCAACACGAAAGGTGCCATCTACATTTATAATTGCAAAAGGAATTTAGACTAAGTTTATAATTAAATGAGTTAATAATAACTCCACTCAGAAACACCTATCCCCAAAAGGGTTCCTAGTGATAACACGACCCCTATCAGCCACATCTCCCCCGATCATCACGGCCATCAATGTGGGTTCAAGGGTGGACGCTAAACGTCGGTCACATCATTCATGCGACTTGTGCTCGATCTTTCGACCATCCGTGTTCGGAGGCCATGTCTTCACATGCTAGGCTCGCCAACTCAACCTTAGTGTATTCGCTGTGCAACATGGCTTACACCCACTGTATGTGAACGTAGATATGTTTGACACCCAGGCCTGTAACCTTGGATCGCCTCATACTGAAGAGCTTTCTTGGTGGTGCACACTAAGGGGGAACACAATCGTTGGTAATTTTAGCAGGGATCATCTTATTAGGCTACTGTCGAGTATCTAATACTAGCACACAATAACACATACAAACAATAACATTGAATGTAAATGCGATGTGATATGGTCCTTCACGTCGTGATCTCCATCTGCCATCACCGGGTTCCGCCGCCAGGGTTTCGGCGCTGTAGACACAAGGGTACCGGTGTTATTCCGGCGTGGTAGTTCGTCACCTCCGTGACTATATACTACTATGTAACAAAAGGTAATCACTTTACCTTTGCCACAACCATATCACAAAGCAACGCCCCCTGCAAACAAAGTTAGACGCCTCTACTTTATCTTTGCATGTTTTACGTGGCTGAATGGGCTTTCGTACAAGAACCGTTCTTACCTACAAACTTTCAGCACAATGCTGATCAAGTAGTTGTCTCTACTACACCCCTTTCGGGGCCCTCCGTTACAAATGGTATACCAACTAATGCGAGAGGGACAGACACCCCTCTAAGCCACTTTATACGGTACAAGCTGTATGTCAAGCGTGGACCAGTCACGCAAATGAACGCGTAAAGTCGGTTGGGGCCGCTTCATCAAGCATTACTGCGGTATACACAAGTACACGTGGGAGGGTAACAACTAAAAGATCAACGCCCAAACGCTGCATCTCGTGTGATCTACCCATACTAGCATTACTACGCATAGATCTAGCTCTAATACCACTATTGGGGTTCCGCGCATCAAAAAAATAAATTTTACTCTATGCCCATGAACCCCTGAAGCTGCCAGAACCTATCTATTAGTAATATAGTAACGGGAGGGGATTTTCGTGAACTTACCCTTGAAGACCGAAAACGTTGTCAACGCTCAGGAGAGTGTGATTGATGTAGACGAGCCGAAGCCGACCTCAAGGTCGTGATGAAGTACTTGCGTTCCTTGGCTCCAACGACTTGAGTGCCTCAAGTGTGACACCTCGCGGGGAGTTACACACGTCCGGTGCCTAACGATGACTCCCGCTTCCCCGATCCAACAGTAGTTGCGGAAGTAGAGCTCCTGGATCCGAATCCCGAAGTGCGACGGCGCTCCACGGTGAAGATGTCTCTCGCTCGTGCAGTCCAGACTTCGGACCATGGTCACGAAAGAGAGAGGGGGAGAGAGAAAATATCAATTAGAGGTCCTCCCAAAAGTGGGGAGACCTTTATTTATTATTGGTGTATTTATCTTGGCCAAATACCCCACTATATATAGGGGGAGGAGGGGGTACACCCTCCCTCAAAGTCCCGGGGTGGGACTAAAGGAGAGGAGGGGGAGGGGTGGCCGCCGACCACCCTAGTGGGCCCCGCGCGGGGGGGGGGGAGGGGGGTTAGGCCCAGCAGGCCTCCCCTTTGCCCCTTCTCCCTCTCTCCTTTCCCCTAATGGGCCCTCTCCCTCCGGAAATTGGCCCATTCAGCCTTTGACCATTAAAATTGATTTTCTCTTCATTAAATAATTATGAATAAATGATTAAATCAATATTTAACATTCATTCACACATTATTCAATCTCTGTGGCTATGGAACACCTTCCACCTCCACTCCGGACATTCTCCGGACTTATCGAAACCCTTCCGGTTTTCTTCCTACTCTTCTTCGGTGACTCCACCGACCCTATAAACACTCTCTAAGCATCATCAAGCCCTTAAGCGTGATACCCCACGGTTCGGGAACACTCCAGACATGGTCGAGACACTCCCGCACCAATGATCGACAGAGGGACCTGGATGGCCTTGTGACCCCTGTGCGTTCCATGAAGATCTTTCGCCGTTTGAACCGGGACAGTCGTGTCTTATTCCCTTTGTCACTCGATACTTGCATTGCCCGAGATCTGATCAATGACATCCCCATGTCGTCTTCAATCTCGTTACTGAACAATGCTACTTGACTCGTTCCGACAAGTGATATCCCCGTGATCAAATCACACGCTGCGTAGCTATTGGATATAACTTCTCTGAGTGGGCCCTTGAGTATCTTCCCGTCACATGGACGGACAAATCCCGCTCTTGACATATATTTCCTCTACAGTTTCCTCCGAGTACCTGAACACACCTTTATAACCACTATATTACCAGATGGCGTTTGATGCTATCTAAGCACTCTCAGGAGATAGTGATTGATATAGCCTCACGGTCTAAGGAATAGTCTATGAGGATCCATTTCTAACCATCGTAACTTGAACTTCGTGACATGATCGGGTCACGATGTTTAGGTTGGGTATTGGTTCATCATCTCATTCTTGAAATGAGATGACCTTATTTCCAACTGGCATAAATGCCACATGATCAGGAAACATGATCATCTGCTGACCAATGAACCAGTGACTAGAGTTTCACTGGGAACCCCTGGTTGTTTGTATATCACACGTGTATTGATGTTTCCACTCAATACAGTTATAGCATGATATAAAACTTAATCATAAACTATATGAAATATGATAATAGTCCTTACTACTATTTGTCTCTAGGACATATTTCCAACAGGTACCATAACTGCGCCAGCCAGGTCGATTAGGTAACTGTATAGGGTTTTGTTATTTGCCCTTCTTTTATCGCACCTTCCATGAATAGTAAAAGATGATCGCTAATTATACTCCTTTTATGATATTTGCATGGCCTTCAGAATTACCGTAACAGTAATGGCAACTGGGTAGAACAGTAACAAGCCAAAATAGTAACAGGCCAAAACAGTAACAAGCCAAAGCAGTAACAGGTCAAAATAGTAACAGGACAAAACAGTAACATACCAAAACAGTAATAGGCCAAAACAGTAATAGGCCAAAACAGTAACAGGCCAAAACAGTAGCAGGCCAGAATAGTAATAGGCCAGGACAGTCACATGCTAAAATAGTAACAAGCCAAAATAGTAGCAGGCCAAATCACCAGCAAACCAGAACAGTAGCAACCCAGCACAGTAACAGGCCAGAACAGTAACAAACCAGAAAAGCAAGAGGCCAGAACAGTAACAGGCCAAAACTGTGGAAATAAGCACAGTAACGGGCCATAACAGTAAAGGACCGCTACAGTAACGGACATGAATAGTAGACGGCCAGAACAATAATGAGCTAGAATAGTAAAAGGCCAGAACAATATGAAACCTTCTCAAAAGTGGGCCGTTTGTAGGCGGCCCAAGACAAGCTGTGCGAACAATGACATGCTGACTGTGGGCCTTAACAGTATCGGGCCTACTTAACACAGGCTTTTAACGGGCCGCACAGTACTCGAATAGTATGGGCTTCTGTAGGCCGTAATAGTAACGGGCCTAACATTCTCGGGCCCCTGTTGGTCTCTTCTTTTGGGCCCTTTTCAAACAGTGCAGGACGAAACAGTAATGGGCCATAATCTTATTGGGCTCCCCTTATGGGCCGGCCCACTTAATTATTAGCAGGCTTTGGCTAGGCCTGGCTTCTACCATGGTTTCTGTGGCCGTTAAAGGCGGTAACTGGGTGTTAACGGTGTTTTCCACGTGGCATTTTGCATGACGTCAGTAGTCAACGCGGTTGGCGAACAGATCTACGACGGAACATGTTTTCGTGGCTGAAGGGTGCGATCTACCACGATGGGCATCCGTCGTAGAAGACTTTTTAGCCATGAAAAACGGGCCTTCAACTACGAAAATCGTCCGTTGTAAAAGCTAACTTTTCTTGTAGTGTATAATAATGCTCCGATATTTGTGTGTATAGTTTTTTTGGCAAAGTAATAAGTATTAGACTTTTGCGTCCGATTGTGGGCCGATTCTCATCAAGATTGGTCAACCCTTATTTTGTGGTCAAATATCTCATTTTTCCAAGTTTCTCAAATTTTTCCAAGTTTCTCATTTTTCAAAGTTTCTTAGTTTTTTCCAAGTTTCTCATCAAGATTGGTCAACCCTTAACGTTGTGGTCAACCCTTAACTTTGTGGTCAAATATCTCTTTTTTTTCAAGTTTCTCACTTTTTCCAAGTTTTTCATTTTTCATGCAAAGTATTTGCCACAGAGTGATCAAATTCAAAGGTTTCAAGAGATTTTGAGAATTTCACATTTTTCTATGAAATTCACAAGTTTTGGTCAACCTAGGGTTGACTAGAGTCTTTCGATAGATTGCGAAAGCATCTGAAGGTACAACTATTGTTCTTTGATCCTAATGAGATGTACAACCACTCAAGCATGCAACTTGAAGGTCTCCAATAGTAGATTTGGTACTTCCTTCACAAATGGTTCCTTGTTCTCGAGTTTGAGGATGAATTTTTTGAAATTTTCAAACCAAAATGGCTAGATACAATGCTAGCATCACTAGCCACATGGTGATAAACCCTTGTGCCAAATTTGAGTCCATTTGAAGAAAGGTAGATGAAAACATGGTACACAAGTGGCTCTTTCTAGTAGTCAGACATGATCGTTTACCAAACTACACCACATTTTAGAGTGGACTACTAGGGGAATTTTTTTCTAGATTTCTCATTTTTCATGCAAAGTATTTGCCACACTGTGATCAAATTCGAAGGTTTCAAGATATTTTGAGAATTTCTCATTTTTCTATGAAATTCACAAATTTTGGTCAACCCAGGGTTGACCAGAGTCTTTCGAGAGATTGCGAAAGCATCTGAAAGGTACAACTGTTGTTCTGTGGTCCCAATGAGATGTACAACCACTCAAGCATGCAAATTGAAGGTCTCAAATTGTAGTTTTGGCACTTGCTTCACAAATGGTTCCATGTTTTTGAGTTTGAGGGTTAAATTTTTGAATTTGTCAAACCAAAACGGCTAGATACAATGCTAGCATCATTAGCCACATGGTGATACACGCTTGTGCCAAATTTGAGTCCATTTGAAGAAAGGTAGATGAAAACATGGTACACAAGTGGCTCTTTCTAGTAATCGGACATGATCGTTGACCAAACTACACAATATTTGAGAGTGGACTTCTAGGGGGACATTTTTCAAAGTTTCTCATTTTTCATGCAAAGTATTTGCCTCACAGTGAACAAATTCGAAGGTTTCAAGAGATTTTGAGTATTTCTTACTTTTCTATGAATTTTTACAAGGTTTGGTCAAACCGGGGTTGACTAGAGACTTTCGAAAGATTGCGAAAGCATCTGAAAGGTACAACTGCTGTTATGTGGTACCAATGTGATGTACAACCACTCAAGCATGCAAATTGAAGGTCTCAAATTGTAGTTTTGGTACTTGCTTTACAAATGGTTCCATGTTTTTGAGTTTGAGGGTTAAATTTTTGAATTTTTCAAACCAAAATGGCAAGATACAATGCTAGCATCATTAGCCACATGGTGATACACCCTTGTGCCAAATTTGAGTCCATTTGAAGAAAGGTAGATGAAAACATGGTACACAAGTGGCTCTTTCTAGTAGTCGGACATGATCGTTGACCAAACTACTCCACACTTGAGAGTGGACTTCTAGGGGGACATTTTTCAATTTTTCTCATTTTTCATGCAAAGTATTTGCCTCACAGTGAACAAATTCGAAGGTTTCAATAGATTTTGAGGATTTCTCATGTTTCTATCAAATTTACAAGGTTTGGTCAAACCGGGGTTGACTAGAGACTTTCGAGTGATTGTGAAAGCATATGAAAGGTACAACTGCTGTTATGTGGTCTCAATATGATGTACAACCACTCAAGCATGCAAATTGAAGGTCTCAAATTGTAGTTTTGGTACTTTCTTCACAAATGGTTCCATGTTTTTGAGTTTGAGGGTTACATTTTAGAATTTTTCAAACCAAAACGGCTAGATACAATGCTAGCATCATTAGCTACATGGTGATACACCCCTGTGCCAAATTTGAGTCCATTTGAAGATAGGTAGATTAAAACATGGTACACAAGTGGCTCTTTCTAGTAGTCAGACGTGATCATTGACCAAACTACACCACATTTGAGAGTGGACTGCTAGGGGATATTTTTTCAATTTTTCTCATTTTTCATGCAAAGTATTTGCCACACAGTGATCAAATTCAGAGGTTTCAATAGATTTTGAGAATTTCTCATTTTTATATGAAATTCACAAGGTTTGGTCAAACCAGGGTTGACCAGAATCTTTCAAGAGATTGCGAAAGCATCTGAAATGTACAACTATTCTTCTGTGGTCCCAATGAGATGTACAACCACTCAAGCATGCAACTTGAAGGTGTCAAATTGTAGTTTTGGTACTTGCTTCACAAATGGTTCCTTGTTTCCGAGTTTGAGGATGAAATTTTTGAAATTTTCAAACCAAAATGGCTAGATACAATGCTTTCATCACTAGCCTCATGGTGATAAACCCTTGTACCAAATTTGAGTCCATTTAACTTGCATCAATAGATAAAAACATGGTGTATAAACTTGTAATTTAAACAATATGAATATTTCACTATTCTTAGATATGATTTAGGGACGGGTAATGTATGCATCATTCAGGTCTAATAATAGGACTTTGTAATGTAATATTAATTTTCAACTTGTCAGTACTTCATTTCATTTATTATACCAACTGTGTAAAACTTACATATACGAAGTAAGCCACATTTTCAAGAAATGTTTTGCCTCTAACGTCAAAATTAACAACTAAATAGAACCTCCCTCCAAAAAATTTGACACATTTTTGTTCCCTTCCTTTTCCAACTCACCCCACCGCCAAAATTTAAAACCCCGCAACATTAGAATGGCGCACGAATACCTCCCACGATTTGCGTCTCATCTTAACTCCCCAATTCCATCCCCCTCTGGCGCCTCATCCTTCTCCTCCCCTGGATTCAATCTCGTCCACGGAGGATCAGAGGTCATCGCCACATCTGATCGGTGATCTCCTTGGCCAACGCCATGATTCAGACTCTTCATAGCAGTAACGCACGCGAACCATTGAGGTCTACACCGAAGAAGAAGCCCAACGTCAAATGACCGTCAGGTGATAATTCAATCCCCCGATCCTTGTCATATGCAGTAGATCTGCTAGAACCATTCATTACAAAGTGGTTAAACATCTTGTTTCTGTCATTCTAGTTAAAATATTAGCGATCTACTCCCTACATTGTTTTCCTGCACACATGCAATGATATTGTTTCGTAGTAGACATATTGAGTTCAGTCTACTCCCTACATCTACTCCCTAGAGTAAATCACATTTGTAGAGATAAAAATAGTATAACTCACTAATGTCTGCAAGAGCAAAGATCGTTTGTAGCTAGGTTCGAAGTATAGATATCGATCCCACAGGGAGCCCAAAGGTAAGTGTTTATGAATCTGTCACACCCAAAGTTGTCACAGGTCTTCGAGTGAATTGACTAGAAGTGTGGAAATGAGAATGGAATTTGGATTAAACTAGATGTATTTAAATAAAACTAAAATGTAAACTTCAGAAATAAAAAGCATAAAAGTAAAGAACGATTTGGTTGTTTGTTATTTTTCGCAGATGATAAAGAAGGCGCGGGGAGATATAGTTCATGGTGATAGTGACTGTGCCAGGTGGACGAGTGACAGGTGTAACAATTGTAATCTTATAAGTATATGTGTAGGCAAGCAACCCATAATTAGCCGGAACTCCTCTTGGTAGATTTCATCCCAACTTCAATAATCCTACTAGTCTATTACCAAAACCATGGTCAGACACTAGACGATTAAGACCCTTCAGGTTGCTTAGCAATTAAGCTCCTTGGATCAGACTAATGCAATAAGCACGGTGGTTCCTCATTATCCTCGAGTCTACTAGTTTTCCATTGATATCCCCCTGTCACTCGGGGGTCACCGGTCTGCTAGCGAACAAGATCCTATCTATGTAGAACAAAGCATCATATTGTCTGGGCCCTTAATTGGATAAAAAGAATTAGGTATCCCATAGATAGTCAAGCACACATAATATAGTAATTAAAATCAATCACAAAATAATAGAAAACATATGGAGGCACATCACATCTCACCAATCCCTTACATCTCCCACGCCCAAGGAACTTACTCACACATGAGAGAAGAAAGCATCATCAATATAATTAAATAAAGGGAGTTCTTCTCGATGTTACCATGGAGATCCACAATAGGAATGGAAAAGTAATCCAACACAATTCAAGATAGGAAGAAACAATCTCAAACCCTAATATTGCAAGGTGAATATCTCTCTCTCTCAAGTACAAGTAATGGCTATGAGGGTGTGATGGCTAGGATGTCGAAGATCGTGGAGCGAGATGAAGAACATCTTCCCCTTCTTCTCCAGATCTCTTCTTTTTCCTTTCTGGATGGGATGGCGGCTGCTGTGTAATGATTTCGCGTCTGGCCTCTTCACGGAAGTTGTTCCTTTGGATAAGATGGAGGCGGCGGCAGCTATGCGGCGGGAACTATACGGCCAGAAAAATGTTCCCGCCATATAGTTGCTCGTTAAAGTGTCTGTTTGCCTCCCTTGATTGCTTCCAAAGAGGGACTTTCTTGTTTTGCCTGAATATTGTGTTTCCCTTGTTAAAACCTTCTATTGATCTTCAAAACCTGAAACATACATTAAAACCAAGTTTTCTTCGCTACTGAATTATTTGCGTTAGGTAAAGCTAGAAAACGATCAAATCCGGAGGAAAACCATCAATAAAAACCATCAAAAATGTGTCGAATCTCACAGCTATCGCTCACTCCTGTGATCATAAGGTACATATAACTACTTCTACTGTACCTACTTTAGTTTTCTCTTCAATAGCACACTCTTAATATGTATGCCCTTGGGTAGGTTATTTTAGAAATTAAAATTATCGGGACTTTGTAATTCATGATGCAATCTGCTGTTGAGCTGTAATACAATTGTGACCATCCCTTGTCAGGCATCAAAAAACAACCAACTAATCTATATGAGGCAAACAAGTACAAAAATTTGGAAGAAAATAAAGCTTGTATGATGAAAGTTTTGAAAGAAGCGCAAGCCAGAGGTTTGCCTCTAGAAAATATAGAAGACGTAGCATATAAATTCGTGTATAGCGGCATTTGCAAAGTGACAGAGGCCACCAAAAAAGTAAACAAAAGGATACTAACCACACTCAACCAGACCCTACATATGAACCTAGTGCTGAAGAAATTGCCACAACTAATGACGAGCCGACTTCAGATGACGAGGACCAGAACGTCGATAACCCTAAAACAAAGGTTATCATATCTTCTTTTCACTAAATTTTAATCCCTGTAAAGTACTATAGTTTTGTTACTAACTATTATTTTAAAAAAACAGGCTACTGATGGTACATCAACTACAGCACAGAAGAAGTCTGCAACAACAATTGTACCTCAATCTACTGTAACAACTAGATCAAGAGCACCTCATGTCACAGAAGCAACTAAAACTGTCGCGTGTCAGACCCCTACATGCCTAGAGGGTGAGAACACAGAAGTTCAAATCTCACCAATGTTGAACCTAACATCTAGAGGAAGCAACTCACTTGAAGACAATCAACCTGTCATTACAAAACAGAAAGGTATTAACAATTGCACTTAAATAATTGTACTTATGGTTAGTCCTATAATATATACTCTAATTTTAACTTTCTTCCTACCATGATTTAGAGCTAACTTCTTCCAGTTCAAAGTGAAAGTGTAGGGAACGTGGAATTTCCATGGGCCATGGTCTGCATGACTACACTAGAAGAAATGGTAGGAATAAAATGAGAATTGAATTTACTGAGGGGGTTAGAAGGCCCAAAAATCCTCTTCAAGCAGCAAAACTAAGCTCTGAGGTCGGAATACAAATCCAAGACAAAGTGCATCTGGCAACCAACTGGACTCAATACAAAAAAATGAGACTCTGAAAGATGTTATTCCAGGTGCTATTTGCAAACTAGTGGTGAGCCCTAACTCTACAGTTTTACATCATAGCTATTTATCTTTTCTACCTATGTAACTACATAATATGCATCTCCATTTTACAGGGAAATTTTGAAATGGACACAAATGATGTAGTGACCAAGACAGTGTGCTCTAATATTATATAGAGTAGTATGCGCCAACTACGCTACAAGCTTAAGAAGGAGAAATGGGACAAGATTAAAGATATGAGCCCCCATGAAGCATATAAGATGAAGCCAGCAAATGTACTAGAGAGAAGTTGGAAATATCTTGTGGACAGATGGTTTGATGCCCACTATCAGGTACTAACATTTACACTTATAAATACTCAGCACATAAATCTCTGCTGCACAGAAAACTCATAAGTTCATTCTCAAATTTAGGAAATGTGTCTAAAGAATCAAGCGAACAGAGAAGCTGTGAAGAAGAACCATACAACTAGATCGAGATGCTTCGTTGCACACTACGAAGCTCTTGTACGTTTTTTAGTTCATATATGAAACAATTATTCTACCAAACTCAGTATAAATTTTGCTAACTCATGTTTGTAATTCCAATTTTTTTGTAGAACTCGGGGAACTTGAATTCTATAGACTTAGTCACACTAACAAGGAAGGCATCATGACTACGGAAGCCAAAGATGCTTATGTAAGACATTTTTAATACTGCTAATATTTTGTAATGAATAAGCTTTCTACTTCAATATTTCTTATGCTTTTATTTGAACTTATTTGCAGGATACAATGATGACCATGAAAAATATACCACGCCTAGAAGATGAGACTGAAAAACTGAATTGCAGATTATTGAAGAAGTCTTGAAGGAGAAGAGCACAACGAGCTCAAGCACATGCACGTTCCTCTCAAATTTGGGAGTTGGATCAATCTCAAGGAAGAGCTATGTGTCCACAGCACACATCCGAGAACTAGAAAACAAGCTTGCTGAACAGGAGGAACAATCACTCCTCGCAGCTGAAAGGTACAAACAAGAGATGCAGGAAAGGATGGAAGCCCAGGATAAAAGATTTGAAGAAATGAAAAAAAACAAGAAGATGACCATGCAGCTTTGATGAAGGCACATGAAGAGAAAAACAGAGCAACTGAAAAGAAGCAGCAAGAATTAGAAGGCACACTTAGTTTCATCTTAAGGACATCACAGCAGCAACGATAGGGCAACAACTCAATAGCACCTCCATCTTGATGAAATTGTTCATCAATATGATTTACTGAGTTGTTTCTTCATGTTAAATTATTGCACAGAATTTTATCGCTGCCATTTCATATATTGGTTCTAAATTATATTTGTCTGTATGATATTTTTTCATTTTCTGCATAATTATTAACGTAACAAAAATACTAACACTGTCATCAAATCATGGACACACATGTCCGAACCGTCTTGGTCTCACCTGTTAGAACCCTCCGGGTCCCACCTCTTCGAACCCTATGGGTCCCACCTATCAGAACTCTCTAGGTCCCACCTGTTCGAACCCTCCGGGTCCCACCTGTCCGAACCCCATGGGTCCCACCTTTTCGAGCCGTCTTGGACCCGCCATTGGTCCACCTGTAAGAACCACTTGGTCCCACTAGTTATAATGCCACGTTAGTAAATTGCAATAAATTAACAAAATGCCACACCTATAATGATGACCTGTCCTACACTCCCTTCTAATTTACGATGACAAACTTTTCATATATATCATGACAAATATTTCCATCACCGATTGCACATGATTGTTGACAAAACTAACATCATCAACTAATATAAGTTAACAATGACAAAAAACGCAAACCGTGGTTATGGACTTTTTATGACGCAGCTTTTTATGACAAAATTAGTGACAACCCATTTTTGTCAACAACATATATTCATTGATAAAATATGGATATTAAGTGACAAAAGGGGCCTGTCACTAAATATGATTTCTGTTGTAGTTTAATAAGGTACCCTATACTTGTTGGTGTTGTGTTTTTGTTTCCAAATTGGGGGAATGGGTTGAGTGAGAGAGAAATAGAAGCTTATCTAACCTATTTTTGTGTCCAAATTTAGGGGATGGGGTGAGCGAGAGAATCTGATTTCTTTCCAATTTGGGGATGCATTGAGCCAGAGAGAGAAGCTGTTATGACGCAACCTTTCGTTTCCCCCTCCAAATTGGGTAAAGGGTGGGTGAGAAAGAAGAGAGATAAGTTGTTCCCACCTGTCTCTTGGCGGCCCCACTCATTAGTGCAGGTAACGGTCAAAGGAGGATCCAACAATATGTGGCCCCACTTGTCAATTGTTAACTGTCAAGGCTTTGACCAATGACATTATCCGGTTTGAGCATTTGTGAGGATTTCACACAAGAGCGAGGAAAAGGTGAGTAAAGTTTTAGAGCGTGGACAAAACTTAAGTAGAACTAAGGAACAAAAGGGCGCTAAAATAGTTAACCCAAGATTTTAAAGATAAGTTCAATTCTTTTAAAATGGATCTAGAAAAATCCAAAATTATTTTTAAGCAGTGTAGTTCAAATATATTGTTGACCTGCAAAGTTTCAAGTTTGTATTTTCTTTCGTTTGGAAAAGAATGTTGCAGGTTTGCACATGGACCTCAACAAAATATTGAATGGTGTGCATAGGGGTGTCTACCTATGATAGTGTTTAGGAAAACTACTATTAGGATATGTATAATGGGGTGATGTCAGCCTTCTCTTAGAGTCCACACGCCAGTTTTTACTTAGTTTAAAAAAGAGAATGAAGAAAGGTATGACTGCCTTCCCTTAGCTAAGGGGCGATCTCTATAAAATAAGAGAAATCTATTTTGTTCATTGTACCACATTATGTCTCCCCTTAGCAATATTATTTTCTGCTAAAATTAATGCTAGCATGGCAAAAGAGATAATGGATTGTAGAATTTATATCTATTGCATTGTCTAGATGGTGTGAAATGTTAAGAGAAGACAGTGTCTTCTCTAGCATTGTACACATGGCACCCTTCAGACAGAGGGCACACTGATCATGCAATGAAATGTTTATGTGAGCATGTGAAGATAATATAATACTCCCATGTTCCTATAGTATCTATAGTTTATGGTACAGAAATTAAAGAGCAAACGTTGAGATAAAATTACACTAGGATTGCCCTGGTTAATTGACGTGATAAAATAGAGTTTGCATTAGATAAGGAAAATCCAAACAAAAAGTGCTCATTCGAGTGTTGCAACGCAATATACCTAACATTTCGGATTTTCATGGAAAAACTATACAAAGGAACGGAGGGAGTATGATTTAATTCCTCTCTCTTTACATGGAAATAATGATTCTGTCTGATTATTTCCATCCTTTTTTGGTCCAGAATTTATGTCTTTACTGTGGATAAAAGTTGGAGTGGTCCTGCTCTAGTTGATGCTCAAAAGAAGACTGGTCCCTAGCCTAAACTAGCCTCCTAGATTTCGATGTTGAAAGGTTTGTAAAGGTACGCGCGGTAGTGTATCCGGTCCAAAATTCGGAACGCCCGATATGCAAGCAATCTAACAATATATTTGAAAGTTGTGCACTCGCCATGCTTCAGCCTTAAGGTGCTGGCGAATGACAGCATTAGTTCACAACTTGTTCTTGCAAACTTCCGACTTCTAGGTGATCTTACACTCACCGGACTACTAGTAGTAGCTGGCATGCTAGGCTACTAGCTAGGCTAGGTGCTAACCCATACGGGCACTACTTATGTCAATGTCAACACAATTCGCTTCTTGCAACTGCGCAGCTTAGTGTTAGGTCAAGCGTATTTTATATTATCATTTCATGCAAAATATTATGTCGTGCTTCGCCGTGTCGCCCTATATGTATCTCGATGTCACTTAGCCTTTTCTACAATGTATTGTATCTTAGCACGTTACTATAGGGGTTATAAATACCTAAGAGACAACATCTCCAATATATTATACAATACCTTAGCGGTTGTATCTTATTTAATATTTTGCTCTCATTTGTATTTTTTTCACGAAATTCCACCGATTTATTAAAAATCATCAATAGTAGTACAAAAAGGCCTAAAGTAATAAAAATTACAAATAGATCAATAGACCACCTAGCGACGAATACAAACACTAGCGCGAGCCGAAGGCGCGCCGCCGTCCTCGCTCCTCCATCACCGGAGCCGAGCAAAGTTTGTCGTAGTAGAGATTGTTCTAGTAGACAGATGGAAAATCATCATGCTAAGGCCATAATGGACCAGCGCACCAGACCAGCAACCATCGCCAATGATGATAACCGTAGATCGAAAGAGACTGACCTGGAATCACACCAACGAAGACGAAAACAGATCGGATCCCGGAAGATCCGCCGGACAAACGACTCTCACGCGCCCTTCGTCGGTGCTAGAAACACCACCGAAGCGAGGCTAGAGCGGGGATGACCTTATTCTGACTTCAGGACATAGTCATCGCCTCAACATTCCGAAAAAGACACTAAAAAAATGACTAAACAAAGATCAGAAAACCTTCCGCCGGCGAGAGGTCGTGGTCCGCCACACCTCCAAGGCCCTAGGGCCACCGGAGGCGGAGCGGACCAGCGACGTCGTCGGCAAGGGGACGGAACCCTAGATGGGTTTTAAGTAGCTCTTTTCCTTGGCGGCGGCTCCGCATGTATTTGACTGGGCTATCAACTCTTTTTGCCGATGATTACATGCTAGAGGTGTATCTTAGCTAAGATATAACCACTCTCTTTTTTCCTTAATTGACACCCATTGTGAAAGGGCTTAGAGACACGACGAGCAGGTGTACTACGTTGTCGGTCCGTATACGTATGTACACTCAGGTTTATACATGGCATTTATACTCACATAGCAGGAGTACATGCCCACGCACTTAGCGCGCTTAGCCTATCATCAGACGGCCGATGGCCAGGTCAGCGCGGCCGCTACGTACGTACGGGTGGGTGGAGCCGTGGAGGGGAGATAGTGAAGCTAGTGAGGCGGGCGGAGCAGCACAGCTAGCAAGCACGCACAGAGCCATGGTGGTAAAAGGACAGAGACACACGACAGTGACGCTGCTGTTCGATGGATCCCATCATTTATTCATGAGACGGCAGCGTAAATACCCACCACAAGCTTCACTGCCGGTCGGCTTCCACATCCCAATTCTCTACCTCGCTCTCGCTATAGCTACCTCGATCCCCCCACTGCCGCTCTCTGCCTGACAGCTCGCTACCTAGCTAGGGTTCGCTTAGGAAGCCGACCGCGAGCTGGCTGGCCGGACAATCCCAGCGCGCGAGCTCCACGGCGGCGCGCGGGATCTGCTTGCTCGCCGGCCGGGAGAGCTAGCTAGGGAATTGGACGAAGGTGGTTAATTGTTTGAATCAGCCTCAGCCTAGCTTGGTGAGTGTCCCTCCTTAATTCCGCTCATGGGTGTGTGCGCGCGCGCGTGCATATATACATATGTGGTTGTTTGATTTGTTGATTCTTGATGGTTATTCTATATGGATTTGGAGATCACCAGGGTACTGTGATAGGATTTTGGGGAGTTTTTAATCTTGGCACCTTTTCGTTCGTGGTCCTTGATTAGGATTTCATGCGGCGGATCTGAGCTAGATTTGTTAATTCATCTCACTTTGTATACAAATTCTTTTCCTTTTCCCCCGCCCGGAAGGGTTCTTGTATCAAAACCAAAGTTGCACCTGGATCCCCCAGCTAGCAGATGACCCTTTTCTCTTTCTCCCTCTTTTTTTTTTTGGGAGCGCCCGATCTGAAATTCTGAACCATATAGTTTCAACTTTCAATTACTCATCTTCTCTCCACTTCCATATAGTCACTGCTAACACCACACCACTTTTCTCTGTAATTAAGTTCGGTTAGGAATTTCCCAGCAGTTGATCGAACCAATTATCATAATATCCATACAGAAGGCTTCTATCTTCAGATGATTTCCTCTGTTGTCCACGAGTAATGTAATTTCCGAAGAGCAACAATAAACACTCCAACTAGCTAGTGCTTTAAGTAGGGGTGCCTGGCCTAACCTGCAGGATTATCATCAAAAGCTAGCCAGCGCAGCACTCAATACAAACCCCTCCTCCTGTCCCTCATTCCAGAGGAGTTTCAGTCTTCAGAGCGGCGGGTAACAGTGAGAGAGCTTGTTACTTACACCAGCTACTTGCACGACCAAATTCATAACTCTTGGCTGCAAAACAATCAAAGATGGCGGGCCGGGCTGCCACCCCGTTCATATATTCAACTCCGGAATCATTCTATTGGGCAACGCATGCAACTCGTGCCGCAGCTGGTGCTGCACATCCACAGCGTCCATGGCAGCGCGCTGCTGCTGTTCCATCTCTCCTGCAGCAGTTGCACGCAGCGAATAAAGCTGCTGCGCCCGTCCTCCCCACTCCCCAATCCAACAGTGGCGCACGTTAGTCCGTACACCCTGCGCGCCGCTCGGGCACAGTGCTGCTTGATTGGTGCCCGGCCGGCGATGCCATATAATCTGTCTCCTAGCTGCATGCATGCATGCGATGTTAATTAACGGATCGAGCTAACAATGTGGTAGTACATATGCCAGGCGATCGAAGCTAGGGGACCTACGTTCCATCGACGATGCGCGCCGTCGCCGAGACCACTTGAGATGATGAGCGGCAGTAGCCAGCAGCAGCAGTCGACGGCGGAGGAGCAGCAGGAGCTAGCTCGGAAGCACGCCGCCGCGGTGGCGACGTCGCGGCAATGGTCGTCCCAGACGGAGTCGCGGATCGTGCGCGTGTCCCGGGTCTTCGGCGGCAAGGACCGCCACAGCAAGGTGAAGACCGTCAAGGGCCTCCGCGACCGGCGGGTGCGGCTGTCCGTGCCCACGGCGATCCAGCTCTACGACCTGCAGGACCGCCTGGGCCTTAACCAGCCCAGCAAGGTCGTCGACTGGCTGCTCAACGCCGCCCGCCACGAGATCGACAAGCTGCCGCCGCTCCAGTTCCCGCCGCACCAGGTCGACCTCATGGACCACATGATGACCTCCTCCTCCATGCCGCTCATGCCGCACGTCGACGACAAGTTCTGCCACTTCGCCGCGGCCGCCGGCGAAGGCGTCAAGGCCGGGGCCGACGAGATGGCGAGGTTCGGATACCACCGCTTCATGGGGCTCAACAGCAACTCACTGGGACTTGTCAACGGGGGGATGCCATACAACTTCACCGGCGCCGAGTCATGGAATAACAGCAGTGTGCAAGAGAGTGGCGGCGGCGCCGGCTCGCCGCAGGCCGTCTCGATCGCTGCCGCGGCGCACCATTCGACGTTCCCGTCGTTACTCTCCTTGGCTCCGAGGTCGCATCAGCTGGTGTACTATTCGTCGGAGGCCGATCAGTTCCCAGTAAATGACCTGGGCTCCCAAAGCTTGTCCTTGAACTCGGCGAGAGCTTTCCACGATCAGACAGAAAGCTAGCTGCACTTGGCTCGTATGCTAGATCGATATCCTACAGATCGAAGAAGGTGCAGGTGCTCATCAATGGCTGGTATAGTTTGCAGCTCTTCCATACACAAGAGTAGGACCTAATAATGCTCTCCCGAGGCCCAAGGTAGGTACTAGTGTGTGCATTGGTTTTTCAAGTATACTCTTTTCCATGGGACAAGCTTATAATTGCTGGTTCAGAAAATGATTTATGCTTGAAAAATGCTTAATTTGGCTTTCAAAGTAGAGCAATGCTAAATGGGCTTGATGCGTGTGTGCAAAACGAATTCATTACTTCTTTATATATACATGGAAGTAATTGCTGTAACAGCTTTTTGTGTAATAATATTTTGAAAATTTTCGAACAATAATGGTGTAGCCTTTGTTTGATGCAATAATGCATGTCTGGGTATTTAGTCGAATATTTTCCTCAGGTTCACTTTTCATTCTCTTTTCATGTTACGTGTGATTATATTATACTACATATGAATCCTTGGGAAATTTATAGTGTATATGGATTTTCCTTTTTGTAAGGTACTAAATGCATGCTCCAAAAAATTTAAGGGTAAACACAAGGGGACTCAGATGCAATTTAGATCACAAGCTCAATCGACAACATTATTTTAAAATCTCAAAAAGTTATGAACTTTGTTTAGCATGCACATATAGATGTGAAATATATGAATACAAAATTGCATCAAAACGTCCTTTTAATTTGTGGGCTACATAAAAGTTGAAATATGTGAATAAACAATGGATCTACTATTTGTTATTGTGGATCCACAAATTGAATTTTTTGTGCACCTTACAATATCGTAGATAACATTTCACAAATACTACATGTACATGTGGAAACAATTCCGATTTTTTGAAACATATAAATGTGAATTTTGCATTCAAAACAAATAAAGGGCTCCATGATGTCTGGGAGCCAAAACATTGCTCTTCACTGTTTCCGCCTATATCATACTTTCTACTTAAATATTTTTCAAATATTTGAAGAATATACTACCTAAAATAACTTCTTGTATGTGGTACAATCTTAATCAGAAATTGTTTTGGGTCATCTTCATTGATATGTTTGTGTCAGGTATGGTATAAGTAGACAATGAAGCTACCCAAATAACTAGAGAAAAAAGGGATAGGACTATAAAACAACATAGCTAAACGAGACCTCTCTAGGTCTGCCATGCCATCTATAGGAACTAATGTTTCCTACATATATTAAATCACTAAAAAAATAGAATAAAAGATGCAAATACTAAACACCACTAAAATTTATTCCAAACTAATTATCACAAATATACACCTAATCACTTTTCTAAATGGCAAGATTTGGTGCTTCGTATATTTAGCATGCCCATAATCTCAATTATGGGCCATAGTAACACACATAGATACTCAAAGGGGGTTAAACCAATTTTCCATGAGGCTTATATTGTCTATGAATAAACTCATGTGTAAATTCCTAAAGTTGATACAGTAACATATCTTCACCATCTGTGGTAGCTTCTCCATTAATTACAAATAAAAAATGAGAGGCGAGGCTTATATTTGTTGGCCAACGGAAGTTGGTATGTATGGAATAATCCTTTGTGCAAGGGGATGTTATAATGATTGTAGCATTCATAAAGGACATCATCATGCTGATCGACTAAATAATGATACACACAATATTTTTCAATATCTTGTTGATATGCTGCCATATCGACCCGAATCCTAGTATGGACATGTGGGTTTATAAGCCATTGTCAAATGTCGTTGATGGTATTTATAGGATATGGTTCCCAATTCTAGCTAGTTTCTTCGCATGGGGTGGCCCATGACGAGGTTGAGGTATAGAGGGTTCCATGCAGAGATTACATGCAACTAGTAATGTAAGAATAAACTATTAATGAGTGTGCATCACTACAACATGTTCATCAAAACCTATTTATGTAGTACATAAAAAATAGGGTATAAACTATGACAGGAACTTGGTTGCTTGTTCTTGAAATACAACACAGAAATGACTTATTAATTATGGTGCTTTTTATAGAGCCATCTGGCTAGTTTTGGTAAGAATTGGGTGAGGATGGGTAGGCCTAGAGCGAGGCGACCACCCAACCATTTCCATGGGAGTTTTTTTTTTTGAGAGAGAATTTCCTTGGGAGTTTTGTTAAGGAACTCAGAACATATCAAATTTGTATAACCTAACAACATATGATTTGCCTAGCCAATGTTTGGTTCCAAACCCATACATGGAAATGGCTTATTAATCACGATGCTTTCTATAGAGCCATTTGACTAATTCAATTTTGTGTCATGTATCGAAACTAGAAGGACTCGACTGAACATGTTAAATTATTAGAACTATGCCCATAGAATTTTTTTTAACAAAAGGAGTTTTTGTTAATTCAAAAGCACGCATCAAGAGGATACAATCAAAGAGTTACTATCCCCACTAAAAAGTTTTATATTGTGGAACGGATGTAGTACATCATCTACATAAGAAGATGCACACGGCCTAGTATTACGTATAATTGGAAAGTCAGAATCATGGTCCAAATAAATATGGTAAAGTAACCCCATGAGGCAAAATTACCAGGGGCAGAGCGCTCACACACTCTCTCTCCTCTGCGTGATATCATCCCGCGTCACCCCACCACGACCACTGGGCTGAGAGGCACTGACACAGCAAATAAAACAAGGAAATGAGACACGATGAACGCATCGTAGGAGGAGACCCACACCAACGCCTGCACTGCTAGCTAACAACATGCACGCTGTAGTGTTTGTCACTTTTACAAATAGTAACATGCCTACGGCAGCCATAGATGTTCAGAAAAAGGCACGAGCGAGATCTGTGTTAGCTACCCATGCCATGCACGCGTGTATGATTTAATTACTTATTAACCGTACGATCCACGCTCGAATCAGTATATATGTGTAGCTGTACTCCAACCAGTGCACACTGTCTAATTGATTACGTACACAGTGAAACATTAGTGCATGCGTCAAGACGTAGTACTCAGTATCCTGTTTATTCGACCAGGAAGGAGACAGGGTATTCATGCTCATGCAAGTCGCCATCGATCTCATCTCATGTGGCCGAGCAAATCTAGCTAGCTTTTCCCCTCTCCAACTTTGGCAACTTGTAATATCGACCCTAAAGCGACGTTTCTTTTGTTCTTCTGATATAGATACTCGTGAATATGTCATATGCTTCACTGATAGGCTTCTTGTATGGGGAAAACATACCGGACCAAAGCTATCTAGGGAAAACATTTCCTGCTAATAAGATGCCTTCCAAGCATCTCCATCTGTCTACCATGGACATGACATGTAGCATGCCTGCAAAGACAAAGCACATTCAGCCACGCACACTCACATATGAACAGATCTTGGACATTTGCATTGATGGCCATGGTTACGGGCGAAGAGGGAGGGAGCCAGAGGGAGCAAAAGCATCCAGCTGCCAAGAGGGGAGTGGGGTTGATGAGTAGTAAAAGACCAGTGGGGCTGGCTGTGGCTAGAGATAGCGAGCGTAGCAGCTGGGGTTGGGCCTTTGGAGGAGGAGAGGGGAGCCCCCCAGGATTAAAGCGACCTGCATAGGCCTGTAGCTAGCTAGCTAGGGTTTTGCATGCATGCAGCAGATGTACCATCCATATCTTTTGCCATGGACCAATATATACCCTCTCACATGACACGAATTCAATGGTCCCCTTGACGCTACAGATGGGTGCAGTGCATATGCTGTCCGCCCTGTTCCCATTATGCTAAGCTAAGCTAGCTACACTAGGAGGAGAGACCTTTCTCAGCTGCTGGGATCTTGTCCTATCCCTACCCTTCCCCATAACTTAACTTGGAGTAGCAACAAGCTACTCCTATATATGCACTTTAGGTTGTCCATGCTGCAAAAGTGGTGTGCTTATGCGAGTTTCATCGACAGATCCATGATACACTAGCAAGTATACTAGCAGCTATAGCTAATTGCTAGATATAGTATAGTCATGTAGTGTGCATATGGTTGCAGATATAGCAGCTAGCAGTTCATTATATATCTAAAAGTGTGTCACAGTACTTTGCTTGTAGGATGCTTTTCGTTTAGAGGGACTTCAGTAGCCAGGGGCCAGCCAGCTAGACGAGTATGTGCACATAGAGCCTGTACTATTTCCTTCATTATGCGCTGGATCATTCTTCGTTTATTTTACGTTTAATCTCTAGTAGCAGCGGTACGAGACGTCCGCATGTGGCTAGTTCTAGGCCGTTTGCTAGCGTCACAGACAACTCTATAGCTGGTAGATGCATGGCAGAACTACCTGTAGCTCTATCTAGCGACTGTAGCTCAAGGACGCACCTACGTGCGCCTAGCTCGTACTGTCATGATTTGACTGTTCAGTTAACCTAGACATACGTCGTCCTGTGAGATGTACGATGTGTATATATGTACAGATATTTGTACAGGACTGTAAGTACTGTTCTGTTATGGTGAAATAATAGGAGTACAACTGGTTGGTCCTGTTTTACAGCTGTATGGGGGGGAAATATGTACGGACACATGACTGCTGGTGCACCCACGTACATAACGGAATTCACTGGCAGTCAATCCGAGATACTAAATGTTAGCCTTTTTACAAAAGCTAAAATAACTGTCAAAAAAGGCTTATGTTTTAGAACGGAGGTAGTAGATTTTTTTGTTTTCTAAAAGAAGGTGAAAAAATTATCATTTCAATAATGAAGAAGAAGAAAGTTTTCGGCTAAAACGGAGAATAGGGAGCAACGGGTACAACATGCTGATCTGGCACTAGTAGAGAAAAAAATTAGTGGTTGCATGGCCAAACGGCCACACCACCAATACAGCACTAGTGACAAGATTTACCGGTCATCTAAAAACACACACACACACACCGGTAGCGTGTCACATGGCACGCTACCAGTATCTTACTAGCGGCGTACACGGTTGTATGCTCTAATACTACACGGCGCAGTGGTCTGCAGCGTCGTAGGTGGTACTATTTAGTCGATGTAATTCGTTTGGCTTATGGATGCATTTGCACTCATTGCGAGAAAACATATTTTAAAATGTTAAGAAAATTGAAATAAAATGTCTACATGTACATTCAAATATTTTATATTATCCATTAATTTTTGGGATGAAAGAATATTTTATGTGTCATGTATAAAAAGACGAAAAATGTCATGTAAATAGGACTATTCACATGACAATTTTTTTTGCACGAGACATTTCGAAAACTTGTGAACAAACATAAAATATTATGTACATATTTTTTCGAATTTTTTACATTTCGAAATCTATTTTTATCACAATGGGTGCAAATGCACCCGTGAGCTGAATATCTCACTCAAAACACAACTACCACAAGTTATATATGGGTACAAGTAAGAAAAAAGATGAATAAATTTGGTATACCATATTATGTTTGGCAAGATTTGTCCTTATCAAATGGTCACAAATGGGACCCGGATGAAGGTGTTTGTTGGGTGTAGGATATCTAGACGGTGATCCTCTCCATCGTCGCTAAGGTTGCATCTTTGGGCGATAACCATAGCTTCGAATGGGTCTTCCTCGCCACCACTACTGAGATACATAACAGTTATCCTCGGGACATGTACTCTCAAAGAAAAACATAACATTTCTCCACCGGTGAAAATGTTCTGTTTAATAGATTGCTTTCATCCTCCACCTCTCATGTGTAAGGGTTCACGTATGAAAATAATAAAATTTTACCCTACTCCCCTGAACCCCTGATGCTGCCAGGACCTATCTATTAGAAAAGCGTTGTCAATGCTCGGGAGAGCGTGGTTGATGTAGATGAGCCGAAGCCGACCTCAAGGTCGTGATGAAGTCCTTGCGCTCATGTGGCTCCAACGACTTGAGTGCCTCAAATGTGACACCTCGCAGGGAGTTACATGCATCTGGTTCCTGGTGATGACTCCCGCTTCCCCGATCCAGCAGCAGTTGTGGAAGTAGAGCTCCTGGATCCGAATCCCGCAGCGCGACGATGCTCCGTAGTGAAGATGTCTCTCGTTCGCGCAGTCCGAACTTGGGACCACGGTCACGGGAGAGAGAGAGAGAGAGAGAGAGAGAGAGAGAGAGGAAATCTTTATTGAATATTGGTTGTATTTTCTGGTCAAAATACCCCACTATATAGGGGGAGGGGGAGGTACTACCTCCCTCAAAGTCCCGGGGTAGGACTAAAGAAGGGGAGAGGAGGGCAGCTGCCGGATGGCTCTAGTGGGCCCCTTGTAGGGGAGCTAGGCCCAGCCGGCCACCCCTCCCCCTTCTCTTCTCTTGCCTTTCTCTCATGGGCCCTTCTCCCTCCGGAATTTGGCCCATTAACTTTTTGACCTTTAATTGATTTCTCTTTTATTAAATAATTATGAATAAATGATTAAATTAATATTTAACATTCATTCACATATTATTCAATTTCCGTGACTATGGAACACCTTCCACCTTCACTCCGAACATCCTCCGGACTTACCGAAACCCTTCTGGTTTTCTCTCTTTCTATTCTTCGTGATTCTACCGTTCATGTAAACACTCTCGAAGCATCATCAAGCCCTTAAGCATGATGCCCCATGGTTCGGGAACACTCTAGACATGGTCGGGACACTCTCGGACCAATGATCAACAGAGGGACATGGATGGCCATGTGACCCCTATGCATTCCACGAAGATCTTTTATCGTTTGAATCGTGATTGTTGCGTCTTATTCCTTTTGTATCTCGATAGTTGCATTGTCTAAGATCTGATCAATGACATCACCATGTCGTGTTCAATCTCGTTAATGAACAATGCTACTTGACTCATTTCAACAAGTGAAATCCCTGTGATCAAATCACACGCTGCGCAACTGTTGGATATAACTTCTTCGAGTGGGCCCTCGAGTATCTTTCCGTCACGCGGATAGACAAATCCCTCTTTTGACGTATATTGCCTCTACTGTTCCTCTGAATACCTGAGCACACATTTATGACCACTATATTACCAAGTGACGTTTGATGCTATCTAAGAACTCTCGGGAGACAGTGATTGATATAGCCTCATGGTCAAAGGAATAATCTACTAGGTCTATTCTAATCATCGTAACTTGAACTTCGTGACATGATCCGGTCACGATGTTTAGGTTGGGTATTAGTTCATCATCTTATTCTCAGAATGAGATGACTCCATTTCCAACTAGCATAAATGCCACATGATCAGGAAACCTTGATCATTTGTTGACCAATGAACCAGTGACTAGAGTTTCACCGAGAACCCCTGGTTGTTTATATATCACATGTGTATTGATGTTTCCTCTCAATACAGTTATAGCATGATATAAAACTTAATCATAAACTTTATGAAATATGATAATAATCATTATTATTGGTCTCTAGGGCATATTTCCAACAGTCTCCCACTTGCACTAGAGTACAAATAAACTAGCTGCATTTGTTCTTAATCATTGGCACCATATATCCTGGTACCCTAAACATGCTTACTCATGGAAGAGATTGAGTCTTGGGCATGTACTTTACAGTCCCAAATTCTTTGCAACTTACTAATGTCACCTTGATTGACATTAATACTTTATCATCGCATGATACCATCTTTGTGTATGCATCGTCATTATGGCAGCAAAACGAGGCCAGATTCCAGGAGCCTACAATGACTTTAGATCAACCTCGAGGGCTTTCTCATGGGAACTGTGCCCTAGGAGACATCATTCTACATTAAAAGCGAACTAGCCCTGCCATAACATTATACATCACTTTAGATGGTACCCTTATCTTTTATTATTAATGTAACCATAGAAACACTAGTGCACCCTGTGCAACTTTCGATGTTTTTGTTCACCTCGCTTCGTACTTGACTTTAGTCGGTATTATCGATACAGGAGTTTCCAACATATTCCCTTATAACATAACCCTTTATGATTTAAGATATGTCATCCTTCATGGATTTGGAATTATGTCTATAGTTCTCTATTAGACATTGCGGACAAACTTAGCTCAATGTTTCGTGATTTCAACTTAATCACTTTTAAAGTTCCTTCTTGGATCAAATATTATGTTAAGTTGTCATCATGGTTTTCCAAGATAGAACCTATGTCTCAACATAGTGTATGATGATTATCCTATTCTTTCTTTCAACCATCGATGTCAGACTTAATTCTATTCCTAATTATGAGTTACCAAGGACTAGTTCCTTAATTAACTTCTTTTCGGAATCCCCTTTTAGGAATACTACATAATATCATAATATTATTATTATCAACTTCTAATCCCTATAAATCTGTATTTATCAGTACTTGCGCTTTCATTCTTAATGTGTCATATACACACTTAAGAATCACTCCTTTAAGTTCCCACTCAAAATATGTTCCCAACATATTTGAGTATGAGTCACTACTCTTACTCAACATATATTCCTACATATTTGAATTTGAGACTTATATTGCTCCCACTCAAAAATATGTCATTCACATATTGTTTTAGGAAGACTTTCATAGCTCCCACTCAATTTCATGCAAATTGCACATCCACTCACTATTTTGAACAATTTCAAAATCCTTTGATAAATTATTAAACCGAGAGATTTACTATGAGATACTAGTACCTTACTAGTTTTAAATCCACTAGACTTTCAACATACTTGAATAAAATTCATTTGAATTTTTCTAATACTTTGACAAATTGTGCTTTTGTCATTCATCCCCTTTTCCACTATGGCTTTGCAGTCATCTGGGAAAATCCAAGTAACCCCTTTTACTTGTTAAGATTTAGCAACAAATTGCTTTCTAATCTTAAGTGAAATTTATCTTTAGGATTTATCATAATTTTAGTTTACCATTATTTCCTTAGTAGTTCGTAGGTATATATTATTCTGGTAATCATGAAAAATGATTCACAAATATTTCCATACAAGATGTGGAGTATATTTTGAATCCTACTTTGTGTAGTGAAAACACTAGTGGGGTAAACACAATGATCACTATCATTGATTCTTTCCTTTATGACGAGAATCGTTCATGAACACTTTCCGTTGCGCTTCTCAACACTTTGATGCGGGGTTTTGAATCCTCATCGTGTTTTTCACTATCTTCCAAAAATCTTCATGTCGTGGTGGTGGCACGGTAGATGCCATGGATAGGCTAAAGATGGGGCCAATGAGTGCTAGGGAAATCCAGGGAGGGAAAACGTGGTGATTCCACGCATAGATGTTGTTGTATTTCCTCTATCAATAGTGTTTACAGGTGCTCCTCGAGCTACTCGTGAGAAGGAGACTATGTCTCTTACCCCCCCCCCCCCCCCCACTGCCTAGCTCTAGAGTTCTACCTTAGACAAAGAAAATGATTGATCCCCTTCTATGGAGGCCCTGGTGCTCCTTATATAGGGGAGCCCAGGTTGCAATGTTAGGGCACACGTGGCAGCATATTCCCAGAATATGCCTCTCGACTAAAGCTAGATGCTTCTTTATTCTCTTTAATGGCTCATCTAGACTTTGAACGTAACCCGTCGCGTAATCCTTGCCTTTAAGCGTCACCGGACACAGGCTACGTCAGCTGACACTGCCCGCGTCATCTTGGTCGCCCCTGCCCCCCTGGTCCTTCCCTCTCCTTTGCTTCGCTCACGATACAGCTAGCAAAGGCCACCTTTTGACCAGCGGGATATTCCTTCCTTCTCTTTGAAGCCAAGTTGTAGTCCGGCTAGCACATAGCTAACCCGGCTACAAGGCTACCTGCATATTAGATAGACAAACATGGTTGGCATATATTTTATGCCGGCCGGGTTAATTCTAGAGAGCTGCCCCACGGGCCGGGTTACTCCGTAAGTCGGCCTACCTTGAGGTGACCTGGCCAGCACTTGCTTTGACATGGCCGTACCTCGGCCCTTATACCCTGGTGTGACCCTACTGAAATGGATCGTATGGGCACCTAGAGGAGGGGGTGAATAGGTGCTACACCAATTTTTAATTCTATTTCAATTTTAGGCTTAACACAAAGGGTAAATTCTCTAGATAAACTATTGGGTGGAATTTCCCTATATGCAAACCTATCTACTAGCGAGTAAAGAGCGAGTGGAAGAGGAACGAGTAAACCGAAGTGAAGCACGCGGAGACACAGGATTTGTTTGACCGCAGTTCCTTCCTTGTGAAGGGAAGTACGTCTGCGCTGGAGGGGTGGGCGGTACTAAGACCACCACGCCACAAAAGGCCTCACCCTGTTCTCCGATGGATCTTGCCACAACAGGCCTGATCCACCTTCCACTATAGGTACCCTTCGAGGCGGGCACCGGCGCCTTTACAAAACTAGCGGGGCAACAACTCCATAACAACTTGGAGGCTCCCGAAATGACAACAAGCTGCCACAAAAACAAACTTATCAAATACAATAAACAAGATCTAGGTATTGACAAGAATACTAGATCAAGGATTTCTCCAAGTGAATGGAGAGGAGTTGAAGCGCTTGATTCTTGATGATGATGATGAACTTCTCCTCCTTCAATTCCACCAAAGATCAAGACCTTCGGGTGGTTGAAGTGGGAGATCGAGAATGAGAGCTCTTGCACAAAGTCTGGTCAATTTCGAATGAATCAAGAGTTTTGAACGTTGGGGAAGAAGGGATATTTATACCCCCCCTTCAGAAACCAGCCGTTGCAACCATTGGGGGCCGGATTATCCAGCCCAAGTGAGGGTCGGATTACCCGGTCTGGGGAAACACCGCCCCAGACTCGGAATATCCGACAGATAATCCGCCCCCTATCAGAGAGACGCGCCGAGCTTGCCCTTGATCAACTTCTGGGAGCCAGATTATCCGGTCCTATGTAAGGGCCGGATTATCTGGCCTGGGGAAGAAAAACCGCCCCAGTTCGGATTTTCCGGGAGAAAATCCGACCGGATACCGTGCGACGCGCCTTGGCCTCTTTTGCTCGGAAACTGGGGGCCGGATTATCCGGCCCTCGCGACACCCGGATTATTCGGCCTAGGGAGGAAAAATCGCCCCAATTCGGATTTTCCGGGAGAAAATCCAACTGGACACCGAGCGACGCGCCTTGGCTTCCTTGAGAGATGAGGTAGGCCGGATTATCCGGCCCTTGGTGGGACGGATTATCCGGCCCCCCTCAAAACTTCCTGCACACTTAGCGCACATGAAAAGTCTCCATAGTATTGTTATCTAACACGCAAAACATAGGAAAACATGAAATGTTCTTTCAATCTCCCCCTTTTTGGTGTTAGATGACAATACCAGGATTTGCAGGAGAAAGACACAAGACAAACAGAGATAACTATGAAAGGGACTCCCCCTCAATGTGTGCATAATAGAGTTTTGCATTGGAATACAAATGGACACAAATAGGTGAATCTATTCCATAGACATAAGAGCAAAAACACATACCACCGAAGTAGAGAATAGGCATCCTTGACATAAATCACAATTATTACCGGATAACCATTATGAGCGTGCACCTTCCGTGATAAACCTCCAGCAACAGGATATGAATAGATAGAATCATAAGCATAATCCATGATATGAAGTCCATAGGCATCATCAAGACAACCACATAAAGTCTCAAACAACCACAAATGAACCATAAGCATAATCCATGATATGAAGTCCATAGGCATCATCCAGACAACCACATAAAGTCTCAAACAACCACAAATCACGAATTTAAAGTTCAACACTAAATGGGCATAAGCAAGAAATAACGAATAGAAAAGTGCAAGTGCTTATGCCCGACCCATGCAAATCCACGGACATCCTAATAGAACTACTTCTCCCCCTTTGGCATCGAGACACCAAAAAGGGAGAAGAGCGATGCTAGCGCCCCATGGGATCACTCATCGTAGCCCTCGTCCTCGTTCTCTTCTTCATTCTCTTCCTTATCCTCATCTTCAAGTTCCTCAGTGTCACCTTCCTCATCTTCATCATCAGCAGGCCCGCGCGTCCCCAAACTACACCCCCACAAGGTGTACAAGGGACTTGTGTGCAAGAATAGATGGCTTAGGGGTAGGGAAGGCTTAGGATTAAGAGAGCCAAACTGAGATGGTACTAGACACTCAAAATTGCAAAATCCAAATCAAATAAAAGCCAAGATTGAGTGTGATTCCCATAAGAACATGAGAGAGCAAATAAGATCCAAAAAGATCCAATTCTACTCAAGGGAGAGGGCGGTGGCCGAAGCCACCTTGTTGGAGTGTATGGTGTGACACCGCGAAGATATATCTTGGGTTCACGACCAATACTCATCAATAAGCTCACATATCACAAAATGATATTAAGAGAAATGATTTATCTTGCTTTTGGCATTATGGGGGAGGGTTAGCCCAATGAGTTAGGACCACACTCCCCCTATATCCATGCCCACACCTAGACCAAACAATGGTTGAGATGTACGAGTGAGTGCATGGGTAATCAAGACAAGCTACCGGAATCAATGATATTTAGCTCATTCCTCAAATAGCAGAATCTTGCTTCATCAAGTGGCTTTGTAAAAATATCCGCCTGTTGGTTCTTCGTGCTCACAAAGGATAGATCAATATCGCCTCGAGCAACATGGTCACGAATAAAATGATTCCGAATCTCAATATGCTTCATCCTAGTGTGCTGAACAGGATTGTATGCAATTTTGATTGCACTTTCATTATCACATAAAAGAGGCACTTTGTCACAATTGAAACTGTATTCCTTTAAAGTTTGCCTCATCCACAATAATTGAGTACAAGCGCTGGCAGCAGCAACATATTCAGCTTCGGCGGTGGAGAGAGATATACAATTCTGCTTTTTGGAGGACCAACAAAGAAGAGATCTTCCCAAGAATTGACAAGCTCCAGAAGTGGATTTCCGATCATCCTTATCACCAGCCCAATTTGAGTCAGTATAACCACATAAAGAGAAATTGGAGCCCTTGGGATACCAGAGACCAAAGTTGGGGGAATGAACCAAATATCAAAAGATCCTCTTGACCGCCACTAAGTGGCTTTCTTTAGGAGCTGCTTGATACCTTGCACACACTCCCACACTCAACACAATATCGGGTCTAGATGCGCAGAGGTAAAGAAGAGAGCCGATCATGGACCGATATACCTTTTGGTCCACATCTTTACCATGAGGGTTGAGTTCAAGATGACACTTTGTTTGCATCGGAGTGGCGACACCATTTAGATCCGTCATCTTGAATCTCTTGAGCATGTCTTGGATGTACTTTGCTTGATTGATAAAGGTTCCTTCTCTAAGTTGCTTGATCTCGAGTCCAAGAAAGAACCGTAATTCCCCCATCATAGACATCTCAAACCTGTCAGTCATAAGCTTTGAAAATTCATCGTTAAAAGCTTTGTTAGTAGAACCAAAGATAATATCGTCTACATATAGTTGGCATACGAAGAGCTCCCCCTTAACCTTCTTAGTAAAAAGAGTGGGGTCGATTTGCCCAACTTCGAAGCCACGATCTAACAAAAGCTCTTTAAGGTGCTCATACCATGCACGTGGGGCTTGTTTAAGACCATAGAGTGCCTTATCGAGTTTGTAGACATGGTTCGGAAAGTTAGGATCCGCAAACCCCAGGGGTTGTTTACGTATACCAACTCATGTAGAGGACCGTTAAGGAAGGCACTCTTGACGTCCATTTGCTGCAACTTAAAATTGTTATGTGCAGCATAAGCAAGTAGGATACGAATGGACTCAACGATCCACAGGAGCATAGGTCTCGCCGAAGTCGATGCCCTCAACTTGGGAGTACCCTTGTGCCACAAGTCTTGCCTTGTTCCTCACAACAATGCCATTCTCATCTTGCTTGTTCTTGAAAATCCACTTGGTGCCGATAACATTGCGGCACTCTTTGGGTTTCTCCACTAGTTTCTAGACTTTGTTGCGCTCGAAATTATTCAATTCTTCATGCATAGCAACAACCAAGTGTGGGTCTTCAAGAGCTTCAAAGACCTTCTTAGGTTCCACCATGGAGATATGAGCTTGATGCTCACCAAAACTGGCCAATTATCTTCTTGTAGAAACCCTTCGTCGAAGATCACCAACAACCTTGTCGAGAGTGTGACCCCTCAACTCAAGGTTACGATCAGCCCGAGCCTTGCGACGAAGTTCAATAAGTTTGTTGTCTCTTGGAGGAGGAGATTCATCACTTGAGTCTTCGTTGGAAGCATTTTCTCCGCCTTGATCAGTAACTGGAACATCAGTAGCAGGTGGTGGAGACGCATGCCCTTGAGGTGAATCCGTAGCCGTAACAGGAGGTTGCAGAACTGGAGAGTCAGGGCCAGATAATCCGGTCGATGGAGAGGCCGGATAATCCGGCCTGGGAGTGCTTGCAGCAGCTTCATTAGGAGGCCTGGGACTTGCTTGAACTGGTGAGGGCCCGGATAATCCGGTGTCGTGGTGGTGTCACGGCAGATGCCATGGATAGGCTAAAGGTGGGGACTAATACACACTAGGGGAATCCAGGGAGGGATAGTGAAGTGATTCTTCACACTGAAGTTTGTATTTGCTTTTTTTCCAAGATTACAAGTGCTCCTAGAGCTGTATTGGCGAGAGGAGGAAGGAGGAGCTCTCTTACTCTCACACACAGATCACCCTCAAAACCCTAGCCCAATCAGAATAGCGGAACCCCTCCTACTGAGATCCTAGCCCTCCTTATATAGAGGGAACTAGGTCTCTGCCTAGGGCATACGTGGAGGCATATTCCTAAGAATATGCCTCCTCCCAAAGTAGTAAACCGACTGAGGTGCTTTTCCCCCGCGTCACACATGCAAAGGCTACGTGAGCCTCTGCGGTGCCCGCGTCAGCCGACATGGGCGTCGTCACCCTTGTCGGCCACGCCCCGGTGGTCCTGCCCTTGTTTGCTTCGCTCAGGTAGTGCGTACCGGGGCTTCTTTTGACCAGCGAGATTCCTTCCTTCTCCTAGAAGCTAGACGTGACCCTGACCATAGTTGATCCGGTCGCACTTGTTCCTGCATACAAGTAAAACAGGCATTTCCGACTTACTCCTTAAGTCGGTTGAGACTTAGTTAGGCGAACGCCCCCTGGTCCGGGTTACCCTGTGATTCTGCCTGCCTTGAGGTGACCCGGCCAGCATCCGCTTTGGCCTTGCCGAACCTCGGCTAACTCGGCCTTTATACCCCGGCGTGACCCTACCCGGGGGTATCCCCCCAACATTAGTCCCCGAAGCTGGTGCGGTCTTAGCTGCCTTGGCCGCTAAGGCCACATCAGGTTTAATTCTTGGCTCTGGTCGTTATTTTTGAGTTACCTCTTTATCTTAGATTATATGGATTTACGTTCCCTTCGCACATTCCAAGTTTTCACTTGCCGGCCGGGTTACCACTTTAACTCGGACCTCATGGTTTTACTTTCCCTCTGCACATTCCAAGTTTTCACTTGTTGGCCGGGTTACCACGGTTCCATCTAGGTCTTTCTTCCTTCTCTCGTACGCCAACCCATGTGGAGGCTAATCATTATATTGTCTTATTTTAAGGGCTAGCACAGTAACCGCCGCAGTGATTGTCAGTTATCACTGTGCGCGGGTCACGTCAGCATGCCTCCTCGTTTACCGCATCCACGCGTCACGTCATGGGATCAATTTCGTTATGTGGCCTTCCGTGTGGCTTCGTGCTGATTGGCTGATGCGGGTAATACACGGCCACATCGTGTGGCGCGCCTGCAAGACATGATCCCACTTTCCCATCGTGGGAGAGGTTAAATAGGGGAGGGGCGCGCCCCTTAGGATTTTTCCCCTTCCGCGCCCCTCTGCCCCTTGCTCTTCTTCTTCTTCTTCTTCCCCGCGACAGCGCCGCCGCCAGTGCTTCTCCGTAGCAGCGCCACCACCGCACTTTTCTCCCCACACCTCTGCATCTTCGCCACCGCTACGTGCCTCCTCCATCACAAGTCGCTGCCAATCTAGGCCCCTGCCCCCCATCGCCGCTAGCGCCAGCGAGGGCAACGAAGACCAGATGACGGAGGAGGAGCTCGTCGTCGCTGAGCAAGAGATGGAGGAGGACTCCGCGGCGGCTGACCGTGGCGCGTGGGCTAGGTCTTGGGTCTACCAAGACGACCTGGATTGGCTCTACCGCACCAGACGCATCCCCGCCGGTGTTGCCGCTCATCTTGCCTCCTCCGAATTGGCCCCCTCACCCAATCCGGGTGAGTACGTCGTGTTCTTGTCCCACTTCCAACGGGGGTTCGGTTTGTCGGTCAGCGACTTTTTCCGGGATTGGCTTAGCACCTACGAACTCCAGCCACACCACCTTCCTGCCAACGCCATTACTTCTCTCTCCGCTTTCGCTTCCACGATCGAAGGCTACGCCGGACTATGGCCCACGAAGGAACTATGGATCTGGTTTTTTGGCCTTCGTCGCAATGTCATCCCGAACATCCAACTTGATCCGGAGGACAAGCAACTCACTCAATTTGGAGCCGCGTCCATCTCACCCCGGAGGCTTTCCGTTTTCCCCCGGGTCACCGGGATGGATTCCTGCAAAGGGTGGGCCCGGACTTTCTTTTATGTCCGGAATACAGGCACCGAAGACTTAATCCGGCTGCTCCCCTATACTCCGGGTCCACCTAACCAGGAACTGTGGGACATCGTCCCCAAGAAGCCCACGGCCTTGGCCAACCAGGTCAACAAGAGGTTAGCGGAGCTGAAGAAGCTTAGGTTGCGCAACGAGGACGCTATGATCACTTTCGTGCGCAACCGAATTTCCCCCTCTAGAAGCGCACCCACAAGGTGTGCCACATGAGCTTCGGCCGCGACCCCAACCAGACCTCATCCTTTGAGTTGAGCAACATGGAGATATATCGCCGGGTTAATGCTGTTTTCACCACCCACAAGGACTTCTCCTCTGAGTGGACTTGGGGAATTGAGCATTATTGCCGTGACATGCTTCCTCCCGCGGTAAGCTTCGCGGTGCAAACTTACTCCGGACTAATTATATGTCGTTCCTTGTTGCATTTTTGACTCTATTGTTCGTTCTTTTTCCCAGCTATTCCTTCAGCAGACCCTCGAGGACGGCACATATCCAACCCTTAAGTGGGCGCCGGACCGGGAGACCCCGGATGAGGAAGAGCCGGACCAGGAGATGTTCCTCCTGATGACCGACGCTACAAAGCGACCCACGGGTAAATCCTCTTCTATTATAGATTGGCCCGATGATGAAGATAGCTCGGATGTCGAGGTGATTGAACCTGTTGATGCTGTCCACCTTTCTTTTGCTTTTCCGGCATCAGCTAATCCCGGTGGGCATATCCATGAGGACCCTCCCCTTGCTACGGGTGAACCCGTTCTGCTAGCGCCGAAGAAGAAGCGCGGGGCTGCTCCAAGTTCCTCCTCCGGACCTTCTCAGCCCGCTAAAAGGCGAAAAAAGTCCGGGGACAAGATTTCCTCCAAGCCAGTGGGCAAGGCCCCAGCTCGAAGGGCTCGGAAACCCAAGGAGGCCCAAACCTCGGATGCATAAGTCTTTTTTCCTTTTGCAACTTGCTCTTCCTTGCATTGTTATAATTTCTCTTCTAACATTATTTGATTTGGCAGGGCTGCGGTGGAGGTCCCTCAGAGTGGATCTAGCATCTCTTCGCCGCTCCGGCCTAGCCCTTCTCCTCCTCGTGACGACGAGTCACGCCCGCTAAGCCCTATTCCTGAGGGTTCTACGGCCGCTCCGGGTTCTGTTCCACCTCGCCAAGAGGAGGGTAACCTTGGAGCGGGGGAGACTGGCCCAGCCGAGGCGACGACACCCACAACTTCGGCTTTGCCGCAACCAGCAGCCACCGAAGCTACCTCGGCACCAGCACCAGCTCCAGCACCAGTAACCGAACCAACACCAGCACCAGTTCCGGCACCAGCACCAAGTCCGGCAACAAGAACACCAGCACCAAGCTCCTCCGCCTCGTCCGAGTCTTCTCAACCTCGGCGAGGAACTATCCCGGCAGCTCCTAAGGGAAAATCCGCTGCAACCACTTCCTCTTCTCAGCAAGCAAAGGGAAAAAAGGCTCCTGACGCTACCAAATCATCATTCGTCGAGGCTGGGCAGCGTACCCTCGCATCAATGCTTCCCAAGAAGGCTCCAGCAGCGAAGGACGCCCCTGCCGAGTCAACTGATGCACAACAGATGGTTCTGCACACCAGCCTAGCCCTTGCTTTGGTTGAGAGGAAAGAAGCGCACGCGAAGGGCTTGGTGGCGCCCCATATGCCCAGCGGCGAGCGGTACCCTCCGATGTTGATTGAATTTGTCAACAACTGGAACAAGGCTGAGTTCATCCATGACGACAATCTCCCGGAGAGGTTCGGCCCCGCCGAGTTTTCCGCCCGAATGAACATAGCCGCTAAGGCAATCAACCTCGCCGGGCGGATGATGGAGGTACGTCGCCCCCCTTTATATGCTGTAGATAATAACCATTAGTCCTCGAGCCTCCGGGGGAGTAACTTGTTACTCGGCCGAATGCTCTTTAGAGAACTAACGTAGCTCCATGAGAACTTCGAATATGCACACACCTAGAGCCGGGTTAAGTCCCACTTGGCTCGGATCTCTCACACTTCGAATATGCACACACCTAGAGCCGGGTTAAGTTCCACTTGGCCCGGATCTCGCACACTTCGAATATGCACACACCTAGAGACGGGTTAAGTTCCACTTGGCCCGGATTTTTGTACATTTCGAATATGCACACACCTAGATCTGGGTTAAGTTCCACTTGGCCCGGATTTTTGTACACTTCGAATATGCACACACCTAGAGCCGGGTTAAGTTCCACTTGGCCCGGATTTTTGTACACTTCGAATATGCACCAAGCTAATTTATGTTTCTGTACTCCTTTCAGGTGACCAACAATCGCCGGAGTGCTGAATTCCAATGTCTGCTGGATACCCACAAGATGCTACGTGCCAAGCAAGCTGCACTTCTCGCGGAATACGAGAAAAGGGGTAAATTTCTTCCTTGGTGCTTCTTCGTTTTTTCTTCATCTTCCTCTGCCGAACTAATCTCATCATTTGGTTTCCGCAGCTGGGGTGGAGGCTGAGAATAAGATTATGCGGAAGAATCTGGAGCAGATCAAGGGTAAGTCATTTTTGTCCGACCTTACAGTGCTTTCCATTTCCTTTTCTCCTTGGCTCGGCGAACATTCATACCTCGGCTCTGCCGGGTCAACACACTATTTCAGCATCGCTTGAAGATAGTGTGCCCGTGCCTGATATGCTGCTGCATTTTCTCGAACAAGCAAGGCAGCACCAAGCCGAGCTTAAGAAGAAAGATGATGAGCTCGCCCTCCTCCGGACCAAGGACGATGAGATCGCCAGGCTCAAGGCTGAGATGGAGAAAATGAAGGCCTAGCACCAATCCGAGCTCAAAAAGGTTGGCCAGGATTACATAGAAGAGCGCGAGCGCCTCAATCTCTAGATCGCCAAGGACCAGGATCTACTCAAGGAGTCCAACATCCAGCTTGGGTCGGCGAATACTGAGCTTTAGCAGCTTTGTAAGAGAAGTGCTGAATGCACCAGGGAGTTGACCTGGATCCTCAGCCATATATCACGTAAGTTCCTTTCCCTTATCCAACCTACTTCTCCGGGTTACTTCATATGTCTTTTATTTACCTTCTTCCTTTGTCTTGTTTCCAGGCAAATTCCCAGAGGGCACTGCTAGTGCGAGCGCAGCAGTTGCAGACTTCCGCCGAGAAAGGGGTACTCCTGTCGTTCCTGACGGTGAAGAGATTCCCTATGACATGGAGGACCTGTTGGTCAGCTTGTCATCTCGCGTGGAGCTCATCAAGAATTATGGCAAGGACATCCTCGACGTTGCAGTTCGCATCTTCAACACGTTCTGGCCCGGAGAAGATACTCCGGAGACCACCGCAATCCTTGTTGAGAAGCTAATGGAAACCGAGACCCAGCTCGACCTCTGGAGAGAGTCCGCTGGATGTGCCGCAGCTGATACCATTCTTCACCACATACTCACGTGGTATGAGAAGATCGATCTCAGCCTCCTGACACGCCTGCGCACAGGATCCAGATGGACCAATGACCTAGAGGGGGTAGCTCAGCGCCAGGCTTGCGCCCATAACCTCATCGAATACGCTCCCATTCATGAATGGGCTGAGGGGCCGAGCTTCCTGGAAGCCGCTTGGGACGAAGAGGTTGAGAATGATGAAGATGGCTCGGACGGTGATGGAGAAGATGACGCCTCGGATATTGAAGACGGCGAAGATGATGCCGAACTTCCTCCTCCTGCTGCTCCTTGAGCGAAAAAACTTGAAAATTTATCAGATCCCCGGTATGCCGGGTGGAGTTGTATCCCATATACATGTGATATTTTGCTACTAAGTTCTTATGCCGGATTAACTTGGGCGTAGTCCCCGAGTTTCTTTTTCTTGTTCGTCCAATCTTTTGGCTCGGCTCGTGTCTACCTTGATTCGGTTTTACGACTTACGAATCCGAGCTTCAAAAATTGTCTTAACAATACTGGGAAACTTTTAGACTTAGCTCAAAAATAAAACTACATAATAACTTGAAAATAAATACAAGGTTAGTCCGAAAAACAAACGTCGCCTCGAATAAATTCTTTTCCTTAGTCGTTTTTCATGTGCAACGCAATTCCAAACTTGTTCTCTTGCTTGCCATGAAGCCAATTCTTGTTGGACAATAGCAAGTCGAAGAGTTGGGTTCTTGGTGGTCACACACTACTGATCCGAGCTAAGTAGAACAACTTATTCCAGCTAACTCACAAAAGACAACAAATATTATTAAGGCAGTCCCCGAGTTACTGCTCGAGGTGCCAACATTTCATTGATAAGCTCATTGCCGACATACATACCGACATATGAGAAGACTCGGATACATACACTTCTTAGCTAAGTGTAGAAAGGACGAAGTAGAGCTATATTCCATGGTCGCCTAGATTCCTCGCCGGACCTGTCCGCCTTGTTCTTTTCCTGTGGCTTTGCATCTATAAGATAATAAGAATCATTGTGCAATGCCCTGCTCATGATGAATGGCCCTTCCCATGGGGGGGATAATTTATGCATGCCAGCAGTACGTTGTACCAACCGGAGCACCAGATCGCCTTCCCGAAAGACTCGAGGGCTTACTTTCCGGCTATGATAGCGTCGGAGATTTTGCTGATATATGGCGGATCTGGACATGCCAGTTCTCTCACTTCTTCCAGCAGATCAACATCATTTTGCTGGGCTTCTTGCACTTTGGCTTCCGTGTATTGGGTGACCCTAGGCGAATCATGCTCTATGTCGGCTGGTAATACAGCTTCTGCCCCATATACTAGAAAAAGGCGTATAGCCTGTTGATCGATTCGGAGTTGTTCTTAAACTCCATAGTATCGCTGGTAGTTCTTCTATCCAGCACCCCGCTGATCTTTGCAGCGACTCAATGAGCCGGGGTTTTATCCCGGATAATACTAATCCGTTGGATCTTTCCACTTGTCCGTTCGATGCGGGGTGGGCTACCGAGGCTACGTCCAGCCGAATCTTCTTATCCCGGCAGAAACGCGTAAATGCCCCTTCCGCAAAATTTGTGCCATTATCAGTTATGATACTGTGAGGATAACCGTACCTCAAGATGATATCCTTGAGAAACGTTACGGCCGTAGCTCCATCACATTTTTATATAGGCTTTACTTCAATCCACTTCGTAAATTTGTCCACCATTACGAAAATGTGAGTCATATTTCCCCTCGCTGGTTTGAACGGGCCGACCATATCCAAGCACCATACGCCAAATGGCCAAGTAATTGGTATGGTCTTGAGTTCCGACATTGGCATATGTGTCTTGGTAGCATACCTTTGACAACCATTACATTTTCTCACCAGATCTTCTGCTTGCTCTAAGGCACTTGGCCAGTAGAATCCGTGCCAGAAAGCTTTTGCTACCAAGGCTCGGCACGAGGCATGAAGCCCGCATTCCCCTTGGTGTATATCTCGGAGGATGTCAAGCCCTTCTTCCGGGTCAACACATCGCTGGAGGACATTGGTCACACTTCTTTTGTATAGTTCGGAATTGATGATCGTGTATGCCTTTGCCCTCCTCTGTGTTTTCCTGGACAACACTTCCTCGGTGGGCAACGTTCCATCTTTCAGGAATTGAAATATAGGTAGTGCCCAAGCTGGTATTGCTCGCACAGGGAACACATCTTCATCAATCTCCATCTGATCCACCGGCATAACTTCAACCGGATCACGCTGAGCAGTCCTCGGATCCTGCGAAGCAGTCCCTGGGTTCATTGAAGCAGTCCCCGGGTTTGCCAAGGCAGTCCCCGGGTTTCGTGCACCACTTCCCATGTCAATGTCCATGGGCACAACTCCTGATTCCGCGTCCTCCGGGACATAGATTGAGTCGGTTTCTGGGGAGGGCCTGATGGATGGTTTCCTGAGGTGCTCTAATGCTACACTCAGTGGAATCGCTTGTCGGGTTGACCCGAGCTTTGACAGCATGTCGGCAGCCTCATTTTCCACCCGGGGTACATGGTGAAATTCGCATCCCTCGAAGTAACCAGATATTTTCTACACATGAAATCTGTACAGTGCCATGTTTGGATCAAGGGCGCCCCACAGTCCCGACACTTGCTGCACCACCAAATCCGAGTTGCCAAAGCATATGATCCGACGTATTCCAATCTCTTTTGCCACCTTGAGCACGTGCAGAAGTGCTTCATACTCAGCGACATTGTTTGATGCCGCGAAATGGATCTGCAGCACATATTTCAACTGGTCCTTCTTTGGCGAAGTAAGTACAACTCCGGCACCTAGCCCGGTTTTGGTTTTTGATCCGTCGAAGTGCATTCGCCAATAGTTCGAATCTGGGAGTGGCGGTTCGTATGCACCTCGGCCCAATCCACGAAAAAGTCCGCCACAGCTTGAGATTTGATGGCTTCTCTTCTGTCATATTGCGGCGCATAAGGAGCTAGCTCAATTGCCCATTTTGCAATCCTGCCACTCGCATCCTTGTTACTCATTATCTCGGATATGGGGGCCTCACATATGACCCTGATGGGATGCTCCTCAAAGTAGTGCTTCAGCTTCTTGGCTGCCATGTACACGCCATACGCCACCTTTTGATAGTGTGGATAGTTCTGCTTTGAGGCTGACAACACCTCGCTCAAGTAATACACTGGCCTTTGCACCGACTTACCTTCCTTGTCGCGCTCCACCACTATCACTACACTTACAACTCGGTTGGTTGCGGCTATATAGAGCAACATTGGCTCCTTTGATAGTGGTGAGGCTAATACTGGTGCAGTGGCTAACATCTTCTTCAAGTGGGCAAAGGCTTCATCGGCCTGCGGTGTCCAAACGAACTTATCCAACTTTTTCATGAGTTGGTAGAGAGGCAATGCTTTTTCTCCCAACCGACATACAAACCGACTTAACGAGGCCAGGCAACCTGTGAATTTTTGGACATCGTTAAGGCACTTTGGCAGCTCCATTCGTTCGATGGCTCGGATTTTGGTTGGATTAACCTCGATACCTCGGCTGGAAACAAGAAAACCGAGCAATTACCCAGCCGGGACACCAAAGGTGCATTTTTCCGGGTTAAGTTTCATCCGGAACCTCCTTAGGTTCTCAAATGTTTGCCTGATATCGTCAAGGAGCGTCTTGCTTTCCTTGGTCTTGATGACCACATCATCCACGTACACTTGAACATTTTGACCGATTTGGTCGTGCAAACATTTTTGCATACATCTTTGGTACGTTGCCCCTGCATTACGTAAACCAAATGTCATGGTGCGATAGCAATAAGCCCCATACGGGGTAATAAACACAGTTTTTATTTGATCATCCGGATTCAGAGGTATCTGGTGGAAACCAGAATATGCATCAATGAATGACAACAATTCACATCCAGCAGTTGAGTCTATGACCTGATCTATTCTTGGCAGCGGAAATGGATCTTTTGGACACACCTTGTTCAGGTTCGTGTAATCGATACACATTCGCCAAACCACTGCCACGTTCTGATCATCCTTCTTCTTCTCCACTAGCACCGGATTAGACAGCCAATCCGGGTAAAGAACTTCCATGATAAATCCTGCAGCTAGCAACCGAGCTATGTCATCCCCGATGACTTTCCTCCTATCTCCGGCGAAGCGGCGGAGAGGTTTCTTCACCGGCTTAGCTCCGGGTCTCACATTCAAAGAGTGCTCGGCCAACTCCCTCGGAACACCTTGCAAGTCCTATGTGGACCAAGCAAAAACGTCCCGATTCTCACGGAGGAAGCTGACGAGCTCGCTTTCCTATTTATCACTTAACCCGGCACCAATTGTTACGGTGCGCTCTGGGAACATGGCATCAACAGGAACCTTCTTGGTATCTTTCGTGGCCTGGAAGGTGACACTTCCATGCTGGTTACTCAGCGCCGGCATATACTGCTGCGCGGACTGAGCCAATGCCGCCACCCCTTGAATTTTCCTTTTTTCCTGCGCAATCACAAGTGACTCGGCTAAGTTAGACCCGGCCGACACACACTCCATGGAACGTCGGAAAATCCCCAGCAATGGTAATCACCCCGTTTGGTCCGGGCAACTTCATCTTCAAGTAACTAATATGACAGCTCGCCATGAACTTGTTCAGCGCTGGCCTTCCGAGTAACGCGTGGTACGCACTTTCTAAGTTCACCACCTCGAACTCCAACTTTTCGGTTCGGCAGTTATCCCTCGTGCCGAACAATACGTCAACCCGGACCTTGCCTATGGGCTCACAAGAAATGTCGGGCACAATACCATGGAAAGTTGTCCTCGTGGCCTATAGCATGTTCTCCGAGATACCCAACTTGCGCATTGTGTCCGCATACATGATGTTAATGCTGCTGCCATTGTCGATCAGTACCTTTGAGAACCTTACGTTAATGCTAGGTCCAATGAATGTCGGATCCAGCACCAACGCATACGAACCAGGGCTTGGCATAAGCTTGGGATGATCCTTGATGCTCCAAGTGATTTCTTGGTCAGACCAAGGCATATACCTAGTCACTGCAGGCATCACTACATTCACCTCCATATGTCGGTGCTGCAAGCTCTTTCTATCTGTTTCCTCAGTGGTGAACACACAATAGCTCTGATGATGCTCTCTGTACTCATTTCTCCCCTCATTTCCGGGGTTCCTCTGATCCGGCTGACGCTGATTTTCCACTTGATGCACCAGGATCTACTCAAGGAGTCCAACATCCAGCTTGGGTCGGCGAATACTGAGCTTTAGCAGCTTTGTAAGAGAAGTGCTGAATGCACCAGGGAGTTGACCTGGATCCTCAGCCATATATCACGTAAGTTCCTTTCCCTTATCCAACCTACTTCTCCGGGTTACTTCATATGGCTTTTATTTACCTTCTTCCTTTGTCTTGTTTCCAGGCAAATTCCCAGAGGGCACTGCTAGTGCGAGCGCAGCAGTTGCAGACTTCCGCCGAGAAAGGGGTACTCCTGTCGTTCCTGACGGTGAAGAGATTCCCTATGACATGGAGGACCTGTTGGTCAGCTTGTCATCTCGCGTGGAGCTCATCAAGAATTATGGCAAGGACATCCTCGACGTTGCAGTTCGCATCTTCAACACGTTCTGGCCCGGAGAAGATACTCCGGAGACCACCGCAATCCTTGTTGAGAAGCTAATGGAAACCGAGACCCAGCTCGACCTCTGGAGAGAGTCCGCTGGATGTGCCGCAGCTGATACCATTCTTCACCACATACTCACGTGGTATGAGAAGATCGATCTCAGCCTCCTGACACGCCTGCGCACAGGATCCAGATGGACCAATGACCCAGAGGGGGTAGCTCAGCGCCAGGCTTGCGCCCATAACCTCATCGAATACGCTCCCATTCATGAATGGGCTGAGGGGCCGAGCTTCCTGGAAGCCGCTTGGGACGAAGAGGTTGAGAATGATGAAGATGGCTCGGACGGTGATGGAGAAGATGACGCCTCGGATATTGAAGACGGCGAAGATGATGCCGAACTTCCTCCTCCTGCTGCTCCTTGAGCGAAAAAACTTGAAAATTTATCAGATCCCCGGTATGCCGGGTGGAGTTGTATCCCATATACATGTGATATTTTGCTACTAAGTTCTTATGCCGGATTAACTTGGGCGTAGTCCCCGAGTTTCTTTTTCTTGTTCGTCCAATCTTTTGGCTCGGCTCGTGTCTACCTTGATTCGGTTTTACGACTTACGAATCCGAGCTTCAAAAATTTTCTTAACAATACTGGGAAACTTTTAGACTTAGCTCAAAAATAAAACTACATAATAACTTGAAAATAAATACAAGGTTAGTCCGAAAAACAAACGTCGCCTCGAATAAATTCTTTTCCTTAGTCGTTTTTCATGTGCAACGCAATTCCAAACTTGTTCTCTTGCTTGCCATGAAGCCAATTCTTGTTGGACAATAGCAAGTCGAAGAGTTGGGTTCTTGGTGGTCACACACTACTGATCCGAGCTAAGTAGAACAACTTATTCCAGCTAACTCACAAAAGACAACAAATATTATTAAGGCAGTCCCCGAGTTACTGCTCGAGGTGCCAACATTTCATTGATAAGCTCATTGCCGACATACATACCGACATATGAGAAGACTCGGATACATACACTTCTTAGCTAAGTGTAGGAAGGACGAAGTAGAGCTATATTCCATGGTCGCCTAGATTCCTCGCCGGACCTGTCCGCCTTGTTCTTTTCCTGTGGCTTTGCATCTATAAGATAATAAGAATCATTGTGCAATGCCCTGCTCATGATGAATGGCCCTTCCCATGGGGGGGATAATTTATGCATGCCAGCAGTACGTTGTACCAACCGGAGCACCAGATCGCCTTCCCGAAAGACTCGAGGGCTTACTTTCCGGCTATGATAGCGTCGGAGATTTTGCTGATATATGGCGGATCTGGACATGCCAGTTCTCTCACTTCTTCCAGCAGATCAACATCATTTTGCTGGGCTTCTTGCACTTTGGCTTCCGTGTATTGGGTGACCCTAGGCGAATCATGCTCTATGTCGGCTGGTAATACAGCTTCTGCCCCATATACTAGAAAAAGGCGTATAGCCTGTTGATCGATTCGGAGTTGTTCTTAAACTCCATAGTATCGCTGGTAGTTCTTCTATCCAGCACCCCGCTGATCTTTGCAGCGACTCAATGAGCCGGGGTTTTATCCCGGATAATACTAATCCGTTGGATCTTTCCACTTGTCCGTTCGATGCGGGGTGGGCTACCGAGGCTACGTCCAGCCGAATCTTCTTATCCCGGCAGAAACGCGTAAATGCCCCTTCCGCAAAATTTGTGCCATTATCAGTTATGATACTGTGAGGATAACCGTACCTCAAGATGATATCCTTGAGAAACGTTACGGCCGTAGCTCCATCACATTTTTATATAGGCTTTACTTCAATCCACTTCGTAAATTTGTCCACCATTACGAAAATGTGAGTCATATTTCCCCTCGCTGGTTTGAACGGGCCGACCATATCCAAGCACCATACGCCAAATGGCCAAGTAATTGGTATGGTCTTGAGTTCCGACATTGGCATATGTGTCTTGGTAGCATACCTTTGACAACCATTACATTTTCTCACCAGATCTTCTACTTGCTCTAAGGCACTTGGCCAGTAGAATCCGTGCCAGAAAGCTTTTGCTACCAAGGCTCGGCACGAGGCATGAAGCCCGCATTCCCCTTGGTGTATATCTCGGAGGATGTCAAGCCCTTCTTCCGGTTCAACACATCGCTGGAGGACATTGGTCACACTTCTTTTGTATAGTTCGGAATTGATGATCGTGTATGCCTTTGCCCTCCTCTGTGTTTTCCTGGACAACACTTCCTCGGTGGGCAACGTTCCATCTTTCAGGAATTGAAATATAGGTAGTGCCCAAGCTGGTATTGCTCACACAGGGAACACATCTTCATCAATCTCCATCTGATCCACCGGCATAACTTCAACCGGATCACGCTGAGCAGTCCTCGGATCCTGCGAAGCAGTCCCTGGGTTCATTGAAGCAGTCCCCGGGTTTGCCAAGGCAGTCCCCGGGTTTCGTGCACCACTTCCCATGTCAATGTCCATGGGCACAACTCCTGATTCCGCGTCCTCCGGGACATAGATTGAGTCGGTTTCTGGGGAGGGCCTGATGGATGGTTTCCTGAGGTGCTCTAATGCTACACTCAGTGGAATCGCTTGTCGGGTTGACCCGAGCTTTGACAGCATGTCGGCAGCCTCATTTTCCACCCGGGGTACATGGTGAAATTCGCATCCCTCGAAGTAACCAGATATTTTCTACACATGAAATCTGTACAGTGCCATGTTTGGATCAAGGGCGTCCCACAGTCCCGACACTTGCTGCACCACCAAATCCGAGTTGCCAAAGCATATGATCCGACGTATTCCAATCTCTTTTGCCACCTTGAGCACGTGCAGAAGTGCTTCATACTCAGCGACATTGTTTGATGCCGCGAAATGGATCTGCAGCACATATTTCAACTGGTCCTTCTTTGGCGAAGTAAGTACAACTCCGGCACCTAGCCCGGTTTTGGTTTTTGATCCGTCGAAGTGCATTCGCCAATAGTTCGAATCTGGGAGTGGCGGTTCGTATGCACCTCGGCCCAATCCACGAAAAAGTCCGCCACAGCTTGAGATTTGATGGCTTCTCTTCTGTCATATTGCGGCGCATAAGGAGCTAGCTCAATTGCCCATTTTGCAATTCTGCCACTCGCATCCTTGTTACTCATTATCTCGGATATGGGGGCCTCACATATGACCCTGATGGGATGCTCCTCAAAGTAGTGCTTCAGCTTCTTGGCTGCCATGTACACGCCATACGCCACCTTTTGATAGTGTGGATAGTTCTGCTTTGAGGCTGACAACACCTCGCTCAAGTAATACACTGGCCTTTGCACCGACTTACCTTCCTTGTCGCGCTCCACCACTATCACTACACTTACAACTCGGTTGGTTGCGGCTATATAGAGCAACATTGGCTCCTTTGATAGTGGTGAGGCTAATACTGGTGCAGTGGCTAACATCTTCTTCAAGTGGGCAAAGGCTTCATCGGCCTGCGGTGTCCAAACGAACTTATCCAACTTTTTCATGAGTTGGTAGAGAGGCAATGCTTTTTCTCCCAACCGACATACAAACCGACTTAACGAGGCCAGGCAACCTGTGAATTTTTGGACATCGTTAAGGCACTTTGGCAGCTCCATTCGTTCGATGGCTCGGATTTTGGTTGGATTAACCTCGATACCTCGGCTGGAAACAAGAAAACCGAGCAATTACCCAGCCGGGACACCAAAGGTGCATTTTTCCGGGTTAAGTTTCATCCGGAACCTCCTTAGGTTCGCAAATGTTTGCCTGATATCGTCAAGGAGCGTCTTGCTTTCCTTGGTCTTGATGACCACATCATCCACGTACACTTGTACATTTTGACCGATTTGGTCGTGCAAACATTTTTGCATACATCTTTGGTACGTTGCCCCTGCATTACGTAAACCAAATGTCATGGTGCGATAGCAATAAGCCCCATACGGGGTAATAAACACAGTTTTTATTTGATCATCCGGATTCAGAGGTATCTGGTGGAAACCAGAATATGCATCAATGAATGACAACAATTCACATCCAGCAGTTGAGTCTATGACCTGATCTATTCTTGGCAGCGGAAATGGATCTTTTGGACACACCTTGTTCAGGTTCGTGTAATCGATACACATTCGCCAAACCACTGCCACGTTCTGATCATCCTTCTTCTTCTCCACTAGCACCGGATTAGACAGCCAATCCGGGTAAAGAACTTCCATGATAAATCCTGCAGCTAGCAACCGAGCTATGTCATCCCCGATGACTTTCCTCCTATCTCCGGCGAAGCGGCGGAGAGGTTTCTTCACCGGCTTAGCTCCGGGTCTCACATTCAAAGAGTGCTCGGCCAACTCCCTCGGAACACCTTGCAAGTCCTATGTGGACCAAGCAAAAATGTCCCGATTCTCACGGAGGAAGCTGACGAGCTCGCTTTCCTATTTATCACTTAACCCGGCACCAATTGTTACGGTGCGCTCTGGGAACATGGCATCAACAGGAACCTTCTTGGTATCTTTCGTGGCCTGGAAGGTGACACTTCCATGCTGGTTACTCAGCGCCGGCATATACTGCTGCGCGGACTGAGCCAATGCCGCCACCCCTTGAATTTTCCTTTTTTCCTGCGCAATCACAAGTGACTCGGCTAAGTTAGACCCGGCCGACACACACTCCATGGAACGTCGGAAAATCCCCAGCAATGGTAATCACCCCGTTTGGTCCGGGCAACTTCATCTTCAAGTAACTAATATGACAGCTCGCCATGAACTTGTTCAGCGCTGGCCTTCCGAGTAACGCGTGGTACGCACTTTCTAAGTTCACCACCTCGAACTCCAACTTTTCGGTTCGGCAGTTATCCCTCGTGCCGAACAATACGTCAACCCGGACCTTGCCTATGGGCTCACAAGAAATGTCGGGCACAATACCATGGAAAGTTGTCCTCGTGGCCTATAGCATGTTCTCCGAGATACCCAACTTGCGCATTGTGTCCGCATACATGATGTTAATGCTGCTGCCATTGTCGATCAGTACCTTTGAGAACCTTACGTTAATGCTAGGTCCAATGAATGTCGGATCCAGCACCAACGCATACGAACCAGGGCTTGGCATAAGCTTGGGATGATCCTTGATGCTCCAAGTGATTTCTTGGTCAGACCAAGGCATATACCTAGTCACTGCAGGCATCACTACATTCACCTCCATATGTCGGTGCTGCAAGCTCTTTCTATCTGTTTCCTCAGTGGTGAACACACAATAGCTCTGATGATGCTCTCTGTACTCATTTCTCCCCTCATTTCCGGGGTTCCTCTGATCCGGCTGACGCTGATTTTCCACTTGATGCACCACATCCCTTCTCTCATTGTTATCATACCTCGGCGGAGGGGGAGGCAACATTAGCTGTTGCGTGTTCGCTCCGGAGAGCAATTGCTGTCGGGGTAACTCCTGCCGAGGCTAATCATTCCGGGGTGCCTAAGCATTCCCCGAACCACCTTGTTCGATCTTGCGCATCCACTCACATTGCCTCGTTGTATGACCCGCTGGGTTACTCGGATTTGGCGTGTGAAACTTACACGGCTGGTCCAACATCGACTCATAAGTATACCTCGGACGGTCCTTCTTTTCTTGCCACTGTTTCTTTTGCTCTAGCGTCCAAGTTTTCTTGCCGTCGTTTCTCGGAGTCCACTGCCCTCCAGTTTTCTGGCGTTGACTGCCCCCTGCTCCGGGCTGATCTTGATTCACAGCTGCAACATGTTGCGAACCGTATGGATGATCCGGTCTGTCATCTCTCCTTTTCCCTCTGTAGTCATTCCTCCGGGATGACCCAACTCCATCTCTCTGGTAGTACTCATCGTTTGACTCGTTTGATACGAGCCTAGGTTGAGTCGGATCACCCAAAGCATACGAATCTGCGATCTGGATCATCTCTGCCAACGTAGTAGGCATTTTCCTTTGCAATTTTTGCCACAGCTCGCTTGCATATCTGCACCCTTGCGCAAACCATGCTATGGCCTGTGATTCTATCACGCCCTCACACGAGTTTCTCACTATACACCACCGGGTTAAGAACTCCCGATCTGTCTCATTTGGTCTTTGCTTGCACATAGCTAGGGTCTGCGGCCTATTTGGCCTCTGGTACGTACTAGAGAAATTGCTGATGAACATTTCCTCGAAATCTATCCAGCAGTTAATGCTTCCGGGCGGCAAATTGTTCAGCCATACCCTTGCGGGCCCTTCCAACATCTGGGGTACGTACCGTACAGCTCATCTCAAGTTGCATGTGGCAATTTTCATAGCTGTGGCATAATTTATCAGCCAATCCTCCGGCTTTGTACTGCCGTCATACGTCTTCGTGCCCCTGGGTAGCTGGAAGTTGGGTACCGGTGGTTCCTTCATGATCCGGGGTCCAAAACACGCTGGACCCGGTGGACCTTGACATTCAATTTGTTCCGACCTATACAGTCGATCCAGTTTCAACTTGGCATCATCCGGCATCAAATCTCTGCTTCCCAATCTTGACCCTATCACATGATAGTCCGGTCTTGGGTATCCCGCGTTTGCCATTTCCGAATCTCCATCGTTATACCTGTCTTGCTCTCGTGGTGCACCTTTCTGTTGCATACCTCGGCCGGCACTTTGCTCTTGCCTTGGTATATTCCGCTGCTGCGGTTGTCCTGCTCCTGCCAAGTTTCTCTGTCCGGCATTGCTGTTGACGGCATTCCCTTGACCGGCATTGCCTTGGTCGCGGTTACCTCGGCCAGCTTCACCTCGGCTCACACTCCGTCGATCATCATTTTTATGTGCTTCTTTTCCTTTCCCTGCCCACGTTGGGTCATACGTGACGATCTGTTTGTTTCGTTTGGCCGAGGTTACTACCTCCTCTCTTCTTGGACCACCATGAGGAGACGATGCGGCTCCAGCGGATTTCTCCGGGTTACCCATCGCCGAATGGACGATCTTGGAGGCTCCAACTCTCTCCGGGTTAGCTCTGAGTAGTTCTTCGTTCTGTCTGTTCGCGATCCGAACCAGCTCGTTAACCCTATCTTGTTGTCTTTGCCGAGCCTCACCCATTAGACCCTCTAACTCGGATGCAGCTACATCCGCTGCTTTGAGGTTCTTTGTTGGGGTACTATACGTCGGCAGCCCCACGGACAAATAGTTTTCTGATTCCTCAATTCCAGTATCACCTTCTCTGTTCATCTCGCTCATGAGATTTCTCCCCTTCACTTTTACTGCGTCAACTTTGTTCGCCTTTGCGTACTCACGCAGTGTCATGTTCAACGACTGCTGAGCCGCGGCTATCTTTTTTGCACCCTCTAGTATTTTTTGCCTAGTTTCTTCTAGCTCGGCCTGCGCCGATCCGGATCTACTGCTGCTACCACAGGGTTTGCCAAGCTATCCATCGCTTCCCTCAACACATTCTCTGGCCTCTCTAGTGGAGGACCTCTACTTTTCCTCGGTGCCTTAGGCGTTACCTCCGGATCTGGCGCCGGATCCTTGCTTGCGCCCGCACCAGGCGCAGTCATCATCACCTCTGCATGGTTCGCAGAGCGAGTGATACATGTCCCGGAAACCACGGTGAGGGGCTCGACGACATGGCGTGGATGAACACACGACACGTCAACAACAACGTAGACCTTGTGCGCACGGAGCTTGACGAAGAGGCCGTTGCGCGGAAGTGGGCGCGTGCCGAAGCAGCCAGCGTTGTCGCTGACGAAGTCCAGCGCTCCAAAGCGCTGAACGAGCCCAGAGACGATACGTTCGCCGGTGCCGATGAAGTTTCCCGTCCGGATCTTGACCCCTGCTAGCGCCTCTTGCCCCATGGTGGGCGCCAACTGTCATGGTGGTGTCACGGCAGATGCCATGGATAGGCTAAAGGTGGGGACTAATACACGCTAGGGGAATCCAGGGAGGGATAGTGAAGTGATTCTTCACACTGAAGTTTGTATTTGCTTTTTTTCCAAGATTACAAGTGCTCCTAGAGCTGTATTGGCGAGAGGAGGAAGGAGGAGCTCTCTTACTCTCACACATAGATCACCCTCAAAACCCTAGCCCAATCAGAATAGCGGAACCCCTCCTACTGAGATCCTAGCCCTCCTTATATAGAGGGAACTAGGTCTCTGCCTAGGGCATACGTGGATGCATATTTCTAAGAATATGCCTCCTCCCAAAGTAGTAAACCGACCGAGGTGCTTTTCCCCCGCGTCACACATGCAGAGGCTACGTGAGCCTCTGCGGCGCCCGCATCAGCCGACATAGGCGTCATCACCCTTGTCGACCACGCCCCGGTGGTCCTGCCCTTGTTTGCTTCGCTCAGGTAGTGCGTACCGGGGCTTCTTTTGACCAGCGAGATTCCTCCCTTCTCCTAGAAGCTAGACGTGACCCGGACCATAGTTGATCCGGCCGCACCTGTTCCTACATACAAGTAAAACAGGCATTTCCGACTTACTCCTTAAGTCGGTTGAGACTTAGTTAGGCGAACGTCCCCTGGTCCGGGTTACCCCGTGATTCGGCCTGCCTTCAGGTGACCCGGCTCGCATCCGCTTTGGCCTTGCCGAACCTCGGCTAACTCGGCCTTTATACCCCGGCGTGACCCTACCCGGGGGTATCCCCCCAACATCCGGGGCTAGCCGGAAAATCTAGCCTAGAACTTGCGTTGAAATCTTCTCCAGCAGGAGCAACTTGGTCAGCTGTAGCGGGTTGGCCCGATAATCTGGTGTCAACCGGAAAATCCGGCCTTCAGCTTTCTGGAGCATCTTGACCTTCAGCAGTTGATGGAGATGGTGTAGAAGTTGCCCCCGTGTTTGGAGCATATTGAGTATGTGTAGATGAGGGCTCTATATGAGTAGAGCATTGTCCTTCCCGGTCCGCCACAAGGGGTTCCTCAATGGGGCAGAAGAATCCCACGCCCATTCTTCTTATGGCATCTTGGGGTATTTCGACATCTGCATCACAAACACCAACTTGCTCCGCACGGGAACCGTCATTTTCCTCGAACACCACACTACAAGATTCTACAACAGTTCCGGAGAGCTTATTGTAGACTCTATAAGTGTGGGATTCGGCACCATAACCAACAAAAATACCTTCTAAAGCCTTAGATTTAAACTTAGATAAACAAACTCCTTTAATAAGAAAGAAACACTTACACCCGAATACCCGAAAGTATCAGATGTTTGGCTTGTTACCGGTAAGTATTTCATACGGAGTCTTGTCCAAAATCTTGCGGAGGTAAAAACGGTTGGATGAATGACAAGCGGTAGAGATTGCTCCAGCCCAGAAGTTATATGGAGATTTAAATTCGGCTAACATTGATCTTGCCATGTCCATTAGAGTTCGATTGTTCCTCTTGGCTACACCATTTTGTTGAGGGGTGTACGCAGCGGAATATTGATGTATTATCCCCTCTTCACTTAGGAACTCATTTAAGGTGTAGTTTTTGAACTCCGAGCCGTTATCACTCCTTATAGCCAAAATGGGGACGTTGTGTTGACATTGAACCTCGTTGGCGAAGTCGATGACAGTTTGTTGAGTTTCACTCTTCAACTTGAAGAAATAAACCCAAGTGTATATTGAGTAATCATCAACAATCACTAGACAGTACTTCTTCCCACCGAGGCTTGCATGAGATGGAGGTCCGAAGAGGTCCACATGAAGGAGCTCCAAAATCCTTTTTGAAGAGATAATGGTTTTCCTTTGATGAGGTGAATCATGCATTTTCCCTTCAACACACACCCTGCAAACACGATCTTTGGCAAAAGAGACATTTTCTTTTAGTCCAAGAATGTGGCCACCCTTGTGGAGACTTTGCAAAGTTCTCATATTGACGTGGGCTAGTCGGCGATGCCATAGCCAGCCCGCATCAGCCTTTCCGAAAAGACACATCGGGCCTGTAGTGGTTTAACCCGAAAAGTCCACCACGTACAGGTCGTTTTCGACATATCCCACGAAAGCGACTTTTAGAGACTTGCTCCACAAGAGTACCACTAAATCAGCATCAATGTAAACTGCAAAGCCCATCTTACCAAGGGCACGAACTGAAAGTAAGTTATACCCGATGGTCTCAACAAGCATGACGTCCACGAGAGAGATATCGTGAGCCACCACAACTTTGCCGAGACCCAATACCTCAGATTTTGACTTGTCACCATAGGAGACGGTAATGTGATCAAGGTTTGGCCGCATCTTCGTGATGATCTCCTTGCTTCTGGTCATATGACTCGTACAACCGCTATTGAGTACCCATTTAGAACCACCGGAAGCATAGCCCTGCAAGAAAATTACTTCTTGGTTTTAGGTACCCATTTTTCAATGGGTCCTCTCACGTTAGTAACAAGGGTCTTGGGAACCCAAATAGACCAAGGAATGTAACAATCATAAGGCCCTACATAACTAGCATAAACATCACCATAACAATCACAATATAGTTCAAAGTTAGGATTGTTGATCCCTGCAAAACCATCATGATTAGTCTTGTCATTGGTAATTTTGCTAGTCTTCGATTGAGCAGTCTTGTTGTTCTTCTTCTTCTTTTCTTGTTTTCTTGCTCTTTATCTTGGGTATTTAACCAAGACCTTCTTTACTATTGTTCGTCCTTTGCCTGCTTAGTATCTCATCAATAACCCCTTTACTTTTGTGTTGAGAACTTCTTGCAAGATCTTCTTTTCTAAAGGATGAAGTGGAGGTACTTGGCACATCATACTATTTCAATTGAGTTTGGAGCTGGTCATGAGACTCATTTAGAGTAGAATGATCACTCTTCAATGCCTTGTGAGCACCTTCAAGATTATCAAACTTCTCCAAAAGGCTAGCATGAACAGCCCCAAAGTCAATCTTTTCTTTCTTTAGTTTCTTTACCTTGGCAAGAGCATGGTCACGTTCTTTAATGAGCTGAGCTACAACTTCTTCTTGTGACTCCTCAAGGGATTCGAGTCTTTCTTCCAAAGAAACTCGAGCTTCCTCTTCCTCTTCCAAGGCATTCTTCAAAGAAGCTATCTCCAAGGCATCTTCTCTTTCAATTCTGCCCTTTTCTTCAAGGAGATCTTCGGCTTGAGCAAGTTGACTCATAAGAGCATCAAAATGGAGTTTGTGCTCACCTTGTAGGTTAGAGAAAAAAGTATCCAAGACAATAACTTCTTCTTTCATTTCAAGACTGTCATGATCATCCATATCCAAAATTATGTTAGTCTTAGGAAATGAAGAGCTAGAAGTTGATACCTCGGATCCTCTTGCCACTAGACAAGTGGCGTTGTTGTTGATGGCGTTCTCGTTCAGCGACTCGAAGAGAGAGGAGGGAGTCGATGTGGTGGCTATAGCAGCCACTTCGCGGGAACTATCATCATCCTCTTCATCTTCACTTGCGGAGGAGTATTCCTCTTGAGCTACAAGGACAATCTTGGGTTGCTTCTTGAAAGGGCCATTCTTCTTAATAAACAGCTTCTTCTTAGGAGCTTTAGATTTCTCTTTAAGAATGAGCCTGCCACCATTGTCTTCTCTATTTTGATATGGACACTCGGCTACAAAGTGAATTCTATCTCCATAGTTGAAGCAAGTTCTCAATCTTGGGCCACTTTCTCTTCTTCCATTTGACCCGTTCTTGTGCTCAAGTTCAGACTTGGCTTTGGCAGGGTCCTTCCAAAAGTTCCTTGCATAGAATGCCATGTACTCACCATGAGCACGTTTGACCTCATCGGGGCAGTCCATGGATACCCCCTCAAAAGCTCCTTCATCTTCCTCTTGCTCAACAACATTGGCTTTGAGAGCCACATTGACACCCTTTTGCATTCCAATGGCCCGAGCACAGGCATCTTCAGCATTCTTTGCCGCCACTTTGAATGACGCCATTTCTTGCATGACTCCGTTGGATGTCATTTGATGATAGTTGTGTCTACTTGCAGGCTCTTCAAATCCATTGGCTCGAAAGGCATTAAGGCACTCACATACTTTCTTTTTATCCATGCATCATCAATGTGAGTGGCCCCATGCTTCCGAAATGTTGTTGTGATTCCCTTGAGTCATCTATACATGTCCTCATGGTTTTCACCAGCCAACATGTAGAATCCCTCAGCTTCATTACTAAGGGCATCATACCTGTTTCTTCGCATGCTTTCATTTCCAACGAAAAGGTCCGTAAGAGCATCCCACGCCTCTTTAGCTGTGTTGAGATGTTCAATGTGTGGCATGTCCTTGGGACCCACACCTAGCTGTATCATATGAAGAGCGGTGGCATTCAACTGGCTATCCACAACTTCCCTTCTCGTTAGATTGGTTTGATCTCCAATATGAAGACCTTCTTCAATAATCCTCCACAACTCAATAGAGGAGCTGCAAACATGAGATTTCATTAGGAATTGCCATTGATTAAAAGAGGATGCAGTGATCTTGGGTGGATCACCCCTATTGTTTATATGAGGATGAGGGATAGGTGGGTCGGGGGAATATACGTGGCGGACCTCACTATATTCCTCCTTACCACTTCCCTTTTTGGAGGTGGAACCATTTAGTTTTTCACCTTCCACATCATCATCCTTGGATCCGGTGTTACCCTTTTCCTTAGATGATGGTGTGGGAGCCTCAGAGGAGGATGGAGATGGGGCTATGGATGATGTAAGGCGAGCAATCATTTGATTCATCTCCTCCATCTTGGCCTCAAAGGATTTCAACAAGGTTGTTTCCAACGACTTGAGATCATCCATTGTGACCTTATCCACAGCCTCATTTCCATCATCCTTGGTACGCATACTACTCTTAGGAGGTTAAGCCCGAATTAAGAGCCGAGGCTCTGATACCAATTAAAATGGATCGTATGGGCACCTAGAGGGGGGGGGGGTGAATAGGTGCTACTTCAAATTTTAATCCTTTTTCAATTTTAGGCTTAGCACAAAAGGTAAATTCTCTAGATAAACTATTAGGTGGAATTTCCCTATATGCAAACCTATCTACTAGCGAGTAAAGAGTGAGTGGAAGAGGAACGGGTAAACCATAGTGAAGCACGCGAAGACACAGGATTTGTTTGACCGCAGTTCCTTCCTAGTTAAGGGAAGTACGTCTACGCTAGAGGGGTGGGTGGTACTAAGACCACCACGCCACAATAGGCCTCACCCTGTTCTCTGATGGATCCCGCCACCAAAGGCCTGATCCACCTTTCCACTATAGGGACCCTTCGAGGCGGGTACCGGTGCCTTTACACAACTAGCGGGGCACAACTCCACAATCAACTTGGAGGCTCCCGTAATGACAACAAGCTGCCACAAAAACAAACTTATCAAATACAATAAACAAGATCTAGGTATTGACAAGAATACTAGATCAAGGATTTCTCCAAGTGAATGGAGAGGAGTTGAAGCGCTTGATTCTTTATGATGATGATGAACTTCTCCTCCTTCAATTCCACCAAAGATCAAGACCTTCGGGTGGTTGAAGTGGGAGATCGAGAATGAGAGCTCTTGCACAAAGTCTGGTCAATTTCGATTGAATCAAGAGTTCTGAACATTGGGGAAGAAGGGATATTTATACCCCCTTCAGAAACCAGCCCGTAGCCTTTGGGGGCCGGATTATCCGGCCCATGTGACGGTCGGATTATCCGGTCTGGGGAAACACCACCCCAGACTCGGAATATCCGGCAGATAATCCGCCCCTATTAGAGAGACGCGCCGAGCTTGCCCTTGATCAACTTCTGGGGGCCGGATTATCCGGTCCTATGTAAGGGCCGGATTATCCGGCCTGGGGAATAAAAACTGCCCCAGTTCGGATTTTCCAGGAGAAAATCCGACCGGATATTGTGCGACGTGCCTTGGCCTCTTTTGCTCGAAAACTGGGGGCCGGATTATCCGGCCCTCGCGACACCCGGATTATCCGGCCTGGGGAGGAAAAACCGCCCCAGTTTGGATTTTCCGGGAGAAAATCCGACTGGACACCGAGCGACGCGCCTTGGCTTCCTTGAGAGATGAGGTAGGCCAGATTATCCAGCCCTTGGTGGGGCGGATTATCCGGCCCCCCTCAAAACTTCCTGCACACTTAGCGCACATGAAAAGTCTCCATAGTATTGTTATCTAACACGCAAAACATAGGAAAACATGAAATGTTCTTTCACCTACCTGGGATATCCCCCCAACATTAGTCCCTGAATCTGGTGCAGTCTTAGCAACCTTAGTTGTTAAGGCCACAGTAGGTTCCTTCATCCGGATCCTAACTTCTTCGGCCCAGTTAATCCGTACCACAGACCTCTTTCTTCTATGTTCCCTTGGTGCATTCCTAGTTATTTCTTGCTGGCCGGGTCTTTGCTCACATATCCGGGTAACCATTCCTTCTTTCATACGCTTCCCCATGTCCTACGTGGAGGGTAATCATCATCTTGCCTCATTTTAAGGGTCACACCCATTTACTGCACCGGTTACTATTGCAATGTCAGGAATAACTGTTGTGCACGTCCCTTCACTACAACGCCTCGTTAACCGCATCATCGTGTCACGTCTCTTGATCCTTTGCTCTCTATGCCCCTTGTTGTGGCTCACACTTAATTGGCTGTTCTGCTACGTACACGGCCACACCATGCGGTTGGGTGGCTGCAAACGATCCCACTACATGCTCTCACCGCGCGGTTAAATGGGGGGTAGGGGCCATCTTGGGGGGTTTCTCCTCACTTAGCGCTCCTCTACTTCTCTTTCTTCTCCACTGTGCCGTTTCCACCACTACTGCTCCTTCGCCAGCGCTACACCGTCGTGACCGTGCTCATCAGCTCCTCGCGCCCGCACCGCCGCTTCTGTTCAAGATCTTCGCCACGGGGCCCTGTGCTTCCAGATTCCCCGTGGCCGGCTACCTTTACTCAGACTTCATCCTCGAAGACCTCGACCTCACCATGACTGAGGAAGAGGCTACCGTGGTGGCACAGTAAGAGGATGAAGACGAAGTCCGCGAGCGCGGCGGGTGGGACGGTGTGTTCGTCTGCAAGGACGATTTGGATTGGCTTTACGCCACGCGTCGCATCCCCGCAGGCATCGCCTGCCGCCTCGCCGCCGACGAGGTTTTGCCCTCTCCCAATCTAGGGGAGTACGTGGTTTTCCTCTCCCACTTTCAGCGGCTTCGACCTTCCTGTTTCCGATTTCTTTTTTGATTTCATCTCCACCTACCAATTGCAATCACACCATCTCCCTGCCAATGCCATCACCTCTCTATCTTCTTTTGCCTCCGGCATTGATGGGTATATCGGCCTCTATCCATCCAAGGAGATGTGGATCAAGTTCTTCGGTCTGCAGAAGAATGTTGTCCTGGATAAGCATCTTACTCCGGTGGAGAAGCATCTGACCCAATGCGGTGGGGCCTCCATATCTCCCTGCAAGGGCTCCACGTTCCCTCGGGTCACCGGGCTCAAGTCCTGCAAAGGCTGGGCCCGGACCTTCTTCTACGTCCGGAACATCATGGACGAGGACTTGATCCGGCTCCTTCTCTTCAAGCTCGGAGCCCCGGATACCTCTCTTTGGGAGAGTATTCCGAAGCGACCCACAACTGTGGTGAATCTGGTTGACCGTCGGATCAAGGAGCTGCTCAAGGAGAAGCTTCGGGGGAGGATATTATGATCACCTTCGGCCGTAGCCAGGTCTCCCCCTATAGAAGCGCACCCACAAGATCTGCTACTTGAGCGGCCCCCTCGATCCCCACCGGACTTCCTCATTTGAGCTTGATAACTCGGCGGTATACCGACGGGTTAAGGCCATTTTCAACGTGGAGAAGGAATTCTCCGAGGCTTGGGAATGGGGGCTTGCGCCCTATGCCCAGAACAACCCTCCTTCAAAGGTAAACTTCTCTCTTACTGTTTCTCTGGGTCTTCTTGCTATGTCGGACAACTTTTTAACTTAACCACTGTTGCTTTGTTCTCAGCGATTTCTCTGGCAGCCAATAGAGGATGGCCAGGAGCTGGCGAGCAAGTGGGTGCCGGATCGCACTGAGCCAGACGAGGTGGAGCCTGATCCGGAGAGTTTTCTGCCCACTCCGGACACCGTCAAACGTTCCTCTAGTAAGGCCTCTTCTTTAAGGGATTGGCCGGATGACGATGACTCGAATGTTGAGGTTCTTGAGGTATTTGACCCGGTGCCCATCTCTTACGCATACCCGGTTATGTTCGAATCTTCAGCTAACCCGGCCGGTCAGGTCCACGAGGTTCCCCCCTCGCCACGAGTGGTCTGATCCCTGCTCCTTCCCAAAAGCGCACGGCTACCTCGGTGAAATGGATCGTATGGACACCTAGAGGGGGTGAATAGGTGCTACTTCAAATTTTAATCATTTTTCAATTTTAGGCTTAGCACAAAAGGTAAATTCTCTAGATAAACTATTAGGTGGAATTTCCCTATATGCAAACCTATCTACTAGCGAGTAAAGAGCGAGTGGAAGAGGAACGGGTAAACCATAGTGAAGCACGCGGAGACACGGGATTTGTTTGACCGCAGTTCCTTCCTAGTTAAGGGAAGTACGTCTGTGTTGGAGGGGTGGACGGTACTAAGACCACCACGCCACAATAGGCCTCACCCTGTTCTCCGATGGATCCCGCCACCAAAGGCTTGATCCACCTTTCCACTATAGGGACCCTTCGAGGCCGGTACCGGTGCCTTTACACAACTAGCAGGGCACAACTCCACAATCAACTTGGAGGCTCCCGTAATGACAACAAGCTGCCACAAGAACAAGTTATCAATAACAAAGAACAAGATCTAGATATTGACAAGAATACTAGATCAGGGATTTCTCCAAATGAATGGAGAGGAGTTGATGCGCTTGATTCATGATGACGATGACGATTCTCTTCTCCTTCAATTCCCCCAAAGATCGAAGCCTTCGGGTGGTTGAAGTAGGAGATCTAGAATGGGAGCTCTTGCAAAGTGTCTGAATAATTTCGAGTGAATCAAGAGTTATGAACCTTGGGGAAGGAGGGATATTTATACCCCCTTCCAAAACCAAGCCGTTGGAGTCTTTGGGGGCCGGATTATCCGGCCCAAGTGAGGGCCGGATTATCCGGCCTGGGGAAAACTCCGCCCCAGAGTCGGAATATCCGGCAGATAATCCGCCTCCTCTCTAAGTGTCGCGCCGAGCTTGCCCTTGATCGCCTTCTGGGGGCGGATTATCCGGCCCCATGTGAAGGCCGAATTAGCCGGCATGGGGAGGAAAAACCGCCCCAGTTCAGATTTTCCGGGAGAAAATCCGACCGGACTCCGAGCGACGTGCCTTGGCAGGCTTTGGTCAAATTCTGCGGGGCAGATTATCCGGCCCATGCGAAAGCCGGATTATCCGGCCTGGGGAAGAAAAACCGCCCCGGTTTGGATTTTCCAGGAGATAATTCGACTAGACTCCGAGCAACGCGCCTTGGCAGCCTTTGATCAATGAGGTAGGCCGGATTATCCGGCCCTTGGTGGGGCGGATAATCCGGCCCTTCCCAAAACTCCTGCACACTTAGGGCACATGAGAAAACTCCACAGTATTGTTATCTAACACACAAAACATAGGAAACATGAAATGTTCTTTCAATCTCCCCCTTTTTGGTGTTAGATGACAATACTAGGATTTGCAGGAAAGGATCACAAGACTACCAGCAATAAACATGGAAGAGACTCCCCCTCAAGGTGTGCATATTAGAAGTTTGCATTGGAATACAAATGCACACAAAATGGTGAATCTATTCCATTGACATATGAACAACATTATCATACCACCGAGATAGAGAGAGAGGCATCCTTGAAATAGCCACAATTATCAATGTGATGACCAATATAAGCGCCTTCCTTGATAAAGATTCCCAGCATAATAGGATATGAATAGATGAATCCATAAGCATCATCCATGAGATAAATCCAGACAACCACCGTCACAGAGTCTCAAAAAAACCAGAAATCACAAATTTAAAGTTCAACGCTAAATGGGCACAAGCGATAAAATGACGAATAGGAAAAAATGCAAGTGCTTATGCCTGACCCATGCAAATCCTCGAAGACCTAATAGAACTACTTCTCCCTCTTTGGCATTGAGACGCCAAAAAGGAAGAAGAGAGATGCTAGCGCTCCAAGGGATCACTCGTAGTCCTCATCCTCGTCCTGTGAGGAGAACAAGGGCGATAGCATGGGGATAAGCATACACACAAGTCCAGGGGAGAGCATGGAAAAAGTAGTCAAAAATTTCATAAGTCAAATCTACTCAATGCACACAATATGGTGAAACTGAACCAGAGTTGAATCTATCAGGCCAGATTATCCGGCCTTGCCAGGGGCGGATAATCTGGCCCTGGCAGAAATTTTCGACTTCACCTAGATTGAATGCAAAAAGTAGATCAGGCCTAGAAACTACAAGACTACGATTTCTACGCGAAACAACATCCTTCTAGACAATGTTCCACCCAACGAATAACACATCTATCCAAAGATGGGGAAAGAGGGAGTTACCCTCACTCATTGGAGGAAGAACACGGAGGAGAAGGTACCCGGAGGTGCGGAGAAGAAGATCTGGGGAGGCCCGGAAAATCCGGTGGCCGGAGAGGCTCCGGGGAGGGTGGGGGACGGCAGGCGGCGGCTGAGGAGGAGGAGAGGGTTGGGGGAGAAGTGCTACTCGTCATGAGCCCTTCCCCCTGATCCCTTCCCTTTAAGATGAAATCTGCCAGGGCCGGATTATCCGGCCTACACTTGGGCCGGATTATCTGGCCTCAAGTCTAAATTTCTGTTGTACATAGATTAATGCCCGCGCGTCCCCAAACAACACCCCCACAAGGTGTACAAGGGACTTGTGTGCAAGAATAGATGGCTTAGGGGTAGGGAAAGGCTTAGGATTAAGAGAGCCAAACTGAGATGGTACTATACACTTAAAATAGCAAGAACCAAATCAAATAAGAGCCAAAATTGAGTGTGATTCCCATAAGAACATGAGATGAGCAAAAACAACCAAAAAGATCCATAAAAATCCAATTCTCCTCAAGGGAGAGGGCGGTGGCCGAAGCCACCCTGTTGGAGTGTATGGTGTGACACCGCGAAGATATATCTTGGGTTCACAACCAATACTCATCAATAAGCTCACATATCACAAAATGATATTAAGAGAAATGATTTATCTTGCTTTTGGCATTATGGGGGGAGGGTTAGCCCAATTAATTAGGACCACAGCCCCCCTATATCCATGCCCACATCTAGACCAAATAAGACTGAGATGTATGAGTGAGTGCATGGATAATCAAGACAAACTCCTGGAATCAATGATATTTAGCTCATTTCTCAAGTAGCAGAATCTTGCTTTATCAAGTGGCTTCGTAAAAATATCAGCAAGTTGGTTCTTCGTGCTCACAAAAGATAGATCAATATCGCCTCGAGAAACATGGTCTCGAATAAAATGATTCCAAATCTCAATATGCTTTGTCCTTGTGTGTTGTACCGGATTGTACGCAATTTTGATTGCACTTTCATTATCACATAAAAGAGGCACTTTGTCATAATTGACACCGTATTCCTTTAAAGTTTGCCTCATCCATAGTAACTGAGTGCAAGCACTAACAGCAGCAACATATTCAGCTTCGGCGGTGGAGAGAGAGATACAATTCTGCTTTTTAGATGACCAACACACTAGAGATCTTCCCAAGAATTGACAAGCTCCAGAAGTGGATTTCCGATCATCCTTATCACCAGCCCAATCTGAATCAGTATAACCACATAGAGAGAAATTGGAGCCCTTGGGATACCATAGACCAAAGTTAGGGGAATGAACTAAATATCGAAAGATCCTCTTGACCGCCACTAAGTGGCTTTCTTTAGGAGCTGCTTGATACATTGCACACACCCCCACACTCAACACAATATCAGGTCTAGATGCGCAGAGGTAAATAAGAGAGCCGATCATGGACCGGTATACCTTTTGGTACACATCTTTATCATGGGGGTTAAGTTCAAGGTGACATTTTGTTTGCATCGGAGTGGCGACACCATTAAGATCTGTCATCTTGAATCTCTTGAGCATGTATTGGATGTACTTTGCTTGATTGATGAAGGCTCCTTCTCTAAGTTGCTTGATCTCGAGTCCAAGAAAGAACCGTAATTCCCCCATCATAGACATCGCAAACCTGTCAGTCATAAGCTTTGAAAATTCATCATTAAAAGCTTTATTAGTAGAACCAAATATGATATCGTCTACATATAGTTGGCATACGAAGAGCTCCACCTTAACATTCTTAGTAAAAAGAGTGGGATCGATTTGCCCAACTTCGAAGCCACGGTCTAGGAAAAGCTCTTTAAGGTGTTCATACCATGCACGTGGGGCTTGTTTAAGGCCATAGAGTGCCTTATCGAGTTTGTAGACATGGTTCGGGAAGTTAGGATCCTCAAATCCCGGGGGTTGCTTTACATATACCAACTCATGTAGAGGACCATTAAGGAAAGCACACTTGATGTCCATTTGCTGAAATTTAAAATTGTTATGGGCAGCATAAGCAAGAAGGATACAGATGGACTCAAGTCGAGCCACAGGAGCATAGGTCTCACCGAAGTCAATGCCCTCAACTTGAGAGTAGCCTTGTGCCACAAGTCTCGCCTTGTTCCTCACAACAATGCCATTCTCATCTTGCTTGTTTTTAAATATCCATTTAGTGCCGATAACATTGCGGCAATCTTTGGGTTTCTCAACGAGTTTCCAAACCTTGTTGCGCTCGAAATTATTCAATTTCTTCATGCATAGCAACAACCCAGTCCGGATCTTCAAGAGCTTCAAATACTTTCTTGGGTTCCACCATTGAGATGTGAGCTTGATGCTCACCAAAACTTGCCAATTCCCTTCTTGTAGAAACCCTTCGTCGAAGGTCACCTACAACCTTGTCGAGGGTGTGACCCCTTAACTCGAGGTTCCGATCAGCACAAGCCTTGCGACGAAGTTCAATAAGCTTGTTGTCTCTTGGTGGAATAGTTTCATCACTTGAATCTTCATTGGAACCATTTGCTCGACCTTGATAAGAATCCGGGTTCACAGAAGTAGGAGGTGATGAAGCATGTCCTTGAGGAGGGTCAGCAGCCATAACAGGAGGCTACTGAACAACTGGTGATTCAGGGCCGAATAATCCGGCCGAGTGTGAGGCCGGATAATCCGGCCTGGGAGAACTTGTTGCAGCTTCATCAGGCTGCCTGGGATTTGCTTGAGCTAACAAGGGGTCGGATAATCTGGGGTCAGCCGGAAAATCCGGCCTGGAGCTTGCAGCGATTTCTTCAACACCAGGAGCAGGTTGTTCGTCAGGATGGGGTTGACCGGATAATCCGATGTCCAACGGATAATCCGGCCTAGAGCTTTCTAGAACAACATGACTTTCAGCAAATGATGGAGATGGTGTAGAAGTTACTCCCGTGGTTGAGACATGTTGAATGTGTGTAGATGAGGGCTCTTCATGAGTAGAGCATCATCCTTCCCGATCCTCCACAAGGGGTTCCTCAATGGGATGGAAAAATCCCACGCTCATTCTTCGTATGGCAACTTGGGGTATTTCAATATCTGCATCACAAACATCAACTTGCCCTGCACGGGAGCCGTCATTTTCTTTGAACACCACACTACAAGATTCTACAACAATTCCGGAGAGCTTATTGTAGAATCTATAAGTGTGGGATTCGGCACCATAACCAACAAAAATACCTTCTAGAGCCTTAGATTCAAACTTAGATAAATGAACTCCCTTGATGAGAAAGAAACACTTACACCCGAATACCCAAAAGTATGAGATGTTTGGCTTGTTACTGGTAAGTATTTCATATGGAGTCTTGTCCAAGATTTTACGGAGGTATAATCGGTTGGATGAATGACAAGCGGTAGAGATTTCTTTAGCCCAGAAGTTATAAGGAGACTTGAATTAGGCTAGCATTGACCTTGCCATATCCATTAGAGTCCGATTCTTCCTCTTGGCTACACCATTTTGTTGAGGGGTGTACGCAGCGGAATATTGATGTCTTATCCCCTCTTCACTTAGGAACTCATTTAAGGTGTAGTTCTTGAACTCAGAGCCGTTATCACTTCTTATAGCCAGAATAGGGACGTTGTGTTGACGTTGAACCTCGTTGGCGAAGTCGATGACCATTTGTTGAGTTTCACTCTTCAACTTGAAGTAATAAACCCAAGTGTATCTTGAGTAGTCATCAACGATCACAAGACAGTACTTCTTCCCACCGAGGCTTGCATGAGATGGAGGTCCGAAGAGGTCCACATGAAGGAGCTCTAAGATCCTTTTTGACGAGATAATAGTCTTCCTTCGATGAGGCGAGTCATGCATTTTCCCTTCAACACAAGCCCTGCAAACAGGATCTTTGGCAAAGGAGACATTTTCTTTTAGTCCAAGGATGTGGCCACCCTTGTGGAGACTTTGCAAAGTTCTCATATTGACATGGGCTAGTCGGTGATGCCATAACCAACCCACGTGAGCCTTTCCAAAAAGACACATAAGGCCTGTAGTGGTTTTCCCCGAAAAGTCCACCACGTACAGGTCATTTTCGACATATCCCACGAAAGCGACTTTTAGAGACTTTCTCCACAAGAGTACCACCAAATCAGCATCAATATAAACTGCAAAGCCCATCTTACCAAGGGCACGAACTGAAAGTAAGTTATACCCGAGGGTCTCAACAAGCATGACGTCCACGAGAGAGATATCGTGAGCCACCACAACTTTGCCGAGACCCAATACCTCAGATTTTGACTTGTCACCATAGGAGACGGTAATGTGATCAAGGTTTGGCCGCATCTCCGTGATGATCTCCTTGCTTCCGGTCATATGACTCGTACAACCACTATTGAGTACCCATTTAGAACCACCGGAAGCATAGCCCTGCAAGAAAATTACTTCTTGGTTTTAGGTACCCATTTTTCAATGGGTCCTCTCACGTTAGTAACAAGGGTCTTGGGAACCCAAATAGACCAAGGAATGTAACAATCATAAGAGCCTACATAACTAGCATAAACGGCACCATAATGATCGCAATATAACTCAAAGTTAGGATTGTTAGCCCCTGCAAAACCATCATAATTAAACTTGTCATTGGTTGTGGTGCTAGTCTTTGGTTGAGAAGTCTTGCTCTTCTTGTTCTTGTTGTTTTTCTTGTTGTTTGTCTTGGGAATATAACCAAGACCTTCTTTTCCATTGTTTGTCCTTTGCTTGCCCAGTGTCTTGTCTAAAACTTCTTTACCTTTGTGTTGAGAACCCCTTGCAAGTCCTTCTTTTCCATGGGATGATGTGGAGGTGCTTGGGACATCATACATCTTCAATTGAGTTTGGAGATGGTCATGAGACTCATTTAGAGTAGAGTGATCACTCTCCAATGCTTTGTGATCACTTTCAAGTTTGTCAAACTTCTCCGAGAGTCTAGCATGAGCATCCCCAAATTCAATCTTTTCTTTCTTTAGTTTCTTTAACTTGGCAATAGCATTGTCACGTTCTTTGATGAGCTGGGCTACTACTTCTTCATGTGACTCCTCAATGGATTCGAGTCTCTCTTCCAAAGATACTCGATCTTCCTCTTCTTGTTCCAAAGCATTCTTCAAAGAAGTCATCTCCAAGGCATCTTCTCTTTCAATTCTTCCCTTTCTTCAAGAAGATCTTCGGCTTGAGCAAGTTGACTCATAAGAGCATCAAAATGAAGTTTGTGCTCACGTTGCAGGTTAGTGAAAAAGTTGTCCAAAGCAATAACTTCTTCTTTCATTTTAAGACTAGCATGATCATCCATATCCAAATTTATGTTAGTTTTAGGAAATGAAGAGCTAGAACTTGATACCTCGGACCCTCTTGCCATAAGGCAAGTGGCGTTGTTGTTGACGACGTTCTCGTTTGGTGAGTCGAAGAGAGATGATGGAGTCTATGTGGTGGCTATAGCAGCCACCTCGCGAGAACTATCTTCATCCTCTTCATCTTCACTTGCAGAGGAGTATTCTTCTTGTGCCACCAGGAAGATCTTGGGTTGCTTCTTGTAGGGGCCATTCTTTTTAATAAATGGCTTCTTCTTAGGTGCCTTGGATTTTTCTTTAAGAATGAGCCTGCCACCATTGTATTCTCTATTTTCATAAGGACACTCGGCTACAAAGCGCAACCTATCTCCACCGTTGTAGCATGTTCTCAGTTTTGGGCCACTTTCCCTTCTTCCACTCGACCCATTCTTACACTCGGGTTCCGACTTGGCCTTGGCAGGATCCTTCCAAAAGTTCCTTGCATAAAACGCCATGTACTCACCATGAGCACGTTTGACTTCATCGGGGTAGTCCATGGAGGCCCCCTCAAAATCTATTTCATCCTCATCTTGCTCAACAACATTGGCCTTTGGAGCAACATTGACTCCCTTTTGCATTCCAGTGGCACGAGCCCGGGCATCTTCAGTGCTCTTCGTGGCAACTTTGAATGATGCCATTTCTTGCATGACTTCATTGGATGTCATTTGATGTCATTTGATGGTAGTTGTGTCTACCTTGCAATCTCTTCAAATCTGTTGGCTCGAAAGGCATTAAGGCACTCACATATTTTCTTTTTATCCATGCATCATCAATGTGGGTGGCTCCATGCTTTCTAAATGTTGTTGCAATGCCCTTGAGTCTTCTATACATGTCTTCATGGTTTTCACCATCCAACATGTAGAACCCTTTAGCTTCATTACTCAGGGCATCATACCTATTCCTTCTCATGCTTTCATTCCCAATAAAGAGATCGGTGAGGGCATCCCAAGCTTCTTTAGCTGTGTTGAGATGTTCAATGTGGGGCATGTCCTTGGGACCCACACCGAGTTGTATCATGTGGAGAGCCGTAGCATTCAATTGGCTGTCCACAACTTCTCTTCTTGTCAGATTGGAATGATCTCCAATATGAAGACCCTCTTCAATAATACTCCAAAGTTCAATTGAGGAGCTGCAAACATGAGACTTCATTAAGAATTGCCATTGATTAAAAGAGGATGCAGTAAGCTTGGGTGGATCACCCCTATTGTTTATATGAGGATGAGGGATAGGTGGATCGAGGGAATATACGTGACAAACCTCACTATATTACTCCTTACCACTTCCCTCCTTGGAGGTGGAACCATTATGTTTTTCACCTACCACTTCATCATCCTTGGATTCGGTGTTAGCATTATCCTTGGATGATGGCGTGGCGGCCTCAGAGGAGGATGGAGATGGGGCTATGGATGATGTGAGACAAGCAATCATTTGATTCATCTCCTCCATCTTGGCCTCAAAGTATTTCAACAAGGTTGTTTCCAACGTCTTGAGGTCATCCATTGTGACCTTATCCATAGCCACATCCCCATCTCCCTTGGTACCCATACTTCTCTTAGGCGGTTAAGCCCGAATAAAGAGCCGGGGCTCTGATACCAATTGAAATGGATTGTATGGGCACCTAGAGGGGGGTGAATAGGTGCTACTTCAAATTTTAATCCTTTTTCAATTTTAGGCTTAGCACAAAAGGTAAATTCTCTAGATAAACTATTATGTGGAATTTCCCTATATGTAAACCTATCTACTAGCGAGTAAAGAGCGAGTGGAAGAGGAACGGGTAAATCATAGTGAAGCTCGCGGAGACATAGGATTTGTTTGACCGCAGTTCCTTCCTTGTTAAGGGAAGTACGTCTGTGTTGGAGGGGTGGGCGATACTAAGACCACCACGCCACAATAGGCCTCACCATGTTCTCCGATGGATCCCGCCACTTGATCCACCTTTCCACTATAGGGACCCTTCGAGGCGGGTACCGGTGCCTTTACACAACTAGCGGGGCACAAATCCACAATCAACTTGGAGGCTCCCGTAATGACAACAAGCTACCACAAGGACAAGTTATCAATAACAAAGAACAAGATCTAGATATTGACAAGAATACTAGATCAGGGATTTCTCCAAATGAATGGAGAGGAGTTGATGCGCTTGATTCGTGATGACGATGACGATTCTCTCCTCCTTCAATTCCCCCAAAGATCGAAGCCTTCGGGTGGTTGAAGTAGGAGATCTAGAATGGGAGCTCTTGCAAAGTGTCTGAATAATTTCGAGTGAATCAAGAGTTCTGAACGTTGGGGAAGGAGGGATATTTATACCCCCTTCCAAAACCAAGCTGTTGGAGTCTTTGGGGGCCAGATTATCTGGCCCAAGTGAGGGCCAGATTATCCGGCCTAGGGAAAACTCCACCACAGACTCGGAATATCCGACAGATAATCTGCCCCCTCTCTGAGTGTCCCGCCGAGCTTGCCCTTGATCGCCTTCTGGGGGCCGTATTATCCGGCCCCATGTGAAGGCCGAATTATCCGGCATGGGGAGGAAAAACCGCCGCAGTTCAGATTTTCTGGGAGAAAATCCGACCGGACTCCGAGCGACGCGCCTTGGCAGGCTTTGGTCAAATTCTGGGGGCCGGATTATCCGGCCCATGCGAAAGCCGGATTATCCGGCCTAGGGAAGAAAAACCGCCCCAGTTCAGATTTTCCGGGAGATAATCTGACTGGACTCCGAGCGACGCGCCTTGGCAGCCTTTGATCAATAAGGTAGGCCGGATTATCCGGCTCTTGGTGGGGCGGATAATCCGGCCCTCCCCAAAACTCCTGCACACTTAGCGCACATGAGAAAACTCCATAGTATTGTTATCTAACACACAAAACACAGGAAAACATGAAATGTTCTTTCACTCGGCCACAGCTTCGGAGGCGCCGTAGCCCAAGAAAAGGCAGAAGATGTCCGGGGTGAAAGCCTCGGCCAAGCCTGCGGCCAAGGGCATGGTTCGAAGGGCTCCCAAACCTCGAGAACCTCCAACCTCGGATGAGTAAGTCTTTCCCTGTTTGCTCTTGGGTCTTTTGCTATCTGCCTTTGCCTTTGCTTCTTATCTGTTTTTTCTTTCTCTTTTTGACTTGCTATTCTTTTATTTTCTAGAGCTCCTAGGGTTATTCCCCAGAGCGGCTCTGGCATTGCCTCTCCGATCCGGAGCAGTCCTTCTCCCTCCTGCAACGACAACGCTCGCCCGCTCAGTCATATTCAAGAGGACTCCGCGGTTGTGCCTGATCGAAACCCACCTCGTCACGAGGAGGGCAATGTCGGTGGGGGGTGGGGGGGTAGTGGGGCACCTCAGGATACGGCCATGTCCGATCTTCCTAGCTCCTCCTCTTCCGCGCCACCACCCAGTTCTGAGGTGCCAGTTTCATCAGCACCGCCCCAAACAAGTTCTTCTTGAACGCAAGTTTCTTCTGAACTAGCAGCACCAGCACCAACAACACCAGCAGCACCAGCACCACCAGTACCAGCATCAGCACACGCAGCATCTGCTCCAGCACCAGCCTCGACACCAAAGCCAGCAGCAGCAATGTATCTTCTCTAGCGTCCTATGTCATCTGGCAAGCTCAAGAAAGTTGCCGGGCCAGCCAAGGGCACCACTTCCGAGTCTCCCGCTGCCGGATCAGAAGGCAGTAGGCAACTGGTCCTGCGTACCAGTCATGCTGCTGCTATGTCTGCAAGGCGTGAGGCCCATACTAAAGGCTTGGTGACGAGCCATTCTCCCAGCGGTGAAAGTTACAGCCCACTTCTCCTTGAGTATGTGAACAACTGGAACAACGCTGAATTCATTGATCCTATGGATGATCTGCCGGAGAAGTTCGGCCCTGTGGAGTTCAGTGCTCAGATGAACTCCGCCACCAAGGCCATCTCTTTGGCTGGCCGGATGATGGAGGTAACTCGTTTCTTCCGCTATGGTACTTTATATGTATGAATGCTTATAGATATATCCCCTAGTCCTCGAGCCTCCGAGGGAGTAACTTGTTACTCGATCGGATGCTCCTAGAGAATTTAGTTCAGGTCCTTAGCAATTTCAATCAGTGACAAAGTTAGATCCGGGTTAAGTTCCACTTAGCTCTGATTCTCGGAGAATTCAACTATCCACGCACCTAGAGCCGGGTTAAGTTCCACTTGCCCCGGATTTTGTAGACTTCGAATATCCACACATCTAGAGCCGGGTTAAGTTCCACTTGGCCTGGATTTTGTAGACTTCGAATATCCACACACCTAGAGCAAGGTTAAGTTCCACTTGGCCCGGATCTTGTAGACTTCGAATATCCACATACCTAGAGCCGTGTTAAGTTCCACTTGGCCCGGAACTTGTAGACTTCGAATATCCACATACCTAGAGCCGGGTTAAGTTCCACTTGGCCCGAATCTTATAGACTTCGAATATCCACATACCTAGAGCTGGGTTAAGTTCCACTTGGCCCGGATCTTGTAGACTTCGAATATCCACATACATAGAGCCGGGTTAAGTTCCACTTGGCCCGGATCTTGTAGACTTCAAATATCCACACACCTAAAGCCGCGTTAACTTCTACTTCGCCCAGATCTTGAATACTTCGAATTATTTTCACTTTCCCCTTGAACTAACATTGTCTTGTTTTTTTAGATTACCACTAATCGCCGAACTGCTGAGTTCCTGCGCCTGTTGGACTCCTACAAAGATGTCCGCGCCTGTTATGGCAAGCTCTTGGAGGATCACCAGAGGAAAAGTAATTTTCTTTACTCAAGTCTTCCTTCGAGTTATCCATGATCCGTATTAACTTGTTATTCGAACTATACAGCCGAGGTTGAGGCTGAGAACATTATTATGCGGAAAAATCTGGCTGAGATCCAAGGTATTTTGTCTTGTTCACATGATTATTGCATGCTCTTTCCTTGACTCGGTAGATGTTTATACTTTGGCTCCGCTGGATTAACCACTATTGCAGTTGCTCTCGAAGACAGCGTACCTATTCTTGACATGATAACACATTTTCTCGAACAAGTAGGAAAGCATCAAGCTGAACTGAAGAAGAAGGTGAAAGGGAAATGGACGTCGCCTAGAGGGGGGGTGAATAGGCGTTTTAAAATTATTACGGTTTAGGCTCTAATAAATTCGGAATAAAACTTAGTGTTTAATTTATCAAGCCAAAATCTATATCCACTAGTTTCACTAAGTGCACCAACAACCTTGACTAAGCACGACAAGCAACAAGGTGATAGCAAGATAATATACTTCAAGCACGAAGGCTATCACAATGTAAATTGCATAAGTAAAGGGCTCGGTTGAGAGATAACCGATGGACGCGGAGACGATGATTTGTTTCCCGAAGTTCACTTCCAAGAAGCTACGTCTCTGTTGGAGAGGTGCGGGGGCGCAATGTACTTCGAATGCCACAAATGGCTCACCTCGAGGTGTGGTGGCTCGATGCTCACCCAACGCCACACAAGGCCTCACCAAGGATGCGAAGCCACGCAACTCACCGACGCCACAAAAGGCTCACCCTATTCTCCCGTGAGCTCGCCACAAAGGCCTACTCACGTTCCACTATGGGACACTTGAGGGCGGTCACCGAACCCGTACAAGGTTGGGGCAATCTCCACAACTCAATTGGAGGCTCCCAACAACAATGCCACAAAGGCTACAAAGCCACAAAAGGCAACAAGGCCACACAAGGCTACAAGACCACAAAAGGTCAACAAACCAACCACACAACCGTCTAGAGTTTCCAAGAACCCAAGAGAAACAAGCCCAAGGGCTTGAACTCACCGAATCTCCGAGGAGAACTCAAACCTATGCACCAAATGCAAGAGGCAAGTCCTTCTCTCTCAAATTCCACCAAAGCTACAAAAGCTATTGGGGGAATAAGGGAGGAAGAACACAAGAGGAGAACACAAAACTCTCCAAGATCTAGATCCCAAGGATTCCTTCACAAAGAAGGGATTTTGCTTGGTGGGGCTTGTAGATCTAGATCTCCTCTCTCAAATCCCTCAAAAAGATGCAAGAATCATAGGAGGGGGAACGGGAGAGAGCAAGCTCTTCAAGGTCAACAATGGAGGAGAGAGAAAGCCAAAAAACCAAGAAAGAGCTAGTTGGGGGCGAAGGGGAAAGGGGAGCTCCTTTTAAAGGGCTCCCCGATCTGCCCGTTACCCACAGAATCGCGCACGACCGGTAGTACCGGTAGGTGGCCGGTACTACCGGTGGCACTCAGCCAACGGTCCAAAAATGAGGTGAAAACGAACACAAAAACGAGGCCGGTTGGTACTACCGGTGAGTCACCGGTACTACCGCCCAAGATTCCGACCGAAGTTCCGACAAATACGCACACCAAGATAGTGAGGGTACTGAACCAAAAATGGGGTTGCCGGAAGTTGAGCTGGAATTAACACCGGTACTACCGGCGGCAAACTGCCCTGGCGGTACTACCGGTGGCCCGCCGGAACTACCGGTCAGACAAAAACTTCAGAACCAGAACTGCCACAACTTTTGCATCCGAACTCCAAACGAGATGAAACCAATTTTGTTGGAAAGATAACGACGTGTAGAATCCAACAAAACCCCGCAAGATCGAAATATTGGATATCACCAAGGGAGAAAATACCATTAATATATATGTGAGATACCTCCCAAGGTGTGGAGCTGGAAAACCCGCAAGATCAAAAACGCAATAAGATATGCATGGGAAGTCCGTTTTTGATGAACTAGAGATTGTTACGAAGATAACCAGAAGCTATAGATCCTCACATGGACAAGAACCAAACAACAACCAAGAAATATGATGCTATGTATGCAAAGGTTTGAGCTCTCTCCGAAAGATACGAACGAGTCACCCACTCGAGAGCCCCTCTTGATAGTACAGCTATCTATCCTAAACCCGGTCTCCCAACACTACAAGACACTGGTAAAGTAGAAACCCTATCAAGATCATACCTTTGCCTTGAGCATCCCACTTGAGCTTGATATAAACGATCTTGACACCTTCAAGATGGAACACCTTTCTTGATTGCACTTGCTTGGTGAAGTCTTGCGAATGGCTCCCCCATACTCCATGGGGAAACCACTTCCTTGACCTTGTCTTCATCACTCCATGAACGCCGAGGATGGCAAGCTCCAAGCATGAGATCTTCTAGAGATGGTGCATATTGAGCTTGCACAACATTTCTTGATGATGTCTTGAAGATAGCCAAGAGGAACTCCATCTTCTTCTTCAAGACATACTTGATCTTCTTCTTCTTCTTGATTCCAATAGGCACAATGCCCTTGGACGATGCTTCTTCTTTTTCATCCTTGAAACCAACACATGGTCCAAGCGATGCCAACGGACAAACCTACAAGTGAAACTCAATTTGCACATTAGTCCATAGGGATTGTCATTAATTACCAAAACCACACATGGGGGCATACATGCCCTTTCAGAAGGACGACGAGATAGCTCGGCTGCGTCTCCAGGACTCGGAGATTACTCGGCAAAACGCAAAAATCCAGAGGCTTAAGGACCTCCACAAATCCGAACTGGATAAGGCTGACCAAGAGTTTGCCAAGGAAAAAGATCGTCTGACGACGCAAATTTCCAAGGACAAGGACTTACTGCAGGAAGCCGATGTAAAACTTACGTCAGTGACCTCAGAATATGAGAAACTCCAAGCCAACAGTGCCAATGTCCCTGCCGAGCTCCAGCGTCTCCTCTTCTAGATTTCACGTGAGTTTCTTTCCCTTGCTTAACTTTCCTTTCTCCGGATTTAGTGCCTTTGCTCATTGTTTCCTCTATTCTGTTCTCGGGCAAGTTTCCAGAAGGTGACACTCTTGTTGTTTGATGTCTACGCACTTCTATTCTTGTAGACAGTTGTTGGGCCTCCAAGTGCAGAGGTTTGTAGAACAGTAGCAAGTTTTCCCTTAACTGGATCACCCAAGGTTTATCGAACTCAGGGAGGAAGTGGTCAAAGGTATCCCCTCTCAAGCAACCCTGCAATCAAGATATAATAAGTCTCTTGTGTCCCCAACACACCCAATACACTTGTCAGGTGTATAGGTGCACTAGTTCGGCGAAGAGATAGTGAAATACAAGTGGTAAGGATAATTATAAGTGGTAACGGTGATAGAAAATAACTTGATGGCGTGGAAGAGACTAAAGGAAAACAGAAATAAAGATGGCAACAAGCAAACATGTAACAGATCTAATAGCAAACGGTGTTTCAGTGCTTAGAAACAAAGCCTAGGGATCATACTTTCACTAGTGAACACTCTCATATAAATATCTTCTCTTTATGATACTACTCTCCGGTTGAACACTCTAATCGATGGTAGGGCTATAACAGCACACCTCAAAGTAAGTCTTTCCCATCTAGAAAACCCCACACTGTCACCTTGAGTACTAGATAGGTCCAACAAACACCACAATTTCATAAAGACATCCAACTCCAAATATAACTCATAACAAGTATTTGTAATCTCTAGCCTAAGTGCCACCATGGTGTGCACGCTGTCACTTTCACACACATGGGGAGAGCAGAGATCTATTAAAGCACTTGAGTAGCAAGGTAGATCTACTTGATTACAGAGCTCATGATCACAATATGATCATGCATAGAGAGAGAGATGAACACATAGCTACCGGTAGAACCCTTAGCCTCGAGAGAGAACTACTCCCTCCTCATCATGGGAATCAGCAATGGTGATGGAGATGGCGGTGGAGATCGATGGAGATAGCTCCGAGGGCACTTCCCCGTCCCGGCAGGGTGCCAGAACAGAGACTTTCTGTCCCCCGAATCTCCCCTTCGTTGGCGGCGGTGCTGCAACTTTTCGTGGATTTCTAATTGACGATCTAGGGTTTTGGTATCAAGAGGCTTCTTATGGCGAAGAGGCAAGGTCGGTGGGCGGCCAGGGGGCCCACACTACCTGGTGGCGTGGCCAGGGCTAGCCCGCGCCACCACATGGTGTGGCCACCCTGTGGCCCCTCTCTGTCTCGTCTTCTGGCTCCGTGAGTCTTCCGGTAAAATAGGAACTTTGGATTTTGTCCCATCAAATTCTATGAATATTCATTTTCTGACTTTCCTGGAACCAAAAACAGCACAAAACAGGCAACTGGCACTGTGGCACTTGTTAATAGGTTAGTCCAAGAAATCATATGAAAAGAACTCCAAAGTGTGGACAAAACACAAGAAAGTAGATAAAACCAAGCATGGAACATCAAAAATTATAGATACATTTGCAATATATCAACTCCTGCTCGTCCACGAGTAGGTAAGTGATAAAAATAAAGAATAATTTTTGAGGTGACATGCACCATCATAAACTTGATCAAAGTATTTGTAAAACATTCAAAGCTGGGATCATAGTACTTCAATCATAACATGAACAAAGTTCTAGCAATAAGACAAAGAAACTATGATGCAACATGAAAAGGCACAAACAAAAGATTCATGAATAATAATGCTTTGCAAGACGTTTGTTTGTTTCACATAAAGAAAACATAACATAGTGGTATTCAGCTTGTCGCTCATAGAGTAGAAAATCATAATTGCATAGGACACCTTCAAAGTTCATAAGGGTGACTAGATACAAATAGTTTAAGAACAAGCAATATCAAAGTTATGCATCAATCAACATGTCTTGGGACAATGCACATAGAACTAAGAATGGCCACTATGCTCTCAAAGTAGGTGCATAAAGATAGAAGGTGGAGACTCAATATAATGGTGGAAGAAAGGCCTTCATAGAAGGAAGCAGGGATTCAAGTCTCATAAAGAGCTTCCAAAAATTATGGTACTTATTAGCTTTCAGCTCTCATTGCCCCTATCATAAGCACCTTGAAGTGGTTAACGTTAAAGTGACACAACTAAGAGGATATGCTTGACAAGTTATAAACCAAAGTCTCATGCCCCTTACTTACGAAGACCGAACCTCATGCTACTCAACTTTAGTCACAAGTAAGCTCTTGTCATTGTAAGTAATATGTATCATAAAGAACCGCCAACGGGGTACCCCTTGCACATGATACAGGAGCTATCCCATAATCAAAATGACAAGGCAAGCAGACAATGAGCATCTCAGCGATCTTTTTATTTGCTATTTGCATAGGTTTTTATTGAGGATGCTTCATAGAGTGCTCATTATGGTTATGCTGCAAGTTTCCACCATGATTAGGCATGGCATAGGCTAGCGGCCCAAGCGTTTCTCTAACACACATACAAAATCCATGATCTTACAAGTTCCACTTTTATTTCACACCGCCGGGATTCGTAAGCAAAAGAACATGATATCAACGGGGTACAAAGTACAAGTGCAATGTTGAAAGCGTTCCCCATGGTACATGGTTCTGCTAATTTCAACTTATAAAGCGCAAGCATATACGCAACAAAGAAGGACCCAGTGGTTCAAGTTTATTAGATGCAAAAAAAAGTGTGCCATCAAGTTCGTGAGAGCTTTAGTCACTAGTTTTCTCATAACAAGTTTAATTTGGAAGGTAAACAAAATCATGAATATACTTGGAATATCATAAGCTAGTAGGTAGGTATGGTGGACTCTTTGGAATAACTTGGTTTAGGGAGTTGGATGCATGAGTGGAACTCATACTTGGTTGTGGAGGCTAGCAAAAGACTGGGAGCGACAAACTAAGAGAGCAATAATGGCCATAATCATGCAGAGAAACAAAACATCATTGATCAAAGCATAAAGTGATACTACAAGTTGAAAACTAAAGGATCATAAAGGCTATGGTGACTTGAGATAGTCATAACATGGTGTGAGCATGTGCCAAGTCAACCCAAATAAAGCATCAAAGGAGAAAACCACTATACTATGCTTTAATATGCTAAAACAACGCATGATTCATCCAAGGCACATTAAGCAATCTCAATTGTTTATAACAAGTCATGCTACAGCAAATAATACTAAGCATAAAGCCAAAACAATATCAAGCATGGCATGACGAAGCATAGGCCACAGTCAAAAACGAGCTCTTTTTACCACATAAGCATGAACTTTCCTACTCTTTTCCAAACCAAACCAAACTATTTGCAAACCAATGTATGAAAGAGGGGGTCCAACAAATTTATTCAGAAAACTAAGAAAACCAAAGCAAACGAAAAACCAAAACGAAAATGAAGAAGAAGACGCTCCAAGAAAAACACAACTGTGCATGAAACAATAAAAATGAAGCGTTTGGAAGAAACCTGGGATTTTTATTGATGAAGAAGGGGATGCCTTGGGCATCCCCAAGCTTTGACGCTTGTACTTCTTGGATATTTCTTGGGGTGACACGCGTGTCATCCCCAAGCTTGAGCTTTAGTCCATCCTTCATCTCATTACTCATTCCTTTCATACACCTGAAAATTTTCCTTCATACAAAACTTCACACAATCTTTATTAACAACATTAGTGCACTCAAGATAAATAAGTCTTAAGGTTCAGTTCTAACACCAAATAAACTTCCATTAAAACAATAGCTACAGTAGCATTTCCCTCAAAAATCTCAATTCCCCAAAAGAACTCAAAAAGGAACCAACAAGAAGTAAATGCAGAAAATGGCAGAAATCTGTCAAAACAGACCAGTAGGTAAAGACGAATTTTTTCGAAGACCTTCTGTTGCGCAAATAAAAAAGTGATAAACTAAAGAAAGTTAGATAACAACCTGGAGCAGAAGCACAAAATTTCATGCCTCAAAAAGACGTTCAGAGATTTTACACGAATTTTTACGATGAAGCACAAAAATCTGTTTCGGGACAGCAAGTTTCTCAATCATTACTTCTCTCTCATTAGAGGTTACTCTTGGCACAAAAAGCAAATAAAAAGGATAAGGAGCGGTTATTACAGAGGTAATAACTTCCAAGACTCATCTAGAACTTTTGGGTTATCTCTCAATAAGTACTTTTCTTTAACGCCTTTAAGTTAGGCATAAGAAGCAAGAAAGAATCAAGTGTTCTCAAATGAAGATGCATTAAAACCAAATTTCTTGCCCTTACCTCTCTTACTTTCATTCTTAACCTTGGGGAAAATATGATTGTTTGGTGGATAAGAAAGGTGCATGGTTCCCTTTCCCACATCTATTATTGCTCCAAGGAGTTTTAATAGGGACCTTCCAAGTGTAATTTGTCCTTTTCCTGCACATTCAATAACAAGATAATCAGTAGAAATCATTTTCCCAAGGATCTTTGTAAACACTCCTTCAGCTATTCCAAGAGGTAATATGGTAGTATTATTAGCAAGAGATATTTCTTTTCCTCCTTCCATAAGCCCCCAAGTATTCAGAGGTTCATAAATAACTTTGGGCATAAGGCAAAATTCAGACATGATATCACAACAAGCTTGAAAAGTTTCAGTGTTTATCTCGATCTTTACTGTAGGGAGCCACTTTGATTGTTCAGAATTTATTGAAACATAATTGTGATGCTCCCTAAGCGTATTATAGCAATTTTCTAAGCTAGTAGTGCTAGTTTCAAGAGTGTTCAACCTAGCAAATATTTTTGCGAAAGAAATATCAGTTTGGCTAGGCAAGTTGTAAGTGAGGATCAATTTCTTTATAGCATTAATAGCATCATCCTCGTTACATTGGAGGAAATCTCCTCCCACAATAGCATCTAAAGCATATTTATAGCAGAGAGCAATTCCAAGGTAAAATCTACTAAGGAACAAGCTTTGAGTCATTTTAGGCTCAGTTTTTTCATGTAGATCAGAGATTCTAGACCAAGCTTCCTTAAAACTTTCCTCAATTCCTTGTTTAAAAGTGAAAATCATTTCCTCGGGTGACATAGTGATTGGAGCAAGGCTAGACATAGTGGCACTCAAGATAGGAACTAATTTTGTTGTGTTTTTCAAATAAGAAAGCAAACTAGTAAAACTAATTTTTTGTGTGTTTTTGATAACAAAATAAGCAAAAAGAAAACTAAGCAAAACAAAAACAACAAAGTAAAGAGATTGGTTATGAGGGACTCCCCTTGCAAAGATGTTCTTGACTCCCCGACAACGGCGCCAGAAAATATCTTGATGTCTACTCACTTCTATTCTTGTAGACAGTTTTTGGGCCTCCAAGTGCAGAGGTTTGTAGAAAAGTAGCAAGTTTTCCCTTAAGTGGATCACCCAAGGTTTATCGAACTCAGGGAGGAAGTGGTCAAAGGTATCCCCTCTCAAGCAACCCTGCAATCAAGATACATGAAGTCTCTTGTGTCCCCAACACACCCAATACACTTGTCAGGTGTATAGGTGCACTAGTTCGGCAAAGAGATAGTGAAATACAAGTGGTATGGATAATTATAAGTGGTAACGGTGATATAAAATAACTTGATGGCGTGGAAGAGACTAAAGGCAAACTGAAATAAAGATGGCAACACGCAAACATGTAACAGATCTAATAGCAAACGGTGTTTCAGTGCTTAGAAACAAGGCCTAGGGATCATACTTTCACTAGTGAACACTCTCATATAAATATCTTATCTTTATGATACTACTCTCCGGTTGAACACTCTAATCGATGGTAGGGCTATAACAACACACCTCAAAGTAAGTCTTTCCCATCTAGAAAACCCCACAATGTCACCTTGAGTACTAGATAGGTCCAACAAACACCACAATTTCATAAAGACATCCAACTCCAAATATAACTCATAACAAGTATTTGTAATCTCTAGCCTAAGTGCCACCATGGTGTGCACGCTGTCACTTTCACACACATGGGGAGAGCAGAGATCTATTAAAGCACTTGAGTAGCAAGGTAGATCTACTTGATTACAAAGCTCATGATCAAAATATGATCATGCATAGAGAGAGAGATGAACACATAGCTACTGGTAGAACCCTTAGCCTCGAGAGAGAACTACTCCCTCCTCATCATGGGAATCAGCAATGGTGATGGAGATGGCGGTGGATATCGATGGAGATGGCTCCGGGGGCACTTCCCGTCCCGACAGGGTGCCGGAATAGAGACTTTCTGTCCCCCGAATCTCCCTCCTCATCATGGGAATCAGCAAGGTTGAAATAAAGATGGCAACAAGCAAACTTTTTGTGGATTTCTAATTGACGATCTAGGGTTTTGGTATCGGGAGGCTTCTTATAGGCGAAGGGGCAAGGTCGGTGGGCGGCCAGGGGGCCCATACCACCTGGTGGCGTGGCCAGGGCTAGCCCGCGCCACCACATGGTGTGGCCACCCTGTGGCCCCTCTCCGTCTCGTCTTCTAGCTCCGTGAGTCTTTCGGTAAAATAGGAACTTTGGCTTTTGTCCCGTCCAATTCTGAGAATATTCATTTTTTGACTTTCCTGGAACCCAAAACAGTAGAAAACAGGCAACTGGCACTGTGGCACTTTTTAATAGGTTAGTCCAAGAAATCATATGAAAATAACTCCAAAGTGTGGAAAAAACACAAGAAAGTAGATAAAACCAAGCATGGAACATCAAAAATTATAGATACATTTGCAATGTATCACTGTTGTTGCCGTGGCCCAGTCTCACGAGCAACGTGGTATTCCCATAGGTCCTGTTGCTAGGTCAATCCCTTACACGACAGAGGATCTATTGGTTAGCCTCGTCGCTCGCATGGAGCTAGTAAGGAACTACGGCGCAAATATCATGTCGGCCGCAATGCGGATGCTCAACTCCCTCTGGCCTGGTGAGCCCACTCCCAGGAAATGTGGCACTTATCGCCAAGTTGATGGAGTGCGAGACTCAGCTGAACTTGTGGCGAGAATATGTTGCACGAGACGGACTAACATTGCGTTGCAGTTTGTCCTGTCATGGTATGAAGGAATAGACTTGGGGCTGCTCACCCGCATGCGCAACGGATCAAAGTGGTCTGAAAATCTGAAGTGTATTGCTCGTCGCAAAGCCTGTGCTAACAAGCTTATCCAGTACTCCTTCTTCCATGCTTGGAACGAGGGTCCGAGCTACCTTGATGTATTTGAAGATGCTTCTGAGGGTGAGGAAGATGAGGGAAGCGAGGGCGAGGCCTCCGAACTTGGCGATGAAGCTGAAGATCTGGAGGATGGAGAGGCCAACCCTGAGGATGAGGCCGAGGTTAGCACCCTGCCCACAAACTCCGAAGTACCTCCACCACCGGCTGATGATTTGGCTTTTGCCCCTGCTCCTTGAGCATAAAAACACTTAACCAAATTTGTCAGATCCCCGGAATGCCGGGCGGAGATGTATTTAAGTACTGTGGTTCAGTTTTGCTACAATTATTGTTGTTTGCTACTAAGTTTTTAACGTCGTATTATCGTGGGCAAAGTCCTCGAGCTTCCCTTTCTTGTTCCCCCAATTTTTGACTCGGCTCGCGTCCACCTTGATTCGGTTTTTTGACTTACGAGTCCGAGGTCCAAAAAATTGACTTAACAATACTTGAAACTTTTAGATTAGCTCAAAATAATTCGGCGAGAGACAAATAAAGTAAAAAAGGGTTAGTCCGAATAACAAATGTCGGTGCGCTTAGGTTCTTTCCCTTAGTCGTTTTTCATGTGCTTTGTCATTCTAAACTTGTTCTCTTGCTTGCCATGAAGTCAATTCTTGTTGGACAGCAGCAAAGTCGAAGAGTTGGGTTTTTGGTGCTCACACACTACTAATCCGGCTAAGGTACAAGTAATGTAAGCCAGCCGACATATAAAGAACATAAAACAAGAAAGACAATTATTATGGCAGTCCCCGAGTTTCTGCTGGGGTGCCGAAATTTTATTAATAACCTCATTGCCGACATACATACCGACATATGGTTAGCTCGAATACATTCACCTCTTTGTCAGGTGTAAAAAGGATGAAGTAGGGCTACATTCCATGGTCGCTTAGATTCCTCTCCGGACATGTTCGCCTTGTTCTTTTCCTGTGGCTGTGCATCAATAAGATAGTTGGAATCATTGTGCAAAGTTTTGCTTACAATGAAAGGTCCTTCCCATGGAGGGGATAATTTATGCATGCCAGCAGTGCGTTGTACCAACCGGAGTACCAGATCACCTTCCCGGAAAACTCGGGGGTTTACTTTCTGGCTATGGTAGCGTCAGAGATTTTGCCGATATATGGCGGATCTGGACAAGGCCAGTTCTCTTGCTTCTTCCAGCAGATCAACATCATTTTGCCGGGCTTCGTGCACTTCGGCTTCTGTGTATTGGGTGACCCTTGGCGAATCATGCTCTATGTTGGCTGGTAATACAGCTTCTGCCCCATATACTAGAAAAAATGGCGTATAGCCTGTTGATTGGTTCAGAGTTGTTCTTAGACTCTACAGTACCGTTGGTAGTTCTTCTATCCAGCACCCCGCTGATCTTTGCAGCGGCTCTATGAGCCGGGGTTTTATCCCGGACAACACCAATCCATTGGATCTTTCCACTTGCCCGTTCGATGCGGGGTGGGCCACTGAGGCTACATCTAGCCGGATCTTATTTTCTTGGCAATACCTTGCAATTGCTCCTTCAGCGAAGTTTGTGCCATCTTCAGTTACTCAGGATTATATCCTTGAGGAATCTCACCGTTGTTGCCCCATCACATTTCCTGATTGGCTTCATTTCAATCCATTTAGTAAATTTGTCCACCATAACTAGGATATGCGTCATTCCTCTTTTAGCTGGCTTAAATGGTCCTAACATGTCTAGGCACCATACAACAAATGGCCAAGTAATAGGGATAGTTTTGAGTTCCGACATTGGCAGGTGGGTTTTTGTGGTGTATCTCTGACAACCATTGCATTTCCTCACCAAGACTTCTGCTTGCTCCAACGCACTTGGCCAGTAAAATCCATGACGGAAAGCCTTTGCCAGTAATGCTCTTGAAGACGCATGGTGGCCACATTCTCCTTGGTGGATATCCCGGAGTATGTCAAGTCCTTCCTCCGGGTCAACACACTGCTACAGCACTATGGTTACACTTCTTTTGTATAGTTCGGCATTGATAATGGTATAGGATTTTGCTCTTCTCAGGATCTGCCTTGAGAGTACCTCATCATCCGGCAAGATCCCCTCTTTCAGGAAGTCAAATATTGGCTTGGCCCAAGCAGGTATAGCTCGGATGGGGAAGGGTTGCTTGTCAATTTCCATCACATCCACAGACATCACTCCTACCGGGTTTGGGTGAACAGTCCCTGGGTTTGCTGAAACAGTCCCCGGGTTTGCTGAGGTGCCTCCCCAATCTATTTCCATTGGCGTAGCTTCTGACCCGGAGAGAGCCGGGATATAAATTGACTCGGATTTTGGCGATGGGGTAATAGATGGTTTTCTTAAGTGCTCCAAGGCAACGTTTGGTGGGATTGGTTGCCGGGATGAGCCCAACTTAGACAGTATGTCAGCTGCCTCGTTTTCAACCCGAGGTATGTGATGGAATTCACATCCCTCGAAGAATCCGCTTATCTTTTGCACATGAAATCTGTAAAGGGCCATGTTGGCATCCAAGGCATCCCAATTGCTAGATACTTGTTGCACCACCAAATCCGAGTCTCCAAAGCACTGTATCCGACGTATCCCTACTTCTTTTGCCACTTTGAGGCCATGTACCAGTGCCTCATATTCTGCGACATTATTCGAGGCGCTGAAGTGGATTTGGAGTACATATTTTAGTTGATCTTTCTTGGGCGAAGTAAGCACTACTCCGGTGCACAACCCTTCTTTTAGTTTTGATCCGTCAAAGTGCATTCGCCAATAATTGGAGTCTGACAAAGGTGGTTCGCACTGCATCTCGGCCCAGTCCACAAAGAAATCCGCCACGGCCTGCTATTTGATCACATCTCTTCTATCAAACTATGGTGCATATGGGGCTAGCTCAATTGCCCATTTTACTATTCGGCCACTAGCGTCTTTGTTACTCATAATCTCTGATATGGGTGCCTCACATATCACCTTGATGGGATGTTCCTCAAAGTAATGTTTGAGTTTTTTGGCTGACATATACACGCCATACACCATCTTTTGATAGTGAGGGTAGTTCTGTTTTGAAGCTGATAACACCTCACTCAAATAATATACCGGCCTTTGCACTAACTTTCCTTCTTATTCGCGCTCCACTACAATTACTGCACTTACGACTCGGTTGGTCGCGGCTACATAGAGCAACATTGGCTCCTTGGGTAGTGGTGCGGCTAGGATTGGTGCAGTAGACAACATCTTTTTTAATTCTCGAAATGCACTATCCGCTTGTGGCATCCATGTAAATTAATTTGCCTTTTTCAATAATTGGTAGAGGGGCAAGGCCTTCTCTCGCAGCCGACATATGAACCGACTTAATGATCCCAGGCAACCGGTGAATTTCTGCACATCGTTAAGGCATTTTGGCAGTTCCATTTTCTCTAGAGCCCGGATATTCGTCGGGTTAGCTTCAATACCTCGGATGGACACCAGAAAACCGAGTAATTTGCCTACAGGCACACCAAAAGTGCATTTCTCCGGGTTGAGCTTCATCCGAAACCGTCTCAAGTTCGTGAATGTCTGCCGAATGTCATCAAGGAGCGTATTGCTTTCCTTAGTTTTTATCACCACATCATCCACATACACTTGCCCATTTCGACCTATTTGATCATGTAAACACTTCTGCATGCATCGCTGGTACATTGCTCCGGCATTACGTAATCCAAACGGCATAGTGCGATAGCAATAAGCCCCGTACGGGGTAATAAACGCAGTCTTTATTTGATCATCCGGGTTTAGGGGTATCTGGTGGAAACCAGAATACACATCGATGAATGACAACAGTTCTAATCCGGCAGTTGAGTCTATGACTTGATCTATTCTAGGGAGTGGGAACGGATCTTTAGGACACGCCTTATTCAGGTTCATGTAATCAATGCACATGCGCCATATCACGACCATGTTCGGATCATCTTTCTTCTTTTCCACAAGCACCTGATAAGAGAGCCAATCCAGATAGAGTACTTCCATGATAAATCTAGCTGCAAGGAGCCTAGCTATCTCATCCCCAATGACTTTTCTTCTGTCCTCGGCAAAACGTCAGAGAGGTTGCTTCACCGGCTTAGCACCGGGTTCACATTCAAAGAGTGCTCGGCCAACTCCCTCGGCACACCTTGCAGATCCTGTGTGGATCAAGCAAAGATATCCCGATTCTCACAGAGGAAGCTGACGAGCTCGCTTTCCTATTTGTTGCTTAAGCCGGCACCAATGGTTACAGTGAGCTCTGGGAACTGATCATCAATTGGCACTTTCTTTGTATCCTTAGTTGCCTGGAATGATACACTTCCATGTGGGTTGGTCAGAGCCGGCATATGTTGCTGCGTGGATTGAGCTAATGCCGCCACTTCATGTATCCTCCTCTTTTCCTCAGCTATCACAAGTGACTCGGCTAAGTTAGATTCGGCAGAAACGCACTCAATCGAATGCCTGAAGTCCCCTGATACGGTTATCACTCCCCTAGGTCCGGGCAACTTCATCTTCAAGTAACTGATGTGAGTACTTGCCATGAATTTGTTCAGCGCGGGCCTGTCGAGTAATGCGTGATAGGTGCTCTCCAGATTCACCACTTCGAACTCCAAATTTTTGGTCCGGCAATTATCCCTTGTACCGAACAGAACATCAACCCGGACCTTACCAATTGGCTCACAGGAGATACCTGGCACAATGCCATGAAAGGTGGTCCTTGTAGCTTGCAGCATATTCTCTGATATCCCCAACTTGTGCATGGTATCCTTGTACATGATGTTAATACTACTGCCATTATCTATTAGTACCTTGGAAAACCTCACATTAAGGATCGGCCTAATGAACGTCAGATCTAGGACCAGTGCGTAGGTCCCTAGGCTAGGCATGAGCTTTGGGTGATCCTTGATACTCCAAGGTAATCTCCTGATCTGACCAAGGCATATATCTCACCACTGCTGGCATTACCGCATTTACCTCCATATGCCAGTGCTGCATGCTTTTCCGGTCAGTTTCTTCCAACACAAAGTAGCTTTGGTGATGCTCCCTGTACTCGTTCCGTCCCTCATTTGCGTGGTAACCTTGATCCTGCAGCTGGTTATTGTTCACTTGATGCACAGCATCCCTGCTTTCCTGATTTTCATATCTCGGCGGAGGTGGAGCCAACATTAGTTGTTGTCCGTTCCCCCCTGTCAGTAATGGCTCCCGAGGTACTTCATTCCGGGGTTCTTCGTTCCAAGGTGCCTGAGCATTCCCCGAACTACCCTGTTCTATCTTCCTCATCCACTCACATTGCCGGGTTGTATGATTCGCTGGGCTATTTGGACTTGGAGTATGAAATTTGCAAGGTTGATCTAGCATAGATTCGAACGTATACCTCGAACGATCTTTTCACTCCTACCACTGCTTTTTCTGCTCCAGGGTCCAAGGCTTCTTCCCCTCACTCTTCGGTTGCCAGTTTTGCCCTCCAGTTTTCTGGAGCTGGAATTGGGCTGATCTCGGTCCACCGCTGCCACCTGCTGCGAGTTATACCTGTAATCTGGACGCTTGTCCCTTCTCTTTCCTCGGAAGTCGTTTCTCCTTGACGACCCGGAGCCATCTCGGTTGTAATACTCCTTGTTTGCCTCACTAGACATTAGCCGGGGTTGAGTTGGGTCTCCCAAAGCATACGAATGTGCGATCTGGATCGTCTCAGCCAAAGTGGTTGGCATATCTCGCTGCAGCCTTTGCCACAACATACTTCCATATATGTAGCCTTGGGAGAACCACGCAATTGCTTGTGATTCAATTACCCCCTTGCATGAGTTGCGCACGTTGCACCATCGACTCAGGAAATCTCGGTCTGGATCATTCGGTATCTGCCGGCATAACACTAGAGTCTGTGACCTGTTGGGCCTCTTATAAGTGCTTGAAAAGTTGCTAACGAATAACTCCTCAAAATCTAGCCATTAGTTAACACTTCCTGGTGGCAAGTTGTTCAGCCAAACTCTTGCAGGTCCCTCTAACATTTGAGGCACATACCTCACTGCCCATCTCAAATTTCCAGTTGCAATCTTGACCGCTATTGCATAATCAATAAGCCAATCCTCCGGTCTTGTGCTACCATCGTAGGTCCTTGTTCCTCTGGCCAATTGAAAGTTCGGTACTGGCAGCTCCCTCATGATCCGGGGCCCAAAGCATGCTAGTCCAGGTGGACCCTGTACCTCGATCAACTCCGACCTATAAATTATGTCCAACTTCAGCCTTGCATCATCTGACTGCAAGTTCCTACTTCCCAGCCTCGATCCAAATACATGGTGTTCTGGTTTGGGGTATCCATCGTTAATCATTGCCGAATAGCCATCATTGTACCTTTCTTGATCCGGACACACGTTTTTCTATTGTGCTGCCTAACCAGCACTTCTCTCCTGCCGAGGTGCGTGTTGCTGTTGTTGCCAAGGTGCGTGTTGCTGTTGTTGCCGAGGTACGTTTTGCTCTGTTCCCACTGGATTACGTTGTCCGGCATTGCCGTTCGCAACGTTTCTTTGATCGGCATTGCCTTGGTCACGGTTACGTCGGCCGGCTTCACCTCGGCTGGTACTGTGGCGATTTTCATCGACTTGCACTACTTTAACTTTTCTAGCTTTCACCGGGTCATAGGGGACCATCTCTTTGTCTCTTCTCCTAGAAGTTACCACCTCTTCTCTCCTAGGGTTATGACCCAGAGATGATGCGGTTCCGTCGGACTTGGCCAGGTTATTTCTAGCCAAATGAACCACGTGCGATGCTCCTAGTGGTACCGGGTTTGCCTTATTCATTTCCTTATTCTGCTGGCAAGCGACCCTCAGCAAGTGGTTCACCCTCTCTTGTTGGCTTTCCCGGGCCTATCGGCTTAGACCCTCTAACTCGGATGCAGCTGCGATTGCCGCTCTGAGGTTCTTTGTCAGGGTGATGTACCTATCCAGCCCTCCTGTTACTATCGTGGTTGTCTGACTTGGCCTAGGCTCGTAGTCCTTGTCAATCTCAGTAATCATGTCTCTACCTCGGATTTTCACCCCTTGTATGCGGTTCGCCTTTGTATATTCCCTCAAAGTGATGTTCAAGGATTGCTGTAACTCTGCTACCTTCTTTGTGCCAGCTAAAATTTTCTGCCTAGTTTCCTCCAACTCAGCCTGCGCCTAAGCCGAATCTACCACAGGAGCTATTGGCGTCGCTAGGCTATCTATTGCTTGCTAGAGTACATTCTCTGGCCTCTCTAGTGGAGGAAACCTAGATCTTGCATGTTTTGGCGTGACTTCTGGCTCTGGCGTCGGGTCCTTGCTTGGTCCCGCGTCTGGCGCGGCCATCATGACCTCAACGCTACTAGCGGGGCGAGTGATGCGCACACCGCAAGCTGCGCTGAGAGGTGGTTCGCCTCCCTCGATGACGTGTCGTGGATGTACACAGGACTCGTCCACGCCGACGTAGATCTTATGTGCGCCCAGTTTGATGAAGACGTCGTTGCGCGGTGGGGTACACCTGCCGAAGCTCTGTGTGTTGTCGCTAACATAGTCCAGTGCTCCGAAGCGCTGAACCAGGCCGGAGACGACGCGCTCGCCCATCTCAGAGATGCTTCCCGTCCGGATTTTCACCCCTGCTAGCACCGCTAGCCCCACGGTGGGTGCCAACTGTCGTGGTGGTGGCATGGCAGATGCCATGGATAGGCTAAAGATGGGGCCAATGAGTGCTAGGGAAATCCAGGGAGGGAAAACGTGGTGATTCCACGCACAGATGTTGTTGTATTTCCTCTATCAATGGTGTTTATAGGTGCTCCTCGAGCTACTCGTCAGAAGGAGACTATGTCCCGTACCCCCACTCCCTAGCTCTAGAGTTCTACCTTAGACAAAGAAATGATAGATTCCCTTCTATGGAGGCCCCGGTGCTCCTTATATAGGGGAGCCCGGGTTACAATGTTAGGGCACACGTGGCCGCATATTCCCAGAATATGCCCCTCGACTAAAGCTAGATGCTTCTTTATTCGCTTTAACGGCTCATCGAGACTTTGAACATAACCCATCGCGTAGTCCTTGCCTTTAAGCGTCACCGGACACGGGCTACGTCAGCCGACACTGCCCGCGTCATCTTGGTCGCCCCTGCCCCACTGGTCCTTCCCTCTCCTTTGCTTCGCTCACGATACAGCTAGCAAAGTCCACCTTTTGACCAACAGGATATTCCTTCCTTCTCTTGGAAGCCAAGTTGTAGTCTGGCTAGAACATAACTAACCCGGCTACAAGGGTACCTGCGTATTAGATAGACAAACATGGTCGGCATATACTTTGTGTCGGCTGGGTTAATGCTAGAGAGCTGCCCCACGGGTCGGGTTACTCCATAAGTCGGCCTGCCTTGAGGTGACCCGACCAGCACTTGCTTTGACATGGCCGTTCCTCGGCTAACTCGGCCCTTATACCCCGGCGTGACCCTACCCGGGGATATCCCCCAACACTTCATAATCGAGAAATACCACTAAATATGAACTTTCTCGAGAATTGATACATTGCAAATGTAGCTATAATTTTTGATGTTCCATGCTTGGGTTTATCTACTTTCTTGTGTTTTATCCACACTTTGGAGTACTTTTCATATGATTTCTTGGACTAACCTATTAACAAGAGCCACAGTGCCAGCTGCCTGTTTTCTGCTGTTTTTGGTTCCAGGAAAGTCACAAAATGAATATTCTCGGAATTGGACGGGACAAAAGCCAAGAATCATATTTCACCAGAAGACTCCCGGAGCCAGAATATGAGACGGAGTGGGGTTGGGGCCTAGCCACACCACCTGGCCGCGCGGGCTGGGCCTGGTCGTGCCAGGGGGTGGTCTGGCCGCCCCAGGCACCCCCCTCGGTCTACCTCTTCACCTATAAGATGCCTTCTGACCTAAAAAGTCAGGGGGGTTTGACGTTTTTCTAGAAGGAGTTCCGCTCCGCCGCCACCACCAGATTCCAGGAAACATCACCAGAAACTCTGTTCTGGCACCCTGCCAGGATGGGGAATTGGAGGAGATCATCGCCATGGTCATCACCATCGCTTCTCCATCGACCATCCATGTTTCCCCCATCTATGAGCGAGTAATCCCCCGCTGTAGGCTATGGGGATGGTAGGGATTGGATGAGATCGTTCGTGTAATGGCATCGGATTGTTAGGGCATGGTGCATAGTATCTTCTATTAGTGCTTTATGACTTTGTGCGACTTGTTATGCTTAATGCTTGTCACTATGGCCCGAGTGCCATGATTTCAGATCTGAACTTGTTATTGATTCATTATGATAGTATTGTTTATGGTCTTACCTATAAGTTGTATACACACGTTGTTGTCCGGAACCAATGGCCCCGAAGTGACAGAATCGGGATAACCGAAGGGAATGGCTTTGATGTGAGGATTACATGTGTTCACGGAGTGTTGCCCCGGTGCTCTATTAAAAGGAGCACCTTAATTGCCAATAGGTTCCTTGAGGCCCCGCTGCAAACGGGCTGGCAGGACAAAAGATGTTGTGCAAGTTCTCATTGCGAGCATGTATGACTATATATGGAACACATGCCTAGGATTATCTAGTACTTGGATGCTTTATATTATTTATCTGCAATTGCCCTATGTTCTGATTGCTATGTGAATTGTCTTGTCCATGCAACGCCCGCCCATCCATCCCTATGCCTACCACACTCGAATCCTACTGTTTACTGCTATTGTTACTGTTGTCTTTACTTTACTACTGTTGTTACTTTACTATCGCTACTACAAAACTGTTTCTACTGACAGACTGCTGTGAGCAAGATTGGTTCCAGGTGCAGCTGAATTGATAGCTCAGTTGTTAAGGCTTATAAATATTCTTTGGCTCTCCTTGTGTCGAATCAATAAATTGGGTTTCACTTCCCTCAAAAATACTGCGATACACCCCCTATACTTGTGGGTCATCAAGACTATTTTCTAGCGCTGTTGCCGGTGAGCATAGCTTTATTTATCAAGTCCACTTGGAATCACTATTGTTCAAGCTTAGTTTATTTCCGCCTTCTTTGCTTGTTTCTTATATCAAAAATACAAAAAAATTAGTTCCTACTCTAGTTGTTATTTTCATTGGTCTGTTATTGTCTTGCTTTATTATGCTATCTATCAATGGTTGTTTTCTTTGAAAATGAATCTTATTGGCAAGGTGGGTTCATGGAAGAACAAAAATATTATTATAAGGAACACCGCTTATCACAAAAAGGGAAACACTTATGGGAACAAATTGTAAATTGTATACCACTGCTAGAAATGTGTGCTCTACTTATAATGTTACTTATTGCTTTGATAAATCTTGTTGCCATAAGAGGTATAAACACCTCCCTTTCAATGTGAGTATAATGATAATGTTACCATATATTCTAATGTTAAGGGAAATTATGACTTTTATGATGTGGAACAAAATGGAGGAATTTATTGCTTGGAAGGGTGCATTTGAACTTGCTAGTTTGCTTGAAAATGTTGATGATTCACCTTATAAATATGAGGTTTATGCTATACTTAAATTTTGCTTTGATAATTACAAGGAAGAAAATGGCTATATTCTTGAATATATTAATAGATGCTTTCCACAAATGGAAGAGACTAATGCCTTGCAGGATCTTATGGAAGAAGAAACTGATGAACCTGAAAGCTCATTAGATGAAAAAGAGGAGGAGAGTGATGAACAAAAGGAGGAAGAATGGATTAGCTACCCATGCCTACCTTCTAATGAGATTAACTCTTCATCCCTTACATTATTTGATTGTCCCCCATGCTTACCAAAGGAGGATGAATGTTATGCTCATGTTATCTGTGATAATCCTTTATTTGTGCCTAACTTCGAGATGCATGGTACTAAAGAGTTTTGCTTATAAATTGTTTATGATAAAGCTCTAGACGATGGTCATATATTGAATGATCAGTCATCTTGTTATATAATTGTTAAAAGTGGGTTTGAAGGTTTTAATCCCACTATTTTTGAGTTTGATAAAAATATGTTTTTGTAGAACATGAAAAGCATGCTTTATGTGATAGTTATATTGTTGAGTTCATTCATGAGGCTACTGAAAATTATTATGAGAGAGGAAAATATGGTTGTAGAAGTTTTCATGGTATTGAAACACCTCTCTATGTGCTGAAAGTTTTGAAGTTACTCTTGTTTTATCTTCCTATGCCTGTCACTTTGTTCATTGCGAATTTATTTCCATACAAGATTCCTATGCACAAGAAGTGGGTTAGATTTAAATGTGTTTTGAATTTGCTTCTTGATGCTCTTTTTTACTTCAATTCATATTTCTTATGTGAGCATCCTCTCAAACTATCATGCCTAACTTAAAGGCGTTAAAGAAAAGTACTTATTGGGAGATAACCCAAAAGTTTTAGATGAGTTTTGGAAGTTATTACTTCAGAAATAATCGCTCCTTATCCTTTTTATTTGCTTTTTGTGCCAAGAGTAACCTCTAATGAGAGAGAAGTAATGGTTGGGAAAGTTGCTGTCCCGAAACAGATTTTTGTGCTTCACCGTAAAAATTCGTGTAAAATATCTATACGTACTTTTGAGGCATGAATTTTTGTGCTTCTGCCCCAGGTTCTTATATAACTTTCGTTAGTTCAACACTTTTCGATTTGAGCAACAGAAGGTCTTCGAAAAATTTCGTATTTACCTGCTGGTTAGTTTTGACAGATTTCTGCCATTTTCTGTATTTGCTTCTTGTTGGTTCCTTTTTTAGTTCTTTTGGGGAATTGAGCTTTTTGAGGGAAGTACTACAGTATCTTGTGTTATAATGGAACTTTTATTGGTGTTAGAACTGAACCTAAAGACCTATTATCTTGAGTACACTAATGTTGCTAATAAAGATTGTGTGAAGTTTTGTATGAAGGAAAAATTTCAGGTGTATGGAAGGAATGAGTAATCAGATGAAGAATGGACTAAAGTTCAAGCTGGGGGATGCCACGCGTGTCACCCCAAGAAATATCCAAGAAGTAAAAGCGTCAAAGCTTGGGGATGCCCAAGGCATCCCCTTCTTCATCAATAAATATCCCAGGTTTCTTCCAAACGCTTCATTTTTATTGTTTCATGCACAATTGTGTTGTTCTTGGAGCGTCTTATTTTTCGTTCTTGTTTTTGGTTTTTAGTTTGCTTGATTTGCTTAGTTTGCTGAATAAATTGGTTGGACCCCCTCTTTCATACATTGGTTTTCAAATAGTTTGGTTTGGTTTGGAAAAGAGTAGGAAAGTTCATGCTAAAGTGGTAAAGAGAGCTTGTTTTTGACTGTGGCCTATGCTTTGTCATGCCATGCTTGATATTGTTTTGGCTTTATGCTTAGTATTCTTTGCTGTAGCATGACTTGTTATAAACAATTGATATTGCTTAATGTGCCTTGGAAGAATCATGCGTTGTTTTAGCATATTAAAGCATAGTATTGTGGTATTCTCCTTTGATGCTTTATTTGGGTTGACTTGGCACATGCTCACACCATGTTATGATTATTCCAAGTCACCATAGCCTTTATACTCCTTTGGTTTTGAACTTGTAGTATCACTTTATGCATTGATCAATGATGTTTTGTCACTCTGCATGATTATGGCCATTATTGCTCTCTTAGTTTGTCACTCCTAGTCTTTTGCTAGCCTCCGCAACCAAGTATGAGTTCCACTCATGCATCCAAATCCCTAAACCAAGTTATTCCAAAGAGACCACCATACCTACCTATTAACATATGTTATTCCAAGTATATTCATGTTTTTGTTTACCTTCCAAATTAAACTTGTTATGAGAAAACTAGTGATTAAAGCTCTCACGAACTTGATGGCACACTTTACTTTTCTTTCCCTTAATAAACTTCAACCATTGTGTCGTATATGTTGTATATGCTTGCACTTATTTGTTGGGGATTAGCAGAACCATGCTGTCATGGGGAACACTTTCAACATTGCACTGGTACTTTGTACCTAGTTGATATCATGCTCTTTTGTCTATGGATGTCGTCGGTGCGAAATGAAAGGGGAGCTTGTAAGTCCATGGAGTTATGTATATGTGTTAGAGAAATGCCTGGGCCGCTGGTCTAATCCATGCTCACATGGTGGAAACCTGCAGTGTAACCATAATGAGCTGTCTATGAAGCATTCTTCTTGTAAAAAAGAGTCCGATGTTGAAAAAAAAAGAGAAAAAGAAAAAAAAAGATTATGAAAAGAGGAAAGAGAGAAAAAAGCACCATATTCCCATGGTAAATAAGAAGATTGCTGAGATGCGCGTCGTCTGCTTGCCTTGTCATTTTGATATGGGGATTCTTCCGTATCATCGGGCAAGGGGTACCCCGTTGGCGGTTCTCTATGATACACATGTACTTACGATGACAAGAACTTACCGGTGACTAAACTTGAGTAGCATGAGGAGCGTCCCTCATATTCAAGGGACATGAGATTTCTAACTTATACTTCGTCAAGCATGTACACCATAGTTTGTTCACTTTAACCTTAATCACTTCAAGATGCTTATGATAGGGGCTATGAGAGCTGAAAGCTATTAAGTACCATAATTTTTGGAAGCTCTTTATGAGACTTGAATCCCTACTTCCTTCTATGAAGGCCTTTGTTCCACTTATATATTGAGTCTCCACCTTCTATCTTTATGCACCTACTTTGAGAGCATAGTGGCCATTCTTAGTTCTATGTGCATTGTCCCAAGACTTGTTGATTGATGCATACCTTGATATTGCTTGTTCTAAACTATTTGTATCTAGTCACTCTTATGAACTTTGAAGGTGTCCTATGCATTTATATTTGCTACTCTATGAGGGACAAGCTGAATAACACTATGCTATGTTTTCTTTATGTGAAACAAACAAACGTCTTGCAAAGCATTGTTATTCATTAATCTTTTGTTTGTGCCTTTTCATGTTGCATCATAGTTTCTTTGTCTTATTGCTAGAACATTGTATTTCATGTTATGATTGAAGTACTATGATCCCAGCTTTGAATGTTTTACAAATACTTTGATCAAGTTTATGATGGTGCATGTCACCTAAAAAATTATTCTTTATTTTTATCACTTACCTACTCGTGGACGAGCAGGAGTTAAGCTTGGGGATGTTGATACATTGCAAATGTAGCTATAATTTTTGATGTTCCATGCTTGGTTTTATCTAATTTCTTGTGTTTTGTCCACACTTTGGAGTACTTTTCATATGATTTCTTGGACTAACCTATTAACAAGAGCCACAGTGCCAGCTGCCTGTTTTCTGCTGTTTTTGGTTCTAGGAATGTCAGGAAATGAATATTCTCGGAATTGGACGGGACAAAAGCCAAAAATCCTATTTCACCAGAGGACTCCCGGAGCCAGAATATGAGACGGAGTGGGGCTGGGGCCCAGCCACACCACCTGGCCGCGCGGGCGGGGCCTGGCCGCGCTAGGGGGTGGTCTGGCCGCCCCAGGCACCCCCTCGGTCTCCTTCTTCGCCTATAAGATGCCTTCTGACCTAAAAACTCAGGGGGGTTCAACGTTTTTCCAGAAGGAGTTCCGCTCCGCCGCCACCACCAGATTCCACGAAACATCACCAGAAACTCCGTTCTGGCACCCTGCCAGGACGGGGAATTGGAGGAGATCATCGCCATCATCATCACCATCGCTTCTCCATCGACCATCCATGTTTCCCCCATCTATGAGTGAGTAATCCCCCGCTGTAGGCTATGGGGATGGTAGGGATTGGATGAGATTGTTCATGTAATGGCATCGAATTGTTAGGGAATGGTGCCTAGTATCTTCTATTAGTGCTTTATGACTTTGTGCGACTTGTTATGCTTAATGCTTGTCACTATGGCCCGAGTGCCATGATTTCAGATCTGAACTTGTTATTGATTCATTATGATAGTATTGTTTATGGTCTTACCTGCAAGTTGTATACACACGTTGTTGTCTGGAACCAATGGCCCCGAATGATAGAAATCGGGATAACCGGAGGGAATGGTTTTGATGTGAGGATTACATGTGTTCATAGAGTGTTAATGCTTTGCTCTGGTGCTCTATTAAAAGGAGCACCTTAATTGCCAGTAGTTCCCTTGAGGCCCCGCTGCAAATGGGCTGGCAGGACAAAAGATGTTGTGCAAGTTCTCATTGCGGGCACGTATGACTATATATGGAACACATGCCTAGGATTATCTACTACTTGGATTCTTTATCTTATTTATCTGCAATTGCTCTATGTTCTGATTGCTATGTGAATTTTCTTGTCCATGCAACGCCCGTCCATCCATCCCTATGCCTACTTCACTCGAATCCTACTGTTTAGTTCTATTGTTACTGTTGTCTTTACTTTACTACTATTGTTACTTTACTATCGCTACTACAAAATTGTTGCTACTGATAAACTGCTGTGAGCAAGATTGTTTCTAGATGCAGCTAAATTGACAACTCAGTTGTTAAGGCTTATAAATATTCTTTGGCTCGCCTTGTGTCGAATCAATAAATTGGGTTTCACTTCCCTCAAAAATACTGCGATACACCCCCTATACTTTTGGGTCATCAAGAATGCACCAAAATCCAAGCAATACTAGTTTTTCTTTCTTTTTGGTTCTAGCCATGGCTATCGTATTCATAATTTCCAATGAATACTCTACAAGGACTTATTCGCTATTGTTTTGGTTGTATCGAATTACCCCAAAACTTTCACGATGATCCATACAATATATGGCGCCGATCCCATGAATTCATATGGTTCACTATATATTCTAATTGAGTGCTAACTATTTCTAACTAATGGTCTTTACATCTACACTACAACAATTTATTTGGCGCCATCTATTCACCCACTTCATATCTAATATCATATTGTCATGCTTTGCATTTTGAGGTTTCAAACGCATTGCATTTCACAATTTTTCTTTATGCCAATCTTAGGAAGTCAAATTTCGTTACTATTGATCAAATAATAGTAATTAGATTCTCTTTTATCTTTACACCCTTCATATGCTGAAATTCTTTGATCATATCAAATATTTTCATGCTCATGTTTTCTTTGGTAAACATCTTTACAAAATTAAAACAATCATATAATGATAATCACCATTTTGTTAAAACACAATACATCGAATATGTATTCACTTTCAACAATTCATCAAAACACTTTGTATTCATGTAATACACGGTGTTTAAGTTATGTTACCGAACTTAGGCATGATTCATATGCAACAAGAAATCAAATGACTTTCACATATTATCACATAACTATGAATTTAAACAATGGTTTCATTCAAAATGAATATACCATTAAGTTAGGTATTTTCAAGGCATTTATCAATATTTTACAAATGTTCATGCATTATCAATTAGTTTCAAAACAAGGATAATTCACACATAATCGAACAAGACATGAACACGAATAGAAATCATTCATAAAAGTAGAACAACTGTTTGTTACAAACTCATATGAATAACCTTTTCACGAAGTGCGAGACACACTAAAGAAGTTCATAATCTATCGATTACAATAACTATCCAAAAACAATAAACCAAATGATAAATATCGAGGGAGAGTGTCGTTCGCCATTATCATCATGCTCGCCATCAACACGTAACGTCACCTCCTCTCCAGCAAGCACCTCTCATGCAGAAGGACCTAATTTCAGCAACACAGAACAAGTATCAAATATAATTAACACTGCAATATGTGTTTGCAAGATTATAACATTTATAAAATTGTATATCAAATATATACATTTTTCATCGATGACCTCTCCGGCAATTGGTTCATCCTTTACGTTCCTAAAATGTAATACAAACTCTTGGAAATCCAATGTTTCTGTATCACCACTCATGATGCTACTCTGGACATGTCCTTCATAGTTGGGAGGCAGTGATCGAAGCAGCACGCCTATCGCAAATGGCTCATCCATCCAATAGTCCACGGAGTGAACCAGTCTCATGTGTGCATCAAGCATGCGCTCTAAGTGACTCTTTAGACAAGTGTGGTCCTCCATCTTTATGGAAAGGAACTCTCCAAGCAGCTCGTGCTTTCACATGCGCACATGGCTTATGAACTCTGCTCTCAGTTGATCCACCATCGAATATGGATCAAGATCACCCAGGAGCAGATATAGTTCACTGACCATTCCATAACGCATTATTATCTGGATGAAAGTCGACATCTCTTGGCGATAGTAGCGGTATGCCCGCTCCTGTGGGGTCTCATAGCCGCCAGGCTCGGCCAATTCCATCGTGCGTTGTATGTAATCTACCACATGATTCCTAGTAAGGAGATCATCCAGGCGTACAAGCCAACCAGGGAAGTTGAATCCATCAAGTCTAAGTTTCTTACCAACTACCCACTCATCAACGTCAAAGTAAGCTTCACGGTGAGCCATCTCTATATTTATAATTGCAAAAAGGAATTTAGACTAAGTTTATAATTAAATGAGTTATATAATAAATCCAGTAAAAACACCTATCCCCTGAAGGGTTCTAGTTATTACACGACCCCTTTTCCCCACAGCTCCCATGATCATCACGGCCATAAATGTGGGTTCTAGGGTGGACGCCTAAACATCGGTCACATCATTCATGCGACTCATGCTCGATCTTTCGACCATCCGTGTTCCGAGTCCATGTCTCCACATGCTAGGCTCGCCAACTCAACCTTAGTTTATTCACTGTGCAACATGGCTTACACCCACTATAAGCGAACGTAGATATGTTTGACACGCGATCATCATGCCGCTGCCTCATACCAAAGAACTTTCTTGGTGGTGCACACTAAGGGGGAACACAATCATTGGTAATTTTAACAGGGGTCATCTTATTAGGCTACCATCGAGTATCTAATACTAGCACACAATAAGATATACAAACAATAAACATTGAATGTAAGAGTGATGTGATTGGTCCTTCTCGCTATGATCTCCATCCCGCGCCTCTGGATTCTAGCGCCAGGGTTCCGGCACCATAGGCACCAGGGTACCAGTGCCTTCCGGCGTGGTAGTCCGTCACCTCCGTGACCGTCTACTACTACTTAGCAACATAAAGTATGAACATTACCTTTGCCACAACCATATCACATCATAACGCCCCCTGCAAAACAAAGTTAGATGCCTCTACTTTATCTTTGCATGTTTTACGTGGCTGAATGGGCTTTCGCACAAGAACCGTTCTTACCTACAAACTTTCACCACAACGTTGTATAAGTAGTTGTCTATACTACACCCCTTTAGGGGCCCTCCGTTGCAAATGGCATACCAACTAATGAGAGAGAGACAGACACCCCCTAAGCCACTTTATACGGTACAAATCGTATGTCAAGCGTGGACCAGTCTCGCAAATGAACGCGTAAAGTCGGTTGGGGGCCGCTTCATCAAGCATTACTACGGTATGCACAAGTACACGTGGGAGGGTAACAACTAAAATATCAATGCCCAAACGCTACATCTCGTGTGTTCTACCCGTACTAGCATTACTACGCATAGATCTAGCTCTAATACCACTGTAGGGGTTCACGTATGAAAACAATAAAATTTTACCCCATGCCCCTAAACTCCTGATGCTTCTAGGACCTATCTATTAGTAATGCAGTAACGGGAGAGGCTTTTCACGAACTTACCCTTGAAGACCGAACAGCGTTGTCAACGCTCGAGAGAGGGTGGTTGATGTAGACGAGCCGAAGCCAACCTCAGGGTCGTGATGAAGTCCTTGCGCTCATGTGGCTCCAACGACTTGAGTGCCTCAAATGTGACACCTCGCAGGGAGTTACAAGCATCTGGTGCCTTGCGATGAATCCCGCTTCCCCGATCCAGCAGCAGTTGCGGGAGTAGGGCTCCTGGATACGAATCCCACAACGCGACGGCGCTCCGCGGTGAAGATGTCTCTCATTCGCGTAGTCTGAACTTAGGACCACGGTCACGGGAGAGAGAGAGAGAGAGAGAGAGAGAGAGATCAATTGGAGGTCTCCCCAAAAGTGAGGAAACCTTTATTGAAAATTGTTTGTATTTTCTGGTCAAAATACCCAACTTTATATAGGGGGGAGGTACTACCCCCCCCCCCCCCCCCCTCAAAGTCCTGGGGTGGGACTAAAGGAGCGGAGAGGGGGGCAGCCACCGGCCGGCCCTAGTGGGCCCCACGTGGGAGGGGGGCTAGGCCTAGCCGGCCACCCCTTCCCCTTCTCTTATCTTGCCTTTCCCTCATGGGTCGTTCTCCCTCCGGAATTTGGCCCATTAAGCCTTTTTGACCTTTAATTGATTTCTCTTTTATTAAATAATTATGAATAAATGATTAAATCATTATTTAACATTCATTCACATATTATTCAATTTCCGTGACTACGGAACACCTTCCACCTTCACTCCGGACTTACCAAAACTGACATAGGTATGATTACTCGGGTGCTTATAATTTGCTACCCTATGATTGGACAAAGGCTTATGGCCCATGAAGGTTTTAGATGACAACCAAAGAAGCAATTGACAAAGGCTTTAATTGTATTAGGAAAGGTACTATGAACCGACATTGTGTCGATGTTCTAATTACGCATGTATGAAACCTATCCGCATACAGCTTTGAGACCCGGCCTATTATATATAGGACAGGAGAAGCCCAAGCGAGGGTACCAAAAAATCTAGGAGACAACTTGTAATAGGGCAATTACTCAATATTCAGGCGACTTTGATTCCATTGTTTCCCTGATGTCTAACGAAATCCCCAGCGTTCTCTTTTCTGCAAAAAACCCAAGTCCATCACCATGGGCATTGCCAAGGTTACCCCTCGTCAATTGGCACCGTCTGTGGGAAACTTGAACGCTGGAACCACGGATTCGGCGGAACGCTCTCCACCAAGCATCAAATCGACGAAAGAAGATCCATGCCCACCCAGCCCTATATTGGTACCCGCCGATTTCAACGGCGGATCCGATCTAATCATCGGAAGCCTCCACTTCCAAGTAGACAACCCGCGAGAATCATACCTTTCGGTCCTGATCGCATTAGAACCGTCGGTGGGAAAAGCTACACCTACGGAGGTACCAGCATCTTCCGTCGGATACTCCACGGACATCACAGCACAGACCGAAGTAGGCGAAAAAGGTCACCAGCCAATCCCACCACACAAAGCAAACCCGACAAACTCAGAACCCAAAGAAAGCAGTGAAAACATTGACTTCAAAGAAAGGATGGCGAAAATCTATCCAGAACTACGATCACAGAACACTATCAGCCCACACTTTGAAGCAGGAGATGATGCCATTATGCCACACACAAAACGCCACCAAGTGTGCATGATCAACTGAGATACCTCAACTCCACGCGATGAAAACGGTAATCCTATCCTCAACCCCGATGATATTTTATCAGATGACCATGCAGGAAACCACGACAATGAAGGAGACCACGGAAACGGAGGAGAAACATCAGATAATCGCATAGTCCAAGGAGGAGGCGGAGAACCACATGCAGAAGAAAGGCAAGGACTCCGGCTACCAGCATCGGCATGGCAAAAAGCAAGGGAGGCAATTTCGGGAACAATCCCAATGACAGCGGATACTTCACATGAGGATCTATTAGCATACCAATATCTGCTCCACCACAAGAAGAGAGACCTACTCCGGATGCAAAGGCAGCTCGATGAAACAAAGAGATTAGCCGACGAATCCAGCTTATGACGGGCACAATTAAGCTCTACTTACGAATCAAGGAGTGTAACAGGAGCAGCACCACCAAGCAGGACAACATATCGACTACAGAATATCCCCGAAGCAGAAAGAAGTGGAATCATTCGAGATCTCGACCTATCATTCATGTCAAACGATCAAGCAGGAAACATCAAGGCAAAAACAGCTCAGGCAGCCATTGTGGCCGCGCAAATGTATCTGATCACCACCTAACCCGCACCCGACGATTTGCGCGTGGCCTTTCACCGCTCCATCCTGATGAACTTAGGCATGGTAGGAGCCTCTCTCGCGGAAGCAGAACAAGGAATCACACAAAGATCCCCACATCATCACAACAGTCCTCGGCAAGTAGGACACACCCGACGATCTCGATCACCACACCAGGCGCATCTCATAGGATCCGAGCCACGGAGCAATACAAGAAACGACATCACCCAACATAGGAGCAGCGGACCCAGAGACGAAAGCCATAGCCGACGATATCAAGGTGGATATGACAAAGATGATCACGAGCTATGCGGGGCCAGTTGTTTCACACAGAGGATTCGCAAGGCCTCAGTACCCAAGGACTTCAAACTTCCACACGACCGCCACAAATATGATGGACTCCAAGAACCCAAAGCTTGGTTAGCAGACTATTTGGCCATCGTCAAATTATAGGGTGGCTCCACAACTACCAGAATGCAAAGTCTACAACTACATCTCACCGGCGCTGCAAGATCATGGCTCAAGTAGTTACCCGAAGATTCAATTGGTAGATGGAACGATCTGGAAGATAAATTCATCCGACATTTCCATTCTATGTTCAAACGACCAGCATCCTTGGAGCAATTAAGAGCGTGCAAACAAAAATCTGAAGAGTCAATAAGAGCGTTCATACAGTGGTGGAATATTATCAAAAACTTAGCTGAATCCATATCCGATGATAGGGCCATCGATGCCTTCAATGACGGCCTCCGTCGCCGAGAATTCATAGAAGAACTAGGAAGGGTTAAACCGAAGACAGTATCACAGTTAATGGAGATAGAAAATTGCTGGGCTGATGGAGAGGACGCGCTACATAACAAGCGCGCACGGTCACCCGAGGAAGACAGGGATAAGCGTGGCAATGATAGAAGAAGAAGGAACAACGACGGAAATACGGGACCGAGTTACATCACAACAGGTTTTTCGGGTGAAGGTAACAACTGAAGCAATGACCAGAACGGCGGATACCGCCAGAACAGGGACGACGTCGGAGGAAGCCAGTCCACACAGCGATATCAGCCAAGAGCACGAGACCCACCTATGTCCGCAAAGCAAATGCTGGAAGGACCTTGTAATATGCATTTTTACTTCGACTCAGAAGGCAGACGACAGTCCAACCACCTCATGAAAGACTGCCGAACATTCCTGAAGATGCAGAAGTTGTGCAACGCAAAGGAAACTGAAGAAGCAAATCGAGGATACACATCCACGCCTGGTACACTAGCCATCGGTGCACCACCACCACAAGCGGCACCACCACAAAACACAAATGATAAAAATAACGAGTACCCCAGATCAAAAGGAGCAATGTCTATGATTCAGAAAGGGCGTCCATCCAACAAAATTTAGAAGCTCACCACAAGGAAAATCAATATGGCGGAAACAGCAACGTCAACCACACCCGAATATCTCCATTGGTCAGAGGAAGAAATCACATTCAACGGAGCCGATCACCCACTTCGGGTCCCACAACCGGGTCACTCAGCCTTGATAGTCGAAGCACAAATTGGCGGGTTTGACATGAGCAAGGTCTTCATGGATGCAAGAAGTGGCATAAATCTGATCTACGCAAAAACACTGACAACAATAGGCTACCCTTGGATAATCTTGCCCCAACAGAAACATCTTTCCATGGAATAGTACCAGGTAAAGCTGAAATCCCTTTAGGCAAAGTATTTCTTGACATTGTTTTTGGTTCCAAGATAAATTTCAGGCGAGAAAAACTCGAATTTGAAGTCATGGATTGGCCATCACAATATCATGCAATCCTGTGACGACTAGCCTTTGCACGGTTTATGGCAGTGCTGCATTATGCATACTTAGTGATGAAAATGCCAGCACCAAAGGGAATTATCACGATACAAGGAAGCTTCACGCGTGTCGATAGCTGTATCGGGAGTTCAACAAAATTTCTGAATCTTTCGAGATGGCAACAGAGTTTGAACAACTCAAATCTTCAGCAAACGCACAACCTCTAGAAGTAACACGCATCAATCCCGATCAGGCTTTTGACACGGCAAAAGACACAAAAGAAGTACAGATCCACCCTATCGACCCGACGAAAACAACATTTGTGGCTTCTAACCTCGATCCCGCATAGGAAAGCATGCTCATCGAGTTCCTCCGTGAGCATTGGGAGATTTTCGCATGGCTATCTTTTGACATGCCGGGAATTCCCAGGGAACTCGTTGAGCACACATTAAATCTAGATCCAAAGGCGAAGCCAGTAAAGCAACCGCTTCGACACTTGACAGAGCCAAAGCCCAAGGCCATTGGAAAGGAGCTCCATCGCCTAAAAGATGCCAATTTTATCAAAGAACTAACAAAATCAGAGTGGCTCGCAAACCCAGTATGTGTTCCAAAGAAAAATACTACAGAACTTCGGATGTGCATCGACTTTACTACACTGAACAAGCATTGCCCAAAAGATCACTTCCCATTGTCGCAAATCGACCAAATAATCGATTCAACTGCGGGATGCGAACGTCTTTCTTTCTTGGATGCTTACTCAAGATACCATCAATTAGGATGAAGGAAGAAGATCAGGAGAAAATGATGTTTATCATGCCCTATGGTGTATTCTGCTACACAATAATGCCTTTTGGCCTCAAGAACGCCGGAGCAACATATCAGTGGATGATGCAAAAGTGCCTGTGAAGCCAAATAGGCACAAATGTGCAAGTATATATTGATGACATCATAGTTACAACATGTCAAGGATCTGCGTTGATCATGGACCTCGAAGAAACATTCAAAAATCTCGACAGGTTTAGCATCAAGCTGAACCCGAAGAAATGTTCCTTTGGAGTCCCGGTAGGGAAACTCCTCGGATATTTGGTATTAGCTAGAGGAATCGAGGGTAATTCCAAAAAATACAAGCAATCCTAACAATGAAGGAGCCAACAAATCTACATGGCGTACATCAACTGGCAGGACGAGTAGCGGTGCTCAGTCGTTTTATTGCAAGGTTAGGAGAAAAAGCACTACCATTCTACGCCCTCATGAGGAAATCAGAAAAATTCGAGTGGACGGAAGAAGCTCAGCACGCCTTCGAAGACCTTAAAAGGACACTTTTGACATCTGATGTCGGCGTGTCGCCAACAGAGAAAGAACCTTTACTCCTTTACATCGCTGCCACAAATCAGGTGGTCAACACAGTCTTGGTCGTAGAGCGACCCGAAGAAGGGGAGACCCATGGTGTGCAGAGTCCAGTTTACTTCCTAAGCGAGGTTCTATCACCATCCAAACAAAGGTACCCATACTACCAGAAACTAGCATACGGGGTATTTATGACAGCACGAAAACTACGCCACTATTTTTCGAAGCATCCAATCATAGCGGTCAACGAAGCGTCTTTGTCAAGCATCCTCAACAATCCAGAAGCAACTGGACGTGTTTCTCTATGGGGCATCAAATTATCCCCTCGGGATAGCACGTATGAGAAGTGCAAAGCAATTAAGTCGCAAGTTCTGCCGGATTTCATAACAGAGTGGACAAAGTTGAAATGTGCGGGTCCACCAGACCTTTCTAGTGCTTGGACAATGTACTTTGATGGATCAAAAAGAATAGAGGGAGCAGGAGCAGGAGTCGTACTAATATCATCTCAAGGCAACAAAATGTACTATATACTTCAGATGAGCTTCACGAACGCATCCAATAACAAAGCAGAATACGAGGCCCTGTTGCATGGCATGCGATGGCCAAAGCTTGTGGTGCAACTCACCTCAAAATCTTCGGAGATTCTAATCTTGTGGCACAGCAAGCAATGAACAAGTGTGACGCCGTCCGTGAAAATATGGTTGCTTATCGTGATCTATATGGCTTTATGGAAGCTCAATTTGATGGGTGTGAAGTATCACATATAGGAAGAGCAAGCAATGAGGAATCCGACAATCTAGCAAACATCGGATCCTTGTGTTTACCAATACCACCCAGAGTTTTTTGGGAGGAAATAACATAGCGATTGATCAAAGCAAAAAAGAGTCTCCGAGGTTGTAGCACCAAAAACAGGGAAAAAGAAAAATCCGCAAAAAGACACGGGGGTTTCTTCATAAGCCAAGAACATAGAAGAAGCCATCGAAAAGGAAGAACAAGAAATTGAAGAAGTCATGCTAACTGAGCCAACCTGGATGCAGCCATATGTAGCATATATGACTAAAGGAGAGCTACTAGAAGATGTGATAGAAGCCCGGCGAATCACCCGACGATTTAAGGCCTTTAGGATAATCAAAGGGGAACTATACAAGAGAAGTATTTCGTGTGTGTTGCAGCGTTGCATAACACCCGACGAAGGAAAAATCATACTCAAAGATATACACGAAGGAGTTTGTGGTCACCATGCTAGAAGCTGAGCAATTGTTGCAAAAGCATTCAGAGCAGAATTTACTGGCTCATGGCAGTTCAAGATGCAAAAGATATTGTCAGAACATGTGAAGCATGTCAACGCTTCACAACAAAGCCTGGAGCACCTTTCACTGAGTTGAATCCTATACCTCTGGCCTGGCCGTTTGCTTAGTGGGGACTAGATATGGTTGGAAAACTTCACAAATCATCGCCAGGAGGACATGTCTTTCTGCTAGTAGCAGTCGACAAATATAATAAATGGATTGAAGCAATGCTTGTTACCACCCAAGATGGAACTTTGGTTGTCAATTTTATCAAATCCATAGTATTTCAGTTTGGCGTACCAAAAGCATTATCATGGACAATGGGACCAACTTCACTCCAATGAGTTCAAGGAGTACTGCCAGGAAATAGGCATCAAAATAAGCTACACTTCGGTAGCTCACCCGCAAACAAATGGACATGTAGAAAAAGCCAATGGACTAGTTACTACTGGACTAAAGAAAAGACTACTAGCACCACTTGACAGAGAAAAATGAGCGTGGGTGGATGAATTTTCGTCTCTGTTATGGAGTTTACATACAACTCCAAATAATTCAACACATGAGACACCTTTCTTTTTGGTCCATGGTGCAGAAGCCGTGCTTCTGGTTGAGTTATCACGCGAATCTCCAAGAGTAGCTGCATATGATGAAGAGGAATCAAGAGAATCACTTGAACATGATATGGATGCACTTGATGAAGCTCGAGATGAAGCCCTCCAAAGAGCAACTATCTATCAGCAAAACCTGCGCAATTACCACAGCAGAAGATTGCGGCCTAGGTCCTTTGCAGTAGGGGACCTAGTTCTTCGCCTCAAGCAAGATGGCCACAAGAAGTTAGAATTGCCATGGGAAGGACCATACATCGTCATAGAAGTTATTCGTGGAGGAGCATATCGATTACAAGACAAGAAGACAGGAGTAAATTACTCAAATCCATGGAACATAGCACAACTACGACGCTTTTATGCATAAGATTACTTACAAAATGATAAGAGTTACAGTTTGGCTTCTTAAGCCAGAATATCCAGGCCAACGGCTAGAGGCCATCCACCCAAACAATAATGTATCATCGATTTTTTGCCTTATGTATAAAGAGATAAGTTATATGTACCTTAATCTTTTTATTGTTCCAAAGATCAATGTTTTCCATCAAAGCTAACAACAACTATAAACCTATGTCCAGATACAGGCATCCGAACATAGCCTCGGGGCTACTCCCATCGGAAGCGCTGGCACGCACCCGATAGAAATCCAATTGTGTATAAAAATATATTCATGATTACAAAACACCTTTGAGTTTTAAACCAGTGTATCCTCAAAAAGGTATTACTCCCATCGGGAGCTAGTATAAAGCATTAAAACTATCTGATAAAATCAGGAATATTGGCAGCCCAGCAGGCTAACCGCCAATAAAGCCAAAAAATCTTGGATCACGCTCAGATGCGACAAAAAAAATATGAATGCCGTGTTCAGAAACATGAAGGTAAGACCCCACAATTCATCCTATGTGGCCTGGTAACCACACAAGATTGCGCTCTGCCAGTAAAATATCTGTATGAACGATACGATGAAAAATCCTGACGGACACGTTGGGTACCCGATAAAATAGAAGCTGGAATTCAGTATTCGGTAAGACCCCAGCGGCTCGAACTGAATTACGCCAGTAGCAAATTCCGGATTCAAACCTGGGGACTTGAATTTGATGTAGGACAACTTTGTTTTTGCCTAGGAGCAATTAACTGATTCCCAATCTGTCGGAAGCATCAGACTCATTATACCAAAATCCCTACAAAAAATAAAAATCAAGGAATAGAGAAAAGGAAAGAAGAAACTTTGAGACTCAACCTGAATCTGCGGTTCAAGTAGAGTCTCGGGGGCTACTGACATAGATATGATTACTCAGGTGCTTATAATTTGCTACCCTATGATTGGACAAAGGCTTATGGCCCATGAAGGTTTCAGATGACAGCCCAAGAATCAACCAACAAAAGCTTTAATTGTATTAGGAAAGGGACTATGAACCGACATTGTGTCGATGTTGTAATTACACGTGTATGAAACCTATCCGCATACAGCTTTGAGACCCTGCCTATTATATATAGGACGGGAGAAGCCCAAGCGAGGGTACCAAAAAATCTAGGAGACAACTTGTAATAGGGCAATTACTCAATATTCAGACGACTTTGATTCCATTGTTTCCCTGACATCCGACGAAATCCCCAGCGTCCTCTTTTCTGCAAAAACCCCAAGTCCATCACCATGGGCATTGCCGAGGTTACCCCTCGTCAGAAACCCTTCCGGTTTTCACTCTTTCTATTCTTCGTGATTCTACTGATCCTGTAAACACTCTCTAAGCATCATCAAGCCCTTAAGCGTGATACCCCACGGTTCGGGAACACTCCAGACATGGTTGGGACACTCTCAGACCAATGATCAACAGAGGGACCTAGATGGCCATGTGACCCATGTGCATTCCACGAAGATATTTCGTCGTTTGAACTGTGACTGTCGCATCTTATTCCTTTTGCCTCTCGATGCTTGCATTGTCCGAGATCTGATCAATGACATCACCATGGCGTGTTCAATCTCATTACCGAAAAATGCTACTTGACTCGTTTCGACAAGTGATATCCATGTGATCAAATCACACTCTGTGTAGCTATTAGATATAACTTCTCCGAGTGGGCCCTCGAGTATCTTTCCGTCACGTTGATGGAAAAATCTCGATCTTGACATATATTGCCTCTACTATTCCTCGAAATACCTGAACACACCTTTATGATCACTGTATTACCAAGTGACGTTTGATGCTATCTAAGCACTCTTGGGAGACAGTGATTGATATAGCCTCACGGTCTAAGAAATAGTCTACTAGGTCTATTCTAGTCATCGTAACTTGAACTTCGTTACATGATCGGGTCATGATGTTTAGGTTGGGTATTAGTTCATCATCTCATTCTCACTCCATTTCCAACTGGCATAAATGCCACATGATCAGGAAACCTTGATCATCTGTTAACCAATGAACTAGTGACTAGAGTTTCACCGGGAACCCCTGGTTGTTTATATATCACACGTGTATTGATGTTTCCTCTCAATACAGTTATAGCATGATATAAAACATAATCATAAACTTTATGAAATATGATAATAATTCTTATTATTATTTGTCTCTAGGGCATATTTCCAACATCATGTAAGTCTTCTTGTTTTATTTTCCCAATTCAATCTCATAAGTATGCCCAAGTGCCTTGAAGAACATACTCTCACTTTCTTTTGTGGCTTCATTGAACTTGAACCTTGCATTACATGGAATAGTTGTGCACCAAAAACAAAAAACACTACAACAAATATGATATTTATTGACAAAATGGCTTGTTAACAAAGTTGTGAACCGTCATATATTATGTTAATCATTGATGGTTTGGCTACGGCGTCAAGGATAAGCGTAATGCATGACGTTTTAGTATTTTTTTTCATTGTTATATCATCATGGATTACTCTTCTAGGTGGTTTGTCAATGTTGATGACAAAATTTTATCGTGGTGCATTTAAATTGTCACTAAAAATCATGCGGGACCAAGTTGTCAGTAGGGGAAAATAGTTTATCAAAATTTAAATGACGCTTTATAAAACAATAAGACAAAGAAATTAAATGTAAAATATTGTCTTACGTGGGGTTTGAGCTCGCAACGACAAGTTGATTAGTGTTGCTGCCGCTACAGTAGAGGTAATGAGTTTGCCGTGTATAGTTGTCGCGTAGTTTTGTAATAGAAATTAATTGTTATAGGATATGGCATAATTAGATGATCTTTAACTGTGTGTTTAGTATGAAAGATCTGACAAAACCACGTCGTCGTGAGAGTCCTTCCAATTCAAGGCGGTGTGAGGCAGGATAGGAGGAGGCGAGCACGGTCGCCGTTTGTCCAATCCCGGTCACCGGCGATCCGATCCCGGTCACCGTTGATAGTAGGAGAGGTCGTGGACACGACTATTGTAGTTAATCGAAGGTCTATTTGGAAGGCAGCGCACGGGTAGGCTTTGCCAGGTGGTTAGTTTCATTTATATGTCGGCTTGTACCTGATCTATGCAATTTTAAAAGGTTAGATCGTGTGACAGTGCCAACAGATTGTATAGTTATTGTTGTTTTCAACCAGTCGAACGATATAACTATGTAATCTTCATATCATGTATCGCATGTAGATTAGTTTATACGTTTGCAAATATTGAATTCATATATTAGTATTAATGATTTGTACTTACTACAGATAATGAATTTGATTCTATAAGTTGTATTGCAGGTAATGGATCGTGATTGGATTAAGAATGGGAAAAAGTTCAGAGCTCCATACACGAAAGTTTGTAAAGAGTTGATCAAGTTTGTGTGACAACATAAGACAGAAGATGGAGCAATTTTATGCTCGTGCACTCATTGCCTTAATTTTGTACCTCTTGATCAGAAAGAAGTGTTGTGACACATAAATTGTAATGGTATGTCCATGCATTACAATAAATGGATATTTCATGGGAGGCATTTAGTGATAATGAAAACGATAGTGATGTCCAACATAGTGAGGTTCATGGTGCATATGATAGTGACAATGATGAAGAATATGATGAATTCAATGAGAATTTATGTTGATGATGCATATAATATGGTTCATGAGTTGAAGAAGTCTAGAAAGAAAGGTCGTAATGAGCATATAATATGGTTCATGATCAAATTCGAAGGTTTCAATAGATTTTAATGATTTCTCATTTTCTATGAATTTCACAAGGTTTTGTCAAACCGGGGTTGACCAGAGACTTTTGAGAGTCTGTGAAAGCATCTAAAAGGTACAACTGTTGTTATGTGGTCCCAATGTGATGTACAACCACTCAAGCATGCAAATTGAAGGTCTCAAATTGTAGTTTTGGTACTTACTTCACAAATGGTTCCATGTTTTTGAGTTTGAGGGTTAAATTATTGAATTTTTCAAACCAAAACGGCTAGATACAATGCTAGCATCACTAGCCACATGGTGATACACCCTTGTGCCAAATTTGAGTCCATTTAAAGATTGGTAAATAAAAACATGGTACACAAGTGGCTCTTTCTAGTAGTCGGGCATGATCGTTAACCAAACTACACCACATTTGAGAGTGGACTGCTAGGGGGACAATTTTCAATTTTCTCACTTTCATGCAAAGTATTTCCCACAGAGTGATCAAATTCAAAGGTTTCAATAGATTTTGAGAATTTATCATTTTTCTATGAATTTCACAAGGTTTGGTCAAACTGGGTTGACTAGAGACTTTCGAGAGACTGTGAAAGCATCTGAAAGGTACAACTGTTGTTATGTGGTCCCAATGTGATGTACAACCACTCAAGCATGCAAATTGAAGGTATCAAATTGTAGTTTTGGTACTTGCTTCACAAATGGTTCCATGTTTTTGAGTTTGAGGGTTAAAGTTTTGAATTTTTCAAACCAAAACAGCGATATACAATGCTAGCATCACTAGCCACATGGTGATACACCCTTGTGCCAAACTTGAGTCCACTTAACTTGCATCAATAGATCAAAACATGGCTTATAAACTTGTAATTCAAACAATATGAATATTTCACTTTTCTTAGATATGATTTAGGGACGGGTAATGTATGCATCATTCAGGTCTAATAATAGGACTTTGTAATGTAATATTAATTTTCAACTCGTCAGTACTTCATTTCATTTATCTATACCAACTGTGTAAAACTTACATATACGAAGTAAACCAAATTTTCAATAAATGTTTTGCCTCTAACGTCAAAATTCATAACTAAACAGAACTTCCCTCCAAAATTTTCGACACATTTTCGTTTCCTCCTTTTTCGCCTCACCCCACCGCCAAAATTTTAAACCCCACAACATTAGAGTGGCGCACGAATCCCTCACACGATTTGCGTATCATCTTAACTCCCAAAACACATCCCCCTCTTGCGCCTCATCCTTCTCCTCCCCTGGATCTGATCTCGTCCACGGAGGATCAGAACTCATTGCCGCATCTGATCGGCGATCTCCTTGGCCGACGCCATGATTAGGACTCTTCGCAGGTATAAGGCACGCGAACCATTGAGGTCTACACCGAAGAAGAAGCCCAACATCAAACGACCGTCAGGTGATAATTCAATCCCCCGATCCTTCTCATATGTTGTAGATCTGCTAGAATCATTCATTACAAAGTGGTTAAACATCTTGTTTCCGTAATTCTAGTTAAAATATTAGTGATCTACTCCCTACATTGTTTTCCCGCACACACGCAATGATATTGCTTCGTAGTAGACAGATTGAGTTCAGTCTACTCCCTACATCTACTCCCTAGAGTAAATCACATTTGTAGAGATAAAACAGTATAGCTCACTCATGTGCTCATAAGGTACAAATAACTACTTCTACTGTACCTACTTTAGTTTGCTCTTCAACAGCACACTCTTAATATATGTGCCCTTGGGTAGGTTATTTTAGAAATTAAAATTGTCGGGACTTTGTAATTCATGGTGTAATCTGCTGTTGAGCTGTAATACAATTGTGACCATCCCTTGTGAGGCGCCGAAAAACAACCAACTAATCCGTATGACGCAAACAAGTACAAAAATTTGGAAGAAAATAAAGCTCGTATGATAGAAGTTTTGAAAGAAGCCAATGCCGCCAGAGGTTTGCCTCTACAAAATATAGAAGAGGTAGCATATAAATTCTTGTACAATAGCATTTGCAAAGTGACAGAGGCCACCAAAAAAAGTAAACAAAAGTATGCTAACCAAACTCAACCAGACCCTACATATGAACCCAGTGCTGAAGAAATGGCCACAGCTAATGACGAGTCGACTTCAGATGACGAGGACCAAAATGTCGGTAACCCTAAAACAAAGGCTATCATATCTTCTTTTCACTGAATTTTAATCCCTGTAAAGTACTACAGTTTTGTTACTAACTGTTATTTAAAAAAAACAGGCTACTGATGGTACATCAACTGTAGCACAGAAGAAGTTTGCAACAACAACTGTACCTCAATCTACCATAACCACTAGATCAAGAGCACCTCATGTCACAGAAGCAACTAAAACTGTCGCGTGTCATACCCCTACACGCCTAGAGGGTGAGAACACAGAACTTCAAATCTCACCAACGTTGAACCTAACATCTACATGAAGCAACTCACCTGACGACAATCAACTTGTCATTACAAAACAGAAAGGTATTAATAATTGCACTTAAATAATTGTACTTATGGTTAGTCCTATAATATATACTCTAATTTTAACTTTCTTCCTACCATGTTTCAGAGGTAACTTCTTCTGGTTCAAAGCGAAAGCATGGGAAACGTGGAATTTCCATGGGCCATGGTCTGCATGACTACACTAGAAGAAATGGTGGGAATAAAATGAGAATTGAATTTACTGAGGGGGTTAGAAGGCCCAAAAATCCTCTTCAAGCAGCAAAACTAAGCTCTAAGGCCGGAATACAAATCCGAGACAAAGTGCATCTGGCAACCAACTAGAATCAGTACAAAAAAGATGAGACTCTAAAAGATGTTATTCCAGCTGCTATTCGCAAAGTAGCGGTGATCCCTAACTCTACAGTTTTACATCATAGCTATTTATCTTGTCTACCTATGTAACTACATAATATGCATCTCCATTTTTCAGGGAAATTTTGAAATGGACACAAATGATGTAGTGACCAAGACAGTATGCACTAATATTATACAGAGTAGTATGCGCCAACTATGCTACAAGCTTAAGAAGGAGAATTGGGACAAGATTAAAGATATGAGCCCCCAGGAAGCATATAAGATTAAGCTAGCAAATGTACTAGAGAGAAGTTGGAAAGATCTTGTGGACAGATGGTTTAATGCGCACTATCAGGTACTAACATTTACACTTACAAATACTCAGCACATAAATCTCTACTGCACAAAAAACTCACAAGTTCATACTCAAATTTAGGAAATGTGTCTGAAGAATCAAGCGAATAGAGAAGTTGTGAAGAAGAACCATACAACTGGATCTGTAACACCCCAGCATTTACGAACCAACGAAGGGTAGAAATAGGAATTTGTGCATATGCATGCATTAATATGTAAAAATCGGGGTAAATTTTTCACCAAACATAAACCTAAAGAGATCAAAGTTTCTTTCACTATCTAGAGGTAGGAATAGCTCTCTGAAGTGATTGCTACAAATTTTTACATGACCTTTAGGCATTATTGTGTTTTGGGGGAAATATTTTGAATTCACATTTGAAATTCAAATCATTTAAATAATATTTAAAAATTAGAAGTTAGAATCATTATGTGGTTTTCCAAAATAAGGTATTAACATTGTTGGATTATATTATAGATATATATTAAACAACAATATGCAATAAGGACAAGGAAATTCAAATAAGAAATGAATTCTTATTTCTTATCTTTATTCCATAATAACATTACAAATGGGGAGAATTACATCAAACAGATTATTACAAGGAATAGAGTCCAAATAGATGAATCTTTATTACATCACAGAAATATTGTTACAAGATTCTTTACAAAAAGAATAAAAGGAAATTACAATAAGAATCTATACTACCTATCTATTCCTATACTAAATCTTGACAATCCAAATCTTGTTCCTGCAAAATAAATAAATCACTCAAAAACAGAAATAAGATGTTAGTTGAATAATTTTACTCTCGGTGGTGAACAGTGAAGTGCACTGTTCATATTACATCATAGAGTAATTAAAAAGGGGGCAAGTTTCACCAAAGTGCAGTATCTGTTCTTTTAAACAAATAGATTTAGTACCACATTATAGGCCAAGTGGAATAGTGGTAAGTTTCATCAGGACAAGTAATAGTAAAAGGATGGGGAAGTTAAACCATAGTTACTTGATCTCATCCACTGCCAAAGAAGACAGTGAAGCAGCTCACACACCTAAATGCATGCATTGAGGTGTCGGCAACAGAGAGCAAAGGAGCAATTTAAATCACAACAACGTAGAGCAAAGCAAGCTTTGCTATCCACTTCACAGAGAGAGAGAGAGACCAGCCACAGTTTTTCACCAGCACAAGAACAACACCAGATCTTGCAACCATATCAATATATCAAATCACTTTCCACCTTAGAAAACCCAGGAAATCACCAGCAAAGATGGTGAGTTGAGGAGAGGGATGAACTAGGTGGACAGCAAGGCCACACATGAGCAACAACATCAGGAGGAGCAAGACAAGGTCAAGAGGAATCCAACACAAATCCAGGGTTACCACAAGCCAGAAGTAGAAGGCAACATCAAGGCAAGGCAACGAGAGTACGTTCCAACATGTAGATCTAATCATTTTCCATCTTGCACATTCATTTTCTTGCAAGCATATGATAAGTGGACCTATTAGACAACACATAATAAACAACCAGATTATGCAAGTGTTCTTGCACAGGTAGGGTCTCATACCAGCATTATTGACCTATGATCTAGTTTTAACTAGATAGATACTCATCACAACTGCTAGTACAAGGCACATTCCTAGAAGGGTAGCACCTCTGTATCTAGCAGGTTCATATCTGCTTGAGTACAATCTCAAGTATATATTCTCTTCAACAAAGAACACTCATCTTCCTAAATGATTTAGGAATTATAAATAGACATTTCTCTTAGAAAAGACCGTAAAGATCAACACTGTCTATCACTAGACCATACTATAAAGAAACCACTAAGTTTAATCATTTTCCTATAAGCATATAGGAATCATAACTTTATAAATCATCTTCTTACTAATTACAGAGTAGGCACTAGCAATAGTAACTTTAGATTTACACAATAACATGATTAAACCCTGCGACTGAACATATCAGAGCTTCACAAGTAAGCATTTAACCAAGCATCAGCACAGGGAGAATCTCAGCTCAACTCCATAGGAGTGAATCCATAACCACAACAACTTGAGCATCCACATTAAGCTAAGCATGCTTATACAGAGAACAGGATAACAAAGGCATAATCAGCAGAGTGTTCTCTGACAAAGAATAGAGTAACAAACATGCTCAACAGAGATTGACACTACACTAACAGTTGTATACTTGACACAATACCATGACAAGCTGGTTTCACAATCACTCTTGCATACTTGACATGATACCATTTCTTGTTAGGCAAAAATGTTGAATGATAAATGTTACATGGAACTAAACTCTCAAAAATAATAGACTATATATATATACATTAAGCAGGTTATAATTTATAATTTAAACACTAAGAAGTACATATAGTTTTGACAAAAAAATGACATGACCTCTACTAAGTATTTGGACATTTTGTCAAAATGTCGGCACCCATTTTAAACCTGCAAAGTATATGGAACTCTCACAAGACTATTACATTACACATATATGTGCGCATTGGAATGTTTAAGAAATTCATCTTAAAAGTTCAAGCATGTCATCTAAACAATACAACCATATCAACTAAACAATTTAAGAAAATCATCTAAATAAATGAAGCAACTTATTTAATAAATCATCTATTGGAGTATAATTACGGAATTTATCCAATTTATTTAAGCAATTAATCCAGTGAAATTGGTTAAACAATTCAACTATAACTAGCAGACGGTGGGCTCCATATATCTGTGGCGAGCACCATCACCTCTCGATGGATAGGAGAATGCCAGAGATGCAACATCCATCTCTCAACATGGAGGTGGCGGTAGAGGACGAGAGAGGCATGGGGGTGGTGAGTGCCATCTCTCAGTGGTGGTCAGGAGATGAAGGAGAACTCGGGATTCTAGAGATGTGTGGGGCCACCGGTGCAACTAGTCCATTAACAACACATCAGTAGCATTTTTGTGCTCATGACAAGTAGAAGCAGGAAAAAAATAGATGAAGAGGAACAAAAAGTTACGCCAACATTTTTTTTATAGAGTTAGAGGAACAAAATGGTGAAACAAATGATTATACACCGGGAGACAAAAAAGAACATCACCAAGAACAATAAGATATATCGAGAACAAAATATTCCAGAACTAATTGTCTTAAACAAGAGGAACATATAATTATACACTCGGGAACAAAAAAAACATCGCAAGATATTTAGGAACAAATATGTCGTGTAACTAATGCGGAACAAGACGAACATTACACTCAGGAACTAAAAGCAACATCAGGAAATATCCATGAACAAACATTACGTGGAACTAACTTTATAAGAATAAGGACGAAGAAATTTTACAGTCTAAATGAAACAAATATTTATAAACCCGGGAACAAAAGTACAGCACAGAGAATAGAACGTAAAAAAAAAGAGCGAAGAAATATATGAAAAAAAAATGGGAAAAAGAACCACACGCACGTACAGACCAGAACCCAATGAACAAACGCTGAGGTGGGAGAAAATAAAAGAAACGAAGCCGCTCCACATCCATCGTGGCATGCATGCTCGTGCGTGTACAAGCGCCAGAGCTAAACGGGCCAGGCTCATGATACTAATAATCCTTAAACGAAAGTTCTAAACTTAAAGCGGCCGCGCTAGGGCGTTGTTCCGTCATATCGCGCGCGCTAGCGAGCAATTCCAGTGCTAGTGGTACCCGCTCTTGATACCATGTTGCACTTTCGATGATATACAAGAAACGGCCCATTTCACGGAAATCCATTTTTAAATCCGGATGCATTTGTATCTCATAAAAAATAACATATTTTAAAATGTTGATTTTAAAAAAAATATATATGTTTATGTGTAGCTTCATGTTTTAGGTTCACGTAAAGTCATTTCACGAAAAATCAATATGCTCTGTGGGCTGTGCAAAAATGACAAAAATTTGTCTTGTGTAGCAGGCTACTTTAGCACCATTTTTTTGTCTTTTTTGTACAAATCACCCAAAATGTTCATTATTCGCGAACGACTTTGCGCGCATCTAAAACTTGAAGTTCTACGTGTACATATTTTTTTGAATTTTTTTGGCATTTTAAATTTTGATAAAAAACAAATTCAAATATAGGGTGCATATGCACCCGGGAGCCAAATAGCCACACATTTTCATCCAACTATTTCGGCCTATGCATGATGTTTCATTCAATACATACAGTGTACAATCTACTTTTGATCTTGGGAGCACATGCTCTCCTGCCACCAAAAAAGAACATTTTAAAAGGGAAACGATATTGTTACCCTGGGATCGAATGAATCGATCCCCGGGTCGCCTCCTCGCGTCCGTTGTGCCCTGCGCCGCGCCCCCGAGTCCTCGCGTGCCGGCTCGCTGATGCGTCGTCTGCTCGCGCCCGCGCCCGCGCTGCCGTGCTGCTGCGCCGCCTGCTCGCTCGCTCGCCCACGGCCCCTGCTCTCTCGCCCGAGCTCCCTGCTCGCTCGCTCGTCCGCGCCCTTGCTGGCTTGCGCGCCTGCGCTGCCGCGCCGCCTGCTCGCGCGTCCGTGCCGTCGCGTATGCACCTCCTGCCGCACTGCCGCACCACGCCCAGCCACACCCAGCCTCGTCGGAGTAGCCTTCCTGCACTGCGGCCCTTCCCCACCCTCGCCGGAGCCATGGCATGTGGCTACGTCTAGACAACCTAAGGTGTACGGTCTTGCTACAGCTGTCTTCAACGTTTGCTACTTATATTGACCGGTCTTGCTACACATGTTGTCTGTCGGAGCTACGAGTATTTGCTATCTCAACATATATTTATGCTACATATTTATTTTTATTTTGCTACTGTCGCACATTTATTTTGCTATATCCGCTCTATGATTTTGCTAGGAGGTATTTGTCCAGAGATCTCTGGCGAGATCTCCGGCGAAGTCTCCCACAAAATCAGATTTCCTACATTTAGCACATTTTTTTGCTACCACCGTTTTATGATTTTGCTACAATAGCGTAACGTTTTTGCTACACGTTCTCCGGCGAGGTCTACCGTGAAAACCTACGGCGAGGTTGTATATGCTACACTAGCACAACTTTTTTGCTACACGATCGCCGGCGAGGTCTCCGGGAAATCTCCGACGAGGTCTAGTCTGTTTTCTATTTTTTAGACCGAATCAAAAATGGTATTATATAGCAAAAGCGGGACGCAGTGTAGCAAAAGCGAAAATTAGAAGGGACACGTGTTAGCAGGAGGAACCGGGGGATCGAAAGTTTTGATCCCGGAGACGCGTAGCGCTACCCATTTTAAAATATCAAAGAAATTCATGTCAAACAGCATGCCAAGTTTTAAGGAAAACCAATATTTTTTATGTCCTGCATAAAAAAGATAAGAAAATGTCTTGTGAAGAGCTTTTTTATTAGCACCGAATTTTGTCTATTTTGCACATGCCACAAACAATGTCGGTTTTTTCGTGAAGCAACTTTGTAAGGACATAGAACATAGAGATATACACCGGACATTTTCTGTCCGAATATTTGGACATTTTTATTACGTTTAAAATTTATTTTAAAAATCAAAAGCATATGCAGCTGAGTGCAAAAACGCCTCGCCACATTGGCAATATTTTTTTAAATAATATATATTTAATTATTTTCGAAAGTATTGTACGAATTTTATAATTTACAAATGTAGCACATTGTCGACCTGGCCCTAGCCGAGTGGATCACTCCGCCTGATCCTAGCCGATTCAACTCCATTCGGCGAGAAACATGCCGATTGCATGTGGTGCGTGGCCCACGCCAGCCGAATGCTCCACTCGGCGACGGCCTAGCCGAATGGCTGAATTGGTCACGGCTGACCGAATGCAAGTGCACTCCTCTCTTTCTACCTTCCGTGCGTCTTCTTCCTTCTCTCTCCACCCGCTCGAGCTCTCTGTTGGTACGCCAGCAGCCCCGCCACACCGCGGCTCGCGTCGGTGTGGAACGTCCGGTCGGACCCAGCGAACTCGTCCAGCAGGTGCATGTACGCCTCCAGCTCGTGGCAGCAGGCCGGGCCGACGTCGTGGCGGCCTGCCCATGCGCCGCACCTCGCGCTCGTTGTCGCAGACGGCGACGTAGCCGACGAAGTTGGTGCGCCGCGTCTATTGAATTGCATGCACTAGCCAACGCAACCAAAAGTCCGAACTGATGAAAAAGGCAGAATTGCAGAATATAGATTGTATTGATATTGCTTGAGATGATTACATCGTGAGCCCTTAGGCTATTTATATAGTACTAGAAGACTTGGGAGTAAGAATCCTAATAGAGATAGAATTGGATTACAATATTTGAACTACCAAATATAACCTAACCGACATATACTCTAATACCCTCCCCCCCAGTCGGATCGGTAGTGACGCAGACGGTCTGACTGGAGAATAAGCCGATATTGATGTAGCCGGGGGTGAGGGCGCCGTAGTTGTGGTCGATGGTGCTATTGGGGAAATTATCCCCGTTGATGAAGTCGATGTCGTTGTTGTGTTGTGGTCGATGTTGTCGTTGAGCTTGGAGAATTCACGTAGTTTGAGGTAGACATAGTTTGGGTCGAAGTAGCTCGACCAGTAATGCCGAGCTTGCCAGACTCGGGAGCGTGTCGGGGACGAAGGCACGCGTCGGTGTTGCCAATACCGGACGTACGGAGACAGGGACCATCATGAGCCATGCGTGCCAGAGCCGGATTGAGGAGCAAAATTTTTTTTACGTAAACGGTCGGTGTAGAAGTTGTCCGCCGTGTCGGAGTACACGAAGTGACTGCAAGAACAAAAATTGAGCACATACTTGTACAAATAAAAATTAGACTGCGTCTCTGGCGGCAAGGTCATGGTGGACGAAGACGACGGTGGTAGTTGTTGATGGCGATTGAATTGTAGCGATAGTCAATTTCGGGGATTAGATCCGTATTTTCCGCTTGGAAGAACTTGTTGGCGTTGATGATGACACGATCGGTGGTGACGGCGATGATGTGGCGATGTTGTTAGTGTAGATGGTTGTCGATGATGTTGACCACAAACAATGCAGATCGGAGTCGATCGGAGTAGATCGGCGGTAGTAGACGTGCAGCAGGATGCATATTGACTTGGAGAGCTGATCCATCTGTGTCCTATGCATATGCATGTACGAGACATAGGCTCCTGGTCTTTGCATGCAGCTTGGTGCCTGAACGTCCGCTGGTGGAGCGCTGCCTGACGTCGGGTGCATGTACGGCTGGGTGGACGGAGCAGCTTGAGGGAGGTTTTGGTGTATGGATCTGATCTGCTGGAATTGGCTGATTGCATCGGCAGGAGTGATTTTAGTGGCTAGAAAATCTTATATCTTATATTTACTAATTGGAGGCATCGTTGAAGCCTCCGTGTTAATCCTACAGGTTAGTAAAATTTAGTCCATCCGATCTAAGGACAATGCATCTCAGCCGTTTGATGTCATACCCACATGACCTTTCTCCGCGTAAAAGAAGGAAGCAGGGGAAACAGATCTAATCGTCTCCTCAGCGCGTCTTTGATCCAGCCTTCACGTCCTTCTCCTAAACTGCCTCTAATCGATCTGTCTTACATGCTGGAACATGAAGAAAAGGAGAAGCCATGCTTACGGATCTACGTGTGGTCTCTCCGCATGAAGCCACATGGCCGACATCCAACGCAAGGCTGGACGGCGCTGCAAGTAGTCTCGCCGGTAAAAGTTGAGCAATCAACTTTCTATTTCCAATTACTCTGATGGGCAATTATTGATTGATAGATTCACCCGGCTGCCACCTGCGCCTAAATTGTCACGTCATGGTGGCAAATACTAATGATTAATGGTAGTCCTGCTAGCAGGTGACTTCGTGATTTATGGCGAGCAACCGTGCCCGATGTATGTGCTGATCAAATTAGCCTTTAGAGCAACCTCGCGGTAAGGAAATTACTATGCTCATTAAAATTACTCCCTCCGAGCCACATTAGTTGACTCAAATTTGACAAGATATAGATGAATCTAAAGTAAATCATGTGTAGATACAATCAAGTCTAGACAAATCTAAATCAACTAATTTGGTTCGGAGGGAGTACCATAAACTATTTGTTCGACCTGATATGTCCTGGTTACTTATATTGCACATCTTGAATTTTATATTCTTATTTATGCAATATTATATTGCAAATATATGTAAGAAATAAAATGTATATCTAGCATGTCAATGGTATTTGCTGCACTGATTTCCTAAGGTTCGTTTCAGTTTCAAGAAAAAGCATGTATAGTCAAGCTAATTTATATCCATAAGAATGTAGATGTGGGGCATGCAAAGGCAATCACGAAGCTCTTTTACTTCTTTTTGCGTGGAAGCAGGAAGGAACCCAACAATTTGCAGTTTAAGGCCATATTTCATCTGTGTAAGTTGCAAATACATGTAAAAAATAAAATGTATATCCAGCATGTCAATGGTATTTGCTGCACTGATTTCCTGAGGTTCGTTTCAGTTTCAAGAAAAAGCATGTATAGTCAAGCTAATTTATATCCATAAGAATGTAGATGTGGGGGATGCATAGGCAATCACAAAGCTCTTTTACTTCTTTTTGCGTGGACGCAGGAAGGAACCCAACAATTTGCAGTTTAAGGTCATATTTCATCGATGTAAGATTAGCTCTAAAGCTTTTATTCTTAAATTTATATCTCTATAAAAATGGTGCACGCAAAAGCAAGCACGAAGGCACTTCTCTTCTTCCTTTTCTTTTTGTGTACAAGCAGACAAGCATGGAAGAACCTGATAAAAAAGAGCAGGAAAGAACTAAACAATTTGCAGTTAAAGGCCATAGCTCATCGGTGAAAGGTTAGTTCCATAGATTTTATTCCTAAATTTATATCCAAAGCCGTCATACTGGCTTAGACCATATTGGTTCTCTGAATCCCTCTATTATATAACCACTTAATTATTTATTTTAAAATAGAGTGGTACGTATTAAAATATTCTTCCAGCTCCTCTGTAATTATAATGATGGGGCCATGATATGAATTATTTGGGTGGAATGACTTTGCTCTCCCTTCTGTCTTCGGAAATATTGCCACATGCCATAAACTCAGTATTATGTAGTACTAGACATGTAAGCTGGTCATTTTTTATACATATTACTGTGGTCAATTATGGTTGTCGCTGCTTCTGTTTCAGTCTAAATTGGCTTCATCTCAAAGGCAACCAATCCTCAAATCAAGTTTCTATGCCCAAAAAAACACCAAACTTTTGTTTCATTTTCCTCTGATTTATATTTCCATGTATAGCATAAGATTTGACATAATGGCTCATTAAGTATTTTAATCTATTTACCATTCAAAGCTGCATTACATCTGAAATGCTGTCAGGGCATAATCTTTGGTCATCTCTCTTAAAGGGTTGTACGTTTTAATTTATAAGCACAGGTATTTTCAAAACAATCAATATATTTTACTTTGGCTATCCATAGGTGCCAAGCAATAGTTTTTAGCAGTTTTGCAGAAAAAGCTGTGCATCAAAGGCTTCATTTTAATGGTATATTAAGTTATTTACTATTTAAAATGTCTATTTATTATCACCTAGGCTGATGATTTATCTTTATATAGTTGATAACAATTTTTACCCATCTAACACGGCCACACATATGTACTCTTATGATAATTCTACATATGTTAAAAAATAAAAACTTCCTACGGATGAACTGCAATGATAAGACCGGGTACTATACTATATTGATCTCTTACGTACAACAATCATCTTTCAAGGTCTTGCTATGCTAAGTGATTTCTTTGATATTAGGCATGGCTATAAAGTGATTAACAAGTCCATGGTAGTTATGCAATTTTCACCATTCTGAAGAAAGATTAAGGAGGTACGTAGTCTATATATAAAGTTTCATATGTATTCCTATTTGTAATATTTTTAATTTCATGAGAAATAATTTCTCTTTATAAAGATAGCCGGCCCGTGCGCAAGCGCACGGGTTGAAGACTAGTACATCTAATTGGGAAAACGAAATTTGCTAAAACTAAGAACTAATTTATTAGAATTGAAAGAAAACTAGCTACGAGATTTGGTGCCCCGATGGAGATTATAGAGATCGATCTCGCCGGAGCGTGCGGCGGAAGCAGTGGCTAAACCCTAGGCAGAGCGAACCGCTCTGATACCATGATGAATTGCATGCACTAGCAACGCAACCAACAGCCCGAACTGATGGAAAGACCTAGACAATTTATTTCAATACTCACCCTATGTCTTTGTTCTCTGGCCTATTGTGACGTTTGTTTGGGAAGCCGCAATATTTGTTTTTTAATTCTTGTGTTGGCCAGAATTTAATCTTAGGACCTCCTGTTTTTTTTTGAAAACTCATATATATTAGGTCTGCAAGCCGTCTCATTAAAACCTTCCAATCCCCATAGGTACCCTGGTAAGAAAAAAGAGTGCGTCTGAAACTTGCAGCCTTTAAAATATTGTTACATCGTTGTGAGAAGCTTAAAAAGAAAATCCGGCGGATCCTCCATCCAAACGGTATGGGGTCCCTCCGCCTTACAAGCCAGAGTATAGCTACCATATTACACTCTCTTTGACTATGAACAAAAGAAACTTGAGCAAAACCTCGAGCTACGAAGGCGCACTCCTCATAGATAGCCGCTGATGCCCCAATGGAGTTGCCATCTTCATTCATAGTAGAGATGACTTCCATACAATCGCTATTGACTATAATCTTGGTGCATCCCACTTGACCTGCCAAAAGAAGGCCATCACGTAGCGCTGTCGCTTCTGCCGATGGAGCATCCAAAATATAATCAATGCCACTATTAGCACATATGATAAAAGAGCCTTTGTCGTCGCAGATTACAGCTCCCGTAGCACCCTTACCAGTCTCCTCTGAAAACGAAGCATCAACATTTAGTTTGCAAAAGCCCTCCGGCGGCTTCTCCCATCTAACACGACAGACCACCGAATTCTTTTTGCTCGCCTTAGAGTAGTTTGCCGCAATAGCTGCTATTGCTTGAGCCATTCTCATCGGATTAACAATTGATTCCCCGACGGAGATCATAGAGATCGATCTCGCCGGGGCGCGCGGAGGAAGTAGTGCTAAACCCTAGGCAGAGCGAACCGCTCTGATACCATGATGAATTGCATGCACTACCAACGCAACCAACAGTTCGAACTGATGGAAAGAGCTAGACAATGTCATTTGGCCTATTGTGACGTTTGTTTGGAAAGCCACAATATTTGTTTTTTAATTCTTGCGTTAGCCAGGATTTAATCTTAGGACCTCCTGCTTTGATATCATATTGAATTGCATACACTAGCCAACACAACCAACAGTCCGAACTGACGAAAAAGGCTAAACAATTTATTTCAACAGCGTCAGCTACCTGCGTGCCGACTGCCGCTGCGCCCACTGCGGGATAAACATGGACGACGTGGCGAACAAGCTGCGGGTCGGCCGGTACGACTGATCTGGAAGCGCGAGCGTTCGCTGCTGGCCGTCCGACGGCGACGTCAGCATGGAGCGGAATGCGGCGTACACGGCCTGCACGAAGTCGCCGTACCAGAGCACCTCGCGTCGGAGATTCTAGTCGAGCGGGTCAACGAGGAGCCGCTGCATGTGCGCCAGGCTCCGCGGGGACATCTCCACCGCGGCCGGGCTTGCACGTGAACGGCAGGAGCGTGGACAGGTTCAGCGCGTTGAGGAGCCCTCTCCGGCCGTTGCAGTCATTGTCGTGGGTGACCTCTAGTTCGTCCCGCGGCTCGTCGGCCGGTATCTTCTTGGGCTAGAGCGGGAGCGGCAGCGGGCGACCAACCAGGCGGTCGAGGTGCGTCCTCGTGTTGACAGAGCTGGGCCTAGCCGTCGTAGCGGTCGTTGCTGCATTTGGGTTGAGCAGGGACGTACGGCTGTGGCGGAGCGTCACGATGACAGCCCCCATGCGGACATGACCGAGAACCCAAGTTAACCGAACTCCTCTTGTACGTGGAGTAGATGTGGATGGAGTGCGTGTGCAGGCTCCATAGACCACTCGGTCTAGGTCTGACCAAATAGGTCTGACCAAATGAAACAATCGGCCAGGTCTGACCGATTAGTCCGATTAGTGCAGTCGGCCTGGGCCTCACCGATTGCATGTCTATTCGGTGCGGTCTAGGTCGATTGAAAGCCATTCGGTCAGGTTGAGTTCGATGATGTGCTATATTTATAAATTATGAAGTTCGTGCGACGTTTTTGGAAATGATTAAGAAATGTGTATAATTTAAAAAAAAACGTCGCCACATTGTACTTAGTACTATTTTATTCTCTCACAAAAACCTTACTCCATAATTTGAACTTGAAACAATCTAAAATCCTTTCACAAAGTAACGTGCTGTTTGCGCGGAGTTGGAAAATCCCTAGTCCCAAGTCCAATAAATACTTCACGTCTGTCGACTTGGATAAATCAAAACCAGTTGGACGATGGCATGAAAATGTCTATATATCTAATAATAAAGGAAGGATCGTTTATGTCAACTAGTCTTTTTTATGACCGTTTTGTCCCTGCAACTTTGGACTATTTACCCACCATGCCACCCATAAGTCAAAATATTGTTTCGGTTTTTGTTTGGGCAACGCGGCGGCAGCACCGCGACGACGCGAGCTGCTCCGACGATCCCCCGTCCCTGAGATCTGGGCCGTTAGGCGGCCGAGCTCTGCCCCTGTTCCCGACGCCTCTCGATTTGTCTCCTTCCTCCAACGCCTTCATAGTTGGCTCCATTCCGACATGTTTGAAGAAGCCCTCAACCTGCATCCCCACAACCTCCCTGCAACGAGTGACCGCCTCCCTGTTCGCATGCCCAAGAAGCAGTGGCGGCACCGGTTTTTCTCCCCATTTGGCCATCCCTGTTGTCCTAATCCTTCGACGCAGTTCGGCAGCAGCGCCAGTCGCCCCGCCCCTAGCCGCTACCTTATTCATCCATGCATCTCTCAATCTAACCCTCTCTTTTCTTCTCTGACACAATGCACGACCGGGATAGGGGCAACGACGACCTCCACAGCGAGCCCTTGAACCTTCGCCCCGCCGCGCAACGCTCGCTCGCACCTCCCAGTGAGCTTGCCCGCTCCCCGCCCACTCGCCATCTCCCCCCGCTTGCTCGCCGGTCCGTCTGCTTGTCTGTAGCAACGACGACGAGGACAACGACCTGCAACTCTGTGACGAGGATGAACCCACTACTCCCCGTACTGTCCCAGATCAGGAATCGGGGTGAGCTAACACCTAACCGTAGTGGGCCAATCTAATTTTTTCCTAGGCCTGCACGCAAGAAGGAGCTCTGGTTCCTTCTTCGGGCCAATCTAATTTTTCCTGGGCCTGCACGCAAGCAGGAGCTCTATTCCTTCTCCGCATCTGCCGCCGAGTGAGGGTATCCTGAAGGAGAAGAAGGAGGAGGGCAGGTGGCCCGTCCTCCTAATATAGTCCGCCTTCTCCGACGTCCTCGTGACTCCCTCGTTCAGAGTGGCCTCGACGATCGCACGCTTCTCCTCCGCGCCTCGCCTCGCCTCCGCCAGCTTGTTGGCCAGGTTCTCTTGTGCTCGTGCTTTCATCTGTTCTGCCTTTATTTTAGCTTGTGTGCATCCCTAGTTGGTGCAGAGGCCGGGGAAGTGAAATCCTCCCTCCATTTTAGCTAGTTTGAAAAAAGGAGATGGAGAGCTCCGAGATTTCTGGAGGCTACTTGAGTGACGATACGGTGCCGCGTCCTGAGATCTCGTCGGAGCAGGGCAGATTTTGGCTATTATCGTCTGACGGTGATGGCGATGATCCTGACCATGGCTCGGATGGGGAGGAGGGCGATACGGATTTCATCGATCAGTACCTTCCTAGATCTGCTGGAGGGGATGATGAGCTTGGGCTGGTCGCAACTTCTTCGCGAGCAGCCAAGAGGATTGAGCGGAGGCGACAACAATGCCTTGCGGCTATGGATCTGTGGGTTTCTCCGGCGACACAGGTTAGTTCTGAGTCAGAAGATGGTAGCGGAAGTGCTTCTGCTAAGGTTTCTTCTCGTTCATTTCGTTCTATCAAAAGGCCACCAATGGATCCTTCTATATTCTCTATTTCGGATGATGATAGTAGCAGATGGACAGTGGTCTGCCGGCGACGACCGATGAAGGCGGTGGGCTCGCCGTCGACGTTACTGACTAGATCGGATGATCCGAATTTCATGCAAAATTTGAATTGTAGATTTTTGGGCCCTAGACGGTGTTGGATTGGGGCTAGGTTTGCTGGCCCAGTACCTGTGAAGGATAGGTCCAGTAAATCCGAGTCACATCCCGAGTGCTTTTTTTCCCTGCGACCAAGGGTACAGATACCTACGGATGCATGTTTTGGGGCGCGTTTTGTTATTCGACACAATCTCTTCGGTGTGTCTGCGGAAACCCTACCGAGGCGGCGCGACTCAGAGATGAGTTAGGGGGGCGGTGGTGGAGGGGCTTTGGGACGTGGATCCGGTCCTGGTGGTGGTAGAGGGAACTACAACAATTTCAGCCATGGCAATGCGGGAAGAGGTCGTGGAGCTAATTCCAACCCCAATGGGGGGAGGGAATTTCTTTCATGGTGAATCTAGTGGCAATGGGGACGTGAGTTCCAGCGATATGAAGGTAACCAAGGAAGCTTTCCGGGCCAAAACTTCGATGGTGATATTGGTAGATTCCATGGTGGGACTGGTTTCAACTCTCAGGAAAATTTCAACAACAATAGAGATGTGGGGTATCAGAATAGGAGAAGGTATGAATTCAGGGCTACTAGAGGTGGTGGCCAGCAGTGGCATGGTGGAAGGTATGGAGGCAGGATGAATTATGGTAATAACGTGAACCAAATTTTTCATGCCAATGGCAACTCCGAGGTGCAAAATCTCAATGCCTCGCAGGGTAATTTGAGTCAGAATCTGATCAAGCAGGTGGTGGATGCAGTTGCCGCTGCGGCTCAAAGTGGATCTATTGTTCTCCCGCAATCATCACAACCTGGGTTTGGGACGGGGACAATTTCAGCTGGAGCCGGGCAGAATAACTTGGAGTAGACTGTCTCTGCCGTGGCAGGAAATCGGCCTGCCGTGAACCCAGGGCAGCCTGCCGCGGCGCCTGGGCAGCCTGCCGTGGCCACTATTTCTGCCGCGGCAGCAACCAACCAGGGAACACTTGAGCATCAGGCACCGGTTCTAATGGAGGTTGCTGATCAAGGGGTGGATGGCAACGGTCCTACTAAGAAGCCAAAGAGGAATGACAAACTGAGGTGTTTTAGGTGTAATCAAGCGGGACACTTTCACAAAGATTGCACGGTAATTGTGTGTGAAAATTGTGAATCTCCTCAACATATCACTACTTCTTGTTCATTGCTACTAGCTCCGAAACCTTCTGTGATTGTTCATGGGTTAGGAAATGACAAACTCACCTTTTTGGAATTGCCTACCAAATCATATAGGCCTAGATTTGAGAACTCGAGGGTAGGAAGGGTTTTGGTTGAAGGCGGCTCTTTGACTATGGCTCAGGTCATTGATATTATGAAGAAGCTTATGTTATCTCCGAATTATTTATGGGAAGTGCTTGAGTTTTTGCCGAATGTGTTTAAAGTTAAATTCCCAACTAAGGATGAAGTGCAACGTATGAAGTATATCAAGCAGTACCAAATTCCTGACACACCTATTTACTTGAAGTTTGATGAATGGGGTGTGATTGATGAACCGATGTTTATGTTACATGTGGTTTCTGTTCAGATAGAGGGAGTACCAAAAGATGCCAGGGGTGATTTTTTGGCCTTATGGGGACTGGGGTCTCTTTTGGGCAAAACTAAGAGTGTGGATATGCCCTTTACTAGGCAGAAAGGTATTGTCGGGCTCATCATATATTGTGCTGATCGACATGCTATCCCACCCTATCTTGACATTTGGATTAAGAGAGGTTTCTTTAGACTGAAGTTCTTGGTTGAGGATTCATCTAGGCCGTTGGGCATAGATGGAATGACAACTATCTCTAAGAGAGATGATAATGGAGATGATGATGCAAATCAAGGAAGCAAGGATGATTCTAGCAATATGGAAGAAGATAGAATTAATGACCAGAATAGTTTAAAGGAAAGTAGTTCTCAAGATAATGGTGGAGGTCCTATTTTACCTGGAGGAGTGCAATCGGCAACATTGCCTTTATCCCATGAGGTTCATATAGGCTCTTTTCAGCTACCTATGAAGGAGGTAACACATACTAGTGATGATATTGATGTTTTTATGTGATAACTTTATTTCTGCTTCTAAATCTGATTCCATTCCTTTAACTGTTCGTGATCAGGAGTTGGTTTTATCCTTCATTGTTTCGCCTTCACGCACTGATGCGTCTAAGGCACCTACTTGTGATCCTTCTGATGTCTCTGAGCTGTCTTTGGATGAACTGTCCGAGTCTTGTGATACTTTACTTCAGCAAACAAAGGGGGTATCTGAACCTGAACCGCATGACGAGGTCGTTGTTTCTGCGGTTTCTTTGCCAAGGGGCTCTGCCGCGACACGGTTTTTGTCTGCCGGGGCGCAACGGCAGGCTGCCACGGGCATTTCCTCTGCCGCGGTAGCATGCAATGATGGACCATGTGGTCCTGTCGCGACAAGAGTTTCGCCTGCCGGGGGCTGCAGCAGGCTGCCGTGGGCACCTATCCTGCCGTGACAACTACTAATGAAAGGGGAACTCGCTGCCATGCTGTGGGAATCCTACGGATGTTTCAGTACAGGACTTCAACTGTTCTACCCCTAGTGAGAACTCTGAGGCGTAACATGCCATTGGAGCAAAATATTGAGGGGACCAAGCCTACTATCAACTTGGGGTTACCATACACTCCTCAAGCAAAGATGGGGGTTTCGAAACCCGAATGCTGCTTCTATTAGGGGATTCTTGCGAGGAAGAAGCAATCATTGGCGGAGGTGACAGCTTTTGGAGGTATCCCGAAGACAACTGCTACTGAGATAAGGTCAAGCGACCGTGTGCGAGCCCAACCAAATGCTGACGCAACACAGCTGGAGCGTGCAATGGATTTGGCTCAACGGCGTGATGGTCTTAAAGGTAAAAACCTAAACCCAACTTTTTATATTATGTCCTTTTCAGATATCGATATTATTGAAAGAGCAAAATTGTTTGGTGTTTCTTTAGGGGAATCTTTATCTAACGGTATCGCGGAAGCAAAATTAATAAAAGACAATGAATTGCATAGAACTATTACTTTAGTAGACCATAATAAGGCAACTAAGGATGCAACTAATCTAGGTGAGGCTAGTTTGTTAGTGTCCAAAGTCTCGAACCTTTGCGATGATTTGATTGAAGAGGAGGTTATTGGACTAGATGATCTTGTCAAGAATCTAGTTAAAGAGCCTCAACAAACGCGTGGGCATAAGAAAAGATATAAGATACATCCACGGTTCGTCGAAGTACTCGAGTAAATATAAAGAAGAAATTATAGAATGCAAGGTTTACGAGGTTTGTTTTGGAATAGTGAAGGTTTCTGTGATACGGCTAAACATCTTTTTGTCTCTGAGATTATTAGGGAGCGAAAATTAGATTTTGTTACTTTGTTAGAGACAGGACGGTCTAATCTTACAATCCCTTTTCTCAAACACCTGACATCGGGATTGGAGTTTGCATGGTTCTACTTACCTCCACATGGTCGGTCTGGTGGTATTTTGGTTGGTATAAACACAGAGACATTACAAGTTAACAAAGTTGATCCGGGCAATTTTTGTGTCAAAATCCATATGAAATGCCTTCATGATGGCTTCCAGTGGATTTTGGTACCGGTTTATGGGGCAACACAGGATAACTTGAAACATGTTTTTCTTGCAGAGCTAGTGTGAGTTTGTGAAAATGAAACACTACCTCTTCTTGTCGGGGGCGATTTTAACATTCTAAGAAGAAAAGAAGATAAAAATAATGATAATTTCAATCCATATTGGCCGTTCATCTTTAATGCGATTATTGAAAGCCTAAATCTACGCGAGATTGTTCTCTCAGGTAGACAATTTACTTGGACAAATCGCAGGGATACACCTACATATGAGAAGCTTGACCGTATTCTTTCTACTGTTGAGTGGGAACAAAAGTTTCCTCTTGTATATGTGCATGCACTTACAAGGGAGGGTTCGGATCACACCCCTCTTCTGATTGACTCAGGAGTTCAGGCACACCTAGGGAATAATCCGAGATTTTCTTTTGAATTATCATGGTTAAGACAGGACGGTTTTTTTGATCTTGTCGCGGCCGAGTGGGTGTTTGTGACACATGGTGCCACGCCTATTGACCGATGGCAGAACAAGATGAGACATTTGTGAAGCTTTCTTCGTGGATGGGCTAAAAATCTTAGTGGAAAGTATAAAAAAGAAAAAGAAGGCTTTTATCCATTATTGATGATTTAGATTTAAAGGCTGAAACGACACCGCTTTTAGAAGATGAAAGGAAAATTCTGAGAAACGCAAATGATGATGTGACAAAACTAAGACGCGATGAGAAGTCCAAGTGGTCTCAACGTGCCAAAGTAAAACACATTATGGAAGGGGTAATAATACTAAATACGTCCATCTCATTGCCAACAGAAAACATAGAAAGAAGAAAAATTTCCAATTAGAGCAAGATGAAGGAACCACTGTGGGTGAGGAAAATCTGAGAGTATCTATCTCTGAATACTATAAGAAACTTTTTGGGGAGCTGACTCCCATCACTGTTTCTCTCATGGAGGATATGAATTATGATATTCCACGAGTTTCCATAGAAGAAAATGAGATTTTGACTAAAGAGGTTAGCGAACAAGAAGTTTTTGATGCAATTTCTTCTATGGAACGCAACAAGGCGGCTGGACCAGATGGGTTCCCTACGAAATTTTATCAATCCTTTTGGGTTGTGGTTAAACAAGACTTGATGGCTCTCTTTGCACAGCTGCATAAAGCCGAATTGCCTTTGTTTAAACTTAATTTCGGTGTGGTCACCTTTCTGCCCAAAAAAGAAAACGAAGTTCAAATTCAACAATATAGACCTATATGTCTCCTCAATGTTAGTTTCAAAATCTTTACTAAAGTTGCAACGAATCGTATATCTATGATTTCTCACAAAATAATTAGACCCACACAGATAGCTTTTATGCTTGGACGGCATATTCTCGAAGGTGTGGTAGTTCTTCATGAGACCATTCATGAGATTCATAGGAAGAAAATGGACGGAGTACTTTTCAAAATTGATTTTGAAAAAGCATATGATAAAGTTAAGTAGCCTTTTTTACAACAAGTGCTTCCAATGAAAGGCTTTGATCCTTTTTGGTGTACATGGATTGATAATTTTGTGCGCGATGGAAGTGTAGCCATTCGTGTCAATGATGACATTGGCCACTACTTCCAAACCAAAAAGGGACTTCGGCAAGGAGATCCTTTATCTCCTATGCTTTTCAATATTATAGCTGATATGCTGACCATCTTATTCGCTAGAGCGAAACAAAATGGGCAGGTAGCTGGGCTGATACCTCATCTAGTTGAAGGGGTGTGTCTATTCTACAGTATGCTGATGATACAATCTTGTTCATAGAACATGATTTTCAGAAAGTAGTTAATATGAAGCTTATCCTATGGATATTTGAACAACTATCAGGCCTTAAAATTAACTTTGATAAAAGCGATTTTTTTTGTTTTGGCAAAGATGTTGAAAGCGAAAAAAATCTACAAGGAGATCTTCAGATGTGAGTCTGGAAGTTTGCCTTTTAGATACCTTGGGCTACCTATTCATCATAGGAGGCTCCGGAATTCGGAGTGGAATCCAGTTGAAAACAGATTTGAAGGTAAATTAGGTTGTTGGCAAGGGAAGTTATTGTCATATGGGGATAGATTGGTGTTAATTAACTCTGTCCTTTTCAGTATGCCTATGTTTATGTTATCTTTTCTTCAAATTCCAAAGGGAGTGAGGAAAATATTAGACTTCTATTGTTCACGGTTCTTTTGGTAAAGTGATAAACATAAGAAGAAATATAGATTAACAAAGTGGAACATTATTTGTCGACCCAAAGATCAGGGAAGCTTGGGTATTGAGGTGTTAGAACTTAAAAATAAATGCTTGCTTTGCAAATGGATGTACAAATTATTGCCGGAAGAAGAAATGTAGCAAGAGTTGCTTTATAAAAAAAACTGAGAAACAAAAATCTAGCAGAAGTTCAACTAAACCCACGGATTCCCCCTTCTAGAAAAGACTAATGGGAGTAAAAGACGAGTTCTTTGCTCGAGGTACTTTCAAAGTGGGTGACAGCAAAGGCATTAGGTTTTGGGAAGACAATTGGTTGGGAACGCTGTCGTTGGCCCAACAATACCCTTCTCTCTACAATATTGTTCATAGGAAGAATGTGCTTATATATGATGTCTTAGCTGACAATCCGATTGATATTACTTTTAGACGAGTTCTAACGGGAAATAAATGGGATGCTTGGTTCCATCTTTGTGAGAGATTAATGGCAATAACTCTCACAGATGTTCCTAATAAATTTATTTGGAGGCTTACTGAGAGTGGGGAGTTTACTGTCAAATCAATGTACGAGGATCTCATGAATGGGCACACGCGTTTTCCCACTAGGTATTTATGGAAGATTAAGATACCAATGAAGATTAAGATTTTCATGTGGTTTCTTAACAAGAAAGTGTTGTTAACGAAAGATAATCTTGCAAAAAGAAATTGGAATGGATGTAAAAAATGTTGCTTTTGTGCCGATGACGAAACAATTGAACATTTATTTATATCTTGTCCATTTGCTAAGATATTATGGCGTATGGTGTTTTGCACGTTTCATTTACCACCACCGTCTAATATTACTAATATGTTTGGGAATTGGCTAAACGGGATAGATAAAGCAAGTAAAGAAAGAATTCGAATAGGTATTTCGGCCATTTGCTGGTCCATTTAAAAATGTCGAAATAACTGTATTTTTAACAATGTTGGAGTTCCGTCTTTTTTGCAGGTTATTCATATGGCGGCCTACTGGATCCAACTCTGGGCACTCCTTTTCCCCGAGCACCTGCGCCAACCTATGGTCTTTGGGTGTACCCGTCTTGTGACGGTTGCTTCGAATTTTTTCAGCCAATTGTCGTGGCGTCATTCTAGTAGATTGACTCATGTCTAGTTGCTGTTTTCGATCTCGTGTGAGATCCTTTTCTGTTTTCAGATGGTTGGTATTGTATCAACCTTATCTGATCCATAAATTGTAATACTTCAATACTCTTTTTGGTTTCTAATAAAGGGATGTGTGCATCCTAGGATGCAGAGGCCGGGTTCCCCCCTTTTCGAAAAAAAAGAAAAGAGAGAAAACACATGGATATTCTGTGTTTAGTCCCACCTCGGTCCTTTTCACCGAGTCCCACCGCTTCATATGTGTTGGCAATTTTTTCTGGAATATCAACAAGGCTACTTGGAAATCAGCAATTAGCAGCAGAGTTGTGCGGTATGAGATCTAATGAAGGAATTAGATTCCCATGTTGGCCAAGAGGAGAGAGCCACACCTCGGCTGATCCATGATAGACATGCAATTTGGCCCTACTCTTTTATGGCTTGGTCCAGGAATTCGCCGGCATGGTCCATGCGACCCTTGAGCTATCTATCAAGTTTAATTAGATGCTGATTTGACTGAGCTATACCTAATAATAATATAAAAGCAGGAGTGTTTCTCTATTCGTCCGTCGTTCTACGCTTTCGTCCGTCCAACTTGGCACCTTCGTGCTTGCTCCGCGTCCGCGGTTGTCCTTTTTACACAACGATGTACGTCTCCATGTCGATTTAGACTGCAATCCAAGAAAACAACTCTATGTGAAATTTTTGGTACCTCACCTACCGTCAGTGGCGGAGCTAGCCAAGAATAAGGGGGGGAACGAAATTATGGATGTTTGGGGGGGGGGGGGGGGAATGGCACTACTTTTTATTTTTTACGTCACCAAAAAAATTCCTTCAATGATTTTTCAAAATCTGGGGGGGGGGGGTGGCCCCCGTGACATGTCACCTTCCAAAAAAGAGTCCAGGTAAACTTCCGAAAAGAGTCCCATGTCACCTGCGGTTGCTCGCTCATACATACAACGTCGATCGAGGTACTAGGAATCAATCGAGGATCCCATCAAAAGAAGTTCCTGGCCGCGTACCTGCTAGCCAACCCGGGCTCAAATCCTGAGAGGCGCCAGGAAGTTTCATAGATCGCGATGGATCCATCAATCGAGCAAAAACAAATAGGACCTACGACACGACCTACGATGAGGTGCGCGCGATAACAGCGAAGAAACAACCTCAACTACACCACACCTCAGAAGATCGGTGCCAACAACACCAGTGGGCCATGGAGCTTCGACGACTGAGATTCAAAGGAGTCCATATGGCAGAGGCAGATAAGATCCAATCAAGCCGATTGAGATTTTCATTAGGTCTAGCTAATCTGCATCTGCCCATACAACTCCATGTAACTTCTAGACGGTCACGTTTCTCTTTTCATCTGATATCTGTCATTACTGATAGTTTTGATTCATCGTCTAACCGCCATGTATTCACTGAAGCATACAATTCATATTTGTGTATATTAATTTTAACTTTTCTCCCCGCTGGCTGTGACGGAGAAGGAGGACATGATGTCAAAGCTCTTCTTCTTGCGGATCTATGGCTTCTTCCATGTTCATCTTGGCGATGTAAGCGTATGTCTCAGTAGACGGTAGTGGCATGGTCTGCATCGTTCAGTGTAGTTCAAAGCGTATGATTGATCGCCCAAATCGTTAGCCACGTCAAGTGTTCGACATCATAACCGCCTCCATGCCGCAGGAGGTAAACCCCGTATGTAGGCTGCTGGGCAGCTTCTTCGGTCTGACTTTCCTAACTGAGTTGTCAATGCTCTTCCGCCGAGCCCTTGCGCTCTCTCCGGCGGAGATCAAGCTACTGATCTTCCTCGGATCCCCTTGGATCTCTTCTGTGGTTCATGAACAAGTCGCTTCACACATGAGTCTCTTTGTTCTAGCCTTGGTAATGAGCAGATCGATCCATGAGTTTACTTACGTGACATTCACATATGATGATGGTCATATCGAAGTCCCACTTGTCAGGGTTTATGGATCATGCTTGCTGGAATCATCATCCCCATGCATCGAAAAGATTAATCCATGTAGCTAACTCTTATGACAGCGTAAATCAATGCCCTGACAACACTAGCTTACGGAGCATGCTCACCGAAGCCATGACCCGCAGTTACATTGGTATGACTTCACTTGGTCAAACCCTGGCTCAAACCCTGAGAGGCGTCAGGAAGTTTCATAGATCGGCTCGATGGATCCATTAATTTAGCAAAAACAAATAGGACCTACGACGCGACCTACGACGAGGTGCGCACGATAACAGCGAAGAAACAACCTCAACTACACCACACCTCGGAAGCTCGGTGCCAACAACACCAGTGGGCCATGGAGCTTCGACGATTGAGATTCAAAGGAGTCCATATGGCAGAGGCAGATAAGATCCAATCGAGCCAATTGAGATTTTCATTAGGTCTAGCTAATCTGCATCTGCCCATACAGTTCCGTGTAACTTCTAGGCGGTCACGTTTCTCCTTTCATCTGATATCTGACCTTACTGATAGTTTTGATTCGTCGTCTAACTGCCATGTATTCACCGAAGAATACAATTCATATTTGTGTATATTAATTTTAACTTTTCTCCCCGCTGGCTGTGACACAGGAGAAGGAGGACATGATGTCAGAGCTCTTCTTCCTCTGGCTCTACGGCTTCTTCCATGTTCATCTTGGCGATGTAAGCGTATGTCTCAGTAGACGGTAGTGGCATGGTATGCATCGTTCTGTGTTGTTGAAAGCGTATGATGCATCACCCAAATTGTTAGCCACGTCAAGTGTTCAACATCATAACTGCCTCCATGCCGCCGGAGGTACATCCTGTATGCAGGCTGCTAGGCGGCTTCTTTGGTCCGACTTGCCTGACTGAGTTGTCAGTGCTCTTCGGCCGAGCCCTTGAGCTCTCTCCGGCAGAGATCAAGCTACTGATCTTCCTCGGATCCCCTTGGATCTCTTCTATGGTTCATGAACAAGTGGCTTCACACATGGGTCTCTTTGTTCTAGCCTTGGTAATGAGCAGATCGATCCATGAGTTTACTTACGTGACGTTCCCATATGATGATGGTCATGTCAAAGTCCCACGTATCAGGGTTTATGGATCATGCTTGCTGGAATCGTCATCCCCATACATCGAAAAGATTGATCCATGTAGCTGACTCTTATGACAGCGTAAATCAGTGCCCTGACAACACTAGCTTACAGAACATGCTCACCGAAGCCATGACCCACAGTTACATTGGTATGACCTCACTTGGTCAGTTTTTATCTGAATGGTAGAATAGTTATGGTTTTCTCGAAGAAATAAGTGTTACATGGATTTTAGATCGCTCGCTACTGTACATTTGGGCCAAAAAAGGTAATGTTGTGTCTCTTTCTCTTTTCTTTTAATATATTCTCTTTTTTAAAATCAACTTATCATGCATCTGAATTATCTGTAAGTTCAAAAGCAATATAAAAAGACTTGGAAGGTGCATAAGTTGTGTAATTGCATTATAATCTACAATTCGTTCAAGGATCAGTACACACCTGCATCTCGACTCCCCCTCACATGATTTTATCCGTCCTGAGGGAGGAGAAGGCCTTAGCAAAGTGGTGTGCAGTGACGAAGACGGTGCATGACTTTGGTGGTGCAAGTGTACCGGATGGCCACACTGAAGCGGTGGGATGTGGGTGCACTGGCGCGTGTTTAATCAGAATATCTCTTTTTCATCTTCCGGTGCAACCGTACGGGCATTTTTGCTAGTATAAATTTAAAAATGCAATTGTATAACGGCCACAAGATCGTTTGTGTAGACCAAACGAGCACGTGCGGCCGCGTGTCCATCCTTGTGCCATTTCCCTTCCACCTCCGGCCGTCGGCGATTGACTAAAACCGGAAAAGGCTTTGACTTGCTCGGCCATTGCCACCATGCATCTCATATCTCCTTCTCCTCTTAGGATCAGTGCTGCATACATGAACCAACCATCTTCGTGTTCTGGCTGCACAGTTGTCCTGCTGTCGACATGGCTCACTCCATCCACTACGGCATTCTTCTTGTCGCTGCCGCTGTGGCCGCCCTACTCGCTGCCGGCGAGGCGGATAGCATTGGGTTCAGCCTCCACCACTGCTCCTCGCCGGTGGTCCGGCGGTGGGCGGATGCGCGAGGGCACGCGCCTGACACGTGGTGGCCCGAGGCAGCAGCAGAGGGCACGCCGGAGTACTACTTCCCGCAACGATCGTGCTCTCTTCGCCCGCCGAGGACTCGCTTCCGGTAACGACCAGGCACAGGGTCAACTTGCCTTCGCCGACGGAAACTTGAAGGATAGTACGTGCACCCCGCCCCTCTCCACTGCTCTTGCGTGCCGGCCAGCCTGCTTGATCCTTGCAGTAAATTAATTTAATTCCGACGTCGGTGTTTTGTTTGTTTGGTTGCAGCTTGCACTACGCTGAGGTAGCCGTAGGCACGCCGAACGCGACGTTCCTGGTGGCACTGGACACCGGCAGCGACCTCTTCTGGGTGCCCTGCGGCAACGCCACGGCGCAGGGCGGTCACGCGTACAGCCCAAGCCGGTCGTCGACGAGCAAGACAGTGACGTGCAAGCACGCTCTGTGCGACCGGCCCGAGGCCTGCGCCCTGCGCAACAGCAGCTGCCCCTACACCGTCAGGTACGTTCCGGCGAACGCCTCCTCCTCCGGAGTGCTCGTGGAGGACGTTCTCCACCTCTCCCAGGAGAACCAGCACGGCGCCTGCGGCGAGGCGGTGCAGGCGCCCATCGTGTTCGGGTGCGGGCGGGAGCAGGCGCCTTCCTCGGCAGCCTGATGGGGCTCGGCATGGGCAAGGTCTCCGTGCCCAGCTTGCTGGTCAGCGGCGGCCACGTCGCGTCGAACAGCTTCTCCATGTGCTTCAGCGACGACGGGGCCGGCCGGATCAGTTTCGGCGACGCCGTCAGCCCCGGCCAGGCGCAAACGCCCTTCATCCTCACAGACACGCCGTGAGTTGAGTCGCCGCTCTGTCAGTCGGGTCTGTGGCGCCTAGATGTCTGTCTGTCAGTACAAGCAGTGATTGGTCGGCTATGTCTTCCATGCGCAGTCCAACATACAAGATCCACACGAGGGGCATGAACGTGGAGAACTTGGACGTCACTTCTGCTTCGGTGCTCCTCCCTATGCAAATTTTAAACACAACAGTGGTTGAGATCGTCCTATACCCTTTCATAACTAAGATATAACTAGATCATGATGGCGCGCGTTGCTGCGCCCGTCTATTTTGGCAATATATTGTTAGGAGTTTCTATAATACTATGGAGGCACAAAACATAAAGTTAATTTTCACGTTCATGAGCTAACCATTATACTATTATTTAATAAAAGATATGCAATGCCCACACCCACCCTCTTGAGAAAAAATGAGCGTTGAAAACATTCGATGAATTTGAATAATTTCAAATGCAATGTACAATGGCTCAATATAGGTGGTGGGGCATATTTATAAGTTAGGAACTTTAATCAACCTTGATTATAAGACCACATAAAAATGATATTAATTAGTTAATCAATAGTTAGAGCAAGGGCAATAGTAGAGCCAACTGCTGGCTATAAGCCATGTCCATGTTATCTAGAGTCAACCTAATAGCCAACATGTATAATAGATAGAGATAAAAATATATTATTTTATTAATATATGTCCCACTTTACAGTCTCACATAGTGCCCTAGGAACACGTGGTGTTAACTAAGAGCCCACTCCTCTTCTCTCTCATCCAACTAAGCACAAATATACTATTTTAAATCATATAGCCTGCTGACTGGATTTTATTGTACTTGCTCTTTTTTCTTCACAAGTATGAGAAAATTCTAATGGTAGCACCATATTTGCTTTCCCTTCTTGCAGAATCACCACAGATATGCAATAAATAGTACATCATTATAAATCACTTATTGAATCTTTTGTTTCAAGAACGTTATCCAAACTCTCATATCTATGTTACCTAGCACATCATAAGTTATAGATTTTGAAGGATCTGAACCAACAAAATAAATCGCATGAGAGCATTATAAACATACCACATAGATCATGGATGGAACGAAGCCCTTGTCCATGTCAGTCAACTAACCGTGGTGAATTTCTTGACTCAATTGTTCGCCATCATTTTGCATACCTTGTATTGGCTAGGAGGCACCCATAGGCCATACCAAATGAGTGGATCTTGACTTCAAGAAGTTTTATTCACCTTAAAATAAACAAAAGTACACAAGTTTCATCGATTTTTTTAAGTTATATAGTGTATTATGTCCCAACTGTTAACCTGCAACACTGATAGAATTTCAAATATCAATTATTTATAAATATGTTGTCTCCAAAAGAGGGAATCCAATGCAATTAGTACTTAGTAGGCTTCAGTAGTTAGGCAGGACTGCTGTTAATATGAACAAAGAATTATTATTACCTTTAATTTATTTTTTCATAGATTAAGCACAAACTTGATAAGTTAAATGATTGCATTGTTCTTAAGATATAAGGTCAAGATGCAAGAACAATGCAGTATACATATGCAAAGAAAATAGAGTGAGAAATAATCTCAAGTTTCTTAGGAATAAAATAGCACTAATTGTTGGAATTACAATAATTCTACAAGTAGGAAAAGTCACAATGGCTTTATTTATAAAGCGGGGGGCGTAATGCTTGTTTTGTTTCGAGGAAAAGTGACAACAGAGTTCTAACCTCTAACATAGTGGTAGTATGATAAAAATAAAATTGTATATATGTTTCAGCCGTGTACACAGAAGGAAGAAGCTAGCTAGTAAGATAGAAAATTGTAATCAACAGTGTCTAAATACCCTAATTAATCACTTCTGATACGAAGTTTTTTTTCTCGCTGCAGCTTCTAGTGCGAAGGACTCCTTTTCTCTTCGTTTGCATCTTCTGAAATTAATCTAGAGGGGGAAGGAATATGAATTAATTAATCTCTATTCGGTGGATTGGACGAGACCATGGAGATGATAAAAGGAAGGAAAGAGACAAGAGGGATTACTTGATAGATGGGGTCACCATTTGTTACTCGTTGTCGACCACAGCAGGAGAGATTGGTACATGGTCGTGGCTTCACCACCGATCACAGAAGGTGCTACCATTAGAATTTTCTCATACTTCAACCGCTGGCCAACAGTGGCGGCCATCGCCATCGATGAGGGGAACGCAATTGACGACATTGCGTGATGCTGCTGCTTTTTCCGGTGTGGAGGCCGCGGTTTGGGGGTCCTTCCCATTCCTCTAATCAACTTCTGCCACCGATGATGGACGAATGATAGCCGCCCACACGCTAGATACATTTTCCCGGACGCCATGGAGGAATGGCAAACAGCAAGCGAAAGGCCAGTTGGAAATCGAGGTCGGATGGGGGACAATGCCGCTCTCTCTCCCCTCTCATCTCCTTCCCTCATTGTCTATCTATCTCTGTAGTGCGGCGGCGGCGGCACAGTCGGGATGGAATGGGATTGCGGTGCGGGGAGCCTCGTGACCGTACAGTTACGATCGAATGGGGTTTGTCCGATTTGTTCCGCACAGTAGCGTCCCCTAGGGATATGCGGCCCACGCGAAAGCGTCTGCCTCTTCGGACGGCCTAGATGACCGGAATAGGTGATCTGGTGGCTAAAATCGGTAATGATCTAACAAGCCTCCGGCTTGTCCCAGTTTTATTATCCCTAATGAGAGAGAAGTAATGATTGGAAAAGTTGCTGTCCCGAGTCAGCACATCTCATTAGTGCACTGCACATACAACAATACATAACGCATATTCTTGTCGAATGTCTCTCACTTGATGATCACTTGGTCCTCTCTCTGGAAACACTAGTGGAAAACGGGCCTCCAGTCCGGGCCCGTAAGGGGCTTTAGTCCCGGTCCTGGTAACCGGGACTGGAGGGGCGGGACTAAAGGCCCACCCATTAGTCCCGGCCCTCTTACCAGCCGGGACCAATGGGCATCCAAGTGGCTGTCTATGCGGGCGCTGGGTGCCCCCCATTAGTCCCGGTTCATATTACGAACCGGGACAAATGGTTCTCTGCCGCGGCAGAATTTTAGGCACTTTCTCCGTCGCGTCAGAGAATTTAATTTGTATTCTTTTTTTTCATTTCAGAATAGTTTTCTATGCTATCACATACCGTACATGTTCGTGCATACATAAGATAACTTCTCTTAAGATCGAGCATACAAATATATACATGATAGTTACACATGGAGATCACAATTATCAGGACTAGAGCCCGTCTATTCAATTACACGGTCGGGGATCATCTGCGCCTATTCACACTAAATTCTCCGGCGTCATCTTCATCTCGTTCATCAAAAATCCCGCCAGTTCTTCAGCAATTGCTACTACGTGTTGCTGTGGTAGGAGCTGATCCCGCATTTTCTCGAACTATATAAGAAAAGGAGATCAATATGAATATCAATCATGATAACAAAAAGTGACGGTAATAAAAATAATGTTATGAATGTATTGCTTACATCGACTCTATAATCATTCAGCTCACTGGTAAACGTGTGAATGAACTCGCAAACGTAGAATCAACATAGATTCGTCCTCTGTGGCTGCCTCGCGCACTTTACGAGAATAGAATTCAATCAAAATAATAATCCAGCATCACAATTGTATTGAAACTAGAAGTAAAGAGATGCGCCTACTACTTACTGAGACCGGCTTAAACGTCAGCTTTCAATAAAGTCACCTGTAACCGCACTCTTGAACTGGTTCCAAACCCTACCCGGTAAAGAAAATGAATGAGTTATTTATTACGTGATATCTCAGGAAATCAACGAAAGAGACCGGTGTAGCGCGAAAATTACCTCTGGAGCATGTCCTGCATGTCACTAAACTATTCCAGGGGTCTTTAATGGGTCCATGACTTCAACTCTTCCCTTATCAAGTTGAATGTCCATGAGAATCCAGTGGAAACTGTACACGTTTATATATACATCAGTAACTCATCAATTACACTTAACATCGAGTAAGAAAAAGAGAATGTGTACAATAGAGTAAGACACTCACGCGAAATTTTAAGGAAACAGTATGTGGTCATAGAAATTTTGCTCCGTTAGAAACCTTAGAAGGTTTTCCTGTGTGTCCTCGGGTTTTTCCTTTAGCGTCCGACAATGTATTTTATCTGGGTCAATGAACCCAACACTGAAGATTGATCTTCTTTTACATTCCATGATCTTCATTCTGCATAATAATAGAGTACAAAAGGATATAATTAGGATAATTACATGTAATGAACTGAACAACTGAAAAAATGAACAGCTTATATATAGACAATGAATTCAACAACTTACAGACAATAGCAACTCATGAGACTTTTGTCGAGGGCGTCGAAAGTGTATAACTGGAAGAGTTCTGGAAACTCAACATGGACCTCTTCTTCTCGGAAGTAGTAGTCATGTGGGACTTTCGCCACGATCATTATTCTCTCCTCCTTTACGGCTTTCAAGTACCATTTATGTAAACTCCGCATTTGTGTTGGCAGTTGTTGGAACTGCTCAAAGCTGACCAGAGGCTTCCCTGGGACATATGTAGGGACTACCTGAGCCTTGGGTAACTTGTCGTCCTGGGAACCTAGCAATTCCTCAACAGTCACATTCATAGCGGCCGCAAGCTTCTTAGCTTCTTCCATATCCTGCTGGGGAGTGTCATAGGATACCACCTTGAGGGGTGGGGTCGATTTTTTGGCCTGTTCCCCGAGCTAGGGGACGTCTTTTCTTTTCCCGGTTGCACTTTGACTTGATGATTTGCTCCCGCTTGCACTTCTACTTGATTTGCTCTTCTTCACTTCCTTCTGAAGTGTGCGTCGATAGTCATCTGGCTTATGGTGCAAGTCATATTGCGATTTTGTGTTCAGAAAAGAAAGTGCATACGCTTTTTGCTTCTCGGTGTATACCAGGGCGGGCTCGGGTTTCTTCTTTTGAAGCCGCGCAACACATTCGGCCTTTACGATTATGTCGGTTTCCTTGTCAGTATGATTGTAAGGTCTGATAGAAAGATTCTTATGAGGTACTCTTGGGAGGGGCGACATTTGTCGTTTTGGGCTCATGCGTCGTTTAGTACTAATCGGAGGCTGCGGCGGAGATCGAGATGGACTCGGGCTGTGGTGGTCGTAGTCATGGGGTGGGCTTCTTGGAGGTGATGGAGGTGAAGGTGACATGCGACCACTCGGAGGCGGTGTTGGCTTTGGCGTCCAGCCTGGAAGCTTGATGTTGTTCTTGTCCCATAGAATGATACCACCCAGTACTTCTCCGAGTGTCCTCTCACCTTCAGGTCCAGGGATGTCAAGCTCCATTCAGTCCCACCCCATTGCGATTTCATCCACACCAATTTTAGCATAGCCAGTTGGAATCTCACGGCCATGCCAGCATGCGCCAGGTGGACAAGGTAAAGCACATCCGACCGCCACCTTGATGGATAGGTTCTTCACCTTCTGATGGAGCTCACAAGATTCCTGCTCCTTGATTTCATCCACGGGGTAGCCAGCACCGCCATCTACCATACGTGCATCGTCAGAAGGGACCTCCGATTCAGCCACGCTGCTTTTCCGCTGAGATGGGACGGCGCTAATATTGAGTACAGGATCTTGCAGGCGCGCTGCTCCTCGAAGTTCGTCAATCTGTTGCTGATGCATTCGAAGTGTTCCTATCAACTCGGTGAACTTGTCTCCCTCCTCCTCCTGCCGTCGCCTCTTTGCTCTCTCTCGACTCCTATAAGTATCTCTGTCTTTGGGAAACCCCATCCCCCACGTATAACTAGGGCCAAGGCCTCGTACACATCCTCCGCGTTTGTCATTCCCGAGGACCTTTGTCAGCAAGTCTTTCTCTTTATCGGGACTAAACTTTGTTGTCCCCGCTTTAATCTCCTTCACCACTTTCTGCCATGTATCCTGGGGTATCCTAATCCCGTCACTGCAAATAAGGTCCCCTGTACTTTCGTCATACTCACTCCCATGCCCAAGGAACCAATTCCTTGCCCTCAGATCCCATTCTTCGCGTATTGGTTCTGGAGTGATCCCTTTAGCAAGCAGCTCATTCTCTTTAGCATCCCACTTTGGCATGGCAGCCGCGTAGCTCCTGGCCCCAGGTGATGGTGATATTTCTTCATCGCGGCATTTTTCTTGTTTTTTTCCGACATTTCCATAGCAGGTTGTGACTCCTTGTACTTCACAAATGCTTCCCAGTTAGCCTGCTGCTTCGTTAGATAGCATTCAAATTTAGGAGTTTTCTTCGTCTTCTGATACTTTTGCCATAATGCTTTCTTCCAGTTCTTGAATAGTTCGGCCATCTTTGTAAGGGTCCACTGCTTGACTTTCTTCCTCAATGCAGCTGTGTCGGCATCATCCTCACATTCTGGCAGGGTGAAATGTGTCATGAGGTCATTCCAAAGACCCTCTTTGCACCTGTCAGAGACATACTCACCCTCTTTCGCCCCTTTGGTCTTATTCCACTCTCGAATGGTGATCGGGATGCGATCCCTAACCATAACTCCGCATTGTTGTTTAAATACAGTTTTAGCCTTTTCGGGTTCCACCGGTTCACCCCGTGGTGATACCCGCGTAATTGTATAACGCGTAGATGCGTCCAACTTTTTGGCTACCACATTAACCCTAAGTCCGGGTGCCCGCGAGCACTACCACATTAACCCTAAGTCTAGTGGCCCGCGAGCACTACCACCCTAACCCTAAGTCCGGGAGCCCGCGAGCACTACCAGACTTAGGGTAGTTATTTCTTTAGCTTATCTTTATTTAGCACTGATGCTTGTCTGTCTCAATCGACACTATAATACTACATACTATATAATATACTACTATATATATTATTACTAGTAATAAATATATATACACAAACATATATATATACTATATTTATATACTAGTAATAAATATTACAATATAAAAAAGATACAAGAAATAAAAAAACATACACTATAAATTAATATATACTATACTAGAAATTAATATATACTATACTAGAAATTAATAAAAAAACATACACTAGAAATATAAAAAAGATACAAAAAATACTAGTAATAATTCTATCTATCTATTACAAAAAACATACTAGTAATACAAGTAATAATTCTATCTATCTATTACAAAAAAGATACTAGTAATACAAAAAAACATACACTAGAAATACTAGTAATACAAAAAATATACAAAAAAAAACAAAAAATGGCCGGCGGGGTGCCGTCCGGGCTCGCCGGTCGTGGGGCGCCGCCCGGGCTCACTGGGGGGATGGAGGCAGCGCGTGGGCGGTCGCGGGGCGCCGCTCGCGCTCGCTGGGGCCAAGGACGGAGAGGAGGCAGAGCGCGCGGTGGGGGGAGGGATTACCTCCCACAGTAGCGGGGCGGACGAGCGCACGTCTCGAGAGGCGGCAGCGCGGCGCGGCAACACGGCGGGGTACGCGGACGGGCGGAGAGGCGCGACGAGGTATTTCGGCAGCCTGGCGGCGTAGTGCTACTCCTCGCTCTGGTCGATGGATTCGACCGGGGAAGAAGGCGGCGCATTAAATACCCCAAGCCTTTAGTCCCGGTACGTGGCTGAAACCGGGACTAAAGGGGGGTCTTTAGTCTCGGTTCCAGCCACGCACCGGGACTAAAGGCTTTGGATGCCTTTTCGCCTGCAGAGCCTTTAGTCCCAGATGGTGTTCTGGGCCGGGACTAAAGGCCCAAATTTGCGCACGCTGGGCCTAAGTTGGCGTCTGTTTTTTCAAATATTACAATTTGTAACTATTAGATTTTTTAAACATTTGAATTATACAGTTTTTGCATACTTATGAATTTGAGAAAATTTTCAACATGATTTTTTTTTGAATTTGAGTAAGTAATCCAAATCTATTTTCTGTTTTATAAAATAATTATTCTAACTAGTGAAACTAATAACCATTTTGCCATTTCCAATTTAAAAATGCATTAACTATTATATTTTGCATATTTTTGAATCTCACTAAATTTTTAACATAAAAAGTGCTTGAATTTGAATCAAAGATTCAAATCCATTTTCTATTTTATAAAATAATTATTCTAACTAGTCAAACTATTAACCATTTTGCCATTTTCATGTGATTCCGACGCTCGGGTGGTCTTCCTCCGGCGAAACCCTAGACCGGTGGCCTCGGATCGTCTACCCCTGTAGCTTTCTCCGTACGAGGGTAGCCCCTTTAGGGTTTAGGGTTTAGGCTTCCCTCCTCTGACTTTCCGCCATTTCTCACTATATATATGTAGGCTTGGTCGTTGCCATAGCACATCTAGACTCATATCTGCCGCCTCTCTCCACTCTATCCCATGGCTTTCACCATACCTCTAACCCCAGGGAGGCGGAGATGGAGTCTTTCACGGGCTAGCAGGAAAATATTTTCCGAGGCGAAACTTCCGAAGATGCCATAGGGCGTGTGCACCAAGGGCATCTTCGAGAAATTCCGCCACGGGAGATTTCCCAACCCTTTCCTCCATCCATGGGGATGAAACTCTCCATCCATGTTGGCTTGTTGAGTTGCTTGCCATGGCGTATCGATGCTCCTTTTATAGGCACGGCGCCGCTTCTACTTTGTCTTCTTCCTCCGACAGGGCGTCGTGCGCTACATGCTTTATCTCATCGAGCAGTGTGTCCACCCACGCGTCCTTATCCTACCGACAGCTTTAGTCCCGGTTTGAGCCTCCACCCGGTACTAAAGGTTACCCACGTGTCCTTATCCCACCGACAATTTTGTTAGATGACACAAAAACCACATTTAGTCCCGGTTGCACCCACCAGCCGGTACTAAAGGTTAGCCACCCCCAGATAAGGCCCTCCCAGATAAGCCTCCCCCAGATAAGGCCCCCCATCTTTTGTCCCGGTTTGAGCCCCCACCCGGGATGAAAGTTTCCTGCGCCACTGCGTTCCCGCGCTTTCCACCGGTTCCCACCTCTGTCTTCCCGCCATTTTTTCAGTATATATATGTACGCTTGGCCTCCATTTACATATAACATCTAGACTCATCATTCTCTTCCCATGGATTCCATCGTATATCTAACCACCCGGGAGGCGGAGGCGCTTTGCGCCTCGAACTACCCCTGCCCACCGGGCTACCGCGTCCCCACCGGCTGGATGCTGAGTGCCGGAGGCGTGCCGGTCCCTCCTGTCCCTCTAGGTGTGGAGCGACGGATGGCCATCACGAACCACTACTACCTCGAGCTCACGCCAGAGTAGCGGAGGAATCCCAACTGGCATCCCGACTATTTCCCGACTTGGGAAGCCTTCTTCATCAATCGGCATGAGAGGGTGCTCGCCAGGCATGAGGAGGATGGCCCACCTCCTTCGAACTTCAACGAGGCCGGCCGTCGGCTGTGGTGGTGCGGCCGGACTCTCTAGAGTGTCATGGCCTACAACACGACCGACAATAACCCCCATCTGCGGTACCCTCAAATCCAGCCCACGCGTGCCCAACCTTCAAGGTTCGACTATGGCGACCCCGACGATGACAGCGATGACGGCGCCGGTGACTACGACGACTACAGTGGCGCGTATTACAGGGCTAGGCAGGACCATGACTGAATCACTCCAACCATTAGGCATGTTTCTTAATTTTCAATTGTGCTATGTATCCTTAGTGTTTGTGGGTTCCTTCTCTTGTGATGGTTCCTTCTCTTTGTGTGATCACCTACCACGGCTCAGAACGTCTAGTTTGATTGAGCAAGATGTATTACATGAAAGGGGACCTTTATGTCTCAAATAAAAGGTTTAATACATTACATAGATTTATGTCTCAAATAAAAGGTTTAATTACATAGATTTATGTCTCAAATAAAAGGTTTAATACATTATTACACATCACCAACATCTAGTGTTGTGGTGTTCTTCTGCACCATAGCCATGGAGAATCTTCATCATTTAACAGGATGCTTGGGTCAGTTTTCACTTTGAAGGGCGGAATTTCATGAAACTTATTGTAATCTTCTGACATGTCTGTCTTATCATCCACTCCCACGATGTTTCTTTTCCCTGAAAGAACTATGTGGCGCTTTGGCTCATCGTATTCTGTACTCTTTTGCTTATCTTTCCTTTTTCTCGGTTTGGTAGACATGTCCTTCACATAGAAAACCTGAGCCACATCGTTGGCTAGGACGAATGGTTCATCCATGTACGCAAGATTGTTGAGATCCACTGTTGTCATGTCGTACTTTTCGTCTACATGTACCCCGCCTCCTGTCAGCTTGACCCATTTGCACCGAAACAAAGGGACCTTAAAAGTAGGTCCATAGTCAAGTTCCCATATCTCCTCTATGTATCCATAATATGTGTCAATCTGCCCATTGTCATCTGTTGCATCAAAGCGGACACCACTGTTTTGGTTGGTGCTCTTTTTATCTTGGGCGATCGTGTAAAATGTATTCCCATTTATCTCGTACCCTTGGAAAGTACATATAATCGAAGATGGTAACCTGGCCAACGAGTACAACTCATCTCCAACAGTGGTGTTATTCATGAGATGTGTCTGCAACCAATTGCCAAAATACTTCTCGTGTTCCCCTTTAATCAAGGTTTTAGGCTTCCCCGGGTTTTTAGAGCGTAGAATATTCTTGTGTTTCTCGATATACGGAGCCACCACGGTGGAACTGTGTAGAACTGTGTAGTGTTCTTGAGTGAAAGAATGCCCGTCCCTACATACCATTGATTTCCTTCCTAGTGTGCCTTTTCCAGTCATCCTCCCCTCATACCGAGATTCAGGAACACCAATCGGCTTAAGGTCAGGAAGAAAGTCAACACAAAACTCAATGACCTCCTATGTTCCATAGCCCTTGGAGATGCTTCCTTCTGGCCTAGCATGGTTATGAACATATTTCTTTAAGACTCCCATGAACCTCTCGAAGGGGGACATATTGTGTAGAAACACAGGACCGAGAATTCTAATCTCTTCGACTAGGTGAACTAGGAGGTGCGTCATAATATTGAAGAAGGATGGCGGGAACAACAACTCGAAGCTGACAAAACATTGGACCACATCAATCTGTAACCCTGATAGACTTTCTCGATTGATTACCTTCTGAGAAATTGCATTGAGGAATGCACATACCTTCATAATGGCTAGTCGAACATTTTCTGGTAGAATTCCCCTCAATGCAACCGGAAGCAATTACGTCATAAGCACATGGCAGTCATGAGACTTTAGGTTTTGAAATATTTTCTCTTTCATATTTACTATTCCCTTTATATTCGACGAGAAGCCAGACGGGACCTTGATACTGAAAAGGACTTCAAAAAAGATTACCTTCTCTTCTTTGGTAAGAGCGTAGCTGGCAAGCCATTGAAACTGCCCTGGATGCTTGCCGTCTCGTCCTTTATGATGTTGCTGGTCCTCCCGTGCTTCCGGGGTATATTTTGACTTCCCATACAAGCCCAGGAAGCCTAGAATATTCATGCAAAGATTCTTCGTCAGGTGCATCACGTCGATTGCAGAGCGGACCTCATGCACTTTCCAATAGGGTAGCTCCCAAAATATAGATTTCTTCTTCCACATGGGTGCGTGTCCGGTAATGGGGTCTTTTGGAACAGGTTGTCCTCCAGGACCCTTTCCAAAGATTACATCCAAATCCTTGACCATACCAAATACATCAGCACCACTACGGGGGATAGGCTTCGTCCGGGTTTCTGCCTTGCCATTGAAATGCTTGCCTTTCTTCTTTAAGGGATGACTGGGCGGAAGAAAACGACTATTGTACGGGTACACATTCTTTCTACATTTATCCAGATATATACTTTCAGTCTCATCTAAACAGTGCGTGCATGCATTGTATCCTTTGTTCGTCTGTCCTGAAATGTTACTAAGAGCAGGCCAATCATTGATGGTTACGAACAGCAACGCTTGTAGGTCAAATTCCTGCAGTTTGTGCTCATCCCACACGCGTACACCTGGTTTGGCCCACAACTGTAGAAGTTCATCAACTAATAGCCTTAGGTACACATCAATGTCGTTGCCGGGTTGCTTCGGGATTTGGATGAGCACTGGCATTATAATGAACTTCCGCTTCATGCACAACCAAGGAGGAAGGTTGTAGATACATAGAGTCACGGGCCAGGTGTTGTGACTGCAGTTCTGCTCCCCAAAAGGATTCATGCCATCGGTACTTAGACCAAACCATAAGTTCCTTGCGTCACCAGCAAAGTCCGAGAAGTCTCTCTCGATTTTTCTCCACTGTCGACCATCAGCAGGGTGCCTCAACATCCCGTCTTTCTTACGGTCTTCCATGTGCCATCGCAACAACTTGGCATGCTTTTTATTTCTGAACAAACGTTTCAACTGTGCTATTGTAGGAGCATACCACATCACCTTGGCAGGAACCCTCTTCCTGGGTTGCTCGCCCTCAACATCACCAGGGTCATCTTTTCTGATCTTATACCGCAATGCAGTGCATACCGGGCATTTATCTATATTCTCGTACTTCTCACCGCGGTAGAGGATGCAGTCATTAGGGCATACATGTATCTTCTGCACGTCTAATCTTAGAGGACAAACAAGTTTCTTTGCTTCGTACGTACTGGAGGGCAATTGGTTATTTTTTGGAAGTAGCTTCTTTATTATTACCAGCAACTTTTCAAATCCCGAGTCAGTCATACCGGTCTCTGCCTTCCACTTCAACAATTCCAGTGTGCTACCCAGCTTCTTCTGGCCATCTTCACAAGTTGGATACATCAATGTGTTGTGGTCCTGTAACATCTGCTCGAACTGCAACTTCTCCTTTTCTGTGTCGCAGTCTCGCCTTGCATCACTAATGACCCGACCAAAATCATCAACGGGCTCATCTGGTTCCCGTTCTTCATCCCCTTATTTTTCATTATCTTCAACTGCGGTATCATCGTATTCAGGGAACATAGATCGATAGTTGTCATCATCGTTCTCTTCTTCATCGCCGTCTTCCATCATAACCCCTCTTTCTCCGTGCTTGGTCCAAACATTATAGCCGGACATGAAACCGGACCGAAGCAGGTGGCTCTGAATGACTCTTGAAGAAGTGTGAGCCTTCTCATTCCGACATTCAACACATGGACAACACATAAAACCATCCCGCCGCTTGTTCGCCTCGGCCACAAGGCGAAAAGAACGCACGCCTTCTCTGTAAGCGTCAGAGCATCGGTCACCGTACATCCATGGGTGGCTCATCTGTATCATACAACCATGCATATATATCAAACGCAGTCACGATGCTTAAATTAGTACCGCGCAGTCAAAACGAGAAAATAGTTGCTAACCTTTTAGGACACTTCAAAACAAAGAGGAGAAACCTTAAGTGTCGCTCTGGCACCTCATATCATATTTTGTCTTGTGTGAACTCAAGTGGCATCACTCTAATAGGCATTTCACCGAACACCTCTAGTGCATATGAAGAAAAAAAGTTAGCACAAAGTTATACCCACCTCTCACATAGGAGAAAAACAGGAGAGAGTGGAGGGTTGGGTGCATATATATAGGTCCAGGCCATTAGTCCTGGTTTGAGATACAAATCGGGACTAAAGGTTCTGCCAGGAGCACGCGCGTCGGCCCAGACCCATTTGTCTCGGTTTGTATCTCAAACCGGGACTAATGGTTCCTTACAGACCGGGACATAGTGCCTCGGCCTCCTCGGACCATCTAGTTCGGACCAGCCGGGACCGGGACTAATGGCCCGAACCAAAAGCCCATTTTCTACTAGTGAAAAATGCGTCACTAAGATTCAGTGGGCTATAGATGATAGGTGCAACGTTATAGAACTCAAGACTGGTGCATACAATAGAACATAACTTTGCTTATTTGGGAATTTTGTTAAGCGCCTATTGAAAAAGTAAGAGTAAAACTTCAGACAGAAAATCACGTAATCAACTCTTACAGGTAAGTCTTCAAGGCAGCGGTGATAGCTGCAAGATGAAAAACATGGATGAGAAATCCAGTAGTAAAAAGGAATTAACTTGATATAAACAATTAATACCTTGTACTCGTAATCAACCGATGTAGGGACGCTATGCCGTTTGAATAATCCAATAAGGATTAGAGGAGACGATGGAAACATTAGGAATTGCGAGCCATAGGAAAAGGAGGAACGATGATGGCGCACTTAGGGATCTCGAGAGGAGAGGGACACCGGGCGAGGACGGATGCACGCGGGAGGCAAGGAGGAGGGGGCGCGCTTGACCGGCTTCGTTGGAGGATGCGTCCTCACCGCCACCGCCGCTCTAGGGTTCGGTAGGGGCTGCGACCAAGAGGGAGATGAGGCCAAAGGATGGGGCATCGGTCCGAGAAGATGTGTGCTCGACATGGCTGTATAACACGTATATGTAGCTGGGTTTAGTGAGATTTTCGGCCCAATTAACCAGAATAGACCGATTTGATGCCTAGAGAAGCTTCGCTCAGGGATATTCGGCCCACAATGGAACATAAGTTCATCTAACGGCCAGGAACATCCAAGAGGCGCGATCGGATGATCAGAAATTCCCAGGTCGTGACAGGCCTCCTCTTTATCTCAGTTTTAATATCCCTAATGGTCTTTACGAATAATTAAGCCATCATTAACGAATAATTATTATTTCATATATATAGCCTTGTATAAACCTGTAGGTATCCATATAGGTATGTAATCTGTGTGTTGTGGTGGGCCCGTTCTTTGCTTGGTGTATCCAGGAGTGTTTCAACTTTTTCGCCATGGGCATGTCCACAATGTTTTACGTCTGGTCTTAGCGTTGTTGTTACTCATCTAGCAGCGACACATAAGCCTGCGCAAGGTGACGCACAAAGCCTACCATCGCATCTCTTACGTGGTTGCAGCTGGCCAAAAATGTCGTGTCGTTCCGCCGCTGGTCTGATGCAGTGTATGGACTGATGGGCATGGTAGGTTTTGTTGTCTCTTTCAACCCTTCACTGGCTCGAGTACAAGAGAAATAAATAGGACCAAACAATTGAGCCGGCATGAGATATGGGATTTTATTTTATCTGATGAGATACGGGATATTTAATGGGTGGAGTGATTCACGGAGGCATACTTTAATTTGATAGGTTGGTCCGGTATTAGAACCGTTACCTTAATTACACTTTGACACAATTACCCTTTTCAAGTTTGTCTAGGGAAGAGCACCGAAGCAGTCCTCCTTGGACGTGCCGCTGGAGTTCGACGCGGTCGTGGACTCCGGCGCCTCCTTCACCTACCTCACCAAAGATCCATACACGAAGTAAGTGCATATGCTACACGGTAACACGGACCTAAACGATCCCACACAATTCGATTGGCTTCTGTAGTAGTACTAGTACACAAGTGATCTAGTATCTTTGCTGGGTGCATTGCAATTTGCAGCTGATGTCCAAGATTCAGGACCAAAGGGCCAACCTTAGCGCCTCTGTTCCGTTCGAGTATTGCCACGGGTTGAGGTACCGAACAAAATCAGTTGCAGAGTCTGCTTCAGCTGGAACTAACTTACTACTATCACTTGAGCTAACTGTCAAGTAAAATGCAGTCCCAACCAAACGGAAATTTACATACCGGATGTGAGCTTCTGGACCAAGGGAGGGGGCAAGTTCCCTGTCACGCGGCCTTTCTTCGTCGTCATGGCCGACGATCGCCACGGAAACGGCGCCGTCGTCGGCTACTGCTTGGCGATTCTAAAGAGCGAAACCGGCGTCAACGTCTTCGGCCGTATGCATGCATGCTGCTCTCTTCTTCCATGCTGTTAGCCTGTTATTACTACACTAGATTTCACTTTATTTTTCTCGCAGTGTATTTGTTGTGGTTTACTAATGACAAGAGCAATGCGCAGAGAACTTCATGACTGGACTGAAAGTCGTGTTCGATAGGGAGAGGTTCGTCCTGGGCTGGAGCAAGTTTGACTGTGAGTATACCAACGCACTCGATGGATTATTATACACATGCAGAAGAAAGATTGATCGTGATTTAAGGAGTGCTTACTGCAACAACACGAATGGTACTGTAGGTTATAGAGATGTGGAAATGGAGGATGTCGGGAGCGCTCCCACTGCCCCTGCGCCGGCAACTGCACCAGGGCCAGCAGCCACGGCATATGGCAGAACAATTTAGCTAAACGGCTCAAACTCTGCAGTGCTGCCCATGCCCAAGGGGGCCAAATCTGGTCATGATCCCAGATTTTTATTCCTTGCGCCACACATATATACTGACTATGAAGAATAAAGTGCACTTATGACACCTGTTTTTACCAAACTCAGTAGTACTTGCTCCGTTTCAAAATATGAGATGTTTTAACTTTGTAAAAGAAGTGTATTTAGACCCTTTTAATGTGTAGATTCACTTTAAACTTAGATGAACCTACATATTAAACGGGGTTTAGATATACTCCTTTCACAAAGCTAAAACATGTTATATTTTGAAACGGATGGAGTGGCTCATAATTTCTCGGGAGGAACTGACCTCATGTCTCAAGAGTTACACTTAGTAGCTTACCGCAACAGCAAACCAATCAACATGCCAAGCTATGTACGCTCCATCTGTCCGTAAACAAGTGTACTTTTAAGTTTTGTCCTAAGTCACTTTTTTAAGTTTGATCAATTTTACAGAATTTTTTAGCAACATTTATAGGATGAGCCAGCTATCTTCAGCACGAAAGCCCATTCTGTCTAAGGCAACTAGGCAATTCAGTCACAGGTTGCTCAGTTTCAGCGACAAATGAAACAAGTAGGAAATTTCTGCGCAGAGCAAGAGTGCACATATTTGAGCATCCCCTGATTTCATCAATGGCCTCTTTGGCAACAGTCACTGACAGACATCACACCTATTGGCATAAATACCATAAACCATTTTACTCTGAAACAAAGATGCTAGCAACTTTATGTTTTCGATGCAGACATTAAGCGGAAATTTTTGAGCATGACTACGGCGGGCTTACGCCGGCCTGAACCTTTTTATAACTCAAAGCTGATCAGTACAAGCTGTTTTTACAAATGAGACAGCGGGGAGGGAGAGAAAAGAGAGAGCTCAGGGTGGATCATAGCTGTTACACCAATAATTAAGCTTAGAGGAGGAGGAGGTAGAGTTACATCTGTTAGCCCAGAGCCGCACATCCTCAAGGCAATTACTAATTACAACCTGAAGTGGTTCATCCCTGGCCTTGAAGACCACAGCGTTGCGCCTCTTCTAGATGCTCCAAGCAATAGCAGTACCGACGGTTTTTTCTTCAAACGTGCGGGAGTGGACAGCATGTCGAGGACGTTGCTTGGAGAAATCGAGTTGCCATTAGCGGCGAAGAAGCTCCAGACCTCACGGGCACGATGGCATCGAGTGAGGAGATGATCAGTGTCCTCATCCAGGGGGCATGAGGGCAAGTCGCCAAGTTGGCCAGTCGATGACAGGAAACGTCGCATGTTAGTGTAGAGGCGGTGTTTGCTTGCAAGCCAAACAAAGATCTTGCATTTAAGGGGGGCGGCGCTCCTCCAGATGTTGTCCGCTTGAGCATCAATCTGCAGGTGCTTAAAAGAAGAAGAAGCGCCCATAAGGCGAGGGGTAAGTTGGCTACCAAGACCAAACTGGAAGGTAGAGACCACGCCAGCATTAAGCGGAAGTCAGGGTCTCATTCATTCAGACTAACAAAAGCAGAAAAGCTCACCACTTGACACAGATATAGCTACATCTATCGACCTTTGTAACCTCGACACCGCCCATTACACACTCTACCTACCACTACCAGCATACTCGTTTATTCACCCTGCCATCGATCTAGCAGTTGTCGTTGTCCCCGCCCGCTCCTGGCACCTCAGGACCTTTCAGGCGCGGATTGTTGGCGAAACTGCATACCACGGAAAAAAAAGAAACGTCATTACATTACGAAGTTGAATTTTCCAAACGGAGTATCTGTTACCTATACCTGGTCAGCGGGATGTTCTGGAACGCACCAGATCTTGGGATTGTTCCGCATAGATCATTGTACGAGAGATCTCTGCAACACAAAGGAGGGAAGAAATGGACATTCACTTTTGCAGGGATCTCTGCAACAGAAATGAGGGAGACTGAAAATATTTGAGGTTCAGCTATACTTACAGGATCATTAGATTTGACAGTCCAACCAATTCCCTTGGGATCGGCCCACTCAGTGTGTTGTTCTCCATTCGCCTACAAAAGCATCATCAATTCATCATGCAAACCACATAGCATTACAAGGGTATCCCTAAGAGCCAATGTGAGCGACGAGGATAAACGAGGACCATCAGCTTACAAGTATTTCAAGGACTGTAGTTCCCCAAGTGATGGAGGGATACGCCCTGAAAGTTTGTTGTTGTACAAGTCTAAGGCGATCAGATTCTTCAAATTACCGAGCTCGGCTGGGACCGTCCCTTGAATATTGTTAGCATGAATTTCCCTGTTCATACGCCAAAACCAATCAACAAAACTGCTCTTGGGATTTTTTTTCGTTGCCAAAAGGGAGCTTCAGAGTCAAGCAGCATATCTGTACATATTTTTTTTTTCCTGAAAGTAACAATATGCTTACCTAGTTTCCTTACACACAAAAATTCTTACCGAGTTCGTTACAACAACCGCATAAAAAGGTTATGCCATCGTGATGCCAGGAGCTAGAATAGAAAGGCGAGCAAATAGATGGCGGGTTTGGAGTGCTCACATGTACTCTAGCTGGTCCAGATTTCCAAGTTCGGGCGCAAGATGACCGGACAAGTTCTGAAAACAAAGATCTCTGCAGATGACCGGAGGCTTAAGAAATTAGACATATATTCAGGGACGGATCTGCATAGGGTCATGGGTGTACAGATGTACACCAAATTATTTGGCAAAAAAAACATGTGTGCGATGCATAATATGTGTGTATCGTGGATGTTCTAGTTTGAGCAAAACAATACTCCTTTCCTTATCGTAATTTTTTTTAGATTCACATGTATCTATACATTAAAACGTGTCTAGAATCTAGACAAATCTACGATATTTAATTCAGGACAGAGAGAACACATGACATCAAATCTTATGATTGTGTACTTTTTCTTTTCTAACTTTTGCAGAAATTTTGATGATTCTAGGAAGAAAGTATTGACTTTGCTCAGTTATAGATTAGCCAAAAAAATTGAACACCAAGTTCGAAAACTCGTGGATCTGTCCATACAAGACCTAAGCCGTTCCACAAAGAAAGAATTTGCTTGCTCACATTTCCAACCCGAGCCACATGCAAAACCCAAAACCTCAAATCCGAGCACATGAATCACTCACAGGCGGATGACGCGCTTGGTCTGATTGTCGCACTCGACATGGGTCCAGGCGCAGGGGTCGATGGAGGCCGTGCCCCAGTTATTCAATTCGCCGTTAGGGTCTTGCAGGCCGTTCTTCAGGGCGATGAGCGCGTCGCCGTCTTGGTTCGCCGCCAAGGGCGCCAGGAGTGCGACTGCTGCTAGCAGGAGGATCGCGGTGGCGGTGGGCAAGGATGGCAGGGTTCTGGGCGCCATGGCGGTGGGCTGGCTGGTGGCACGATGATCTGATTGATGAAGTGCAGGGGCAACGAAGGTTTTATAGAGGAGAAATTTTACAATGGTAGGAGTAAATCGTAACCTTCCAATATGTCATCACGGTCATTAATTGGTAGAACAAAGAACAAAATGGAAGAAGTATCAAAGGGAAAGAAACAATACATAGAAGGAAGGAAACCCCTCCGAGGCAATCAACATATTGAAGGAAGAAACCTCTCCAAGGCAATCAATCACACCCGAGATTTCTGTCATCGTTTTCATTTTGACCGGATCTGATCATTTTTCGACATATATCCATTATTATCATTAAAAGATTGAATCGCACTAATGGAGGCATATATTGCATGATTGACCACGATCTGTTCCCTTTGAAGTTCTTTGCAAAGGAACTATTTGGGTGTAGGTTCATAAACCAACTTTATCAAACATCTCAATAAAGATATAATAACTTATTGTGAAAGTTCCTCACATATTAAAATCCAGTTTGTTTTAAGCTACTGTAAATTTAAAGTCAAGCACTATTGCCAGATATTTAGTTGCCAGTTAATATCATGTCTTGCATATTTTGCAAACTATTTTTGTGTGTGGAAACTATTTGATATGACTATGAACATCCAAGTGCACATGGCTGACATTTTAACTCGGTACTCCCTCCATTCGCAATTACCTCGTGTCCTAGATATAATCAAAATCAAACTTTGTAAACTTTGACAATATATAAGAAAAAATATCAATATCAATAATGTGAAATCTATTGTATTAGAATTGTCATTAACTATATTTTTTATATTATATGCATTTCGAATTGAATGTTGATATGTTTCCTTATATACTCTTGGTCAAACTTTGCAAAGTTTGACTCTAAATAAACCCAAACATGAGGTAATTGTGAATGAAGGGTGTAGTATTATATGATTGTTGTTAGTTTTAGGAGGATATGTGACCATTCAGTACCAAAGAATGTGTTGACTAGTGGCATTTTTTAATGAACATGGGTTTTTGGTCATAGATCTATGACCATTTTATACCAAATAATCGCAAGGCATTTAGAGAGTATGAACCCTGAATAATTACGACCGTTTTTGTTAGGAAGGTCATATTTCCTATCATGAAATGGTCATAGATGGATATCACTACTTTAGGGCCTTGTATTTAGCTGATTACAACCATTTTAAGTGGTCATGACTACTAATGTACGATGCCTTAAAATGACCGGTCAGCCACCTACGCAATTCCGCCTACATGTCGTGCCCATGTGTTAAAGGAAAAGAAACAATACATACAAGGAAGGAAACCCCTCCGAGGCAATCAACATATTGGAGAAAGAAACCTCTCCGAGGCAATTGATCGCCCATATTTCTATCATCATTTTAGTTTCGACCCGATCTATCATCATTTTTCGATAAATATCGATTATTATTGATTAAAGACCGAATCGCACTAAGATGCATTGCATGATTGGGCATGACTTGTTCCCCTAGAAGTTCTTGCAGAGAAACTATTTCGGTGCATATTCACAAACAAACTTCAGTAAACATCTCAAATAAAATGATAGTAGCAACTTATTGTGAAATTCGATGACATATTCAAGTCCAATTTTGTAAAGCTATTCTGAATTTAAAGTTAGACACTATTGCGAGATATTTATCATATGGCTGGGTTTAGGTTTCCCTCACGTTAGGGTTTTGGGTTCTCTCGACGGTGACGCCGACGTAGAGTGATCTAATCTTCGATCCCTGTTGTTGTACCGACGATGCCTCTCGGGCTGATCAAGGGGAGTCTCGCACTCCTGCCCAACCTTCGAAGAGACACTCGTGTGTTTAGCGGCTAGGGTTTCCTGCATCCTTCTATGTTCGATTTTGGATTAGATCTGATGGAGTCCAGGCATGGTGACGTGGCAGCCATGATGGCCAAGTTGGGGCTGAAAGACGAGGATCTCGATGACACTGTGTTCGAGGAGCAAGTGCTGCAACCTGAATAGGAGGATACATGCTGGATGGCTGTGGCTCGGGTTCATACCGAGACGGTGTTCAGCCACTACCGGTTCTTTAAGAACATGAGATTGGTGTGGGAATTGGCGAAGGAAGTAAAGATTCGAGTTATAGAGGATAATTTGTTCATCTTAAAGTTTTCTTGCCTAGGTGATTAGGAAAAAGTCATGGATGGAGGACCTTGGGTTTTCAGAGGCGAGAGCTTACTGATTGCGCCATATGATGGATTCACAAAACCCTCATCAATTGAATTGAACTCTGTTCTTATGTGGATTCAGATTATTCATGACCTACTTGATGGCTATAAGGGTATGGTGAAGACTCTCTCTCTCTTTCAAAGTTGGATAATATGTAGCGATAGAACCAGCTTCATGGACTTTGTGGGTAGTTATTACAAGGTCTGAGTTAAGATAGATGTAAGGAAATAGCTCAAGAGGGTTGTATCAATCATCTGACCAAGTATGAGAGAGCTATTTCTGATTAAATATGAGCACCCTCCATATTGGTGCTCGGTGTGGTATGGTGTCCACCCAGAATCTGCCTAGGTTTTTAAAGATCTAAAAGCAAGCTATAGCTGCAGGCCGAGAGGAAGGACTACAGGTCGTGGTGGTGGTCGTTCTGGTCGTGGTGGTGGTCGCTTTGGTGGTAGAAAGGGACATGGTGAATATAACTCCAATGAATGGGAGGATCCAGATGATCTAAAGATACATCAAGCGAGGATGATCGTATGCTCCAACACTCAGACCGTAAGCGGAGTAATGATGCCCAGGACCAGCTAACCCTTGAGGATACTAGGAAACCAACTGTTAAAGATCTAGTAAACCAGTTTCAAGTACCTCCGAGTGTATATGTACCACCAAGTCCTACTTTTGTCTGTGATTCTAAGAGGATGAAAGGTGTTGGTATTGTCAGTAAAATAAGCAATTGATACAAAAAAATGCCAAAGCGGTGGGCGCCGGGGCAGAGTTTCGCTAGGCACACTGAGTCTTTTGAGTTTGAACTACCTAGGAGGGACCCTCAGATAGTTCGTGAGATTACGACTTTAATTCAGTCAGATTCCCACACTCGTGTCTTCCTTTGCGAGACTAGACAAGGGAAGGAGAGGATGAGGTCTTTTAGATCTCGTTTTGGTTTGAAAAGATTTGATGGTGTTGATAGTGATGGATTATCAAGAGGATTGATTTTGTATTGGCAAGAATCTCCCAACATTGAAGTGAAGGAAGTTACTACGAGGTATATTGATGTCTTAATCCATGACAATGATGATGTGCCTATTTGGAGGTTAACTTGTGTGTATAGGGAGCCTAGGGTTGAGCAACGCCACTTGATGTGGTCAACCCTGGCCAATTTATACACCCAGAATAATTTACCTACGCTAGTAGTAGGTGATTTCAATGAACGCATGTGAAGCTTTGAGCATTTTTCAATTCTCCAAGAGCTAAATCCCAAATGAGAGCCTTCGGAGATGTCCTTGAGCTGTGCGGCCTTGTTGACTTAGGGTTCTCGAGAGTTCCATTCACATATGATAATAAAGGATTGGGTTCAGCTTATGTGAAAGTCCGCACTGACCGTGTTGTTTCTTCTAATGATTGGCGAAATATGTTCCCGCATAGCTCGGTTCATCATATTGTATCTCCATGCTCTGATCATGTTGTGTTATTTTTAAGGGGGGGGAGTAGAGGAGCCACATACAAATCGGAGGAAGTGCAAGAAGTTCGAGGTTATGTGGGAGTGGGATCATACGCTGCCAAGAGTTGTTCAGAACGCATGGGCGGAGGCCGGAGTTATTAATGATCTCGGAGATGTTGGCATTGCTCTTGGCAAGACTATGAACAAGTTGCATGCATGTAGTCGTGCTAAATTTGGTAGTGTCAAGCTTGAGTTACAAAAATCTAGAGAGCAACTTGACCAACTCATGCATATGAATGCTGATAAGAATGAGATTCGAGCGATGACAGACAAGATGAACGAGCTATTGTATCGCTAGAAAATGATGTGGCTCCAACGATCTCGTTTAACGTGGCTTAAGGAAGGGGACGGGAACACCAATAATTTTCATAGTAAGGTTGTTTGGAGGGCACGAAAAATAAGATTAGAAAACTCGTAGATGACAATGGTGTCTCCTATGACGATGAGGACACCCTAAAGCATATGGCTATGACATACTTTAAAAACGTATTTACTATTGATGACAGCCTTGATCCGTCTCATGTAGTTGATCTAATAAGCCAATATGTTGATGATGATGCCAATGTGAAGTTGTGTGCGTAGTTCACTGATGATGAGCACTTAAAGCACCATGACCGGACGGCTTTCGTGTGTGCTTTTTTCAACGCAATTGGGGAGTTCTAAAGGAGAGCATTATGGGTGTGGTTAAGGAATTTTTCAGAACCGGAGTTATGCCGGAGGGAGCTAACACTACATCCATTGTGTTGATTCCAAAGGTCACAAACACCATCAAATTATCTGAATACCGGCCTATCAGCTTATGTAACTTTGTCTATAAGGTGGTGTCTAAATGTCTAGTGAAAAGATTGAAGCCGATATTGGATGACATTATTTATTCATCTCAGAGTGCTTCTGTTCTTGGTCGTCTTATCACTGACAATGCTCTAGTGGCCTTTGAATGTATTCACCATATCAAGCAGGAGAAGGACCCGACAAAAAATCTGTGCTTATAAACTCAATCTCTCTAAGGCATATGATAGGGTTGACTAAGTCTTTTTGAGGCGAGTGATGCAAAATATGGCTTTCTCTCACCAATTTGTCGAGTGGATAATGGTTTGTGTGACATCGGTGAGGTATTCTGTTAAATTCAATGGAACTCTCTTGGATTCATTTGTACCGTCCCGTGGGCTACAACAAGGTGACCCTTTATCCCTATTTTTATTCCTTTTATGGCTGATGGTTTGTCCGCTCTGCTGAATAAAAGAATTTTGGAAAATTCGTTGTCTCCTATAAAGTGTGCCGACATGCTCTTGGAGTCTCTCATTTATTATTTATTGATGACACGTTGCTATTTTTAAGGCCTCCAGGGAGGAGGCGATTTATGTTAATCCTGCTTTGGAGGTTTATGCGTCTTCCACTGGCCAAATGAAAACCCCCTCAAAATGCTCACTTCTATTTGGTGAGGCATGTCTGAACTTGGTTGAAGTGGAGATTAGAGATGCTCTTGGAGCTACCGTTGAGGCCTTTGATGAAAAGTACCTAGTCCTACCAACACCATATGGGCGCATATCGAGAGAAAACTTTAGAACTTGCAAGCTCAGTTAACCAAAAGGTTATTGATGTGGGGCAACGACAACTTATCCCAGGCTGGGAGATAAATGTTCATTAAGGCGGTTGCATAAGTCCTGCATGTTTATATTATGTCTATCTTCAAGCTTCCTGTTTTTCGTTTGTGATGATTTGACGAGGATGGTGAGGAATTGTTATTGGGAAGAAAAATATGGGAAGAGGAAAACCCATTGGAGATCTTGCAAAAAGCTACAGAGACCAAAGAGACAAGGGGGTCTAGGTTTTCGAGATTTTCATGTCTTCAACCAAGCGTTGCTTGCACGCCATGCCTAGAGACTAATTTTCAAACTAGATAGCCTAAGTGCTAGGGTCTTAAAAGCTAAATATTATCCTAATAGGCGTCTATAGGACATAGTTTTCACTAGTAATGTGTCATCAACTGGGCAAGCTATTTCTTATGGCCTAGGACTCTTGAAGAAGGGAATTGTCTGGCATGTTGGTAATGGACAGAATATTCGCATATGGCGAGATCCTTGGATTCCAAGACCAATGACATTCAGACCAGTCTCAAGGAAGGAGAGATGCAGATTGCGCTACATCCATGAACTCTTTGATCAGCATGGTAACTAGAGGGTAGAAGTCTTGCGGTAGTACTTTATCCGGGCTGATGTTATTGAGATTTTGAAGATTAAACCATCTGGTCGTTTGGATGAAGATAACCTGGATTGGGCTTTAAACAAGTATGGTTTATTTATAGTACGTAGTGCCTACTAGTTTGCGATGGACGATAAATGGAGTGATGAAACCGAATCATCTAATTCTAGTCCAGATGGAATGAGGATGGTGTGGGATGTAGTGTGGAAATCAAATGTTCCACCCAAAGTCTAGCACTTCGCTTGGCATTTGGCTGTAGATGCCCTACCCACTTGGAAAAATAAGCACAAACACAATTCAGAAATAACTGATCGATGTCCTATTTGTGGGGTAGAGCCTGAGGATAACTTTCATCCATTCATTCACTGCACCTTTACTAAGATTCTTTGGCAATGCATGTCGGAAGTCTGGACATTACCCCTGCCCACTACAATTGTATATACTAGACCGGATTCGTTATTGAACCTAGTAAGTGGCTTGCCTAGTGACTCTATCAACATCGTATTGATGATTCTATGGCGTATTTGGCATATAAGTAATGAAGTCATACATGATAATCCCGCGCCTCCGGATGATGTTTCAAACAGGTTCTTGATTAGCTATTTGGAGTCTTTGGTTCAAATCGAAACTTACCCTAAAGAAGATATATTGAAGGGCAAGTTTATCCTTAACCGAGAAGCAAGGGAATTCCATCCTACTTGGGACATGAACATCCCAGATACTTTGCAATGGAGGCCTCCACCTCATGGTTGGCAAAAGCTTAATACTGATGGATCCTTTGTCAGTTCAGATAGCGCTGCTGCTGGTGCAGTCCATAGAGATGATATTGGAACCATCATTCTTTCATGTTGTTGGCTGATATATTGTAGGAGTGCTCTTGAAGTTGAGCTCCTGGCTGTTTGTGAAGATCTTTCATTTGTCCTACATTGGAGTAATTAATATGCCTTTGATGGTGGAGACAGATTGTTTGGAGATCATAAATGTCGTCGGATTGATAACAAGTACGTCATAGGGGGTCCTGGAGGCATTGAGAAAGGTTGGGAGTGAGACGTACGGTGTTCTGGGGATTGTGAGCACAAGTTTACCCAGTTTCAAATCCGACAGCGGTGATCGGATCCTACTCCTGCTAGCAACCCAGTAATATATCGACAAAGCCGGATGTTACGGCGGATTACAAGAGAGGTTTCCCCCATGCGAGTAGGTTGATTGATTGCCCTAAAGGCTTACCCTTAGGACGGCTTATATAGTCATCCGTTCTAGGGTTTACAAGAGAGACCTATCCGGCTATGATACTGAGTCGGTACAAAATACATCTTGGACTACAAAAATACTGCAGGCCACCGTGACTCCATATTCTTTTCCTGACTAGGTCACCGTGAAGCAAAGCTCTAACCCATAAGTGGGCCACCCTGGTCAGTGAGTACCTGTGGGTATACCCGGAAAGTATATCCCAACAGTAGCCCCGGAAGTCTCCAAGATCCAAAGTCAGATTAGTCTTCTAGCTTGATGATTTTTCGGCTTGCAGAATCTTGAAGGGTTACCAAAAACTTGAAACAAAGTGTAGGATTCTGAGTCATGCCTAAGTCAGATATGACGATTTGTAATTGCCATCTCCATGCCCATTTCAAAACTGAGCTAGAAATGAGTGAGTCACGTCTCTAAACAACTTTTCAGGTCTCGTCACGCCAGCGCAACGCATGGAACTGTTAGACTGGCCGTTTGTGGGTCCCACAACGCATGGAATTGAGGCGCTATTTCAATGCAAGCACGGAGATGGAGGAGATGAAGGCTACACGAGTAAGTTGCCTTTCATGTTCCACGACCCGTGGCATTAATCAAGCACGGTTAGCGCAAATCTCGGGGCAAAAGTGATTTATAGGGGGAAATTTCCCTTTATTCTTCATTCTTCTCGCTGTAGCGTCTCTTCTCTTTGTGCCTCTTCGATCTCTCCCGCTTCCCCTCCTCATACACCAAAGAAACACATCACCGCCAATCCTAGAACACCGGCCAGATGGCTGATCCCTCATATGTTGCGGGTGTGGCGACATCGTCGTCATCGACGATGGAGGACAGGAACTATCGGGGGATCTGTGTCCCCTGCATCAAGGATGGTGAGAAACTCTAGACCATGGAGGACGAAGGCTACATCCACACCGGCGCATGGCGGAGCAGCCTCGACGAACCAACTCCTCACCACGCAAGGAAGAGCGTGTCCACTTCACGACGCATGTCGACCATGGGCTCAACTTCCCGCCATCAGAAATCTTCTGTGAGGTGCTCCGACATTACAATGTTCAGCTTCACAATCTTCCTCCCTATTCGTTGCTAGATCTTAGTGCCCATGTAGATCTTAGCGAGGGGTTTCTTGGGATCAAACTGAGTCTCACTCTTTTCCGGTACTACTATGGTACCCGGAAGAATTCCATCAGTGCTGGTGTGCCATACATTACCGGCACTCTTATCTTAGTCCTTAGGAGAGACTGAGTCTACCCTAGGATTTTAGTTAGTGAGTATGTAAATAAGTGGTCGACAATGTTCTACTACTGTAAGGACATGCCGACTCACGACAAGATGGAAGGTCTTTCGGTTTTCATCGATGGTGCTGCAGGCCACAAAGATTCATGGGACGTAGAGCTGTCAGAACTTACTAGGAACTTGATCCTTGCTAAGAGGCAGATTGAGTTCCTGATGAAGAATAGGTTCCTGAGGGGCTCCGACTTGATTCACTGTTGGTTGGATCATCGGATCCAGCCTCTGCATCATCACAGCGACCGGCCCATGCATACGGTTGCCGCTGATAAGAAGGACAACATGAGGGTAAATCCGTTGCGGATTCTCGCAAAGGATTACAAGACATGGATGCATTTTTTAATCAAGGAGCGCGTGAACAAGAAAGTTCCTGAGGTCTCCATGTTGATGTTTACAGTCGAGAATCCTCTGACTCTGGTAAGTATTTCGACTCTAGTTATCTTTTCATCACTTCGTCGTCCAAGATTATATTAAACTGAGATTCTTCTTTCGACTCTCAGCTTGATCAACTCCCCGAGTCGGAGTCAGACCAGCTAGAGGGTTATCCTCCCGATGACTCGGAAGCAACGGAGGATGATGAAGCAGATGATGTTCCAGTCTTGGATTCAAAGAAGCGCAAGGATGTAGTTATTACGCTAGCGCACAAGTGTTGATAGTAGTCAAGAGGTTAGTACTTCTCCCGAGTATTGTACTTTGCATGTATACATTCTGAGTCTTGACTAACATTTTGTTTTGTGAGTCAGAGCTAAACTAGTTCTAAAGGGAAAGCAGAAGCCAGAAGGCAAGCTAACCAAGCACCTGCGCTAGCAGAAGCTTGTGTTATTACCGGTAGTGCCACAACCAACTCCAACCACCACTATGTCCTCAGCACCGGAGGATATTCCTTCTCCACGCGCTAGTAACATTGAAGTTTTCGTCGAAGAGCCAAAGAACTCATAGCCCGACGCCACCACTGGCAGCTTGGAAGTTGATAAGGGTGAACCCAATACGGGTAATGATCCCATGGATAGCTCTTTAAGAAAATGGTGAAATTCTCTAGCTCCACTTGACGAGGGTTTAACTCATCAATGCCCATTGTTATGGACTTGGGTTTTGGAGAACGAGGGAGCGCTGGAGACATCTATCGGCTAGCAAACAAGCACACAGGGGACAAAGATTTACCCAGGTTCAGGCCTCGTAGAGGTCCCTACTTCTGCTTGTCTGCTCGTGGAATTATTGAAGGAATCGAAAGTTACAATGGTGCGCAGATGCAATCTGGCGAGGGTTGTGGAAACTAGGGTTGCGTGTGTCCTCCTCGCCGCCCCCTCCTAGCCTTTATATAGATAGGCTAGGTCCCGGGTAGCAGGTTGAGTCGGTTACAAGTTAGGGTTTTCCCCTTCAAGCTTTCTATCTTTAACTTCTTCTTGTCCTTCAAGCAATCGAGAGTCCGCAGGTTACTCCAGTCCTTCGTTTGGGCCTTGGCGACACCGTGGGCCTGTACGTACTTAGACCGTATATACCAAACTCGAGTACCTATAGGGTATACCCATGTCAGTAGTCCCCCGAGTGTCCAGTGGAATCGCAGATTCGACTGGGGATTTTTTGAAGTCTTTCGAGTGCCTTAACGAGTGTATTCAACTGCTTTATTTGTGTCATAGGGATTATTGATGTACGTGCCTGATATAACCGAAGTATCGGTATCAGTTAACCACCTTAGGGTGAAACAACACAATCTACTTGAACTCGAGTCCCCGGACTCGAATCCGGAAAAGTGCTGGTGTAATTCGACTCTGGCCACAGAGGTCTTACAGGACTCGAATTCCTGTTATATGGGTGTGAGCACTCGACGCGTCCGTCAAGGCATGTTCATCGTACCTGTAGGCACGGATATGTTTCTGGTAGTGCGCAGCAAATGCGTTGCCAGGCCTTATTCAGGTCTTACCTTCACGCTGTAAGCGCGGCATCCGAATTTTATCATCGCGGAGACGATTCGGGTGACCCAGGAGACGCAGTCTCTTTGTAGGGAAAAATTATGAGGCGGTTTCGCCATGAGTTTCGAGTGTGGATGTTATCAACACACATTTTTTTATATAAATAATCATAGGGTGCGCGACCAGCGCTCCCTATGGGAGTAGCCCCCAAGTGCCTGGTTGAGTCGAAGACTTAGGCAGGGACTAAAGAACTTTTGCGACTGTTGTCGTCTTTTGCTTGCTTGTTTCAGTCGAATTTGTTTCCGGCGCTCCCTATGGGAGTAACCCATATCCATAGTCGAACCGTATTTCGAGTGGTTGGGTTTGCCTTTTATTGTCCATGTTCCTGCAAAAAGAAAAGAAAAATCGTAGGGTGCGCGACCAGCGCTCCCTATGGGAGTAGCCCCCGAGTGCTTGGTGGAGTCGAAGACTCAAGAAAGGACTAAAGTAGTCGAAGTTTTCCGCTGTGTAGCTTTGATGACGTCAATGGTGATGCTTTTATGACCTCAGTTGCCCGCGTGAGCGAATTTGACAGGACGTGACGAGCAATGGGTCCTACTTTCTGACTTTGATTTGACTGGGCGTGCGTAATCTTTATTTTAACTGCGTCTCCTCGATTTCCGCGCGTAATGGGAGTAGTGGAGGGACGGTTCGCGTTTCCACCCCTCAACGTGTCCAGCACGATGTGTGCCACGCGTCCAATAGGGTTTTTCTGAGCCGTTGGATTGTATCTTCCAGGGGTTAAGTAGCGGCGCTGTGACGGTAATTTTCCCATCTGTTCTCATTCATCCTTGCTGCCATCACCATTGCCGCTGCTCCTCTGCTTTTCTCTACACTCGTTTCCTCCACTACGCTGGACCAGCTCCGCTCGTTTCCAAGCTACTTTCTTCGCTCGCATCGTCGTCGCGCAATGGGGAAGAAGAAGGGAGGCGCTGCTGCTGATTCCACGGCCACCGTTGCCATGGTGAAGAAGAAGGGTGGCTCCGCCGCTGCAGGCACCAGCACCGCCGCCGGCGTGAAGAAGAAGGTCCCAGGCACTCGCGTCACGAATGGTGCGTGGCGCCCCTCCATCATCAAGGCATCTGATCTCCGTCTTCTTCGCCAAGACAGAGTACTATCCGCCACAGTCACCGACGCGCGCATCCCCAGCGGTGAGACAATTCCTGCTCCCCCCACTGGTTTTTGAGTGATGTTTCTTGCATTCATCATTCGTGGTCTCTCCTTGCCCCTTCACCCTTTTTAGGGGTCTCCTTTGTTTCTACAGGCTTTAGCTCCATCAGCTGTCCCCGAATTCCATCCTCCATATCTCTTGCTTCATCACTCTCTACAAGTGCTGGCTCGGAATCGAGCCGCACTTCGGTCTCTTCAAGCGCCTCTTCAAACTGAAGCGCCAATCCGCATCTGGCTCTTTAGTCTACGATGTAGGTGGTTGCGGAATCCACGTCGATCCATCCGCCACCCACTTCGACAGCAAGCTCATGGCGTCCGTCCAAGGGTGGTGGGACAAATGGTTCTACATTAGCGATGAGAAAGCAAACGGTGAGCTCTTTGGACTCGCTCCCTTCGATCCCGCGACGCCATGCAGGAGGATGCGCTCTTGGAAGAACATAGTCATGCTGGGCGAATCCGCGGAGACAGATGCACTGTATAGGCGCGTCTGCGACCTTGAGAGTCGCATTGCCAAAGAGGAGGGAGGCTGCGCCCTCATCCACACTTGGTTGCGCCGTCGCATCTAGCCCCTGCAAGCCAGAGTCCACCCCATGTTTCAGTGGGCTTGCGCTGATGATGCCACTCGCGTGTCTACCGATGGCATGTACGCGAGTGAGGTAGACAAGAGGGTTCGACTGGTCACCAAGTACTCCGTCAAGGATGTACTTCCTTGTGAGCCAGTTGTTCCTCCATTTGATGTTGCGAACCCTCCTCCTGAGGTATAGTTGTGCTAAGCAGTAGCTGAATTTGTCGATTGCTTTTCTGTTGCTTACTTGCTTTTTGCTGAATTTTGTTGTCTACATGCAGGATTGGGCGGTGTCGCCTTGTATGCCCCCTCTTCCTGAGGGGATTATTCCTCGCGAAGCTTTGGAGGAGGACGAGTCAGAGTCGACTGTCCCTTCTGATGTGGAGGAGGAAGCCCCCGAGTCCGATAGTCTGGATACTCGCAAGCGTTCGTGCAGCGAGGATTCCGATGCGTCGTCTCCTTCGACTCTGGAAGGTACGGGCGTTGGTGCGGAGTCGCCAATTCCTGCCGTTCCTGTGAGTGCTGTGGCACCATCTTCTCGCAAGAAGATGCGATTGCCCAAGGACTCTTCGTCGGAGTCGGTGGAGGCCACATTTGACTTTGACAAGTTTGACTGGTAAGTTTTCTAGTTCACTTGTTCTTCTCTGTTTTGTCCTTGTTGGCTTGTCTCGAAGTTTGCCCTTTCTCAATGTGGGTTTTGTTTTGTAGTCAAGAGGCGTCGTCATCTTCTGGCGACGTCCAATTTTTGAAGGAATCAGGAGTCGCGACCTCAAGGGCCAAGAAAGAGGTCGAGCGCGCTCCTTCCCCTCCATTGGCGGCCCACTCCGGGCATAACTCTTCCAGTTCTCCTCATGCAGGGGAGCATCGAATGGTTGCTCGGATGATGGTACAGCAAACATCTTCGGAGTCATTGGATGACCATGTGAGTGTAGTTTTTTCTCTGTTGTTGTGTTGCAGTCGATGTTATCTATTTGCCTCTGATGGTTCCTTGTTGTACGATAGCTCCTTGTGAAGGAAGCCGCGCACTTGGCAGAACAAGTGATGGCGATGGGCCGCCAGCATGCAATGCTCGAGACGCGTCACCGCGTGGTTGAAAGTGAGTGTTCTACACTTATTCTTCTTCGTCTTCTCCTTTTGATATAGTCGACTGATAGTCAACTTTGTTTGTCGTGTAGCTGAACATAATGCCCTATTGCGTGACACCGCCACCTTGGAGAAGACACTTGCCGCGGCTGTGAAGGGCCGCGACGAGGCAATGGCAGCACGTGACGAGGCGCGGAAGCGTGAAGAGGATCTACATGCCTCCTTCGCGGCCAGGGAGAAGTTGTTCGAAGAACAACTGTTCTCAATCGCCAAGGCCCTCTCAGGTAATTTGCTTGTGTATATTGTTACCCTTCTCTGCTTCAAATGCTTTTGCCGGTGGCGCTGATGTTTTTGTCCATGTGTGGATTTATGTACAGATGCTGGTGATTTGAGCTTCGACCCGCAAGCCCTTCGTCGTGATGACGCTCTGGCAAGTGCGCTGTCAGCAATCGAAGACCGCAACACCGTCGTGCAGGACACGCTCTCCAAGGCTAAAAGCGTACTCAGTTGCCTTTGGGAGGAGCTGATGCCCAAGGCGGAGCTAGTCGAAAATATCGACGAGCTGGTGGAGTCACTCGCCGGAGGTGTGCCTTCTAGCTTCAAGAACTCCCTCCGCGCGGCCGGCGCATCCATGTCACTTGCCATGGTGCAGGCCCACGGAGTCGAGATCGATCCTGCCGCGGTGTCGAAGGCGATGCCTGTTAGCACGGACGGCCAGTAGGTAGTCTTCGCTCCCTTCACGGCTGCCTGTGGCAAATATGGGCATCATCTGATAAACACCGTTGCGAAGTACTCTGAGGAGCTCCAACGTGCCAAGAAGGCAGCGAAAGCTTTGGCATCAGGGGCTGGCGGAAAGTCAGTGGCGTCTGACACTGCCACGGACTTGATGAAGCCCCCAAAGTCGTCGAAGTCGAAGAAGCCAGTTGCTCCTTAGTTTGCTTTGTAATAGTTTATTTAGTTTATGTCCTTTTGTTTAAGAACATGCCTGATGGCGAGTGTATCTGTTGATACTTTTGCTAGTCTTGAATGCATCTGATCCTTTTGTCTTTGCGTTGATTTGGTCTTCTTATTTGCTTCTATCTTGACTTGTGGTAGGGTACACCAAGTGATCCTTTGAGGGAACCTCAGGACTCGCCGACTCTTGATGATACCGTGGCACCACCGCGCTCCAGGGTAGATGAGCTGTCCTTGCTTTCGCGACTGCGTGACCGCGTGAAGCAGCTGGAGCGTGAGTTGCCTGTGCTCCGCGGTAATGCGGATGTATGGAAGTCGAAGGCGGAAAAAGCCGCCGCCCGAGAGCAGTATCTGCTTGGCGAGGTGACGAAGTTGGGTGACCAATTCAAATGTTAGTTTGCTTGTTCTCGTATTTTTCTTATAGTTACTTGTAGTGGTACGTTGTACTCATGCTGCTGTTGCTGCTTTGTGTAGTTGTCAGCACGCGTCATCCGCAGGAGGAGAAGGATAAAATTGCCATTCGCCTGCATGACCTCACCCAGGAGCAACTACAAGAGAGTGGATACTTCTGGGTAGATCATGATCGTGCGACTGCGCTGGCGACCCTGCAGGATCGTGCGTCACGAGTGCTGCTCTTTCTGAAGAAGTCGCAGTCATGCTTGAAGAACATTTATCGGGCTATGTTTCCGCTGGATGATACTCCATCAAGCTTGCTGGCCCTCCTTGCCAAGTTTCAAGATCTGAGCGCTGTTCGCGAGTGCGTGAGGCAATAGTTTGTGGCTGGTGCCAAGGCCGCTCTATCAATGGTGCGACTGCACAGGCCTGACGTAGATGTTGCGGCAATTGCGTCTGGGCCGCCTGCACCACCAGCAGGTTCTGCTTGGAATATGGTGCCGCACTACCAGGAGGTGGATCGCCCAGCAGAAGAAATCGTCGAATTTTTTGAGGAACAAACCAACATTCTCCTGCTGTAGTAGTAGCCTAGTTTGTACCCTGCACATAAGTGTACTTGTGTTGTAAAGTTCGTATAATTGTTGTAAATAATTTATTGTCGAATGTGCATAAAGAGTTTTGTTAGAATGAAGTGCGTTGCACTATGCGAGTCCTTTTCGTTAGCCTGGTCATGTTTTATCTCAGTCCCTTGTCAACCTGTTAGGTACGTTGCAGCTGGGTTGAGGTTGTGTTTAAGGGTTTCGATTGATGTACCAGCTACTCAGGATATCACGTTTTGGTTCGAAGAATAGATGTGTATAGGGTGGCGCAGCCTCTGAGTAGATAAATCGAAAAAGTAAAGGAGAACACAGAGTTTTGGGGCACTTAACTTTTATTTATTCGAAGAACAGTGCGAGGTACAATGTGTGGCTGAGTAGCCTTATTTGCAATGTAAAAGTAAAACGACTAGGGGTAGAAGCATCACAGTTGTGCGATGTTCCAGGGGTTGGAGTATGTGACTCCTATCTCTAAATCTTTGAGGCGATAGGCGCCACCTGGGATTACTTCTGTAATCACGTACGGTCCTTCCCAGGGGGACTCGATCTTGAGATGCCCCTGCTACTTCAGTCGCAGGACCAGGTCGCCTTCGACGAAGGATCTGGGGCGAAGCCTCCTACTGTGGTAGTTGCGCAGGTTCTGCTGGTAGATCGTTGATCTTTCCGCGGTGATTTCCCTTGCTTCGTCAAGGAGGTCGATGGAATCTTCGAGTGCGGGGGATGACTCTTGTTTGCTGTAAGCGACCACGCGCGGCGCCTTGTACCGTACTTCGGCGAGTAGCACTGCCTCTGCTCCGTGCACCATAAAGAATGGCGTGTAGCCCGTGGCGCTGTTTGGAGTTGTACGTAGGCTCCAGAGTACGGATTGCAGTTCGTCTAGCCAGCAACCCGCGGCTTGTTCGAGTGGCCGGAGGAGTCGCTTCTTGATGCCGCTACAGACGAGCCCGTTTGCTTTTTCCACCTGACCGTTGTTCTGTGGATGCGCTACTGAAGCGTAGCTGATGTTGATCTCCAGGTTCTCGCATAATTCTTGGAACTCCTTGGATGTGAAGTTCGTCCCGTTGTCGGTGATGATGCTGTGTGGCACTCCAAAGCGGTAGACGATGGACTCGAAGAACTTAACTGCGTTGTGCCCTGATTGGTTGGTCACTAGTATGGCCTCAATCCACTTGGTGAATTTGTCGACTGCGACCAAGAGGTAGACGTAGCCTCCTCGCGAGGACCTTGGAAGTTTGCCGACCATGTCGAGCCCCCATTGCGTGAAGGGCCAGGCCAATGGGATTGGCCGTAGCTCTGCGCCCGGTGCGCGTGGCTTGTCCGCGAATCGCTGGCAAGCATTGCATTGTTGGACTATGTCCTTGGCGTCGCGCATGGCCATAGGCCAGTAGAATCCAGCTCGTAGAGCTTTGGCAACGAGGGCGCGACTACTGGCGTGGTGCCCGCAGGTCCCTTCATGGATGTCGAGGAAAACTGCTTTTCCATCGGCCATGGAGATGCATCGTTGGAGTACTCCTGTGATGCTGTGTTTATACAGTTCACCGTTGATAACAGCGAATGCCTTGGATCGCCGTGCAATGTGCCGTGCATCTGTCGGATCGTCTGGTAGCCTCTTGCTGAGGAGGTACGTGATGTACGGCTGTGTCCAGGATTGTTCAATCATCATGACGCTCAGTGGTCCCTCGACTCCGGTGTCCAGCTCCAAGTCATCGAGTGCCATTGGCTCATTGGGTGGTGTAGCCCCCGAGTCTGCTGCTGCGCTTGTTTTCTTCTCTACGGCCTTTGGCTTGATGGAGCGTTCGCAGATGCGCTCGAGAAATACCCCAGGTGGTATGGGGGCGCAGGTAGAGCCTATGTTGGCGAGTCCGTCCGCCTCTTCGTTGCTTTCACGGCCTATGTGCCGCAGCTCGCAACCATCGAAGTCTCCTTCGAGTGTGTCGTAGAGGTCGCGGTACGCGATCATGTTGTCGTTCAGTGCGTCACACTCATGCATTGTTTGGTTGACGACCAACTTGGAGTTGCCGTATATGATGAGCCGCTTGGCGCCGCAGGCTTTTTCCATCCTCATCTCGTGCAACAGGGCCTCGTATTCAGCCTCGTTATTTGAGGCTGTGAACTACATTCGCAGGATGTATTTCAGCTTATTCCCTTGAGGTGATGTCAGTATGACACCTGTGCCTGCTCCGTCTTTCTGCTTGTACCCATCGAAGTGCATTGTCGAGAGGTAGGACATATCTGGCTTGTCTGGGAGCTGGTTCTCCATCCAGTGCACGAGGAAGTCAGGGAGAACTTGCGACTTGATTACGTCGTGCTTTTCGTATGTGATGTCTCGTGGAGACATCTCTATTCCCCAAAGCGCGACTCGCCCCGTGGCGTCGGGGTTATTAAGGATATGTCCCAACGGGGTGTCGTTGACCACCACGATTGGGTGTTCCTGGAAGTAGTGGCGCAGTCGCCGGACGGTCATAAAGAAGCCGTACGCCAGCTTCTGGTAGTGCGGGTACCGCTGTTTTGTTGGCATGAGGACCTCGCTGAGGTAGTATACTAGGCGTTGTACGCCGTGGACCTTGTTTTCCTCAGCTCGCTCGACGACGAGCACTGTGCTGACCACCTGGTTGGTAGTGGAGATGTACAGCAATAGTGGTTCCCTTTCTCGTGGGGTCACCAACACTGGCGAAGTGGATAGCAAGCGCTTGAGGTCTTCGAATGCTTCTTGCGCTTCAGCGGTCCACTCGAATTTTTCAGTTTTGCGGAGGAGCTGGTAGAAGGGCAGTGCCTTTTTGCCCATTCGACTGATGAATCGACTGAGGGCCGCGATTCGTCCGGCCAGCTGCTGGACGCCCCTTATGTTTTTCGGCTTCTCCATGGCCAGTATGGCTTTTATCTTCTTCGGGTTCGCCTCGATCCCCCTCGCAGAGATGAGATACCCGAGTAGCTGCCCAGATGGTACGCCGAAGGCGCATTTGTCCGGGTTGAGCTTGATTCGGTAGCGGTCAAGATTGGCGAAGGTTTCGCGCAAATCGTCGATTAGAGAGGCTTCCTCCTTGGTCTTGATTACTATGTCGTCGACATAGACTTGGATGTTGCGACCTAGTTGTTCCTTGAGGCAAGCTTGCATGCACCGCTGGTAGGTGGCTCCCACGTTCTTTAGCCCGAAAGGCATTGTGTTGTAGTAGAACACACCAAAAGGCGTTGTAAACGCTGTTTTCTCTTGATCTTCCTCCTTCATTCGAATTTGATTATAGCCTGAGTAGGCGTCAAGGAAGCAGAGGCGCTCGCATCCCGCGGTGGAGTCGATGATCTGGTCGATCCGTGGCAATGGGAAGTGGTCCTTTCGGCAGTGCTTGTTCAGAGAGGTGAAGTCCACGCACATCCGCAGGATATCCGTGTCCTTTTTTGGTACCAGCACCGTGTTGGCGAGCCAAGTGCTTTCCTTGATCTCGCGTATGAATTTGGCCTCAAGGAGTCTGTTGATCTCCATTCCAACTGCCTGCGCTCGTGGCTCAGACAGTCACCAGATTGTTTGCTTGACTGGCCTTGCGTCAGGGTTAACGTTGAGTGCATGCTCGGCGAATTCCCTGGGAACTCCTAGCATGTCCGCAGGACACCAGGCGAAAATTTCCTAGTGCTCACGGAGGAATTCGACGAGCGCGAGTTCCTATGCGGGACTCAGGTTGTGGGCGATGAGGGCCGTCTTGGCGGGATCTGATGGGTGGACCTGCACTTTCTTTGTGTGCACAAATGAGTCGAAGGAGAGATCAGGTGAGCTTGGCCTGCTCAGGGGAGGCAAGCTGTTGTCTGTCGTCTCCTTCAGTCTCGCGAGTTCCTCCTGCATGCCAAAGGACTGGGAAATTATGTTGAATTCCCTATCGCAACTGTCAGATCGCTCGAAGCTCCCGTTGATCGTGATGACACCATTGGGACCTGGCATTTTCATCTGCAGGTAGGCGTAGTGGGGCACTGCCATGAACCTAGAGAACGCGACCCGCCCGATGATGCAGTGGTATTGTGAGGGCCAGTCGACGACCTCGAAGTCGATGCGCTCGCGCCGGAAGTTCTTCGGCATGCCGAAGATGACGTCGAGGTTGATTTTGCCCAGGGGGTATACGCCTTTCCCTGGGACGATGCCATGGAACGTTGTGTCCGATGCCTCCAGGCAGGTTAGAGGGATTCTCATTGCTCGCAAGGTACTCGCGAATATGAGGTTGATGCCGCTTCCGCCATCCATGAAGACGCAGCTCATGTCGAAGTCTCCAATTTGCGCCTCAAGTACGAGGGGGCAATGGCCTGGACAAGGTATCTGAGGCAGATGGTCGCACTTGTCGAAGGTGATGCATGACTCGCTTCCACTGAGGTACTCAGTGGTGGAGGGTGGCGAGTGCGTGGCCAAGTTGACTTGTCGAGCGATGGCCTTCTGCACCCTGTTGGAGGGGCGTCCCTTTTGGATCATCATGGTGCCCATGGCCCGTGGGTATGGTTCGCCTCCGTGGTGCTGGTCCAGTGCAGCTGCATTCGGTGGTGGTCCAGGTGGTGGTGGCGGTGCACCATGTTCCATGCGGATCCGTAGCCTCTTTCGACTGCATTGCGGTTCATCCGTACCAACCCCTCATGTAGCTTGAGGAACTCGCGGCAGTCCTTAAGGAGGTGGCTAGACTTCCTCTTGCCATCATGCTTGTCGATGTAGAAGTGCACCGTGCAAGGCCCGGACAGTTTGTCCTCGATGGAGTTCGCGGGTGCCTCATCGCGAGTGCGGCGTTGCCACACTTGCGTGGTTTTCCCGGAGTCGCGGTGTCCGCCGCTACGGTATCCGCTATTGCGGTTATCGTCACGCCTGTTGGCGTAGCCAGCTGCGACCATGTTGACGTCGTTGTGGTCATCGTAGATGCGCATGTAGACCGTCAAACTTGGGGTCCTGTAGACCGTCAAACTTCGGGTTCTCCGACGGGAGTTTAAACCCTTTAGGCATTCGCTTCTGCCTAATGGATCTGCTGAAGCATCTGGCGCCGTAGAGCTCCCCATCTTCTTCTTCCGTGTCAGTCGACCGAGCACGTCGTGCCCTTGATTTGTCTATCTTGCACTGCGTGAGGTCATCGCGCGCATCGTAGTCACGGTCGTGTCGCCGTGAGCGGCGGCGTCAAGACAGGTCGTGACTGTCATCGCTGGACGAGGGCGAGGAGTAGTGCTTTGCCCTTCTTCGGGTCTGGTGTTGGCTCCTTGTCGAGGGCCGCCTCGATTAATCCCAAGCCCGCGATCGTAGATCGGTGCATGGCGGTTCGGGGATCTCCAGCTGGCGGCTGGTTGTTAAGGAGGTACATGGTGGCCGCTGTCACCGCAGCCTATGGCGTCCTAGGGACCACGTTGCCCCGCGTGTCGACTGTCATAGAGCCGAAGTCGAGGACTTTTGCGGCTTCTATGCGTTTTTGCTCGGTGAGATGGGCCATCCGCGATTGCCTCTTCTTGGCGAGGTACTCATTGCCCCTTGAGGAGGATCCTCCGTAGGAGGAGAGCCCAGCACGACGAAGGCTTGATTCGTCCGCTGCCTTTTTACGCGCTTCGAGTTGCGCGATTGTCTGCAGTTGGCACTTGAATTCTTCCTTTAGGAGCCAGTGATAGCCCATCAGCAGTTCTTGCAGGGATCCGAAGGGTAGAGGGGCGCCTCGTAGGGCTTCACGGCAGCGATCCCATTCTTGCTTGTTGAGCTTGATCACGACGCGTTCGCCGGTTTGCTCATTGAGTATGCTCGGAGGTTTGGCTGCTCCTCCATTGTTGACGGGGGCGCGATTGCCACCATTACTATCGTTGCCACCATTGCCACTGTTCCCGGCGTTGGGTGGATCGGTGCCGTTACAGGGTTGCCACCGTTGTCTCGATTGGCAGAGGTATCGCCTGCGTTGATGACGGCGCACATGAAGTGATTGGGGAAGCTGTTGCTTCCACAACTCTCAGATCCGGAACCGTAGGTTCCATCTTCTGTGGCCAGATCGCTTAGATCAGAGTCGCGACTGCTGTCGCTGACCATGTTTTTGACTACTGCCGGGGCGTCTCGCTGAGGGTGCCGATCGATGGAGGGAACCATGATGCTGGGGCAATCGCCGGTGCTGTCGGTTGATCAGGCAGGCGAAGCGTGCCCATCTGACCAACTTGGAAGCGGAAGCTCCCGATCGGCAGGCTGATTCCGTCGCCCACGGACTCGAAGGTCGGGCGAGTGGCCGGCGTGTGGACGGTGAAGTCGAACGCGCCGAAGAGCTGGCGAATCTCCGTTGTTGCGGAGTTGTAGATTGCAGTTGATGGGGCCGAAGAAGCCGCAACATCAGCACTCCCAATTCCCACAGACGGCGCCAATTGACGAGGGTTTAACTCATCAATGTCCATTGTTATGGACTTGGGTTTTGGAGAAGGAGGGAGCGCTGGAGACATCTATCGGCTAGCAAACAAGCACACATGGGACAAAGATTTACCCAGGTTCAGGCCTCGTAGAGGTCTCTACTCCTGCTTGTCTGCTCGTGGAATTATTGAAGGAATCGAAAGTTATGATGGTGCACAGATGCAATCTGGCGAGGGTTGTGGAAACTAGGGTTGCGTGTGTCCTCCTCGCTGCCCCCTCCTAGCCTTTATATAGATAGGCTAGGTCCCGGGTAGCAGGTCGAGTCGGTTACAAGTTAGGGTTTTCCCCTTCAAGCTTTCTATCTTTAACTTCTTGTCCTTCAAGCAATCGAGAGTCCACATGTTACTCGAGTCCTTCGTTTGGGCCTTGGCGACACCGTGGGCCTGTACGTACTTAGACCATATATACCAAACTCGAGTACCTGTAGGGTATACCCATGTCACCACTACTTCCGGGTTATCGAGGAAGAAGAAAGAAGAGATTCTCAAGATGGCTCTGACCTACATCGAGAAGCAAATCTTATCCCTGGAAGAAGTGAGTCAGGAAGATGAAGATGTGAAATTGAAGGCCTCCTGGAGCAAATCCGTGTCAGTGACTAGAAGATCCATGGCGGAGAAATTCCAAAGAAGGAAGTGCCTCCAATATCTCTTGCTGAGAAGGTTTTCTGTAACACGAAAGCTGGATTGGAAAAGCTGCACTTGGAGCATGTTGTAGATATTTTGACTCCCATTACAGTATTTATATCTTATCCTCTAGCCCCTAAATATGAAGTAGGATAGAGATCAAAACATAGAATCTGAGTTAATGCTTATAGGATGCAAAAGAACGATGTACCCTCAAGGCTCATGTTGAAATTTAACTGAAGTGTAAATTTCAGCCCGAGTATGAGTAGATGGTTGACTCTAGTATCATCTTGACTTAGAGAAAGTTGTATCTTACAACTAGGAATTTTTGAAGAATATTTACAATAAGCACAAAGAAATCTAAGCTTTGCGTGTTGAAAATGCCAAGCTATAAGTTGAGAAGAATGAGGTAGAAGGTAAGCTTTTCCGACACTCAACCTCATATTTTGTTCCTAATCAAAAGTTCATTTGACTGATACTTTTTAATCCTTTGCAGGTTTGTTGAACCAATCGTGCAAGATGGTGGAGGAGGCCAAGAATTTTAAGGTCTTACAAATGGAAAATACTAAACTTCGCTAGGAGCTGGAAAAACTTAGGAATGATCACGAGAAATCCGTGAGCAATCTCCTGGATTCGAATAACCATGAGACCGAGAGGCTTGGAAAACAAGTGGCCCTCCGAGATAAAGAAATTTCTGAATTAAAGGCAGAAATCGATAGGCAGAAATATTTGGCCGAGGCCGGTTGAGAAGAGATGAAGACCTTGAGGGAGAACACACTCAATGGAATCATTCCATTATTGGTAATTTTAAGGCCTTGCCTTTTTCCTTGTTGCATTTTTGTGACTATTTATTAGATTTTTGACTTTGCTCTTTCACATAACCCCTCAACCTTTCGGATGCCTCCAGCTCCGAGTCCCACGCATCTCGCATTAAGTTGGTTGGAGATTTGGTTTATGACTTCTGCCAGATTCTAGATGAAGCTGGTGAAGCCGTAGATCTTTTCTACTTGGAGAAGATGCCAATTTTTGATATGAGGGATCTGAAGGAGATATGCCCTAGAGGCAAATAATAGATAGGTTTTTATTTTCATATCTCAATTAGTTTGTAATAGTTTCATATTGTGCTATAACTATATCAAGTGGAAACATTGGTACAAGTGTGGTATGAAACAAACCAAGTCCCTAGTAGCCTCTATTCATACTAGTTCGTTCGTCATGAGGATGATCTGGGTTTCAAGATCATGGGAATTTATGCCAACTGACAACAAGGTCATATCATTGGTGAATGGTGTGATGGACATTCCTCAAAGATTGCGACACGATCAAGTCATAGAGTTCATTGTTGCAATAGCTAAAAACACAGTCTCCTTCTCCTTAGACCGTGAGATCATATTACTCACTATTTCCCGAGGCTGCTTTGACTGCATCAAACATCACACGGTTAAATGTTGAACATAAAGGTGTACGTTGGGTATTCCAAAGAAACAATAGATGACATGTGACCTCAAGAGCGGTATTTGTTCACCCACGTGAGGGGTAAGATACATATGGCCGGCTTGGTGAGATTACATCTATAAATGTTGCAACATGTGACTAGGTCATGAGGATGTAATATCATGGTAACAAGTGAAACAAAACTTGTTGGTAACGAGATTGAACAAGGTATGAGATACCAATGATCGGATCTCAAACAAGTCGTATCAAAGAAACAAAGGGAATTAGACTCAATGTTTTATGGTTCAAATTACATCGTCATCATGGAATGCATAGGGGCCACATGGGCATCCCGGTCCCTATATTGATCATTAATATGGATCATGTATAGAGCATTCCCGAGCCGTGAGGGGTTACACTTAACGGTACGATGAGAGAGATCGTCCATAAGATGGAATCACGGTAGAGAAAGAGAAAACTGGAATTGTTCTGTGGAGAGATCCGAAGTTGTTCGGAGAAAGAATGAAGGAAAAAACTAAAAGGAGTTTTAGATAAATGGGAATTTAAATATGCGTTTATTATATGTTAATTGTGAATTAATATATTCTAAATAATATTTAAATTAAGACTTATAAAATCAACTTTTATATTAGGCCAAATCCCCGGAGGAAAATGGTCTAGGAGAAAAGCTACAGAAAAACGGAAAAGGGAAAACAGTTTAGGCCCACGCAGGCGGCGAATAGTAGCCACCGCGTGGGGGCGGATCGTAGCCAAACGGCCGGCGGCCTGGCCAGCTCGACCCCAGCCCATGCGGGCGCGCGGGGGAGCCAGCCTGGCCGGCAGGTCGTGGCCACTGCGGGCCCACCAGGGCGGATAAGTAGGCAGGAGCCCTAGCAGGGTGCTGAGGTGTCACTACAACAAATATGATTATCTGTGACGCACATTCAGTGACGATTCAATGAAAAATCGTCATGGTTTATGAAAAAACGTCACAATTTGGAAGAATCTCTGACGTATTTTGCTAAATCGTCACAGAATGAGCGTCATATATAATCACATTTGTTGTAGTGGTGGCTGGGCCACTACTAGGCCCACCCGGCCGGGAAGGTGCCAGCCCGAGCGGCTCCCGCTGCTAGGCCGTGGAGTGGGTGCGCCGGCCCACTCACGTCGGTTGCTGCTGCAGGCTGCCACAGGTATTGCTAGCTGCTGGGCCGAAAGTGGCCAGCCAACCTAGCCGGTTGGGGTTTTTCCTTTTGCCTTTTCCAGTCTCCTTTAGTCCCATATGGCTAAGCTAATAGGGAGGGCCCACCCCCTCTGCCTATATATAGGGGTTCCCATGGGTGAGATTAAACACGACAATTTGAGAAGTCTTTTGGTTGACTTTCTCCCTCGCTCTCTCTATACCTTGTGACCATGGCCCCATGTGTGGGCCGTCTGAACAAGACACACCTACAGCATGCCGTTGCACTATAGGGATTCCTAGCCGAAAATCTACTTCCGCACTCCCGGCGAGATCGGGGAGACGGAGGTCTCATCATACACCAGATGTGTACGAATCCACGAGGTGCAACACTTGGGGCACTTGGATGTCGTGAGCCGGAGCTGCATGATGATGAAGAAGGAGCAATAGGTGACCTGCGAGGAGCTTCACGACCTTGAGGTCGGCTACGAGTTCGACTACTCCAACCACGTTCCCCTTGAAATGTTAACCACATACGGTCTACAAGGGTATGTATTCTATACGCTCCGGTCGTTACTGCATTACTACATAGATAGATCTTGGGCGTTAGGTAGTTCCAACGTAGGAATTTTTTGTTTTCTGCTACGGAACCCTTCAGTGGTATCAGAGCCGATCTATGTGTAGGAGGGTTGTACGGCCAGTACGCACATGTATTGTGCGGGACCGACCTTACGTGTATTCGTACGCGAGACTGGTTCCACGCTCGACATACGGCTTGTACCGTATAAGTGGCTAGAAGGTGTACGTCTCTCATTCAATAGTTGATATAGCATTTACAACGGAGGGCCCCGAAAGGGGTGTAGTAGATACAACTATTGGATCCATGTTGTGGTTGGAAAGTTCGTATATTAGAAACGGTTCTATTGCGAAAGCCCTAACAACCACGTAAAACTTGCAAAAGATAAAGTAGACGCGTCTAACTTTGTTTTGCATGAGGGCATGTGTTATGATATGGTATTGGTCATTGCGAAGGTAAAGTAGTTTACTTTTCTGTTACTAAGTAGTATAGTAATAGTCATCATTCCAATGAACGACCCGGCGGTGGCGTCATGGACTTGGCGTCAAACCAGGGGCAAGATGGAGATCATGCCGAAGCGCTCGATGGAGATCAAGGCGCAAGAATAAGGATCATATCATAGTGCAATATACATGTGATATTGATACCTGTTAATCATCTTATTGTATGCTAGTATTAGAGACTCAACGGTAGCAAATAAGATAATCCCTATATAATTCCAATGATAGTGTTCCCCTTCTGTGTGCACCACCAAGATAGTTCTTCGTTATGAAGCCGTCCATGATGATCGGGGGCTAGACATATCTACGTTCGCATACAGTGGGTGTAATCCATGTTGCACAACGGATACACAAAAGTTAGATTTGGCGAGCCTAGCATGTGTAGACATGGCCTCAGAACACAAGAGATCGAAAGATCAAGCATGAGTCACATGGATGATGTGATTGACATTGGGGAATGTCTACCTTTGAAACTGCATTGCCGGCCATGATGATCAGGGGTGGTGTAGCGGATTGGGATCGTATGATCACTAAAATCGTCTAGGGGATGACAATTTTAGTGGGAGCTCAAATAGAATTGAACTCATATTATGAACTTAGTCTAGATGTCTATTTGCAAATATCTTGGTAGATCATGGCTTATCCCATTGAGGTCCTTTGTGACCATGGGAAATTTGTTGCTTGATGTGGAACTTAGCAAAAGGGTCCAACTTCATAGATTAATACCCACACCTGAGGGATATCCTCGTAATAAAATGATCTTCTCTTCTTGATACAATAACCATTAGGAGATAGTCCGATGACTCTGTAGCAATTGTTGTGGAGGTCATGGATGAAAAAGGTATATGTAAGATATACAAATTATAAATGTGGTTCTGGTAAAGCGTTGCAGTTTGCAAACTATTGGATACTTGTCCCGTTTTGTGAAAACAAGATTGTGTGCTTGAGAATTGCTGGAGATAAGGAGAAGTGGCGTGATGACGGCAAGCAAAATACTTGATGGCCGACATCGCCCCCTTTCCTCAAAGTTTATCATTTCGATTAGTGGACTCGAATATAATTTTGTAATACTTGTTTGTGTGTCTTTCTTTTGGCGAGACGATAATTCATATGAATGAGTTACCAGTCAGTTGTACTGTTCTTATGAATAATACCGTTATGGTCACATTATGATTATAAATGAGTTATTCTCATCACTATGTTAATGATAATAGTTTAAAACATTTATAAAAGGATTAGAATGCTAAAAGATATCCAAAGTTTAATTATGATATGACACTATAGTTTAAGTCATTTGGGTTATTACATGTTCTTCATTCTACATGAAGATCGGGGTCTTAGATACTTAATCTAGAGACTTGCAAAACCATGCCTCGTTGGGCAGAATGACAAAAACTCCGCATTCTGGTAAAACAGTGATATGCGAAGAAATGTTGAATCTTATACATAGTGATGTATCGCATTTTCAACAAATAGTGGAAATCATTAGTTAATTATGGACTTAAGTGAATAAGCGTATTTACTTAATGAAACACGAGTTTGAAATGATTTGAATTGTTCAAATAAGTTCACAACAAACTAGGATATTGAATTAACAGAAATACAAAATTCTCTTCGATTTGATCGGCATGACTATATTTAAGTTAATTTTTGGGCATAAAAGGACATGTGAAAGAAGTTCCACAAATTATGACAATTGGACGAATTCAAAGTGTATTGAAATGTCCGAATATCATAATCATGATATATTAGATACATATGGTATAATATTATCTCTTATTGGGGTTATAGTTGTCATTTAGAGTTAGAGATTGAAATGGGCAAACACTCGTCTAAAATACAAAGGAATATCTAAAAATTTGTGGAAACAACACCATAAGAGTTATGGCACATTCGAGTTTCTAAAGATTTCGATAAGTCAAAATCGTGGCGAATAAACAAGTCTTTGTAGAGCGTTCTTAGGAAACTATTGGGATATACTTTTCGGGTATCCTCACTGTACCTCACTGACCAGGGTGGCCCACTTCGGGTTAGAGATTTGCTTCATGCGCGGCCTAGTCAGGGAGAAGATACGGAGTCCAGTTTGGCTACGGGAAGGCCCAGAAGTCTTACCGACATAGGCCCATAGTGTTACTTGTAGTTCAAGATGTACTCTGTAACCGACTCTTAGTCTTAGTCGGATAGATCTCTCCTGTAAACCCTAGGCTAGATATCTATATAAGTCGTCCTAGGGAGAGCCTTTAGGGCACCCTCACAATAGTCTACAATCTCAACTCGCACAGGAGAAACCCTTGTAACCCATATTCCGGCTCTGCCGTATTACTGGATTGCTAGCAGGAGTAGGATGCATCCAAAGCCGGTGGATTCGAACCTGGGTAAACTTGTGTGCTCACTGTCCTGGAATCCCGTATGACTCACACCCCTCTCTTCCACACGCCTCGAGGACCCCCTCATGGCGTACTTGTCATCAACCCGACGACAGTTGGCGCCCACCGTGGGGCAAGTGAGCTTCGGATCTGCGTTCTGAGCGGAATCTGCAATAATCGGAATCGGCAAGACTATCATCGTCGGTCGCATCCTCTATGCCAGTGACGTCCCTCTCATCGTTCTCAACGAGACTTGGATTCTGGCTAGGGAAGCCATGGCCACCTACACCATCATGTCTTTCGGTGAGATTGATGTTTACATCGGTTTCGCTGAACCTGTCCCACCCACCCCAGCGGTGATGATAGAGGCAGAAGAAGTTTCTGGGTCCCCTTTGTCCATGGAGGCGGCAGAGTTCCAGATCTCAAAAAACTCTAATCCCACCCAGCCCGCACCAGTTGCGAAGATAGTGGAGAAAGCTGAACCTGAGGCAGATCTCGCAGTACAAGTCGGATCTGGAGCGGATCTCCCTAGCGAGTTCGAATCCCAGATCGACCCACCTGCGGAGGTCAAAATCCAGGAAGATCAAGAAGATAACTCTGGTTCCAGCTCTGATGACGTCGGAACATACATGCCTTTCCTGAGATATACGCTGGGACGTATGATGATGCAAAACTCAAGCATGGATGCCATCAGGCGTTTTGACGAAGCTTACCATGAAGACCGCAGCCATCTCAGGAGGCGCACATCGCACTTTGTCAGATATGTTGGATCCAAATCCGGCTCTACCGTTGCTGGAGACAACAAAGACTCGGTGCTGGAGGCAATCGGAACAAGCGTCGACTTACCGGCATACTCGGATGATTCCATGACGTCGGCAGATTTCCAGAAGTTCTCCGCGGAATATGAAGAGGAGCTTAACTCCATAGCTGTAGCAGAAGGAGAAGTCATGGACGAAGGATCCGGAGAAAACTCCCCTAAAACACAGGACAACATGGATCTCGGAGATAATCCCGAGGACCAAATGGCCAAAAGTACCGATCAGAGCTTGACTCCGGGAAACAGGCCCCAAGCCGTCTTTGCTACCGGCGCTGCCAAGAAGGCAAAGAAGAAGAACAAGACCCCGACAAAAGATCTTCCGGCAGAGGAAGTGATTGCCGAGGAATACGAGGAAGACTCGGATGGAGCACTTATCCCGGACGAGCCCAAAGAAGAATCGGTGGATGGACACATGATCATCGAAGGTGCGCTTAAGCTCATCGATGCTGCATTAACCGCACCTATCCCTACAGCTGCAGAACTTACTGCTGAAGAACTGGATGAAAGGGCCCACGCCCTAGAAGCACGTCGCCAAGTACTCTTGGATGAAGCCAAAAACATCGAGGAAGAAAATAAATGCATGGCAACTACAGAGAAGTACATCTCTCGGCAGCATCAGAAGACCCGGAAACGCCACACACATGACGATCAATTTCCGGAAGTTCACAAGGTTCTCTTCGAAGGAGACCCAGGGATGCCTCAACTTGACAGTAAGGGAGATCTGGTGTATCCAACACTAGTGCAAAACACTGTTGCAGCTTAGGATATCCTGTCAAATAATCCAGGCCCAGAACAGGTTTGATTGGGCATTAAGCTACTCACCAAGGGTCTGGAACAGCAAAGAGCCACGAAATCCAGAAGCAGAAAACTGGTCTCCCAATCCGACCAATGTCGTACGGATCCAACCTGGAATGACATAAGACCCCAGCATGCTCCAGAACAGCATTACCGTTCTGACCGTCGGGAAGACAACTACTCAAAAACCGGATCTTCAGGGCAGCATCACAGAACTGCACGTGACTGGTGCAACGTCGCTCTAGCTGCTGAGCAAGAGGCAATTGCTGCACTGCATCCGAGGAATCCTCCCCAGCGAGAATTGAACGATCGCAGGGAAGAAGATAAAGAGAAACATCGGGAGGAGGACCGTCGAAGAATGCCACCTCCTAGACCTACAAGCCGTCCGGCTGAGCCCCACCGTGGTGGGAGTGACGGACGAAGAAACGACGGAAACCGTGCTGAGACAAGCCGGCAGGGGGCTCGTCGCAATGAAGACCCTTCCTGGAACCGGAATAATGACGCAACAGACGGAGGCCGGCGATCAGCCGAAAACAATCCAGCTGCCCCACCCTCTCCACCAAGTAGCCATCACAACGGCTCTCAAGGAGGCCAAGGAGGGCGTCGTGGCGGAGGAGGTGGTGGTAGAAGCCGAAGTCCGGCTCCAAGGCATCGCAGCCATAGCCGTCACTCAGGACGGCGATCTCTTTCTCCAAGTGACGCGCGACACCAGATTAACTCCAACATAGAGGCACGACGCTACGAAAATGATGATATATATGTGGGCCCAAAATGCTTCGGACCACACATAAGAGCTACAAAATTCCCGGAAGGATTTGCTATCTCAAGACACATCCAGCCCTACGACGGTGTGGCTCGGCCAGATACTTGGCTCCAGGAGTTTTTCCAGGCTTTCTGCATCGCCAAAGGCGGAAACAGCTTGGTCGCAACCCGATATCTCCCACTTATGTTGCGGAAGACGGTGCGATCATGGCTCAATGAACTTCCGAAGAACACCATCCACAACTGATATGACATGCAAAGTGCGTTCTTTCGGAATTTTGAAGGCACATATCGGAGGCCCTGTACGGTAGGAGACCTACAACGTTGCACCCAGAAAGCCGGAGAAACTTGCCTTTTTCCATCCGGTGATGATGGATCGACACCAAGAACTCCAGTGGAGGAGTAAATGACCAAACTGCGATTGAAGCTTTCATTGCAGGTCTCCCAATTGGTTTACTACATCATCGCTTGAAGTGTGACAAGGTCACTGATTTGGGAGAGATGATAGAAACAGCGAGCAAGTATGCAGATGCTGACGACGATGCAGAGGGATTGTTGAACACCCTAGTTATGCCACAGTCGGCAAAACAACCAAAGCAGCAAGCTCAGAAGCGCAAGAACACCTCGGAAGAAAATCCCAACATGGAAACGACAGTGGTTACTGCTACTTTCGGGTCTGTCGGACAAGGAGGACGTGGCGGTGGCCGTGGACGCGGTCATGGGACATCAAGAGTCCAAGGTAGAGGAGACCAGCAACCTGGCAAAACCTACTGTTGGGCCAACATTGCCAATAACCCATGTGTGCATCATCTAGATGCCAATGGGGGCTCGTCTCACACAAACACCGAGTGTCATTTTAATGACGACATCAAGAGAGATGATACCGCTGGCTACAGGCCTAAGCGGAAGAAGGGAAATAAGAATCTCGAAAAGAATAAAGAGACCAAGGAAGATTCCGACATGGAGGAAGCTGATCCTTCAAATCCCAAGCCGGAGGGGAAGAAAACCTTCCCCACAAAGAAAGACACCTACGTCACCTTCCTCGGATCCCAACTAGCTAAGGTCAAGAAAGCAGTTCTGCATGAGCTCAACACAATAGTTCCGACTGTCCCTCAGTATCTAGACTGGTCGGAAGTTGCAATCACCTTTGACCGTGCTGATCATCCGCCTAAGTTGCACAGGCGAGGAAAATACGCCTTAGTCATCAATCCACTTATTAACAGCTATGGTTTCTCCAAGACTCTCATGGACAGTGGTATCAACATCAATATTCTGTATGTCGAAACACTACGCTGGATGCGAATCTCGGAGACCCAGCTAAATCACAGCTCTGTGATCTTTCATGGAGTTGTCCCAGGAAGACAAACAAATTCCCTGGGAGAGATCACTTTGGATGTTACTTTTGGAACTCCAAAGAACTACTGGACAAAAGCACTTTCCTTCGAAGTGGTCCTGTTCAAGAGCGCGTACCACGCTATATTCAGACGTCCGGCTTATTGGGATTTTATGGCTCGTCCATGTTACATTTACAATATGATGAAAATTCTAGGTCCCAACAGCGTGATCACCATCAGGGGAGACCCGAAGAAAGCGCGAGAGTGCGAGGATGGAAGTGTCGCCTTTGCTGAAGCCATGCTGCACTCCCAGGAGTACCAGGAGATCAAGAAGACCATAGATCCTTCCGAGATGCCTGCAACGAAGAAGGAGGTGACAAAGCCAAATCCGGAGTTCAAGGCATCGGAAGAGACGAACAAGACACCGTTGAAGGATGATGACCCCTCCAAGGTGACCTAGATAGGCGTAGGCCTAGATAGCGCATAGGAAAGCGCGCTCGTCAAGTTCCTCCAAGTAAATCAAGATATCTTCGCATGGCAGCCATCTGACATGACCGGAGTACCCAGGGAACTTGCCGAGCACACTCTAAATGTAAACCCGAAGGCTAAACCCGTTAAACAGTCCCTATGACATTTCGGCGATGTAAAGCGTAAGGCAATAGCTAAGGAACTAGCCCGACTCTAGTTATCCGGATTCATAGAAGTGGTCATCCATACTGATTGGTCGGCCAACCCTGTAATGGTCCCTAAAAAGGACACCACTAATTTAAAGATTTGTGTTGATTATACTGCCTTGAACAAGGCTTGTCCCAAAGATCCGTTCGCTCTGCCTAGAATTGATCAAGTTATCGATTCTACGGCAGGCTCGGAACTCCTTTGTTTTGTCGACGCATATTCCGGTTATCACCAAATTCGGATGAAGGAATCGAATAAAATCAAAATTTCATTCATAACCCCCTTCAGAACCTTCTATTTCGTTACGATGCCCTTTGGGATCAAGAACGCATGAGCTACATACCAGCGCACTATGCATCGTTACCTCCATGACCAAATCAGACGCAACGTACATGCATATGTGGACGACATTGCGGTGATGTCCAAAAATAAGGAAACACTAATTTCCGACTTGGAGGAAACGTTCGCCAATCTACGAAAATACAACGTAATGCTTAATTCGAAGAAGTGTTTCTTTGGAATCCCAGCAAGAAAATTGTTAGGTTTCATCGTGTCTCAAAGAGGCATAGAGGTGAACCGAGACAAGATCAAGGCTATACTCAATATTTCTAGGCCAACTCACCTGAAGGACATTCAAAGACTAACTGGTTGCATTGCTACAGTCAGTCGGTTTGTAAGCCGGCTCGGAGAAAGAGCCGCACCACTTTACAAGCTCCTGAAAAAGACCAAAAAATTCGTTTGGACTGATGAAGCTAAAGCTGCACTACAAGACTTGAAAGCAGTACGCTCGTCTGCTCCTATCCTTGCAGCACCAGAACCAAGGGAACCGATGTTGCTCTATCTCGCTGCGACAAACAGGGTCGCCAGTGTAGTCATGGTAGAGGAGAGACCAGAGGAAAATCAGGAACACCTGATGCATCGTCCGACTTACTACCTCAGCGAGGTCTTAACTGAATCAAAACAGCGATATCCGCATTATCAAAAGCTGGCTTATGGTATGTTCTTTGCATCCCGTAAGCTACGACATTATTTTTAGGAACATCCAATTACCGTGGTGAGCACAACTCCCATGAGAGATATAATCAATAACAACGAGGCTACAGGACGTGTCGCAAAATGGGGCATAGAGCTTCCAGCATTGGACATTGAGTATAAACCTCGAACAACAATCAAATCCCAAATCCTTGCTGACTTTGTTGCTGATTGAACAGAGACAAAGGAGAATATGACCCTCCCCGAGTCAGAATATTGGACCCTATATTTTGACGGATCTAAGGCTCGAGGGGGCTCGGGGGCTAGCGTGGTACTTAAATCACCCTAAGGAGATAAACTTCTATATGTGTTGCAGATCCACTTCACGGCGACAAATAATATTGCCGAGTATGAAGCACTGCTGCATGGAATCCGGATTGCTAAGGATATCGGCATTCGACGTTTGATGTGTTATGGAGATTCGGATCTTGTTGTTCAACAAGTGTCGGGTATTTGTAATGCAAATAAGCACATGGCAGCATATAAAGCTGTCATGGATGATCTATCTAAATCGTTCGAAGGGTTTGAGGTTCAACACATCCCTCGAGTAAAAAATGAGGAAGCAGATGCATTATCTCGGATAGGCTCTGCACGGAAACAGGTCCCGGATGGCGCTTTTTTAGAGCACCTCAAAGTTCCCTCCATAAAAGGAGTAGACGAGGAATATCCGACCAAATCCGACTCACCTTTAGTAGCAGTTCTGGCTGTAATTCCCAGCTGGACTCAACCCTATCTGATTACTTGGTAGATGGAAAATTACCCGAAGACGAAGTTCTGAGCCAGCAGATCGTCCGACGAGGAACAGCCTATACTATAATTAGTGGTGAGCTCTATAAGCGGAGTGTGTTTGGGGTCTTTCAGCGCCGCGTATCTCCGGAAGAAGGAGTGGAAATCTTAAGAGAAATCCACGAAGGCGAGTGTGGTCACCATGCTGCAGCCAAATCTTTAGTGGCAAAAGCTTTTCGACATGGGTTTTTCTGGCTTATAGCCAAGGCAGATGTCGAACGGCTAGTCAAGATGTGCAAAGGTTGCCAAAAATACGCCAAACAAGATCATGCTCCGGCTGATCAGCTGCGAACAATACCTATAACATGGCCTTTTGCGGTCAGGGGACTTGACATGGTAGGACCGTTTAAACGAGCTCCAAGTGGATTTACTCACCTCTTAGTGATGGTGGATAAATTCACCAAATGGATTGAGGCTAAACCCGTCACTAGTTGTGATGGAGCAACAACTAGAAGATTTGTCGAGGACATTATAATCTGGTATGGTTATCCGCATAGCATTATCACGGACAACGGGAGTAACTTCTCTATGGGAGAGCTTGCCGAATTCTGCAATGAACAAAATATCCGGCTTGACATTGCGTCAGTCGCACATCCGCAGGCTAATGGACAAGTCGAAAGAGCAAATGGTTTAATCCTATAAGGCCTAAAACAAAGACTCGAAGCACCACTACGACGTGCTGCGGGGGCTTGGGCAGAGGAATTACCCTCTGTAATATGGATCTTGCGAACAACTCCGAACAGGTCAACCGGATACACACCTTTCTTCTTGGTCTATGGTGTTGAAGCAGTTCTTCCTAGTGATTTGATTTACAATTCTCCTAGAGTTGCCGCGTATATCAAAGAGGATGCCAAGGTTTCTCTACAAAATGATCTCGACTTAGTCGAAGAAGTTCGCATCGTTGCTGAAATGAGATCAACAGCCTATCAGTAGACATTATGCAAGTATCATAGCCAGAGAGTCAGAAACCGGTCTTTCAATAAGGACGATTTGGTTCTCCGGCTTGTGCAGCAAAGAAAGCACAAACTTTCCCTAGTATGGGAAGGGCCCTTTTTGGTTAGTCGAGTATTGCACAATGGTTCATACTACCTAACTGATATGCGGCCAGTCAAAGAAAGACCTGCTACTAAGAAGAGAAAGAGAGATGGAGGCAGTACAAATCCTGAAGAATAAGACAGACCACGGAATATTGCTCAGCTACATCCATTTTATTCTTAGTTTATCCTTCTTTGTAATCATATATGTGTACATGTTCAAAAAGAAATAAAGTATTGGTTGCCTCAATTTTTTCTGAGAAGTTTTTTACCATCTTATTTCTGAATGATCATGTCATAGTCAAAAATCCCAGAATACTTGAAAGTACTTTATGCTCATGTTTGTTCTGGTTTAGATTTCCAATTCTAAAATTGCTACCTTCAGGTATAAGTTTAATTTTTATAGTCTGTGCTTTCGTTATTTGTCTGATTGCCGGATGCGGGTATTTTCTGAGTAGTGAATTGTCGGTACTGGAAGCCGGCTTTGTTTCTGATTTTAAACTGGTTTAGCAATTGAGCTCCGTTGCTCGGCAAAGTTTTCGTGCTAAAGGTTGGCTGGCTCACGAAAGGGACGAGGCAGAAAGCCAGATAAATGATAAGTGCAGATAAAAACACAAGTGCTTATGCAAACATTTTAGGCACATAAACGTTTAAGACAAAAGTGCCGAATAGATAAAATAAAACTCGGCACTAGCAAAAGTATCATACTACTTATTTACAGATCCATAATGTTTTTAGAATAACACAATTGTTCTTTCTGATACTCTATGATGCAGGGGAAGAGGTAGGAGCTGCCGGCTTGCTGGATACATCAACCTCGCCCTGATAACGTTCCGAGATGTTCAAATCTGATGCGGTTTGTTCATCATCGGAAACTTCGGCCGTTTCTTCAGAAGGCGGAGGTGGCGTGTCCACGCGGGTGAAAAAAGGAGTGTCGTAGCTGGTTAAGTCAGCTACGTGACGCCCATATCCGGCGTAGGAGTCCATGATAGCCTTGATGTCTTGCTCCTGTTCGTCTTCATCCACTTTACAGTACCCTCTGGTTACTTGCCAGATTTCCATGTTTCCCTGGTGGCTCATAACCATGGTGAGAGTGTTCTACGTTGCGGTCCGTGCATAGGACATGTTCCAGTCCTGGACAAGCTACGACATCTCCTTGGCCTTGTCTTGCACTTCAAAGACGGACATGCTATGCATGTCCAGAACCTTAAGAACTTCGCCAATATCTTCGATGGATTGGCGGAAGTCATGAAGCAGATCGCCGACTTGTGTAAGCCGGCTGGTGCGAGACTCGGCAGAGGCTGAGTCCAGTAAGTTCAGAGGACCTCTGCATGTAATGCAAAATGGTTAGTAGAAGAAATCCGACATTGAAAAAGTCGAAAGATGCAGACAAGTCTCAAAGATGGAAACATACCGAAGATGACATCGTGGACTTTGGTTTTCTCCTCTCAAAGACTCTGGAGTTCAGCCCGGAGTGCTTCGGTGAAATCCCTCTCTCTGAACAAGTCATTGCTGAGATCCGAGATTTTATTGTCCTTGGCCACAATCTTACAATCCTGCTCCTCGGTGGCCATGGAGGAGGATTCGAGAATTTGAGCAATGCTCTTCTCATGATCCGCCTTAAGCTGATCCAACTCTTGACGGAGATCCTTGTTTTCCACCACCAAGGTTTTAAGATTTTCGGCCTCTTCAATCATAGCACATGACTGTTTCACCAGTGCTGTAATAAAAAAGAACAACAGTTGAACAAAAATTCGACTATGAAATCAAAGGCAAAAGTTTGAGTACTGAAATGATTACCTTCAGCCTCATCCCTAGATACTTTCAGTTCAGCATTTTCAAGTCGGAGAGCTTTGATCTCTCTCCGCTTGTTGCAGATATTTTTTAACAATTCCTGGTTATATGAATTAACTTTCTGTAAGTCAGAATACCCAGAGTCAGAAGTCTACTAAAGACTCGGGCTAATATTGTAACTAATGTCACCACGAGCCTTGGGGGCTACACTAGTTTATTCTTTGGCATCCTAAGGAAGCATAAACCCAGATTGTCTATCCAACTTCATGCTTGGGGGCTAGAGGATATGAGATAAAGTAACATAAAGGAAAACATGAGTTGGAATTCCGACTTACATGACGTTCATGTGTGAGCTTACTCAAGCACATGTTCACTTTAGTGGTAACCTTCTCCGCGAGGGTGAATGGAATAATTGGAGGTCGTGGAAGCACACCAGCTCTTAATCCCTCGTCACGAAGGCGGAATTGTTTGAGAAGTTCGGAGTACTTGATGTCCTCCGCTTCTTGTGCTTATTCTTCGGCAGTGATGGTCTAGCTTTCTAGGCATTGTTGGGCCAACCGCTGAATTTCCTCCGCAGATTTCCGAGAAAGGCCAATTTTGGCAAGTCCCGGATTGCTTAGGAGATTGTCAGTGAAGATCTCTGCCGAGGGATCATTACCCGAAGAGGATTCACCCTTATCAATACCTGAGTCACCCATGGTGACATCAGTTTACGAGTCAAGGATCGCTGGCTCTGCTGAAGGAGCCGGATTTTCTACAACGATCGGAGATGCAGTAATTACCGGCGATGCAGAAGGCTGAGGGGTAGGAGTCGGAGGAACCACGACAGGAGAAGCCAACTTTAGCTTCGACTGACGCAGGGGCTTGGTAGTAACTCCCTGCCCCTTGCCCTTGATGAGCGGTTTAGCTCTGAGAAAGTAACAGAACAAAGAACATTACATCTCGGAAAGATTTACAAAAAAAGTACAAAGGCAGAAATTGTGAGGAAAGCTACCTCTTCACAACGGGCACCTCCTTTTCTGCCGATAGCCACTGTCGAAGCTTTACGCTTCCGAGGAACAATGTCCGGCAGTGGAACCAATTCTGCCTCCTGAGAAAATTCAGGAGGATATCCCTCGATAGGAGAGAACTCCGACTCGGGGAGGTCGCCAAGCTGAAAAGAAGATAGTATCTCAGTATTGCAAAATAATATAGAGATGAGCACATAAAAAGGGTTGTTGCTAAATCTTACCAGTACAACGGGATCTTTCGCTGTATGCATGTCAAGGGACACCTCCAGAATCTTCCTCTCGATCCGCTCCCTTATCAGCCACTTGATCTGGCTTACATAATCTTTTGTTGTGTAGGCCTTGGGGCTGATGCAGAGGGAATCAATCTTTGACGACGTGATGGAGTGCATCAGTTGATTTCCATGATGTTAGAGAGGCTGGATCTGGCGTGACACCCAGCACTAGACCAAGTCGGACCCTCTAAGACCTTTGTACTTCATCAGATATTCGATCCGCCTCTTGGCGAGAAGCAGATTGCCACTGAGAGCCAGAGTGACCTCGTCCCAAGATTCTTGAGGCATGGCGGCTCCATCGACGAAAGCCGGCAAAGTAGTAGCTTTGCCGGGAGCGGGAATGTCCTTGTGATAGAAAAAAGTGGCCGACGATTGTTTGACCGACTCACTGGCCATGATCCGAGGATAGCGCGCTCTCGCCTAACCGAAAAACTAATAGTACCGGTAATGTAAGGATTACCGATAGCAATGGAATTTCTCCGGACTAGGAAATAGTATCGGAAGAGAGTAAGGCTTGGCCTAATGCCGAGATACCCCTCGCACAAGGATGTGTACGCGCTCATCTCTAAGATGGAGTTCGGGGGGAGGTGATGGAGTTGAACTCCGTAATGATCAATGACCTCGAAAAAGAAATCTGAGGGGCAAAAACTTTGACCTCTGTCCAGGTGAGTGTCGAAGTGCACTCACTTGCCGTCGCGAGGGTTGGGGATGGTTTCGCCAAAGCTGCTCCGCCAGTCGCTGGCGTGGAGTAGCCCTTATTTTTCTACGCCGTGGAGCTTGGCGTTGTTGAGGACGCACGGGATCCAGACCCCGCGATTGCTCTCTTTCTCCACTGCCGCTGCCGTCGCCGCCATACCGGAAGACGAAGTTGAAGCCATTTTTTGTGTGCGTGACGATGACCTTAGATGGGCGGCGCTAGGAATTTCTGGGGGCAAGAAAGCTTTGCGTGCGTAGGAGGAGTAGAGGAGAAGGAACGACGCAAGGAACTGGTAAAGAAGATGAGGAAAAGAGATCCTCGCCCCTTATAACCACCGACCACGTCAAGATTCGTGCAAACGCTACAGTAAATGTGCCACACGTCGTGGAAAGGACTGGAAAGCCCCCACGCGATGATTATGCCGCCTCGATCTCCATGCACGCATTGAAACGGCGCCTCGGTTCCGCGAAAGGCAGACCCACCAATGGTCGTGCTGACAGGAAATGTCTGTCAGTGACGTGACTTGACCATGACTGGTGTCAGATGACGTCAGAGACCAAGTTCTGGCTTAGTTTGTATTTCGAGCTAGAAATCCGAATAACGTATGTATAGGTCCGACTCGTTTTTGAGACCTGGATCGTATCTTTTCTTTTGAAGTTTCAGGAACCCTTCAAGATTTTGCAAGTCGAAGATCAAGCTAGAAAATGATGAATCTGACTCTAGATCTTGGAGTCCTCCGGGGGCTGCTGTTGGGGATATACTTTCCGGGTATCCTCACTGTACCTCACTGACCAGGGTGGCCTGCTTCGGGTTAGAGCTTTGCTTCACGGGCGGCCCAGTCAGGGAGAAGAGGCGGAGTCTAGTCCAGCTACGGGAAGGCCCAGAAGACTTACCGACACAGGCCCATAGTGTTACTTGTAGTTCAAGATGTACTATGTAACCGACTCTTAGTCGTAGCCGGATAGATCTCTCATGTAAACCCTAGGCTGGATATCTATATAAGCCATCCTAGGGAGATCCTTTAGGTAACCCTCACAATAGTCTACAATCTCAACTCGCACAGGCGAAACCCTTGTAACCCATATTCCGGCTCTGCTGTATTACTGGATTGCTAGCAAGAGTAGGATCCATTCAAAGCCGGTGGATTCGAACCTGGGTAAACTTGTGTGCTCACCATCCCGGAATCCCGTACGACTCACACCCATTTCTTCCAAATGCCTCGAGGACCCCCTCATGGCATACTTGTCATCAATCCGACGACAAAAACTATGAATGCATCTTGCACAAGGGGCAAACTTGTTGTTGTCCAAAGATGATGTGTCTTAATGAAGATAGAGGTGGAAGAAAGTAAAAGATCAAAATAAGGTATTTGACCTTACCTCCAGATTGTTGAGTGGCACAGCGGAATATGTTTCATGAAACCGAACTCTACAAATAGAGGAGAAACCAATGATAATGATCATAAAGTTTGAGTGAATACTTTAGTAAAGAAAGTAGGATTCAACTATATATATTCTGCAAGTTTGCGGAATTATATTATTGATTCGCTTGCCATGTTGTTTGAACAAGACATACCTATGAACTACAAAGAAGCGTGATGTACCTAAGTGCGAGAAATGACTAGGAGTCATGAAATCCCGTATTAAGTTACATTTAAGATTGCAAAGTAACATGTTACTTGGTCTTATTAAGCAAAGAAGTTTACTTGATATTTCTGAATGACTGCAAAGTCATAAGAAGGAAATGAAACTTAATAAAGACATAACGCTCGATTTATCACAAAGTTTGGACAAATTCAAGGAGTTGACTACAAATGTAGCGATGCTTGAGTCTATTAGATTTACACCAGCATATATGGATAATGGAATCTCGTAAATGGTATTCTCGATTTGATGATGGCCAAAGAATTTTGGAATGTCCAAGATTAGTGAGAAGACCTGCATTTGAGTGGGAGCCAAGCAGCTTGGCTAAATCATAATATGCAGCTAACATATTTTGAGTGGGAGCTAAGTGAAATCCCTGGATCTCATATATGGATGCCATATTTGAGTGGGAGCGTGAAATCATTCCGAGATATGTGGATAACATATATGAATGATTTGATTGGTATTGATAGCATTTTAAGTTAGTAAATATGGATGAAGTTGAACAAGTTATTAAACAAGGAGATCTATCGAGATAGATTGGTAAGTTTAATAAACAACATAGTTGAATGCTTCCTGAACTTGATTCTGAAAATGTTTAGAATGTTCTAGGCAAGATTCTAAAGTAGTTTAGAATGGAACGAGGTAATAAAGAAGTTCTTACTTGTATGAAGCATTGAGTTATTCTTAGTATTACAACTATGGTTAAAACAAGAAAGAGTTGTGCTGCATCTCCTATCCCTTAGCCATAGGTTCTTCCAAACAACCATATTGTATACTCGACGTGATGTGACCCGAGGTTCTGGTTGGAAGGATAAGCTCTTACCTATATGAACATGTCTTGAAGTAATTCTTGAGTTAATCACTGAACTAGAATTAAGTTTGTCCTTAAATGGCAAGAAGTAAGGTAAGGCGCATAGTTACATTTCATGCACTAGGATCTACATAGATAAAGAAGTATAAATGCACCATCTAACATGTTGTATATTATTGTGGCGGGACAGTACGCAGAGGGTGTGTCCTAGGGCACAATGCCCATGAGAAAGCTCAATGTGGCTGATCTAACGTCACTGTTGGCTCCTGGAAATCGACCTTACTCTACGGCCATAACTGCTATATACACACAAAGGAGTGTGAAGTGTGTTTCAAAGTCTACATGACAAACAGTGAAAACGACCGTCATTGTAAACACTAGAAACAAACTCTCACTTTGTCGCCAAACGAATACTTCAACCCATTATACGATAATGGTAATGTCAAAACTAGGAAGACATTAAAGATTTTCAAAAGACATAATGTTCTGGTAAAACAGAATATGTGATATGGTTTATGATGACTAAAATGGCAGCTAGATTATTTGTACACTAATGCAAGTGGGAGACTGAAGAAGATATGCCCTAGAGGCAAATAATAAATAGGTTTTTATTTTCATATCTCAATTAGTTTGTAATAGTTTCATATTGTGCTATAACTGTATCAAGTGGAAACATTGGTACAGGTGTTGTATGAAGCAAACCAAGTCCCTAGTAGCCTCTATTCATACTAGTTCGTTGATCATGAGGATGATCTGGGTTTCAAGATCATGGGCATTTATGCCAATTTACAACAAGGTCATATCATTGGTGAATGGTGTGATGGACATTCCTCAAATATTGCGACACGATCAAGTCACAGAGTTCATTGTTGCAATAGATAAAAACATAGTCTCCTTTTCCTTAGACCGTGAGATCATATTACTCACTGTTTCCCGAGGCAGTTTTGACTACATCAAACGCCACACAGTTAAACAGTGATCATAAAGGTGTACGTTGGGTATTCCAAAGGAACAGTAGATGACATGTGACTTCAAGAGCGGGATTTGTTCACCCACATGACGGGTGAGATACATACGGCCGGCTTGGTGAGATTACATCCATAAATGTTGCAACATGTGACTAGCTCACTGTTGGGGATATACTTTTCGGGTATCCTCACAGTTCCTCACCGACCAGGGTGGCCCACTTCAGGCTAGAGCTTTGCTTCACGGGCGGCCCAGTCAGGGAGAAAAGACGGAGTCCAATCCCGCTACGGGAAGGCCCAGAAGACTTAGCGACTTAGGCCCATAGTGTTACTTGTAGTTCAAGATGTACTCTGTAACCGACTCTTAGTCGTAGCCGGATAGATCTCTCCTATAAACCCTAGGCCGGATATCTATATAAGCCGTCCTAGGGAGAGCCTTTAGGGCAACACTCAATAGTCTACAATCTCAACTCGCACAGGCGAACCCTTGTAACCCATATTCCGGCTCTGCCATATTACTGGATTGCTAGAAGGAGTAGGATCCGTCCAAAGCCGGCGGATTCAAACCTGGGTAAACTTGTGTGCTCGCCATCCCGGAACACCGTACGTCTCACACCCCTCTCTTCCGCACGCCTCGAGGATCCCCTCATGGTGTACTTGTCATCAATCCGACGATAGTTGGCGCCCACCGTGGGGCAGGTGAGCTTCGGATCTACGTTCCGAGCGGAATCTACAAGAATCGGAATCGGTGAAACTATCACCGTCGGTCACATCCTCTACACCAGCAATGTCCCTCTCATCATTCTCGACGAGACCTGGATTCCGGCTAAGAAGGCTATGACTGCCTACAGCATCATGTCTTTTTGTGAGATCGATGTTTACATCGGTTTTGCTGAACCTGCCCCACCCACCCCAGCGGTGATGATAGAGGCAGAAGAATCTTCTGGGTCCCCTTTGTCCACGGAGGCGGCTAAGTTCCGGATCTCAGAAAACCCTAATCCCACCTAGCCCGCACCAGTTGCGGAGATAGTGGAGAAATCCGAGCCTGAGGAAGACCTAGCGGCCCAAGCCAAATCTGGAGTGGATCTCCTCAGAGAGGCTGAATCCCAGATCAACTCGCCCGCCGAAGTCGAAATCCAGGAGGAGCATATCAACAACACTGATTCCGGCTCTAATGACACCGGGACAGACATGCCTTTCCTAAGGTACACACTACGACGTATGATAATGCAAGGTGCAAGCGCAGATGCAATTCTCAAGACCATAAGGAGTTTCGAGGAGGCTGATCGCGAGAGCCGCAGGTACCTCAGGAAACATGCATCGCACTTCGTCGGATATGTTGGATCCGGATCCGGCTCTGTCGATGCTGGAGAAAACACCAACTCTATGCTGGAGGCAATTGGAACAAACGCCGACGTACCCGCATCCTCGGATGAATCAATGACGTCAGCAGATTTCCGAAAGTTCTCCGCGGAATATGAAGAGGAGTATAATTCCAAAGCTGCAGAGGAAGGAGAAGCCATGGATGAAGGATCCGGGGAACACTCTCCCAAAGTGCAGGATGACATGGAAGTCAGAGATAATCCCAAAGTCTAGATCTCTGAAAGTACCGATCAGAGCTTGACTCCGGGAAACGGACCCAAAGCCGTTCTTGCTACCGGTGCTGCCAAGAAGGCAAAGAAGAAGAACAAGAAGAAAAAGGCCCCGACAAAAGACCCTCTGACAGAGGAGGCGATTGCCGAGGCATATGAGGAAGACTCGGATGGAGCACTTATCCCAGAAGAGCCAGAAAAAGAAGAATCGATGGATGGACACGTGATCACCGAAGGTGCGTGTAAACTCATCGATGCTGCATTAACCACACCTATCCCTACAGCTGCAGAACTTACTGTTGAGGAGCTGGACGAAAGGGCCCAAGCCCTAGAAGCGCGTCATCAACAACTCCTAGATGAAGCCAAAAACATTGAGGAGGAAAAGAAACGCATGTCAACTAAGGATTACATGTCTCGGTTGCATCAGAAGACACGGAAACGTTACACGCGTGACGGTCTATTTTCAGAAGTGAACAGGGTCCTCTTTGAAGGAGATCCAGGGATGCCACGTCTTGACAGCAAAGGAGATCTGGTGTATCCGACACCGGTACAGAACGCTGTCATAGCTCGAGATATCCTGTCAAATATCCCAGGCCCAGAATAAGTTCGATTGGGCATCAAGCTACTCACCAAGGGTCTGGAGCAACAAATGGCTACGGAATCCGGAAGTGGAAAACTGGTCTCCAAATCCGACCAATGTCACACGGACTCAGCCTGGAATGATATAAGGCCCCAGCGTGTTCCGGAACAGCGTCACCGTTCGGACAGATAGGAAGATAACTACTCCAGAACCGGATCATCAGGACAGCATCACAGAACTACACGTGACTGGAGCAACGTCGCCCTAGCGTCCGAGCAAGAGGCCATTGCTGCACTGTATCCGAGGAATCCTCCCCGACGAGAGTCGAACGATCGAAGGGGAGAAGATAAAGAGAAACGTCGGGAGCAGGATCATCAAAAAATGCCACCTCCTAGACATGCAAGCCGTCCGGCTGAGCCTCACCGTAGTAGGAACGACGGATGAAGGAACGACGGAAACCATGCCGGGACAAGCCGGCAGGGGGATCATCATAGTGAAGACCCTCCCCGGAACCGGAATAATGACGCTCCGGACGGAGGGCGGCGAACAGCCGGAAACATCCCAGCTGCCCCACCCTCTCCACCAAGCAGTCATCACAACGGCTCTCAAGGGGGACAAGGAGGACGACGTTGCGGGGGAGGTGGTGGCAGAAGCCGAAGTCCAGCTCCAAGGCGCCGCAGCCACAACAGACATTCGGGACGATCTATATCCCCAAACGACGCAAGGCATAGGATCAACTCCAACATAGAGGCGCGGCACTACGAAAACGATGATATCTACGTGGGACCAAAGTGCTTCGGATCACGCATTAGAGCTACAAGATTCCCCGAAGGATTTGCTATCTCAAGACATATCCAAGCCTACGATAGAATTGCTCAGCCAGATACCTGGCTACAGGATTTCTTCCAAGCTTGCTGCATCGCCAAAGGCAGAAACAGCCTGGTTGCAACCCGATATCTCCCACTTATCTGGCGGAAGACGGCACGATCATGGCTTAATGAACTTCCGGAGAACACCATCCACAACTGGTATGACATGCAAAGTGCGTTCTTTCGGAATTTCGAAGGCACATACCGGAGGCCCTGTATGGTCAGAGACCTACAACGTTGCACCCAGAAGGCCAGAGAAACTTTCTGGGATTACCTCGGACGATGGATCGACACCAAAAACTCCTGTGAAGGAGTAAATGATCAAACTGCGATTGAAGCCTTCATTGCAGGTATCCCAATTGGTCTACTGCGTCATCGCTTGAAGTGTGACAAAGTCATTAATTTGGGAGAGATGATAGAAACAACGATCAAGTATGCAGATGCTGACGACGACGCAGAGGGATTACTCAATGCCCTAGCTGTGCCACAGTCGGCAAAACAACCAAAGCAACAAGCTCAGAAGTGCACAAATACCTCGGAAGAAAAACCCAACACGGAAACGGTAGTGGTCACTGCTACTTTCGGGTCTAGAGGACGAGGATGACGTGGCGGAGGCCACGGGCGTGGCCGTGGGACTTCGAGAGTCCAAGGTAGAGGAGACCAACAACCGGGCAAAACCTACTCTTGGGCCGACATTGCCAATAACCCATGTGTGCATCACTTAGATGCCAATGGGGGCTCATCCCACACCAACGTCGAATGTTGTTTCAATGACGATATCAAAAGAGATGACACCGCGGGCTACAAAGCTAAGCGGAAGAAGGGAAAGAAGAATCCCGAAAAAGATAAAGAGACCAAGGAAGATTCCGACATGGAGGAAGCTGATGCTTCAAATCCCAAGCCAGAAGGGCAGAAAATTTTCCGACCAAGAAAGACACCTATGTCACCTTCCTCGGATCTCAACCAGCAAAGGTCAAGAACGCAGTTCTACATGAGCTCAATGCAACAGTTATGGCTTTCCCCCAATTTTAGGACTGGTCGGAAGTGGCAATCACGTTTGACCGCGCTGATCATCCGCCCAAGTTGCACAGGCGAGGAAAATATGCCTTAATCATCAATCCACTTATTGACGGTTATGGTTTCTCCAAGACCCTCATGGACGGTGGCAGCATTATCAATATTCTCTATGTCGAAACGCTACGCCAGATGAAGATCTCGGAGACCCAGCTGAATCATAGCACTGTGATTTTTCACGGAGTTGTCCCAGGAAGACAAGCTAATTCCCTGGGAGAAATCACTTTGGATGTTACCTTTGGATCACCAAAGAATTATCGGACGGAGGCACTTTCCTTCGAAGTGGTCCTGTTCAAGAGCGCGTACCACGCTATATTCGGACGTCCAGCTTACTGGGCTTTTATGGCTCGTCCGTGTTACATTTACAATATGATGAAAATTCCAGGTCCCAACAGGATAATCACCATCAGGGGAGACCCGAAGAAAGCGCGAGAGTGCGAGGATGGAAATGCCGCCTTTGCTGAAGCCGTGCTGCACGCCCAGGAGTACCAGGGGATCAAGAAGAGCATAGATCCGTCTGAGATGCCCGCAACGAAGAAGGAGGTGACAAATCCAAATCCGGAGTTCAAGGCATCAGAAGAGACGAAGAAGACGCCATTGAAGGATGATGACCCCTCCAAGGTGACCCAGATAGGCATAGTCCTATATAGCGCATAGGAAAACGTGCTCGTCAAGTTCCTCAAAGCAAATCAAGATATCTTCGCATGTCAGCCATCTGACATGACCGGATTACCTAGGGAACTTGCCGAGCACTCTTTAAATGTAAACCCGAATGCTAAACCCGTCAAACAGTCCCTACGATGTTTCAGAGATGAAAAGCATAAGGTAATAGCTAAGGAACTAGCACGGATCTAGTTAGCCGGATTCATTGAAGAGGTCATCCACACTGAGTGGTCGACCAAACCTGTAATGGTCCCTAAAAAGGACACCACTGATTTAAGGATGTGTGTTGATTATACTGCCTTGAACAAGGCTTGTCCAAAAGATCCGTTCGCTCTGCCTAGAATTGATCAAGTTATTGATTCTACGGTAGGCTCGGAACTCCTCTGTTTTCTCGACGCATATTCCGGTTATCACCAAATCCGGATGAAGGAATCTGACAAAGTCAAAACTTCATTCATAACCCCCTTCGGAACCTTCTGTTTTGTTATGATGCCCTTTGGGCTAAAGAATGCAGGAGCTACCTACCAGCACACAATGCAGCGTTACCTCCATGACCAACTCGGATGCAATGTACATGCATACGTGGATGATATTTCGGTGATGTCCAAAAAGAAGGAAACGCTGATTTCCGACTTGGAGGAAACATTCGCCAATCTACGAAAATACAACATCATGCTTAACCCAAAGAAATGCTTATTTGGAATACCAGTCGGAAAATTGATAGGTTTCATCGTGTCTCAAAGAGGCATAGAGGTGAACCGAGACAAAATCAAGGCTATACTCAATATTTCTAGGCCAAGTCGCCTGAAGGACGTACAAAGACTAACTGGTTGCATCACTGCAGTCAGTCGGTTTGTAAGCCGGCTTGGTGAAAGAGCCGCACCATTATACAAACTCCTGAAAAAGACCAAGGATTTTGTTTGGACCGAAGAAGCTAAAGCTAAGTTTGTCACATCCCAAAATTCTCCTAATTTTGGAATGTAAAGTTAATAAAATAACTTGGTTGAATTGTTTGACTTTGTTGAAATTTCTCAAAGAAAAGAAACTTCCTATTATGATTTTCCTTCCTTGAATTCAGAAACTTGTATGAGATTGGATTAACATGACTATCCAACTTGTTTTCATTTTCTTTTCAACTATTTGATTCTTTAAATATCCAACCATGCTTAGATGATTAAAGAGAGGGAATAAAATGACTTTCCCAATTATGGTGGAGTGATATTCTAATTTTCCTATTTGACCCTTAAAGTCTCTACTTCGATTTATGAAACCATTCTAGATGCTTTTCACCACTTGCTTGAAAAGAGAGAAGATAACATGACATCTTCATTTTCATTGGATGTTAAGAATATGTTCCTTCATGTTACATGATTGAACTTGTTGTTTTGGGCATTTGTGGTGTTGTGTGTTTTGGTTGAGTGGTTAAAATAAAACCCTAAGAAGCTATTTAGAAATATTGCATAGTAGCCATATAAGGCCAAATGCATAAAACCCTATATCCTTTTGATAATAGCTAAGTAGCCATATAGGAAAAAAGGCGTGAATTGAGTTTTAGTTTTAGGATTTGTGTGAATGTTTTCAAAAATGAAAATCATGAAGCATTCATAAGCATTTCTTTGCATCCATGCAAAGTTCCCAAAAATTGAATCCAAATCCTAATATCTAGATCCGATAGTTAATTTGCCCAAATGTTCCTATAAGGAATATATGGACATTTATAAATAAATCATCTCCAAACTAGTGAAAATGTTACAAATATGATCTTATAATGATCTACGGAATTTTAGAAAAAAATTAGAAACAAGAATCATGTCATTTGGAGTTCGTATGCAAAAGATATAAAGAAAATACCAAAATAGAAAAAGAAAAAAAACGAAATGGGCCACCCGGCCGGCCCACTCAGCCGACCTAAGCGCATGGGATCGATCCCACCTCCGCTTTAAAAAGCGTGCGAAAATCTAATTTTTAAACCTATCTCTATTCAAACACTTATAACTTTTTATCTATAACTCCGAATTGACTTCCGTTTGTTTCTACTTGTTCCCTACTCCAAAATCTATCTTCCCATCATCTTAAAAGCCTAAGTAATCCATCGGAGTCACAGCTATAACACTTCTCCTTCCCGAAATCCTGAATCTACACCCTACCGAATCGTATTTCGCTTCTAAACCCATCTAAACTTCGTCGGCTGCCTTCGGCTTCAACACGAAAGTTGTAGATCTCGTCGAAATCTTTCAATTCCGATAAACCTCACCTCTTTTCATCCACCACAGACGGAGAATTTCGCAACGCAATATTCCAGATCTGATGGCGTAATTCCAAGATCTTCTCGCGCTCGTTTCTTGAAATCCAAATTCCTTTGGTGAAAAGGTAGATCTAATCATCCTCCACAACTTTCATGTTCAAAGTTTTTTCGATTTGACCTACGGATTTATCTCTCTAACACAGATCTACTTCTAGTCCTTTGTTAGGCAAAATCGGGTCTATTTTGAGCCAACTTCTCTTCTAGCCACCGGATCTCATCCCGACGGTCGAGATTCAATCGTCCCGATCAGTTGACTCGTCACCGCCACATCGTCGTCAGGTCAGCATCTAGTCCCAGTCACCCTGTACGGTCAACCTGTCCAGTCAGCAGAATATTCTCTGGAATATTCCGTTCGAATTTAAAATTGCAGATTATAGATCTAACTTGTAAAATCCATAGAAAATTCATACTAAGTCCAAACATTGCAAATGATATACCGTTGGAATCACAAAATCGTGTAGAGTATTAATATATAATTGTATCAGACATTTACTGTAAGTATTGGTCGTGATTATTAAATGGTTTAATACACTTTTTGGAGCAATTAATTCACAGAAAATAAAATACAACTCAGAAAAATACAAATGATATACCCCTGGATTCACAAAATTGTATAGAACATGATTCTGAAATAAAATTACAAGTTTACTATATATATTACTGGCGAATAATTAATTAGTATTATTGGACTTTTAAATCATTAAATTCATAGTAAATAATCTACATATCCGAAAAATATGAGTAATATGTCTCTGAGTTCATAATCTTGCATAGTTTTCAGATCTGTACTTAGTTTTGTTTGTTGTCAGTAAGATCTGTTCAGATTTATTAAACTCCATTAAACACTAAATAAATCCTAGAAAAAGATCTATAACTCCGATTAAGATGAATCCAATTCCTCCTGGTCCGTATTAATGTCCTCTATCCAGTAAAACTAATAACCAAATTTAATTAGACAATTAGGACAGAAGTTGCAACAGAACTACTAAAGCCTTTTCTTTGGTCATCAAGATTTAATAACAAATACCCTATTGCATTAAATGATCTCCTACATGCATCATATGATCTAATACCATTCAAATAACTAATATTAAATCATCATGCATGCTTGTGTTCATCATTGTTGTGGTTGTTATGTTTGTAATTGTGTTGATTGGAATTTTTTTGTCCTCGCGTTAGATTGTTCGGAGAGTGCGATTGCTGCAGAAGAATTCAATCATCACCCATAACAAAAACATAAGGCAAGTTACACCAGTTGTTCATATTAATGTCCCAGTTTTGAATACTATGCATGTTTTGCTCTTCAAAATAGTAGTATGCATGTGTAGGATTGTTTTGGTAGATCTACTTGAAAATATTTTTTGCAAGTGTGATGATTTTGTAGTATGCCATGAGTAGCTTTATACTTAGGAATTTCCGTCCTATTAGGTTCCTCTGTTTTTGCTAAGTATTGCTTGCTATGCTACATATACACTAAGTATCGTTGGGAGGGTTCGAAAGACTCAAAATTTTCTAAGTATGAGAGCTCTCTCGAGCGAACTTTTCTTCTCCAAAACCCCCTTCAAAATAAAACTAAGTTTTCTTCTGGGCGGAATGGTTGTCGGGACAACGAGTGAGATTTTGGTGGAGGACGGCCGCCCAGGAATCAAAGAAGTCTGCCATGTTTCAGAATTCAGAAGCTTCCCGTGCAACCACAATACATATGGGCTCTGTCTTGGCTTAGTACTTAGTGGGAAACCTCACCGGGGTACCAACATTTGGAGGTTCTTGGCACGGTTGGATCCAGCTGGTAGAGGGGCTACTAAGGGAAGGCTTCGCCATGGTCTTGTCTGTAAAAGGACTTGATCGTGGATTGTGGGGAAAGTGCACAACCTCTCGAGAGTATTGCAATCTGATCGATCAGCCGAGTTCACGAAAAAGAACATTTTGAGCATCTGAAGGATGGAGCCTCTGAAAGATCTTCCTCTCTCTTTTCAAACAAAAGTTTTTCAAACCCTATGGCGTGCGTAATATCGCTAATAGGTGGGATTTTGGGGACTTGGTGTGTCATATCCAAGTAACTTGGTGCGTAATATCCAAGTGCCACCTGGTGTGTAATATCCAAGTGCTAGGTTGATTGGGCACTTGGTGAGTAATATCCACGTGTTCCATTTGACCCTATACTATTTATCAAAGTTTACAAAGTAGGGAAAACTTTCTTCCTCTTTTCTTATTACATTGATAAAATTGGCTTTACACAAATAAACCCCAAAGCCTACTCTAGCCTTGCATGTAGAGTTAGTCTTGTTCTTTCCTTGGTGTAATTTGCTAATACATTCAAAGTATTGACCAACTCGTTTGGCTGCACGTTTTATGTGCAGAATTTGGAGATCGTTGAAAGGTGCGCTAGGATCACGAGTCTTCACTCGACCTGCCTGTGGCATTGATGGGACTCCAAGTTGTATATATTTTGCTTCTGTTGTAATAATGTAAACTTTGGATTATTCGATTCATGTAATAAAGACTTGTGTTTTACATGATATTTCATCGACTGTGAGTGCTAGCTAATGATCCAGGGACTAGCATGTTAATCACAGGGACTTAGGATCTTTATCGATCCGAGGTCACTACATATGGTAGGACCGTTTAAACGAGCTCCAAGTGGATTTACTCACCTCTTAGTGATGGTGGATAAATTCACCAAATGGATTGAGGCTAAACCTGTCACTAGTTGTGATGGAGCAACAGCCAAAAGATTTGTCGAGGATGTTATAATTCGGTATGGTTATCCGCATAGCATTATCACGGACAATGGGAGTAACTTTTCTATGGGAGAATTAGCTGAATTCTGCAACGAACAAAATATCCAGCTTGACATTGCGTCAGTCGCACATCCACAGGCTAACGAACAAGTCGAAAGAGCAAATGGTTTAATCCTACAAGGCCCAAAACCGAGACTCAAAGCACCACTACGACGTGTTGCAGGGGCTTGGGCAGAGGAAGTACCCTATGTAATATGGAGTTTACGAACGACTCCAAACGGGTCAACCGGATACACACCTTTCTTCTTGGTCTATGGCGCAGAGTAGTGATTTGATTCACACTTCTCCTAGAGTGGCCGCGTATACCGAAGAGGATGCCGAGATTTCTCGACAAAATGATCTCGACTTAGTCGAGGAAGTTCGCGTCGTTGCTGAAATGAGATCAACAGCCTATTGACAGAAGTTACGCAAGTATCATAGCCAGAGAGTCCGGAACAGATCCTTCAATAAGGGTGATTTGGTTCTCCGGCTTGTGCAACAAAGAAAGCACAAACTTTCCCTAGTATGGGAAGGGCCCTTCTTGGTTAGTCGAGTATTGCACAATGGATCGTACTACTCAACTGACATGAGGCCAGTCAAAGAAAGACCTGCTACCAAGAAGAGAAAGAGAGCTGGAGGAAGTACAAATCCAGATGAGTTAGACAGACCATGGAATATTGCTCAGCTACGTCCCTTTTATTCTTAGTTTATCTCTCTTTATAATCATACATATGTACATGTTCTGTGAGAAATAAAAGTCTTGGGTGCCTCAAGTTTTTTCTGAGAAGTTTTTACCATCTTATTTCCTAATGATCATTGATGTCTACACACTTCTATTCTTGTAGACAGTTGTTGGGCCTCCAAGTGCAGAGGTTTGTAGAACAGCAGCAAGTTTTCCCTTAAGTGGATCACCCAAGGTTTATCGAACTCAGAGAGGAAGTGGTCAAAGGTATTCCCTCTCAAGCAACCCTGCAATCAAGATACAAGAATCTCTTGTGTCCCCAACACACCCAATACACTTGTCAGGTGTATAGGTGCACTAGTTCGGCGAAGAGATAGTGAAATATAAGTGGTATGGATAATTATAAGTGGTAAAGGTGATAAAAAATAGCTTGATGGCGTGGAAGAGACTAAAAGTAAACTGAAATAAAGATGGAAGCAAGAAAACATGTAACAGATCTAATTGCAAACGGTGTATCAATGCTTAGAAACAAGGCCTAGGGATCATACTTTCACTAGTGAACACTCTCTCATAAATATATTATCTTCATGATACTACTCTTAACTACTCTCCGGTTGGACACTCTAATCGATGGTAGGGCTATAACAACACACCTCAAAGTTCATCTTTCCCATCTATAAAACCCCACACTGTCACCTTGAGTACTAGATGAGTCCCACAAACACCACAATTTCATAAAGACATCCAACTCCAAATATAACTCATAACAAGTATTTGTAATCTCTAGCCTAAGTGCCACTATGGTGAGCACGCTGTCACTTTCACACACATGGGGAGAGCAGAGATTCATTAAAGCACTTGAGTAGCAAGGTAGATCTATAGATTACAAGCTCATGACCACAATATGATCATGCATAGAGAGAGATGAACACATAGCTACCGGTAGAACCCTTAGCCTCGAGGAAGAACTACTCCCTTATCATCATGGGAATCAACAATGGTGATGGAGTTGGTGGTGGAGATTGATGGAGATGGTGATGAAGATGGTGAAGAGGTGGCAGCGACGGCGCCAGTGGCACGGAGGACTCCTTCCCTGTCGCCGGTATCACAGGGGAGCACCGCCCCTTAGCACCCTTCCTTGATGGCTTCTTGGGAGCCCTTCCCCATGGATATGGGATCCATGGGGGAGGCAAAAACGTAGCTTTGGTGGCTGCAAATTCGTGGGTGGAGGTGTCTCGGGCGAATTAGGTTTCCTCCCTTTATATAGCTTCTCGGATTCCCGTCACCCCATCTTGGGCTGCAGTAAATCGGGTCTAAAAGGCCCGTCCGGACTCGGAATCAGCTAAATGTTATGTCTAGAACGTTTGCCGCGAAATTTCCAACAACTTTGTAGTTGAAAAGTTTTCCGTTTGACCCCGTCTTCAACCCGAAACATGACCATCTTCAAAAAGAGTTCTCAGACAGATTTCTAAAAAAATCCCAATTTGACTCCAACAAGGTTTCCACTTGTATTCTTGTTAATTCCTATATATCAAAGTGTAAAACAAGAACATTTGCACTTTTGCAACTATTAGTAGGTTAGTCCAAATAAATCATAAACTTTATATAAAAAAGGAGTATCAAAAGCATATTATCGGCATAAAACCATCAAAAATTATAGATACGTTATGGACGTATATATCAATCATGTCATAGTCGAAAATAAATAGATATGTTATGTAAACATTTCAGGCACACAAAAATTTAAAGCCAGAAGTGCTGAATAGACCAAAAGCTTAGCACCAGTAAAATTATAGTATTGCATATTTACAGACCCATCATGTTTTTCAGAATAATACAAATGTTTCTAGCAATCTATGATGCAGGAGGAGAGGAAGGAGCTGCCAGCTCGCTGGATACATCGCCTTGATATCGTTCCGAGATGTCCACATCCGAAATGGTGCGGTCATTGTCGGAAACTTCTGCTGATTCTTCGGGGGGCGAAGGCGGCGTGTCCACGCGGGTGAAGAAGGGAGTGTCGTAGCTGGTTAGATCGGCTACATGGCACCCATATCCGGCGCAGGAGTCCATGATTGCCTTGATGTCTTGCTCCTGTCCATCTTCGTCCACTTTGCAGTACCCTCTGGTCACTTGCCATATCTCCATGCTTCCATGGTGGCTCATGACCATAGTGAGAGCGTTCTGCGCTGCAGACCGCGCGTAGGACATGTTCCAATCCTGGACAAGTTGCGACATCTCCTTCGCCTTGTCCCGCGCCTGAAAATCCGACATGCTATGCATATTCGGAATCTTGAGAGCTTCGCCAATATCCTCAAGGGATTGGTGGAAGTCATGAGGCAGGTCACCGACTTGGGTAAGCCGGTGGGTGCGGTGCTCGGCGGAGGTGGAGTCCGTCAAGTTCAGAGGACCTATACACAAAACGGTTAAGAAAATTCGACATTGAAAGAAGTCGAAGAAAATAGACAAATCAGACAGATGGAACATACCGAAGATGATGTCGTCAACTTTGCTCTTCTCTTCCCAAAGACTTCGGAGTTCAGCCCGGAGCGCCTCAGAAAGGTCCTTCTCTCTGCACAACTCATTATTGAGGTACGAGATTTTCTGATCCTGAGCAGCAATCTTACGATCACGCTCGTCAGTAGCCATGGAGGAGGACTCGAGAACTTGAGCTATGCTCTTCTCATGATCCGCCTTGAGCTTATCCAGCTCTTGGCGAAGTTCCTTGTTCTCCACCACTAAGGTTTTGAGGTTCTCGGCCTCTTCAATCATAGCACATGACTGTTTCACCAGCGCTGTAAGCCAAAAAGAACAATAGTCCAGTAAAAATTCGACTATGAAAACGAGAAAGACAAGGTTTGAGTCTTGGAATGTTTACCTTCGGCCTCATCCTTGGCAACTTAAAGCTCAACATTCTTAAGTCGGAGAGCTTTGATCTCTCTCTGCTTGTTGCAGACACTTTCAACAAATCCTGGTTATAGGAATATACTTTCTGTAAGTCAGAATACCCAAAGTCAGAAGTCTACTAAAGACTCGGGCTAATATTTTTGCTAATATCAGCACAAGCCTTGGGGGCTACACTAGTTCGTTCTTTGGCATCCTAAGGAAGCATAAACCCGGATTATATATCCTACTTCATGCTTGGGGGCTAGAGGATATGATATGAAATAAAGGAAAAACAGGAGATAAAATTCCGACTTACATATTGTTCGCAAGTAAGTTTATCCAAACTTGCATTCACTTCAACAGCAACCTTCTCGGCGAGAGTCAGAGGAGTCACTGGAGCAGTTGGAAGCTCACCGGCCCTTATCCTCTCGTCGTGAAGACGCACTTGTTCAAGATAGTCTGAGTGCTTGATGTCCTCTGCCTCTTGCGCTTCTTCTTCGGCAGATAGATTTTTTTTCTCTAGGCATTACCTGGCCAGCCGCTAGATCTCTTTAGCAGATTTCCGGGACATGCCAAACTTGGCAAGCCCCGGATTGTTGAGAAGGTTTTCAGCAAAGGTCTCTGCCGAGGGATCATTACCCGAAGAGGGTTCACCCTTATCTAAATCTGACTCACCCATGGTGATGTCAGTTTGCGATTCAAGGATCGCTGGCCCCGTTGAAGGAGCCAGATCTTCTATGACGGCCGGCGACGGAGTAGTCACTGGCATTGTAGAAGATTGAGGGGCAGGAGTCGGAGGAGCCACGGCAGGAGAGGCTATGGTCAGCTTCGTCTATCGGAGGGGCTTCGAAGAAGTTCCCTTCCCTTTGCCCTTGATGAGCTGCTTAGCTCTGAGAATGTAATAGAGTCGAAAACATTACATCTCAGAAGAAAATTCGAGTAAGGTACATAGGAGAAAAGTTGTGTTGAAAGTTACCTCTTCACGACGGGCACCTCCTTTGTACCGACAGCCACTGTCGGAGCCTTGCGCTTCTTAAGCGCAAATATCCGGCAATGGGACCAGTTCCGCCTCCTGAGAAAACTCTGGAGGATATCCCTCGAGTGGAGCAAGTTCCGACTCGGGGAGGTCAGCAAGCTGAAAAGAGGAAAACATATCAGTATTGCGATATAACTTAAAGATTGAAACACATAAAAAGGTTTATTGTTAGAAGCTTACCGGCACTACAGGGTTCTCCGCTGTGTGCATGTCTAGAGAAACTTCTAGGATCCTCCTCTCGATCCGCTCCCTTATTAGCCATTTAATCTGGCTTATATAACCTTGCGTGGTATAGGCTCTGGGGATGATGTGGAGGGAATACTTTTTGGACGACGTGATGGAATGCATCAGTCGGTCTCCGTGGTACTGAAGGGGTTGGATCCGGTGTGACACCCAACATTGGACCAAGTCGGATCCCTTCAGGCCATTGTGTTTGATCAGATATTCGATCCGCCTCTTAACGAGGATCAAATCGTCACTAAGAACCGGAGGAGCCTCGTCCCAAGACGGTTGGGCCGTGGCAGCTCCGTCGATGAAAGCCGACAAAGCAGTGGCTTTGCCAGGAGCCGGAACATCCTTATGATAAAAGAAGGTGGCTGGCCATTATTTGACCGAGTCACTGGCTAGAATCTTAGGATATGCGCGCTCACGTCTAAGTGAAAAGCTAATTGTACCGGTGATATAAGCAACACCGGCGGTGATAGAATTTCTCCGAACATGGAAGTAGTACCGGAATAAGGTAGCCTAATGCTGAGAAATCCCTCGCACAAAGCCGCATAGGCGCTCATCTCTAGGAGGGAGTTGGGAGTAAGATGGTGGAGTTGAACACTATAATGCTCTATCACCTCGGAAAAGAATTCCGAGGGAGGAAACGACAAACCTCTATCGAGGTGGGTGCCGAAGTGTACCCTCTCACCGGCGCGCGGGTTGGGGACGGTCTCCCCGATGTTGCTCCACCATTCGCCAGCACGGAGGAGCCCTTCAGTCTCCATGCCATGGAGCTTCTCGTCGTCAAGCACGCAGGGGATCCAAACCCCGCGGAAGTTTTCCTTTTCTGCCGTCGCCTCCGTCGCCGCTGCCGCTGCCAAACCGGAAGGGGATGAGGAAGCTATTTCTCCGGTGTGCCGGTGACCTAAGATGGGCGGTGCTGGGAGTTTTTTGGGGAAAGCAGAGGAGCTCTGTGCGCGGGGGAGATTTGGAGGAGAAGGAACGGCAAAGGAATAGGTGAAGGAAGGAGGAGGAGAATCCTCACCCCTTATATCCACCTAACCACGCCAAGATTCGTGCAAATGACACTGTATAACCACCACACGTCGTGGAAGGAACTGGGAAGGACCTACGCGATGATTACGTCGCCTCGATCTCCACGTATGCATTGAAATGGCGCCTCGGTTCTATGAACTGCGGACCCACCAACAGTCGTGCTGACAGGTTGTCTATCAGATGACGTGACTTGACCATGACTGGTGTCAGGTGGCCTTAGAAACCAAGTTCCGGCTTAGTTTGAAATCAATCTGGAAAATCCGAGTAACATGTTGATAGGTCCGACTTACTTTTTAAGACCCGGATCGTATTTGTTGTGAAGTTTTAGGAACCCTTGAAGATTCTGCAAGCCGAAGATCAAACTAGACGATGATAAATCCAACTTTGGATCTTGGAGGCCTTCGGAGGCTGCTGTTGGGGATATACTTTCCGGGTATCCTCACAGTTCCTCACTGACCAGGGTGGCCCACTTCGGGTTAGAGCTTTGCTTCACGGGCGGCCCAGTCAAGGAGAAAAGACAGAGTCCAATCCGGCTACGGGAAGGCCTAGAAGACTTACCGACTTAGGCCCATAGTGTTACTTGTAGTTCAAGATGTACTCTGTAACCGACTCTTAGTCGTAGCCGGATAGATCTCTCCTGTAAACCCTAGGCCGGATATCTATATAAGCCGTCCTAGGGAGAACCTTTAGGGCAACACTCAATAGTCTACAATCTCAACTCGCATAGGCGAACCCTTGTAACCCATATTCCGGCTCTGCCGTATTACCGGATTGCTAGCAGGAGTAGGATCCATTCAAAGCCGGTGGATTCAAACCTGGGTAAACTTGTGTACTCACCGTCCCGAAACACCGTACGTCTGACACCCCTCTCTTCCGCACGCCTCGAGGACCCCCTCATGGCGTACTTGTCATCAATCCGACGATAGTCACGGGGATGTAATATCACGGTAACAAGTGAAATAGAACTTGTCGGTAACGATATTGAACAAGGTATGTGATACTAATGATCATATCTCGATCAAGTTTTATTAGAGAAACAAAGGGAATTGGACTGAATGTTTTATGGTTCAAATGACATCGTCATCGTGGAATGCATAGGGGTCACATGGGCATCCCGGTCCCTCTGTTAATCATTGATATGGATCATGTCTAGAGCATTCCTGAGCCGTGAGGGTTTATACTTAAGGGTATGATGAGAGAGATCTTCCGTAAGATGGAATCACAGTAGAGAAAGAGAAAGTCAGAATTGTTCTGCGGAGAGATCTAAAGTTGTTCGGAGAAAGAATGAAGGAAAAAAGACTGAAAGGAGGTCCTGATAATGGAAATTTAAATATGCATTTGTTATATGTTAACTGTGAATTAATATATTCTAAATAATATTTGAATTAAGATTTATAAAAGCAACTTTTATATTAGGCCAAATCCTCGGAGGGAAATGGCCTAGTAGAAAAGCTGTAAAAAACAGAAAAGGGAAACAGTTTAGGCCCATGCGGGCGGTGAATTCTAGTCGCCGCACGGGGGCAGATTGCAGCCAAACGGCCGCCAGGCCAGCCAGCTCTACCTCGGCCCACGCGGGCACATGGGGGAGCCAGCCTGGCGAGCAGGTCGCGGCCACTGCCGGCCCACCAGGGAGGCTAAGCGGGGAGGAGCACTAGTGGGGTGCTGAGGTGGCTGGGCCGCTGCCAGGACCACCTGGCCAGGAAGGTGCCAGCCCGAGCGGCTCCCACTGCTGGGCAACGGAGTGGGCACGCCGGCCCACTCGCGTCAGCTACTATTGCGAGCTTCCACAACTACTGCTAGCTACTAGGCCGAAAGTGGCCAGCCAACCCAGCGGGCTAGGGTTTTTCCTTTTTCCTTTTCTAGTCTCCTTTAGTCCCATATGGATAACCTAATGGGGAGGGCACACCCCCCCTCCGCCTATATATAGAAGTGCCATGGGTGGGATTAAACATGACAATTTGAGAAGTCTTTTGATTATCTTTCTTCCTCTCTCTCTATACCTTGTGACCATGGCCCCATGTATGGGCCGTGCAAACAAGACACACCTGCAGCACGCCGTTGCACTGCAGGGATTCCTAGGAGAAGATCTACTTCCGCGCTCCTGGTGGGATCGGGTAGCCAAAGGTCTCATCGTACATCCGATGTGTACGAAGCCACGAGGTGCAACACTTGGGGCACTTGGATGTCATGAGCCAGAGCTGCTGCATAATGAAGAAGGAGCAAGGGGTGACCTGTGAGGAGCTTCGCGACCTTGAGGTCGGCTATGAGTTTGACTACTCCAACCACGTTCCCCTTGGAATGTTAACCGCGTACTGTCTACAAGGGTATGTATTATGTACGCTCCGGCCGTTACTGCATTACTACCTAGATAGATCTTGGGCGTTAGGTAGTTCCAACGTAGGATTTTTTTTGTTTTCTGCTTCAGAACCCTTTAGGATCGAGCCAAGGAGATTCCGAAGCTCATTGAGTGATGAGTCGTGAGCCAAGGAGATTCCGAAGCTCATTGAGCCAAGGAGATTCCAGAATGCCCTCACCATGGTGATGAGTCACCACAGAGAGATGCAAATTTGGCAGGTCACGAAGGGTATCGCCACTGAAGACGATGAAGGCAACCCGCAAGACATCAAGGCCATCCATGATTCTTGCACCAGATATGCTTGTCGTGTGGAATAAATGATCAACTATGAAAAGCCATTCTTCTAGTATGTTGTCGTGACACCAATGCATGTAGATTTAGAATAAGAGTCTGAAGAAGCAATCGAGGATGAAGATCCATCCAAGTCTCAGGACCAGGCCAGGAACAATGATGGTTCCAATGCTTCAAGGTCTCCACCACTGCACCATAGGATGAAAACTATGCATTATTTTGAAGCAAAGGCCCCATAATGAAAACAACTATCCTGTTCTATGTGTTGTACTGTAAGAACTTATTCCTTTACTCTAGCACTTAGTATATTTTATGGTGCTCAAAAAAATTCTTAAGCACTTTGTGTTTATCCTTTTCGTTCATCTGGCTCTTTCACTTCATCCCTTCCATCAGCTGGCAAACTTTCAGACAAAAACACTGCCGAGCAATGGAGCTCAATTGCTAAACCAGTTTAAACCAGGAAACAGAGCCGGAATCTAGTACCAAAAATTCACTACTCGGAAAATGCATGTGTCTAAGCAATCAGATAAAAACCAAAGTATAAACATAAAATGAGGTTTACACCCAAAGGTAATATTTTTATAGGGTCAAAAATCTAACCAGAACGAACATGAGCATAAAATAATTTCAAGCATTCTGGGATTTTTGAGTTTGGCATGATCCATCGAAAATAAGATGGTACAAAATACTTCTCAGAAAAAACATTAAGGTGACCAATACTTTATTCCATTTTGAACATGTTCATATATATGTGATTATAAGAAAAGAGACTTAAGAATAGAAGGGACATAGCTGTGCAATATTCCATGGATGATCTAACTCATCTGGATCTGTATGACCACTAGCTCTCTTTCTCTTCTGAGTGTTAGGTCTTTCCTTGAATGGTCTCATATCAGTTAAATAATATGACCTGTTATGCAGTACTCTGCTGATCATAAAAAGGTCCTTACCAAATCAGTGAAATTTTGTGCTTTCTTTTTTGCACTAGTCGGGGAACTAAATCGCCTTTCTTGAATGAACGATTCTTGACTCTCTGACTATGATACTTGCGTAACTTCTGCTAATAGGTTGTAGATCTCGACTCAGCCACAACACGCACTTCTTCAAGTATATCGAGATCATATTGTCAAGAAACTTCGGCATCCTCTTCGATATATGTAGCAACTCGGGGAGAAGTATGGATTAAATCACTCGGAAGTATTGCCTTTGCATTGCAGAGTAAGAAGAAAGGATATATCCGGTTGATCTGTTGGGAGTATTTCGCAAACTCCAAACAACATATGGTAATTCTTCCGCACAAGCCCCCACAGCACGACGAAGTGGTGCTTCAAGATGAGGTCGGAGGCCTTGTAAAATGAGACTGTTTGCCCTTTTGACTTGTTTGTTGGCTTGTGGATGTGCAACTGACGCGATCTCCAGTCAGATTTTTTGGTCTTCACAGAATTCGGCAAGTTCTCCCATATAAAAGGTACTCCCGTTATCCATAATAATACTTGCGGATAACCAAATGGTATGATTACATCCTCCACAAACTTTCTATCTGTGGCCCCATCACAATTTGTTATGCGTTTGGCCTCAATCCATTTTGTGAATTTATCTACCATCACTAAGAGGTGGGTGAATCAACACTTTGCCGTTTTGGATGCCCCTACCATGTCAAGACCCCAAACCACGAAGTGCCATGTAATCGGAATTGTTCGCATCTGATCAGCCGGAACATGGGCTTGATGGGCATATTTTTGGCAGCCTTTGGACGTTTTGACCAGTTTCTCGGCATCTGCCTTAGTTGTTAGCCAAAATAATCGGTGTTGAAAAGCTTTTCCACTAAGGATCTGGCTGTGGCATGATGACCACATTCGCCTTCGTGGATTTCTCGTAAGATTTCCACTCCTTCCAAAGACCTACAACGCTGAAATACCCCAGAAACACTCCGCTTATAGAGCTCACCACTAATAATTATGTAGGATTCGCTCATCGGACGATCTGTCAGCTCAGAACTTTATCTTCGGGTAATTTTCCGTCTATCGGGAAATCAAGGTAGGGTTTTTTACAGCTAGGAATGATATCCAGAACTGCTACTAAAGGTGAGTCAGATTTCATCAGATAGTCCTCATCAACTCCTGTGATAGAGGGGACTTTTAGGTACTCCAGGAAAGCACCATCCGGAACTTGTTTCCGTGCAAAGCATATTCTTGATAGAGGATCTACTTCCTCATTTTCTGCTCTAGGGATGTGTTTGTTGAAAATATGCCCTAGAGACAAATAGTAATAAGGACTAATATCATATTCATAAAGTTTATGATTAAGTTTTATTTCATGATATAACTGTATTGAAAGGAAACGTCAATACACGTGTGATATATAAACAACCAGGGGTTCCCGGTGAAACTCTAGTCACTAGTTCATTGGTCAACAGATGATTAAGGTTTCCTGATCATGTGGCATTTATGCCAGTTGGAAATGGAGTTATCTCATTCCAAGAATGAGATGATGAACCAATACCCAACCTAAACACCATGACCTGATCATGTCATGAAGTTCATGTTACGATGATTATAATAGACCTAGTAGACTATTCCTTAGACCGTGAGGCTATATCAATCACTGTCTCCCGAGGGTGCTTTGATAGCATCAAATGTCACTTGGTAATACAATGATCATAAAGGTGTGTTCAGGTATTCAGAGGAACTTTTGAGGCAATATATGTCGAGAGCGGGATTTTTCCATTCGCATGATGGAAAGATACTTGAGGGCCCACTCGGAGAGTGATATCCAATAGCTGCACAGCGTGTGATTTGATCACAGGGATATCACTTGTCGAAACAAGTCAAGTAGCATTTGTTAATAACGATATTGAACACGACATGGTGATGTCATTGATTAGATCTCGGCAATGCAAGTATCGAGATACAAAAGGAATAAGACGCGACAGTCATGGTTCAAACAACAAAAGATCTTCATGGAATGTTGATGGCTCGGTGTTGATGTGGAGCTTGTTGGGGAACCCCAAGAGGAAGGTATGATGAGCACAGCAGTAAGTTTCCCTCAGTTATGAAACCAAGGTTTAATCGAACCGTAGGAGCAAGGAAACACCTCAAAGGTGTTGCTAGCTGAGCCTTGGCAGGGCACACTACCGGTGCTAGTAGCAACATGGAGACCTGCACAACACAACCACAGAACTTTACCCCCAACTTGCGATGAGGTTGTCAATCTCACCGGTATTGTTGAAAACAAAGGATTAATCATATCAAATGGAAGGAAGTAATAGTTTGCAGAAAGTAAACACAAAGTAGTAAACAGTTTGTAGATTGTATGTAAAAGAAAATACCAGGGTTCATAGTTCACTAGAGGTGGCTCTCCTTAAGATAGATAACATGCTGGGTGAACAAATTATAGCGGGGAAATTGACAAACATCGAGAAAGTAGTACATGCATATACTAATCATCTTGACTCCTTTGGAACTTGAATGGGCATTACAACATTATACATAGACCGCCATCCAACTGCATCTATGACTAATAATCCACCTTCAGGTTATCATCCGAACCCCCTCCATCATTAAGTTACAAGCAACATATTATTGCTTTACGAATTGCGTGTAATGTAAACAATACGATTGTTCTATGAACAAAGGATTGTTGTTTTGTCCCAAGCAGCAACAGCACATCTAGTACCTTAGATATTTCTGTCATCTCCCCAGATTACCAGAGGCATGAACCCACTATTGAGCATAAATACTAACTCTTGGAGTTGCTAGCATCTACTTGGCCAAGATAGCTACTAACAACGGAAAGCATGCAAGATCACAAATAACAAAGACATGATAGAATCAATAATCAATCTAAAATAGCATCTCAATATCCATCGGATCCTCGCAAACAGAACATGCAGAATTACAAATAGATGATCTTGATCATGAACAAAGCTCACAAGATCTAGACATGAAAGCACAGAGGAGGAGAACCAGCCATCTAGCTACTACATTGACCCGTAGTCTAGAGATGAACTACTCACGCATCACACCGGAGGCTTGCATGATGATGAAGAAGTCCTCCAGGGTGAATTCCTCTCTCCGGCAGGGTGCCGGGAAGAGCTTCAGATCCCTCCCGATCTAGGGACAGAGACGACGGTGGCTACAACATCTTTCATGGATTTTTGATCGGGTACTTAGGGTTTTGGTCCCAAGGGTAATATATAGGCGGAAGGAGAGGCTGAGGGGGTGCTGGGGTCTGCCAGACCACCCCCTGGCGTGGGCCAGGCGTGGCCGCACGGCCAGGTGGCGTGGCCGGCCCCCAGCCCTTCTCCGTCTCGTATTATCGCATCAGATGTCTTTTGGAAAAATAGGCTCTTTGGCTTTTGTCCCGTCCAATTCCGAGAATATTCATTTTTTGACTTTCCTAGAACCAAAAATAGTAGAAAACATGCAGCTAGCACTGTGGCTCTTATTAATAGGTTAGTCCAAGAAATCATATGAAAAGTACTCCAAAGTGTGGACAAAACACAAGAAAGTAGATAAAACCAAGCATGGAACATCAAAAATTATAGATACATTTGCAATGTATCAACATCCCCAAGGTTAACTCCTGCTCGTCCTCGAGTAGGTAAATGATAAAAACAAAGAATAATTTTTGAGGTGACATGCACCATGAAAGACTGGATCAAAGTATTTGTAAAACATTCAAAGCTGGGATCATAGTACTTCAATCATAACATGAAAGACAAATTTCTAGCAATAAGACAAAGAAACTATGATGCAACATAAGGCACAAACAAAAGATTCATGAATAACAATGCTTTGCAAGACGTTTGTTTGATTCACATAAGGAAAACATAGCATAATAGTATTCAGCTTGTCCCTTATAGATTAGCAGATATAAATGCATAGGACACCTTCAAAGTTCATAAGAGTGACTAGATACAAATAGTTTAAAACAAGCAATATCAAGTTATGCATCAATCAACTAGTCTTGGGACAATGCACATAGAACTAAGAATTGCCACTATGCTCTCAAAGTAGGTGCATAAAGATAGAAGGTGGAGACTCAATATAATGGTGGAAGAAAGGCCTTCATAGAAGGAAGTAGAGATTCAAGTTTCATAAAGAGCTTCCAAAAATTATGGTACTTATAGCTTTCAACTCTCATTGCCCCTATCATAAGCATCTTGAAGTGATTAAGGTTAAATGAAAAAACTATGGTGTACATGTTTGACGAAGTATAAGTTAGAAATCTCATGTCCCTTGAATATGAGGGCCGCTCCTCATGCTACTCAAGTTTAGTCACGGTAAGTTCTTGTCATCGTAAGTACATGTGTATCATAAAGAACCGCCAACGGGGCACGCCTTGCCCGATGATACGGAAGAATCCCCATATCAAAATGACAAGGCAAGCAGACAACGAGCATCTCAGCAATCTTCTTATTTACCATGGGAATATGGTGCTTTTTTCTCTCTTTCCTCTTTTCATAATCTTTTTTTTCTTTTTCTCTTTTTTCTCAATATAGGACTCTTTTTTTATAAGAAGAATGCTTCATAGACAGCTCATTGTGGTTACGCTGCAGGTTTCCACCATGTCAGCATGGATTAGACCAGTGGCCCAAGCGTTTCTCTAACACATATGCATAACTCCATGGACTTACAAGCTCCCCTTTCATTTCACACCGACGACATCCATATACAAAAGAGCATGATATCAACTAGGTACAAAGTACCCGTGCAATGTTGAAAGCGTTCCCCATGATAGCATGGTTCTGCTAATTCCCAACAAATAAGTGCAAGCATATACAACATAGACGACACAGTGGTTCAAGTTTAGTAAGGGCAAGAAAAGTAAAGTGTGCCATCAAGTTCGTGAGAGCTTTAATCACTAGTTTTCTCATAACAAGTTTAATTTGGAAGGTAAACAAAAACATGAATATACTTGGAATAGCATAAGCTAGTATGTAGGTATGGTGGACTCTTTGGAATAACTTGGTTTAGGGATTTGGATGCATGAATGGAACTCATACTTGGTTGTGGAGGCTAGCAAAAGACTGGGAGCAACAAACTAAGAGAGCAATAATGGCCATAATCATGCAGAGCGACAAAACATCATTGATCAAAGCATAAAGTGATACTACAAGTTGAAAACTAAAGGATCATAAAGGCTTATGGTGACTTGAGATAGTCATAACATGGTGTGAGCATGCGCCAAGTCAACCCAAATAAAACATCAAAGGAGAATACCACTATACTATGCTTTAATATGATAAAACAACGCATGATTCATCCAAGGCACATTAAGCAATCTCAATTGTTTATAACAAGTCATGCTACAGCAAAGAATACTAAGCATAAAGCCAAAACAATATCAAGCATGGCATGAAAAAGCATAGGCCACAGTAAAAACAAGCTCTTTTTACCACTTAAGCATGAGCTTTCCTACTCTTTTCCAAACCAAACCAAACTATTTGAAAACCAATGTATGGAAGAGGGGGTCCAACCAATTTATTCAGCAAACTAATCAAACAAAAGCAAACGAAAAACCAAAACGAAAACAAAAAAGAAGACGCTCCAAGAACAACACAACTGTGCATGTAACAATAAAAATGAAGCGTTTGGAAGAAACGTGTGATTTTTATTGATGAAGAAGGGGATGCCTTGGGCATCCCCAAGCTCTGACGCTTGTACTTCTTGGATATTTCTTGGGGTGACACGCGTGGCATCCCCAATCTTGAGCTTTAGTCCATCCTTCATCTCATTACTCATTTCTTCCATACACCTGAAATTTTTCCTTCATACAAAACTTCACACAATCTTTATTAGCAACATTAGTGCATTCAAGATAAATAAGTCTTAAGGTTCAGTTATAACACCAATAAACTTCCATTAAAACACTAGCTACTGAAGCACTTCCCTCAAAAAGCTCAATTCCCCAAAAGAACTCAAAAAGGAACCAAAAAGAAGCAAATGCAGAAAATGGCAGAAATCTGTCAAAACAGGCCAGAAGGTAAAGAAGAATTTTTTCGAAGATCTTCTATTGCTAAAATCAAAAGGTGTTGAACTAATGAAAGTTATATAACAACCTGGGGAAGAATCACAAAAATGCACGCCTCACAAGGACGTTCAGAGATTTTACACGAATTTTTACGGTGAAGCACATAAATCTGTTTCGGGACAACAACTTTCCCAATCATTACTTATCTCTCATTAGAGGTTACTCTTGGCACAAAAAGCTAATAAAAAGGATAAGGAGCGGTTATTACTGAGGTAATAACTTCCAAGACTCATCTAAAACTTTTGGTTTATCTCCCAATAAGTACTTTTTTTAACGCCTTTAAGTTAGGCATAAGAAGCAAGAAAAATCAAGTGTTCTCAAATGAAGAAGCATCAAAACCAAATTTCTTGCCCTTACCGCTCTTACTTTTATTCTTAACCTTGGGGAAAATATGATTGTTTGGTGGAGAAGAAAGGTGCATGGTCCCCTTTCCCACATCTATTATTGCTCCAAGGAGTTCTAATAGGGACCTTCCAAGTGTAATTTGTCCTTTTCCTGCACATTCAATAACAAGATAATCAGTAGAAATCATTTTCCAAAGGATCTTTGTAAACACTCCTTCAGGTATTCCAATAGGTAATATGGTAGCATTATTAGCTAGAGATATTTCATTTCCTCCTTCAGTAAGCCCCCAAAGATTCAAAGATTCATAAATATCTTTGGGCATAAGACAAAATTCAGACATGATATCACAGCGGACTTGAAAAGTTTGCGTATTTATATCAATCTTTATTGTGGGGAGCCACTTTCATGGTTCAGAATTTATTGGAACATAATTATGATGCTCCCTAAGCGTATTATAGCAATCTTTTAAGCTAGGAGTGCTAGTCTCAAGAGTGTTCAATCTAGCAAATATTCTTGCGAAAGAAATATCAGTTTGGCTAGGCAAGTTGTAAGTAAGGATCAAATTATTTATAGCATTAATAGCATCATCCTCATTACATTGGAGGAAATCTCCTCCCACAACAGCATCTAAAGCATATCTATAGCAAAGAGCAATTCCAAGGTAAAAACTGCTAAGGAACAAGCTTTGAGTCATTTTAGGCTCAGTTTTTTCATGTAGATCAGAGATTCTAGACCAAGCTTCCTTGAAGCTCTCCTCTATTCCTTGTTTAAAAGTGAAAATCATTTCCTCAGGTGACATAGTAATTGGAGCTAGGCTAGACATAATGGCAACTTAAGATAGGAACTATTTTTTGTGTGTTTTCAATAAAGAAAGCAAACTTGTAAAAACTAATTTTTTGTGTTTTTGATAAAGAAACAAGCAAACAAAGCAAAAGTATACTAAGCAAAACAAAAATAACAAAGTAAAGAGATTGGTTATGAGGGACTCCCCTTGTGAAGATGCCCTTGACTCCCCGGCAACGGCGCCAGAAAAATACTTGATGGCTCGGTGTTGATGTGGAGCTCGTCGGGGAACCCCAAGAGGAAGGTATGATGAGCACAGTAGTAAGTTTCCCTCAGTTATGAAACCAATGTTTAATCAAACCACTAGGAGCAACGAAACACCACAAAGGTGTTGCTAGCTGAGCCTTGGAAGGGCGCACTACCGGTGCTAGTAGCAACGTGGAGACCTGCAAAACACAACCACAGAACTTTGCCCCCAACTTGCGATGAGGTTGTCAATCTCACCGGTTTTGCTGAAAACAAAGGATTAAACGTATCGAATGGAAGGAAGTAATAGTTTGGAGAAAGTAAACACAAAGCAGTAAACAGTTTGTAGATTGTATGTAAAACAAAGGATCGGGGTTCATAGTTCACTAGAGATGGCTCTCCTTAAGATAGATAACATGCTGGGTGAACAAATTACAGCGGGGCAATTGACAAACATCGAAAAGCAATACATGCATATACTAATCATCTTGACTCCTTTGGAACTTGATTGGGCATTACAACATTATACATAGACCGCCATCCAACTGCATCTATGACTAATAATCCACCTTCAGGTTATCATCCAAACCCCCTCTAGTATTAAGTTGCAAGCAACAGATTATTTCTTTAGGAATTGCATGTAATGTAAATAATATGATTGTTCTATGAACAAAGGATTGTTGTTTTCTCCCTAGTAGCAACAACACATCTAGTACCTTAGAGATTTCTGTCACTTCCCCAGATTACCAGAGGCATGAACCCACTATCGAGCATAAATACTAACTCTTGGAGTTGCTAGCATCTACTTGGCCAAGATAGCTACTAACAAAGGAAAGCATGCAAGATCACAAATAACAAAGACATGATAGAATCAATAATCAATCTGAAATAGCATCTCAATATCCATCGGATCCCCGCAAACACAACATGTAGAATTACAAATAGATGATCTTGATCATGAACGGAGCTCACAAGATCTAGACATGAAAGCACAAAGGAGGAGAACCAGCCATCTAGCTACTACATGGACCCGTAGTCTAGAGATGAACTACTCACGCATCAAACCGGAGGCTTGCATGATGATGAAGAAGGCCTCCAGGGTGAATTCCCCTCTCCGGCAGGGTGCCGGGAAGAACTTCAGATCCCTCCCGATCTAGGGACAGAGACAATGGCGGCTACAGACTCTTTCATGGATTTTTGATCGGTTACTTAGGGTTTTGGTCCCGAGGGCAATATATAGGCGGAAGGAGAGGCCAAGGGGGTGCTAGGGTTGGCCAGACCACCCCTGGCGTGGGCCAGGCCTGGTCGCACAGCCAGGTGTGTCCGGCCCCTAGCCCTTCCCCGTCTCGTATTCTGGCATCAGATGTCTTCTGGAAAAATAGGCACTTTGGCTTTTGTCCCGTCCAATTTCGAGAATATTCATTTTCTGACTTTCTTGGAACCAAAAACAGCAGAAAACAGGCAGCTAGCACTGTGGCTCTTATTAATAGGTTAGTCCAAGAAATCATATGAAAAGTACTCCAAAGTGTGGACAAAACACAAGAAAGTAAATAAAACCAAGCATGGAACGTAAAAAATTATAGATACATTTGCAATGTATCAAATGCACAGGGGTCACATGGCCATCCAGGTCCCTCTGTAGATCATTGGTCCAGGAGTGTCCTAACCATGTTTGGAGTGTTCTCGAACTGTGGGGTATCACGCTTAAGGGCTTGGTGATTCTTAGAGAGTGTTTACAGGATCGGTAGAATCACCGAAGAAGAGAAGAGAGAAAACCGGAAGGGTTTCGGTAAGTCCGGAGGATGTCCGGAGTGGAGGTGGAAGGTGTTCCATAGCCACGGAGATTGAATAATATGTGAATGAATGTTGAATATTGATTTAATCATTTATTCATAATTATTTAATAAAAGCGAAATCAATTAAAAGGTCAAAAGCCTTAATGGGCCAAATTCCGGAGGGAGAAGGGCCCATGAGGGAAAGGCAAGAGGAGAAAGGAGGAAGGGGTGGTCGGCTGGGCCTTGGCCGCCCGCGTGGGGCATACTTGGTCCGGCCAGCGGCTACCCCCCTCTCCCCTCCTTTAGTCCTACTCCAGGACTTTGAGGAAGGGTGTACTGATGTCTACAAGTGCACATGTCGTTTGTAGCTAGTTTCGAAGTATAAAGATCGATACCATAGGGAGCCCAAAGGTAAGTGTTTATGGGTGAAGTCTCTGTCACACCCGAATTTGTCACAGGTCTTCGAGTGAATTGACTGTAGGGGTTCCGTATCAAAACAATAAATTTTTACCCTACGCCCCTGAACCCCTGATGTTGTCAGGACCTATCTATTAGTAATACAGTAATGGGAGGGGCTTTTCGTGAACTTACCCTTGAAGACCGAAAAGCGTTGTCAATGCTCAGGAGGTGATGTAGACGAGCTGAAGCTGACCTCAAGGTCGTGATGAAGTCCTTGCGCTCCTGTGGCTCCAACGACTTGTGTGCCTCAAGTGTGATACCTCGCAGGGAGTTACACAAGTCCGGTGCCTGACGATGACTCCCGCTTCCCTGATCCAGTAGCAGTTGCGGAAGTAGAGCTCCTGGATCCGAATCCCGCAGCGCGACGACGCTCCCGGGTGAAGATGTCTCTTGTTCGCGCAGTCCTAACTTGGGACAATGGTCACGAGAGAGAGAGAGAGAGAGAGAGAGAGAGAGAGAGAGAGAGAGAGAGAATATCAATTGAAGGTCTTCCCAAAAGTGAGAAGACCATTATTGAATATTGTGTGTATTTATCTGGCCCAATACCTCCACTATATCTAGGGGGAGGGGAGGTACTACCTCCCTCAAAGTCCCGGGGTGGGACTAAAGGAGAGGGAGGTGGGGGGAGGCGCTGCCGGCCACCCCCTCATGGGCCCCACGTGGGGGGCTGGCCCAATAGGGCCGCCGGCCACCCCCTTGGCCCTTCCTCCTCTTGCCTTTCCCTAATGGGCCCTCTCCCCTCCAGGAATTGGCCCATTAAGCCTTTGACCTTTTAAATTGATTTTCTCTTTATCAAATAATTATGAATAAATGATTAAATCAATATTTAACATTCATTCACATATTATTCAATCTTTGTGGCTATGGAACACCTTCCACCTCCAGTCCGGACATCCTCCGTACTAACCGAAACCCTTCCGGTTTTCTCTCTACTATTCTTCGGTGATTCTTCCGTTCCTATAATCTCTAAGCATCATCAAGCCCTTAAGCATGATACCCTACAGTTCGGGAACACTCCAGACATGGCCAGGACACTCCGGGACCAATGATCGATAGAGGGACCTAGATGGACTTGTGACCCCTGTGCATTCCACGAAGATCTTTCGTCATTTGAATCGGGACAGTCGTGTCTTATTCCCTTTGTCTCTCGATACTTGCATTGCCCGAGATTTGATCAATGACATCACCATGTCATGTTCAATCTCGTTGCTGAACAATGCTACTTGAGTCATTCCGACAAGTGATATCCTTGTGATCAAATCACATGTTGCGCAGCTATTGGATATAACTTCTCCGAGTGGGCCCTTGAGTATCTTTCCATCACATGGACGGAAAAATCCCGCCCTTGACATATATTTCCTCTATGGTTTCCTCTGAGTACCTGAACACACCTTTATAACCACTGTATTACCAAGTGGCGCTTGATGCTATCTAAGCACTCTTGGGAGACAGTGATTGATATAGCCTCACGGTCTAAGGAATAGTCTATGATGATCCATTTCTAATCATCGTAACTTGAACTTTGTGAAATGATTGGGTTACGATGTTTAGGTTGGGTATTGGTTCATCATCTCATTCTCAGAATGAGTTGACTCCATTTCCAACTGGCATAAATGCCACATGATTAGGAAACATGATCATCTGTTGACTAATGAACCGGTGACTAGAGTTTCACTGGGAACCCCTAGTTGTTTGTATATCACACGTGTATTGATGTTTCCACTCAATACAGTTATATGATGATATAAAACTTAATCATAAACTATATGAAATATGATAATAGTCCTTATTACTATTTTCTCTAGGGCATATTTCCAACAGTCTCCCACTTGCACTAGAGTACAATTACACTAGCTGCATTTGTTCTTAATCATTGGCACCATATCCGATACCCTGAACATGCTTGTTCATGGAAGAGGTTGAGTCTTGGGTATGTACTTTACAGTCCCAAATCCTTTGCAACTTACTAATGTCACCTTGATTGAAATTAATACTTTATCATCACATGATAACATCTATGTGTATGCATCGTTGCTATGGCAGCCGAACGAGGCCAGATTCCAGGATCCTACAGTGACTTTAGATCAACCTCGAGGGATTTCTCATGGGCACTATACCCTGGGACACATCATTCTACGTTAAAAGCGAACTAGCCCCGCCATAACATTATACAACACTTTAGATTGCACCCTTATCTATTATTATAAATGTATTCATCGATACACTAGTGCACTCTGTGCAACTTTCGATGTTTTTGTTCACCTCGCCTCCTACTTGACTTAAATCGGTATTTACAGGAGTTTCCAACATATTCCCTTATAACATAACCCTTTATGTTTTAAGATATGTCATCCTTTATGGATTTGGAAAACATGTCTGCAGTTCTCTATCAGACACTACGAACAAACTTAGCTCAACGTTCTGTGATTCAAACTTAATCACTTTTAAACGTTCCTTATTGGATCATATATTATGTTAAGTTATCATCATGGTTTTCTAAGATAGAACCTATGTCTCAACATAGTGGATGATGGTCATCCTTTTCTTTCTTTCAACCATTGATGTTAAACTTAATACTATTCCTAATTTGAGTTATTAAGGACCAATTCCTTAATTAACTTCTATTCTGAAACCCTTTTTAGAATCCCTTAAGGAATACTACATAATATCATAATATACTTATTACCAACTTCTACACCTTATAAATCATTATTTATCGGTACTTGCGCTTTTATTCTTAACACACTTAAGAATCACTCCTATAAGCTCCCACTCAAAATATGTTCCCACATATTTGAATTTTAATCTTATATTGCTCCCACTCAAAAATATGTCATTCACATATTGTTTTAGGAAGACTTTTATAGCTCACACTCAATTTCATGCAAATTGCATATCCACTCACTATTTTGAACAACTTCAAAATCCTTTGATCAAATATCAAACTTGGAGATTTACTATGAGATACTAGTACTTTTACTAGTTTTAAATCCACTAGACATTTAGCACACTTGAATCAAAATCATTCGAATTCATCCAATACTTGACAAATTGTGCTTTTGTCATTCACCCCCTTTTCCACTGTGGCTTTGTAGTCATTTGGGAAAATTCCATGTAACCCCTTTTACTTGTGAGATTCAGCAACAAATTGCTTTCTAATCTCAAGGGAATTTTGCTTTGGGATTTCTCATAATTCCAGTTTACCATTATTTCCTTAGTAGTTCGTAGGTATGTCATATTCCGGTAATCATGACAAATGATTCACAAATGTCTCCATACAAGATATGGGTTACATTTTGAATCCTACTTCATGTAGTGAAAACACCAATGGGGAAAACACAATGATCATTATCATTGATTCTTTCCATTGTGAAGAGAATCATTCAGGAACGTTGTCCGTTGCGCTTCTCAACACTCTGATGCAGGTTTTTGAATCCTCATCGTGTTTTTCACCATCTTCCATTTGCTTCATAATTGAGAAGTATCACTGAATGTGAACTTCCTCAAGAATGCACCAAAATCCAAGCAATACAAGTTTTGCTTTCCTTTTGGTTTTAGCTATGGATTTCGTATTCAAAGTTTCCAATGAATATTCTACAAGGACTTATTCGCTATTGTTTTGGTTATATCGAATAACCCCAAAACTTTTACGAACCTAGATGGTTCACTATATTTTCTAATTGAGTGCTAACTATTTATAGCTAATGGTCTCTACATCTACACTACAACAAATTATTTGGCGCCATCTATTCACCCACTTTGATATCTAATATCATATTGTGATGCTTTGCATTTTGACATTTCAAATGCATTGCATTCCACAATTTTTCTTTATGTCATTCTTATAAAGTTGAATTTCATTACTATTGATCAAATCGTAGTAATTAGATTCTATTTTATACTTATACCCTTTGTTGATGAAATACTTTGATCAAATCAAATAATTTCATATTCATGTTTCCTTTGGTAAACTTCTTTACACATTTAAACAATCATATAATGATAATTACCATTTTCGTTAAAACCCAATACATCGAATATGTATTTACTTTTAACAATTCATTAAAACACTTTGTATTCAAGTAATACCCGATGTTCAAGTTATTTTGCCTAACTTAGGCATGATTTATATGTGATAAGAAATCGAATGACTTTCACATATTATCAATATAACCTTTTGAATTTAAACAATGGTTTCATTTATTAATGAACTTATCATTAAGTTGGGTATTTTAAGGCATTTTAATATTTTATAAATGTTCATGTATTATCAATTAGTTTCAAACAACAAGGATAATTCACATATAATCAAACAAGATATGAACACAAATAGAAATCATTCATAAAAGTAGAACAACTGTTTGTTACAAACTCATATGAATAACCGTCTCACAAAGTGTGAGACAAACTAAAGAGGTTCACAATCTTTTGATTACAATAATCATCCTAAAACATAAACTAAGTGATAAATGTCGAGGGAGAGTGTCGTTGGACATCATCATCATGTTCGTCATCAACACGCAACGTCACCTCCTCTCCAGCAAGCACCTATATGCAGAAGGACATGTTTTCAGCAAAACAGAACAAGTATCAAATATACTTAACACTGCAAATGTGTTTGCAAGGTTATAACATTTATAAAATTGTATATCAAATATATACCTTTGTCATTGATGACCTTAGCGACATCGGGTTCAACCACCACATCTCTGAAATGTGATATGAACTCATGGAAATCCTGTGTTTCTGTGTCGCCTCTCATAATGCAAATCCTGACTTGTGCTTGGAAGCTTGGTGGCAGCGACCGCAGCACAACTCCCATTGCAAAAGAGCTTGCGAACCAGTTGTCCAGGAAGTATGCCAGACTCATGTATGCATCATATATGCTCAACAAGTGATCGTCCAGTGAGGAGCCCTCCTCCATCTTTATGGAGAGGAAGTCCCCCATCAGCTCATACTCCCATATGTGCACTTGTTCCACGAAATGTGATCTCAGATGTGCCATAACCGTTCGAGGATTAAGACTTCCCACCATCGGTCATTGCCCATCATCCATCCTGAGGCGCATCATTACTGATATGAATGTGGCCATCACACGATGACGGCAGCGGAGATCCCACTGCTCCTTGGTCTCATGAGAATAGGGTGGCTCCAAGTACATCTCGTAGATCATGTAGTCAGCCACTTTGTTCTCACCAAGGAGATCATAAAGGCGCATGACCCATGCAGAAAAGTTGGATCCATATAACTTGAGCTTTTCTCCTTTTAACCAATTGTCAATAGGGAAGGTAATCTCGGGGAGAGCCATTTTCTACATATATAATTGCAAAAGGAATTTAGACTAAGTTTATAAATAAATGAGTTAATAATAACTCCACTCAGAAACACCTATCCCCATAAGGGTTCCTAGTGATAACATGACCCCTATCATCCACATATCCCCCGATCATCACGGCCATCAATGTGGGTTCAAGGGTGGACGCTAAACGTCGGTCACATCATTCATGCGACTTGTGCTCGATCTTTCGACCATCCGTGTTCCGAGGCCACGCTTCTATGGCGTGCTAGGCTCGCCAACTCAACTTAGTGTATTTGCTGTGCAACATGGCTTACACCCACTATATGTGAACATAGATATGTCTGACACCCATGCTTGTACCATGGATCGCCTCATACCGAAGAACTTTCTTGGTGGTGCACACTAAGGGGGAACACAATCGTTGGTAATTTTAACAGGGATCGTCTTATTAGGCTACCGTCGAGTATCTAATACTAGCACACAATAAGATATACAAACAATAACATTGAATGTAAATGCAATGTGATATGGTCCTTCACGTCGTGATCTCCATCCGTCGTCACCGGATTCCGGCGCCAGGGTACCAGTGTCGTAGACACCAGGGTATCGGTGTCTTTCCGGCGTGGTAGTCCGTCACCTCCGTGACTATCTACTACTACGTAACATAAGTTAATCACTTTACCTTTGCCATAACCATATCACATAATAACGCCCCATGCAAAACAAAGTTAGACACCTCTACTTTATCTTTGCATGTTTTACGTGGTTGAATGGGCTTTCGCACAAGAACCGTTCTTACCTATGAACTTTCAGCACAACGCTCATCAAGTAGTTGTCTCTACTACACCCCTTTAAGGGCCCTCCGTTGCAAATGGCATACCAACTAATGCGAGAGAGACATACACCCCCTAAGCCACTTTATACGGTACAAGCCGTATGTCAAGCATGGACCAGTCTCGCGAATGAACGCGTAAAGTTGGTTGGGCCGCTTCATCAAGCATTAATGCGGTATACACAAGTACACGTGGGAGGGTGACAACTAAAAGATCAACGCCCACACACTACATATCGTGTGTTCTACCCATACTAGCATTACTACGCGATCTAGGTCTGATACCACTTTAGGGGTTCCACGTATGAAAACAATAAATTTTTACCCTACACCCCTGAACCCCTGATGTTGCCAGGACCTATCTATTAGTAATACAGTAACGGGAGGGGCTTTCGTGAACTTACCCTTGAAGACCGAAAAGCGTTGTCAACGCTCAGGAGAGCATGGTTGATGTAAACGAGCCGAAGCTGACCTCAAGGTCGTGATGAAGTCCTTGCGCTCCTGTGGCTCCAATGACTTGAGTGCCTCAAGTGTGACACCTCGCGGGGAGTTACACACGTCCGGTGCCTGACGATGACTCCCGCTTCCCGATCCAGCAGCAGTTGCGGAAGTAGAGCTCCTGGATCCGAATCCCGCAACGCGACGGCGCTCCACGGTGAAGATGTCTCTCATTCGCGTAGTCCTAACTTGGGACCACGGTCACGAGAGAGAGATAGAATATCAATTGGAGGTCTTCCCAAAAGTGAGAAGACCTTTATTGAATATTGTGTGTATTTATTTGGCCAAATACCCCCACTATATATAGGGGGAGCGGAGGTACTACCTCCCTCAAAGTCCTGGGGTGGGACTAAAGGAGAGGAAGGTGGGGGAGGCGCCTCCGGCCACCCCCTCATGGGCCCCACGTGGGGGGCTGGCCCAATAGGGCCGCCGTCCACCCCTTGGCCCCTTCCTCATCTTGCCTTTCCCTAATGGGCCCTTCCCCCTCCAAGAATTGGCCCATTAACCCTTTGACCTTTTAAATTGATTTTCTCTATTAAATAATTATGAATAAATGATTAAATCAATATTTAACATTCATTCACATATTATTCAATCTCCGTGGCTATGGAACAACTTCCACCTCCACTCCAGACATCCTTCAGACTTACCGGAACCCTTCCGATTTTCTCTCTACTATTCTTCGACAATTCTTCCGATCCTATAAACACTCTCTAAGCATCATTAAGCCCTTAAGCGTGATACCCTACGGTTCGGGAACACTCCAGACAAGGTCAGGATACACCCGGACCAATGATCGACAGAGGGACCTGGATGGCCATGTGACCCCTGTGCGTTCCACGAAGGTCTTTCGTCAGTTGAACCAGGACAGTCATGTCTTATTCCCTTTGTCTCTCGATACTTGCATTGCCCGAGATCTGATCAATGACATCACCATGTCGTGTTCAATCTTGTTACGGAACAATGCTACTTGACTAGTTCCGACAAGTGATATCCTTGTGATCAAATCACATGCTGCACAGCTATTGGATATAACTTATCCGAGTGGGCCCTTGAGTATCTTTCCGTCACATGGACGGACAAATCCCGCTCTTGACATATATTTCCTCTACGGTTTCCTCCGAGTACCTGAAGACACCTTTATAACCACTGTATTACCAAGTGGCGCTTGATGCTATCTAAATATTCTCGGGAGACAGTGATTGATATAGCCTCACGGTCTAAGGAATAGTCTACGAGGATCCATTTCTAATCATCATAACTTGAACTTCGTGACATGATTGGGTCACGATGTTTAGGTTGGGTATTGGTTCATCATCTTATTCTCAGAATGAGTTTACTCCATTTCCAACTGGCATAAATGCCACATGATCATCTATTGACTAATGAACCAGTGACTAGAGTTTCACTGGGAACCCCTGGTTGTTTGTATATCACACGTGTATTGATGTTTCCACTCAACACAGTTATAGCAGGATATAAAACTTAATCATAAACTATATGAAATATGATAATAGTCCTTATTACTATTTGTCTCTAGGGCATATTTCCAACATTGACTACAAGTGTTGAAATAAGAATGGAGTTTTGATTAAATGAGATGTATTTAAATAGAACTAAAATGTAAACTTCAGAAATATAAAGCATAAAAGTAAAGAATGACTTGGTTGTTTGTTGCTTCCTACAGATGGAAAAAGAAGGCATGGGGAGATTCAGTTCATGGTGATAGTAACTGCGCCAGGTGGATGAATGATAAATGTAACAATTATAATCTTATAAATATATGTGTAGGCGAGCAACCCATAATTAGCCGGAACTAATCTTGGTAGATTTCATTCATCCCAACTTCAATAATCCTACTAGCATGTTACCAAAACCATGGTAAAATACTGGACGATTAAGACCCTTCAGGTCACTTAGCGATTAAGCTCCTTGGATCAGACTAATGCAATAAGCACAGTGGTTCCTTGTTATCCTCGAGTCTACTAGTTTTCCATTGATATCCCCGTGTCACCCGAGGGTCACCGGTCCACTGGCGAACAACATCTTATCTATGTAGAACAAAGCATCATGTTGTCTGGGCCCTTAATTGGACAACAAGCATTAGGCATCCCATAGATAGTCAAGCACACATGATATAGTAATTAGAATCAATACAAACTAATGAAAAATATATGAAGGAACATCACATCTCACCAATCCCCTACATCTCCCACGCCCAAGGGAATTACTCACACATGAGAGAAGAACGGGCCATCAATATAATCAAATAAAGGGAATTCGTCTTTGTATTACTGTGGAGATCCACAATAAGAATAGAAAAATATCCAACACAATTCAACATAGGAAGAAACAATCTCAAACCCTAGTCTTGCAAGGTGGAGATCCCTCTCTCTCTCTCTCAAGTACAATTAGTGTCTATGGAGGTGTGTTGGCTAGGAGGTTGAAGATCGTGGAGCGAGATGAAGAACGCCTTCCCCCTGTTCTCCGGATCTCTTCTATCTCCCTTCTGGATGGTATGGCGGCTGTTGCGTTGTGTTTTCGTCCTCGGTCCCTTCAAAGAAGTTATCCCTTTTGACAAGACAGAGGCGGCGGCAACTATACGGCAGGAACTATACGGCCGGAAAAATATTCCCACCGTATAGTTGCTCGTTAAAGCTTCCGTATGCTCCTATCGAGTGCTTCCAAAGCGAGACTTGCTTGTTTTCTCCAGAATTTTGTGTTTCTCTAGTTAAAACCTTTTGTTGACATTCAGAACCTGAAAAACACATTAAAAACCAAGTTTTCTTTGCTACCGAAGTATTAGAGTTAGGTAAAGCTAGAACACGATCAAATCCGGGAGAAAACTATCAATAAAATCCATCAAAAATGTGTTGAATCTCATAGCTATCATGTACCTCCCCTTCCTCCTATATATAGTGGGGGTATTTTGACCAGAAAATACACACAATATTCAATAAAGGCTTCCTCACTTTTGGGGAGTCCGCCAATTGATATTCTCTCTCCCGTGACCATGGTCCCAAGTTCGGACTGCACGAACGAGAGACATCTTCACCGCAGAGCATCGTCGCGCTGCGGGATTTAGATCCAGGAGCTCTACTTCCGCAAATGCTGCTGGATCGGGGAAGCGGGAGTCATCGCTCGACACCGGATGCATGTAACTCCCTAGGAGGTGTCACACTTGAGGCACTAGAAGTCATTGGAGCCACAGGAGCGCAAGGACTTCAACACGACCTTGAGGTTGGCTTCAGCTCGTCTACATCAACCACGCTCTCCTAAGCGTTGACAATGATTTTTGGTCTTCAAGGGTAAGTTCGCTAAAAGCCCCTCCCTTTATTGCATTACTAATAGATAGGTCCTAGCAGCATCAGGGGTTCAAGGGCGTAGGGTAAAATTTTATTGTTTTCATACGCAAACCCCTACAGTGGTATCAGAGCTAGATCAATGCGTGGTATTGCTTTTACGGGTAGAACACACGAGATGTAGCATGTGGGCATTGATCTTCTAGTTGTTACCCTCCCACGTGTACTTGTGTATACCGCAGTAATGCTTGATGAAGCGGCCCCCAACCAACTTTACACGTTCATTCACGAGACTAGTCCACGCTTGACATATGGCTTGTACCGTATAAAGTGGCTTAGGGGGTGTCTGTCTCTCTCGCATTAGTTGGTATACCATTTGCAACGGAGGGCCCCGAAAGTGGTGAAATATAGACAACTACTTGATCAACATTGTGGTGAAAGTTCATAGGTAAGAACGGTTCTTGTGCGAAAGCCCATTCAGCCACGTAAAACATGCAAAGATAAAGTAGAGGCGTCTAACTTTGTTTTGCATGGGGCATTATTATGTGATATGGTTATGGCAAAGGTAAAGTACATACTTTATATTTCTAAGTAGTAGTAGACGGTCACGGAGGTGACAGACTACTACGCCGGAAAGGCACCAGTACCCTGGTGTCTACGGCGTCGACACCCTGGCACCGGAATCCAGTGACGCCGGATGGAGATCACGACGTGAAGAACCATATCACATCGCATTTACATTCAATGTTATTGTTTGTATATCTTATTGTGTGCTAGTATTAGATACTCGACGGTAGCCTAATAAGATGATCCCTATTAAACTTCCAATGATTGTGTTCTCCCTTAGTGTGCACCACCAAGAAAGTTCTTTGGTATGAGGTAGCGTCGTGATGATCGGGTGTCAGACATATCTAAGTTTGCATACAGTGGGTGTAAGCCATGTTGCACAGCGAATACACTAATGTTGATTTGGCGAGCCTAGCAGGTGTAGACATGGCCTCGGAACACGGATGGTCAAAAGATCGAGCACGAGTCGCATGAATGATGTGACCGACGTTTAGGCGTCCACCCTAGCACCTACATTGATGGCCGTGACGATGATGGGAGATGTGGGGAAAAGGGGTCGTGTAATCACTAGAACCCTTCAGGGGATAGGTGTTTTTAGTGGAGTTATTATTAACTCATTTAATTATAAACTTAGTCTAAATTCCTTTTTACAATTATAAATATAGAAAATGGTTCTCCCCAATGCTACCTTCCCTGTTGACGATTGGTTAAATGGAGAGAAGCTCGGGCTAGACGGATCAAACTTCCCTATGTGGGTTACGCGTCTCCATGTTCTCCTTAGCGAGAATGACGTGGTCAACTATATACTCAACGAAATGGATTTGGAGCAGCCCAGTATCTTAGAGACCCCAGAGCAGCGGGAAGACCGCTATTACCGTTGTGACATGTACACCTTCATATCAGTTACGATGCGTTTCGGGATGGTGGATGAGCTATGGCTAGTCGTGGGTAATCTTGACCCTCGTACGGTAATGGTACAGCTCAGAACACATTTCGTGGATCAAGCACTCATATGGGAGCATGAGCTGATGGGAGATTTCCTCTCCATTAAGATGGAGGAGAACTCTTCGCTTGACGATCACTTGGTACGCATTATGATGCATACATGAGTCTTGCATACTTCCTGGACAACTAGTTCGCAAGCTCTTTTGCAATAGGTGTGTTGCTGTAGTCGCTACCACCAAGCTACCAAGCACATGCCATGATATGCATTATGAGCGGCGACGCGGAAACGCAGGATTTCCACAAGTTCATATCACATTTCAAGGATGTGATGGTTGAACCCGTTGTCGGAGAGGTCATCGATGACGAAGGTATATATTCGATATGCAGTTTTATAAATGTTATAATCTTGCAAACACATATTGTAGTGTTAAGTATATTTGATACTTGATCTGTTTTGCTGAAAACAGGTCCTTATGCATGAGAGGTGCTTGCTGGAGAGGAGGTGACATTGCGTGTTGATGGTGAGCATGATGATGATGGCCAAACAACACTTGATGGCCCAAAATATATCGAGCTCATTGGGGAACCCCAAGAGGAAGGTCTGATGAGCACAGCAGCAAGTTTTCCCTCAGTTATGAAACCAAGGTTATCAATCCAGTAGGAGTAAGGAAACACCTCCAAGGTTTTGCTAGCTGAGCTTTGGCAGGGCGCACTACCGGTGCCAGCAGCAACGTGGAATCCTGCACAACACAACCACATAACTTTGCCCCCAACTTGCGATGAGGTTGTCAATCTCATCGGTTTTGCTGAAAACAGAGGATTAAACGTATCGAGTGGAAGAAAGTAATAGTTTGCAGAAAGTAAACAGGAAGCAGTAAACAGTTGATTGAAGATTGATGATAAAAGAAAGGACCGGGATGCATAGTTCACTAGTGGTGGTTCTCCTTAAGATAGATAACATGTTGGGTGAACAAATTACAGCGGGGCAATTGACAAACATCGAGAAAGCATACAAGCATATACTACTCATCTTGACTCCTTTGAGACTTGATTGGGCATTACAACATTATACATAGACCACCATCCAATTGCATCTATGACTAATAATCCACCTTCAGGTTATCATCCGAACCCCCTCCAGTATTAAGTTGCAAGCAACAGATAATTGCATTACGCATTGCGTGTAAAGTAAACAATACGATTGTTCTATGAACAAAGGATTGTTGTTTTCTCCCTAGTAGGAACAACACATCTAGTACCTTAGAGATTTCTTTCACTTCCCAGATTACTAGAGGCATGAACCCACTATCGAGCATAAATACTAAATCTTGGAGTTTCTAGCATCTACTTGGCCAAGCTAGATACTAACAAAGGAAATCATGCAAGATCACAAATAACAAAGACATGATAGAATCAGTAATCAATCTGAAATAGCATCTCAATATCCATTAGATCCCCGCAAACACAACATGTATGATTACAAATAGATGATATTGCTCATGAATGGAGCTCACGAGATCTAAACATGATAGCACAAAGGAGAAGAACTAGCCATGTAGCTACTACGTGGACCCGTAGTCTAGAGATGAACTACTCACGCATCACACCGGAGGCTTGCATGGTGATGAAGAAGGCCTCCAGGGTGAATTCCCCTCTCCAGTAGGGTGCCGAGAAGAGCTTTAGATCTCTCCCGATCTAGGGATGGAGATGACGGCGGCTACAGACTCTTTCGTGGAATTTTGATCTGGTACTTAGGGTTTCTGTATCGGAGGCATCTTATAGTCGTAAGGGGAGGCCGAGGGGGTGCCGGAGGCGGCCAGACCACCCCCTGGCACGGGCCAGGCTGGGCCGCGTGGCCAGGTGGTGTGGCGGACCCCTGGCCCCTCTCCGTCTCGTATTCTGGCTTTGTGTCCTCCTCGGTGAAAAACTGACTTTGGCTTTTGTCCCGTCCAATTCCGGGAATATTCATTTTCTGACTTTCCTGGAACCAAAAACAGCACAAAACAGGCAGCTGGCACTGTGGCTCTTGTTAATAGGTTAGTCCAAGAAAGTGTATAAAAAGTACTCCAAATTTGGAACAAAACATAAGAAAGTAGATAAAACCAAGAATGGAACATCAAAACATTATGGATATGTTAGCAACGTATCAACATCCCCAAGCTTAACTCCTGCTCGTCCTCGAGTAGGTAAGTGATAAAAGAAAGAATAATTTTTGAGGTGACATGCACCATCATAAAATTGATCAAAGTATTTGTTGATGGGGATATGCCAAACGGGGTATGCCCAGCAGGACGTTCTGATTGGGCCAAAGGTCTCACGAGTGGGCCTGCAGGATGGCGACTGGAATGCGACTGAGGAGAAGGCCTGGCGACTAGAGACTGGAGGCCCAAAAGCATACTCGAAGCCCAGTCGGATTAGGTCAAAGCCTTTCAATCCATATTTTATTCGGTTGTAAACTGTAAACCCTAGCGAGGTGCCTCATATATAAACCTCCCTAGGGTATCCTGAGGACTTACATTCCATCATACACCCCTTCAAGCGACTCACTGCTTAGACGCTGAGCTCGTCGCCTCTGTAACTCGCTCTCCATCAATCTAATCTAGCAGGAGTACGTCTTTACCCTCCGGGGGGCTGAACCTGGGTAAACCATGTGCATTCGCACCCATCTCGCGCCGCAGATGGCCGCCAGCTCTCGCCCCCGACTCGATAGTGGCGCCCACCGTGGGGCCCAGCCGGACTGGCTTGAGTTCTACGGCGAGACCCTACTCGCCGATCGATCAGCCGATCGCCACCGACTGCATGATCGCCATCAACGGGATCTTACAGATCCTGCCCAGCAGCTACATCCTGGTGTCGCGCCCGATCACCCACGGCACGATAATGCCGGTCGGCTCCATCAACCTCTTCGTCGGCTTCACTGGCGCGGTCGACCCAGCGGCAACGGTGACCGTTGGTGGATCGCCACTGCACCACGATCTGCTCTTGAAGGAGCAGGTCCGCTCCATCAAGAGCCTCGCCACCAAGTACGACTCGGCCGCCAGTATTGCAGCCGGGACCAACACCAACATGGACGACGCGGCCCTCCGTGACGACGCTGATTCCGCGACCCCTGTCTCGGTTGACGGATCTATCACCGCAACGTCATGAGAGGACTCCATCATGCGGGTCTCCAATCCTGAGGACTTCGAGGACTCCTCCATCCTCGGAATCTTCGACTCTGACTCCAGCTCGGAGTCCCCCGAGGACTTCCGCGCCAGATCCAATCGCTTCAACGCGATCTACATGGCGGGCAACACGGTCGCCCTGCCAGACCCATTCTCCACGCCGATCCCGCCAATCGCCATGGCCACAGAGGTGGAGGAAGCCCGCCTGTGACTCATGGAGGCGCATCACAACGAGATCATCAAGCGCGAGAGATTTCGCCTCGAGCGGGAAACGGTGCGGGAGCTATCGCTCTACCACCAGCGCCACATCAGGACCCGCCTGAACTCCAACGTCCAAGGTTGCGTCCTAAACTTCAATGACGAAAGCGACCCCGCACGCGTGGCTGAGCGCGAGTAGTGCGAGAACAGACCACCAGGAGGAAGAAACCGACCACCACTAGGTGCACCGGTGACTGGGGCCCACCACCACCCATTGGTCGCACACCCCCGCCGGACCAGCCGCGAATCATAATCTCTCAGCATGCACGTGACGCCAACGTACTCCCACTCTACTCCGCCCCGATGGACAACATCATCGCGGCCGATGCCGCGGTCGCCAACCTCGACGTCTAGGGAGAAGGCGTGTTGTAGATCCAGTACACCAAGGCTCTACTCGCTAGGGCCGTCGAGCAACAAGCCACGGGAGTCGACCTGCGGGGGGGAATGTATTCCTGCTCCTCGGCAAGTAGGGCAGCCTCGAGCGGTCACCCCACCATCACCAACGCCGTGACCTGTCCACCACCACAGGCCCTGGTGAATCAACCACGGGCCGCCAACCCCGCTAATACATTGCAAATGTATCTATAATTTTTGATGTTCCATGCTTGGTTTTATCCACTTTCTTGTGTTTTGTCAACACTTTGGAGTACTTTTCATATGATTTCTTGGACTAACCTATTTACAAGAGCCACAGTGCCAGCTTCCTGTTTTCTGCTGTTTTTGGTTCCAGGAAAGTCAGAAAATGAATATTCTCGGAATTGGACGGGACAAAAACCAAAGTGCCTATTTTTCCGGAAGTCATCAGATGCCAGAGTACGACACGGAGAGGGGCCAGGGGGCCACCACACCACCTAGCCGCGCGGCCCACCCTGGCCTGCGCCAGGGGGTGGTCTGGCCGCCTCTGGAACCCCCTTAGCCTCCCCTTCGGCCTATAAGATGCCCTCGGGACGAAAACCCTAAGGAACCGATCAAAAATCCACAAAAGACTCTATAGCCGCAATCATCTCCATCCCTATATCGGGAGGGATCTGAAGCTCTTCCCGGCACCCTGCCGGAGAGGGGAATTCACCATGGAGACCTTCTTCATCACCATGCAAGCCTCCGGTGTGATGCGTGAGTAGTTCATCCTTGGACTACGGATCCATGTAGTAGCTAGATTGCTGGTTCTCCTCCTTTGTGCTTTCATGTTTAGATCTTGTGAGCTCCGTTCATGATCAAGGTCATCTATTTGTAATTCTGCATGTTGTGTTTGCGGGGATCCGATGGATATTGAGATGCTATTTTAGATTGATTATTGATTCTATCATGTCTTTGTTATTTGTGATCTTGCATGCTTTTCGTTGTTAGTAGCTATCTTGGCCAAGTAGATGCTAGCAACTCCAAGAGTTAGTATTTATGCTCGATAGTGGGTTCATGCCTCTGGTAATCTGGGGAAGTGACATAAATCTCTAAGGTACTAGATGTGATGTTGCTACTAGGGAGAAAACAACAATTCTTTGTTCATAGAACAATCGTATTGTTTACTTTACACGCAGTTCGTAAAGCAATAATCTATTGCTTGCAACTTAATACTAGAGGGGGTTCAGATGATAACCTGAAGGTGGATTATTAGTCATAGATGTAGTTGGATGGCGGTCTATGTATAATGTTGTAATGCCCAATCGAATCTCAAAGGAGTCAAGATGATTAGTATATGCATGTATTGCTTTATCGATGTTTGTCAATTTCCCCGCTGTAATTTGTTCACCCAGCATGTTATCTATATTAAGGAGAGCCACCTCTAGTGAACTATGGATCCCGGTCCTTTCTTTTACATACAATCTACAAACTGTTTACTGTTTTGTGTTTACTTTCTGCAAACTATTACTTCCTACCATTCGATATGTTTAATCCTTTGTTTTTAGCATAACACGGTGAGATTGACAACCACATCGCAAGTTGGGGACAAAGTTCTATGGTTGTGTTGTGCAGGTCTCCATGTTGCTACTAGCACCGGTAGTGCGCCCTGCCAAGGCTCAGCTAGCAACACCTTTGGGGTGTTTCCTCGCTCCTACTGGTTCGATTAAACCTTGGTTTCATAACTGAGGGAAACTTGCTGCTGTGCTCATCATACCTTCCTCTTGGGGTTCCCAACGAGCTCTACATCAACACCGAGCCATCAAGCATTTTTCTGGCGCCGTTGTTGGGGAGTCAAGGACATCTTCACAAGGGGAGTCCCTCATAACCAATCTCTTTACTTTGTTATTTTTGTTTTGCTTAGTTTCTTTTTTTTGTTTTCTTGCTTCTTTATCAAAAACACACAAAAATTAGTTTTACTAGTTTGCTTTCTTATTTGAAAACACACAAAAAATGACTACTCTTGAAAACACTAAGCTGTGTGACTTCACTAGCACCAACAACAATAATTTTATGAGCACACCTATTGCTCCACCTGTGCCTGAAGATACTTTCTTTGAGATAAAACCTGCTTTACTCAATCTTGCTATGAGAGAAAAAATTTCTGGTATTGGTAATGAAGATGTTGCTTCCCATCTAAATAACTTTGTTGAACTTTGTGAGATGCAAAAGCATAGGGATGTAGATGGTGATATTATTAAGCTGAAATTGTTTCCTTTCTCTTTGAGAGGAAAAGCTAAAGAATGGTTGAATTCCTTAACTAGGAATAGTATTGATTCTTGGACTAAGTGCAAAGATGCTTTCATTGGAAAATACTATCCTCCTGCTAAGATTATATCTATGAGAAGTGAAATAATGAAGTTTAAACAATCTGATAATGAGCATGTTGCTCAAGCTTGGGAAAGAATGAAATCTTTGGTTAAGAATTGTCCCGCTCATGGACTGACTGCTTGGATGATCATCCAAACTTTTTTTGCAGGATTGAACTATTCTTCAAGGAACCTATTGGATTCTGCTGCTGGAGGTACCTTTATGACCATCACTTTGGGTGCTGCAACAAAACTTCTGGACAATATGATGGTTAATTATTCTGAATGGCATACTGAGAGAGCTCCACAAGGTAGGAAGGTAAATTCTGTTGAGGAAACTTCCTCCTTGAGTGATAAGATTGATATTATTATGTCTATGCTTGTTAATGGGAAAGCCCATATTGATCCAAATAATGTTCCTTTAGCCTCTTTGGTTGCTGAAGAAGAGCAAGTTGATGTGAACTTCATAAGAAATAACAACTTTGGCAACAATGCTTATGGTAATAACAATTATAGGCCCTACCCTCCTAATAATACTTATGGCTACAATGGTAAACCTGGATTACCTAGTGAAGGAAGAATTTTAGAAGTTGAAAGAGCCACTACAAACTTCATGCAAATGCAATATGAGCAAAATAAACTATTTACTAAAATTATGGAGAACAATCTACCATCTTGAAAAGCATTAGCCATCAACTTGAGAGTCTAAATAGGGAAATTCCTAGTTTACAATTGGAACTCTCTAACGCTGAAAGGAATATATCATCTTTGTAAGAAGCTCAATCTTCATTAATTAATGAAATGGCTGCTAAACCTGAAACTAATGATAATCCCTTTGCAGCTACTAATGCTATACAAGTAAGAATTGATGAAAATGTTAGACTATGAGCTGAATTACATGCTAAGTGGGAAAGAGAAGATGAAATTGCTAGAAACATTAGTGTTTCTACTATTACCACCACTAGTGTTGAGGCTAGTAATAGTTCTACTACTTTAGATGATAAATTTGATTTTGATCTTGATGGTTGCAATATCTCTGAAGTTATTAAGTTTCTACAAAAGCTTTCTAAAATTCCTAATGCTAGTGTTATGAACATGGCCTTTACAAAACACATTACTGATGCTCTCATAAAGATTAAAGAAGAAAAGATGAAACATAAAGCTTCTATTCCTATAAAACAAGAAGATGGTTGGGAACCCATCATTAGTATGAAAGTGAATGACTTTGATTTCAAAGCTTTATGTGATCTTGATAGTAGTGTTTCTATCATGCCTAGAAGGATTTATGATATGCTTGATTTGCCTCCACTTGACTATTGTTATTTGAATGTCCCACTTGATGATAATGCTAAAAAGAAACTCATGGGGAGTCTTAATGATGTTCTTATTATGGTTAACAATGCCTATGTCCCCGTTGATTTCTATATTTTGGATGTTGAATACAATGCTTCATGTCCTATTACTTTGGGAAGACCTTTTCTTAGAACTGTTGGTGCTATTATTGATATGAAAGAAGGCACCATTAAATATCAACTCCCACTCAAGAAAGGTATAGAACACTTCCCTAAGAAGAGAGAGAAGATTTCGTTTGTTTCTCCTATGAAAACAAAATTTGGTCTTAATGCTTCTTCATTTGAGAACACTTGATCCTTTTTCTTGCTTCTTATGCTAACTTAAAGGCGTTAAAGAAAAATACTTATTGGGAGATAACCCAAAAGTTTTAGATGAGTCTTGGAAGTTATTACTTCAGTAATAAATGCTCCTTATCCTTTTTATTTTCTTTTTGTGCCAAGATTAACCTCTAATGAGAGAGAAGTAATGATTGGAAAAGTTGCTGTCCCGAAACAGATTTCTCTGCTTCCCCATAAAAATTCGTGTAAATCTCTGAATGTCGTTTTGAGGCGTGAATTTTTGTGCTTCTGCCCCAGGATGTTATCTAACTTTCGTTAGTTCAACACTTTTTGATTTGAGCAACAGAAGGTCTTCGAAAAAATCGTCTTTACCTGCTGGTCTGTTTTGACAGATTTCTGCCATTTTCTGCATTTGCTTCTTGTTGGTTCCTTTTTGAGTTCTTTTGGGGAATTGAGCTTTTTTAGGGAAGTGCTACAGTAGCTAGTGTTCTAATGGAAGTTTATTGGTGTTAAAACTGAACCTTAAGCCTTATTTATCTTGAGTGCACTAATGTTGCTAATAAAGATTGTGTGAAGTTTTCTATAAAGGAAAAATTTCAGGTGTATGGAAGGAATGAGTAATGAGATGAAGGATGGACTAAAGCTCAAGCTTGGGGATTCCACGCGTGTTACCCCAGGAAATATCCAAGAAGTACAAGCGTCAAAGCTTGGGGATGCCCAAGACATCCCCCTCTTCATCAATAAAAATCCCAGGTTTCTTACAAACGCTTGATTTTTATTGTTTCATGCACAGTTGTGTTATTCTTGGAGCGTCTTCTTTTTCTTTTTCGTTTTGGTTTTCTTTTGCTTGGTTTGCTTAGTTTTCTGAATAAATTGGTTGGACCCCCTCTTTCATACATTGGTTTGCAAATAGTTTGGTTTGGTTTGGAAAAGAGTAGGAAAGTTCATGCTTATGTGGTAAAAAGAGTTGTTTTTGACTATGGCATATGCTCTATCATTCCATGCTTGATATTGATTTGGCTTTATGCTTAGTATTCTTTGCTGTAGCATGACTTGTTATAAACAATTGAGATTGCTTAATGTGCCTTGGATGAATCATGTGTTGTTTTAGCATATTAAAGCATAGTATAGTGGTATTCTCCTTTGATGCTTTATTTGGGTTGACTTGGCGCGTGCTCACACCATGTTATGACTATCTCAAGTCACCATAGCCTTTATGATCCTTTAGTTTTCAACTTGTAGTATCATTTTATGCTTTGATCAATGATGTTTTGTCGCTCTGCATGATTATGGCCATTATTGCTCTCTTAGTTTGTCGCTCCCAGTCTTTTGCTAGTCTCCACAACCAAGTATGAGTTCCACTCATGCATCCAACTCCCTAAACCAAGTTATTCCAAAGAGTCCACCATACCTAACCATTAGCTTATGCTATTCCAAGTATATTCATGCTTTTGTTTACCTTCCAAATTAAACTTGTTATGAGAAAACTAGTGATTAAAGCTCTCACGAACTTGATGGCACACTTTACTTTTCTTGCCCTTAATAAACTTGAACCATTGTGTCATCTATGTTGTATATGCTTGCACTTATTTGTTGGGAATTAGCAGAACAATGCTTTCATGGGGAATGCTTTCAACATTGCACTTGGTACTTGTACCTAGTTGATATCATGCTCTTTTGTATATGGATGTCGTCGATGTGAAATGAAAGGGGAGCTTGTAAGTCCATGGAGTTATGTATATGTGTTAGAGAAACGCCTAGGCCGCTGGTCTAATCCATGCTGACATGGTGGAAACCTGCAGCGTAACCATAATGAGCTGTCTATGAAGCATTCTTCTTATAAAAAAAGAGTCCTATATTGAGAAAGAAAAAAAAGAAAAAAAAGATTATGAAAAGAGGAAAGAGAGAAAAAAGCACCATATTCCCATGGTAAATAAGAAGATTGTTGAGATGCTCGTTGTCTGCTTGCCTTGTCATTTTGATATGGGGATTCTTCCGTATCATCGGGCAAGGGGTACCCTGTTGGCGGTTCTCTATGATACACATGTACTTACGATGACAAGAACTTACCGGTGACTAAACTTGAGTAGCATGAGGAGCGGCCCTCGTATACAAGGGACATGAGATTTCTAACTTATACTTCATCAAGCATGTACACCATAGTTTGTTCACTTTAACCTTAATCACCTTAAAGATGCTTATGATAGGGGCAATGAGAGCTGAAAGCTATAAGTACCATAATTTTTGGAAGCTCTTTATGAGACTTGAATCCCTACTTCCTTCTATGAAGGCCTTTCTTCCACCATTATATTGAGTCTCCGCCTTCTACCTTTATGCACCTACTTTGAGAGCATAGTGGCCATTCTTAGTTCTATGTGCATTGTCCCAAGACTAGTTGATTGATGCATAACTTGATATTGCTTGTTTTAAACTATTTGTATCTAGTCACTCTTATGAACTTTGAAGGTGTCATATGCATTTATATTTGCTACTCTATGAGGGACAAGCTAAATGCTATTATGCTATGTTTTCTTTATGTGAAACAAACAAACGTCTTACAAAGCATTGTTATTCATGAATCTTTTGTTTGTGCCTTTTCATGTTGCATCATAGTTTCTTTGTCTTATTGCTAGAACTTTGTCTTTCATGTTATGATTGAAGTACTATGATCCCAGCTTTGAATGTTTTACAAATACTTTGATCAAGTCTTTGATGGTGCATGTCACCTCAAAAATTATTTTTTCTTTTTATCACTTACCTACTTGAGGACGAGCAGGAGTTAAGCTTGGGGATGTTGATACATTGCAAATGTATCTATAATTTTTGATGTTCCATGCTTGGTTTTATCCACTTTCTTGTGCTTTGTCCACACTTTGGAGTACTTTTCATATGATTTCTTGGACTAACCTATTAACAAGAGCCACAGTGCCAGCTTCCTGTTTTCTGTTGTTTTTGGTTCCAGAAAAGTCAGAAAATGAATATTCTTGGAATTGATGGGACAAAAGCCAAAGTGCCTATTTTTCCGAAAGTCATCAAATGCCAGAGTACGAGACGGAGAGGAGCCAAGGGGCCACCACAACACTTGGCCGCGCAGCCCAGCCTGGCCCGCGCCAGGGGGTGGTCTGGCCGCCTCCGGCACCCCCTCGGCCTCCCCTTCCGCCTATAAGATGCCCTCGGGACGAAAACCCTAAGGACCCGATCAAAAATCCACGAAAGAGTCTGTAGCCACCGTCATCTCCATCCCTAGATCGGGAGGGATCTGAAGCTCTTCCCGGCCCCCTGCCGGAGAGGGGAATTCACCCTGGAGGCCTTCTTCATCACCATGCAAGCCTCCGGTGTGATGCGTGAGTAGTTCATCCTTGGACTATGGATCCATGTACTAGCTAGATGGCTGGTTCTCCTCCTTTGTGCTTTCATGTTTAGATCTTGTGAGCTCTGTTCATGATCAAGATCATCTATTTGTAATTCTGCATGTTGTGTTTGCGGGGATCCGATGGATATTGAGATGCTATTTCAGATTGATTATTGATTCTATCATGTCTTTGTTATTTGTGATCTTGCATGCTTTCTGTTGTTAGTAGCTATCTTGGCCAAGTAGATGCTAGTAACTCCAAGAGTTAGTATTTATGCTCGATAGTGGGCTCATGCCTCTAGTAATCTGGGTAAGTGATAGAAATCTCTAAGGTACTAGATGTGCTGTTGCTACTAGGGAGAAAACAACAATCCTTTGTTCATAGAACAATCGTATTGTTTAGTTTACACGCAGTTCGTAAAGCAATAATCTATTGCTTGCAACTTAATACTGGAGGGGGTTCGGATGATAACCTGAAGGTGGATTATTAGTCATAGATGCAGTTGGATGGCGGTCTATGTATAATGTTGTAATGCCCAATCGAATCTCAAAGGAGTCAAGATGATTAGTATATGCATGTATTGCTTTCTCGATGTTTGTCAATTGCCCCGCTGTAATTTGTCCACCCAACATGTTATCTATCTTAAGGAGAGCCACCTCTAGCGAACTATGGATCCCGGTCCTTTCTTTATATACAATCTACAAACTGTTTACTATTTTGTGTTTACTTTTTGCAAACTATTACTTCCTTCCATTCGATACATTTAATCCTTTGTTTTCAGCAAAACCGGTGAGATTGACAACCTCATCGCAAGTTGGGGACAAAGTTCTGTGGTTGTGTTGTGCAGGTCTCCACATTGCTACTAGCACCGGTAGTTCGCCCTGCCAAGGCTCAGCTAGCAACACCTTTGGGGTGTTTCCTTGCTCCTACTGGTTCGATTAAACCTTGGTTTCATAACTGAGGGAAACTTGTTGCTGTGCTCAGCTCGTTACACACCTTCATGGGGATCGGCACCAAACGCGAGAAGAAGGTCCTCGCCCGTGCAATCGCCGTGAACGTAGTGACCCAAGTTGACATCCCTCGCTTCCTCAACTGGCCCGAACAGAGCATCACCTGGAGTCGCCAGGATCACGCACCCAGGATCGAATACCCAGGGCGAGTCGCTCTGGTGGCCAGGCCCAAAGTGGCTGACTACTGGTTGCCCAAGACACTGATGGACGGTGGGAGCTCCGTCAACATCATGTACCTGGACACGTTCAAGAGGCTCCATCTCCCAGAAGAAGCAATCGAGCTGACCCTGACAACCTTCCACGGCATCGTCCCTGGTCGGAAGGCGTATCCGATTGGAAAAGTGACGCTGCCAGTCACCTTCGGCACACCGGCAAATTACCACACGGAGAGGATCGTGTTTGAGCTGGTGAACTTCTGCAGCCCCTACCACTGCGTCCTGGGACGCCAAACATTCGCCAAATTCATGGCGACCCCCCACTACGCATACAACATGATGAAGTTTCCAGGGCCAAGCGGCATCATCACCGTCCACGGTGACCCCGATATGGCCGTGGAATGCTAGGACAAAGGCGCTGAGCGCGCCGACGTCGTCATCACTGTGGAGATTGACCATGCGGAGGATCTCACAAAATACGCGGGCAACATCAACAAGGACGACCCCACCATCATGAAGAAGCCAACCGCCGCGAACTCCACATTCGAAGCGACCACACATACCTGCCCCGTCGAGCTCGTCCCGGGCGACTCCAGCCAGACGGTCACCATTGGGCGCACATGAGCCCCGCATAGGAAAGCGCGCTCATCGAGTTCCTCCGTGAGAACAGCGACATCTTCGCATGAAAACCATCTGACATGCTAGGTGTCCTGAGGGAACTCGCTGAGCACAAACTCAACACCGACCCCAAAGTGCGACTAGTAGAGCAGTCGCTGCGGCCCTTGAATGAAGAGAGTCGTCGAGCAATCGCCGAAGAAGTACAACGCCTGCTAGACGTAGGCTTCATTCGGCCAATAAAATACTCCAAGTGGCTGGTAACCCAGTCCTGGTTCTGAAAAAGAACAACACGTGGAGAATGTGTATCGACTACACCAACCTCAACAACGCCTGCCCGAAGGAGGAGTTCGTCCTACCGCACATCGACCAGATCATCGACTCGACCGCGGGATCGGAGTCGCTGTGCTTCCTCGACGAGTATTCTAGTTACAACCAGATGAAAATGGCGGTCGAGGATGAGGAGAAGACGGCGTTCATCACGCCATTCAGCGCCTTCTGCTACACGGCTATGACGTTCGGCCTCAAGAATGTTGGCGCCACATACCAAAGGTGCATGTAGGAGTGCCTTGCGAGCCAAATTGGCCGCAACATTCATGTCAACATCGATGACGTGGTGGTAAAATCCACCCGCCAGGACGACCTGCTCGCCGACCTAGCCAAAACCTTTGCAAACCTGTGGAGGTACAACATCAAGCTGAACCCAGGAAAATGCACCTTCGGTGTCCCCACCAGACAGCTCCTAGGATATGTAGTCCCCAAGCAAGCCATCGAAGCCAACCCCTCCAAGATCGACACCATCGCGCGACTCGGGAAACCCGAGTGCCTACACGACATCCAGAAGTTGGCCGGGCGAGTCGCGGCTCTCAGCCGCTTCATTCCCCGACTAGGCGAGAAGGCAATGCCCCTCTACCGCCTGATGCGCAAGAACCCCATGTTCCAATGGGACGCGGAGGCGGACAATGCACTCAAAGCACTCAAAGAAGTGCTACTCGCGGCCCTAGTACTTGTCGCTCCAATCGACAAAGAGCCTATGCTCGTCTATGTGGTGGCCTCCACTCGAGTCGTCAGCGCCGTGATGGTCATCGAATGGCCAGAGGAGGGCAAGGAGCGCCCCATACAGAGCCCCGTCTACTACATCAGCGAAGTCTTAACGGACTCACGTCACCGCGACCCACAGTACCAGAAACTGGTATACGCGGTATTCCGAGCCCAACAGCGACTCCCCCATTACTTCCAGGAGCACCCAATCACGGTGGTCTCCTCCGCACCACTGTAGGACATAATACGCAATCGCGAGGCAACCGGGCGAGTCGCAAAGTGGGCCGTCGAAATCGGCGTCCACAACATCAAATACGAGCCCTGCAAAGCGATCAAGTCACAAGCCCTGGCTGATTTCCTCGCAGATTGGGAAGAAGCACAGCAGCTGGAGAAGCTACCATACCTCCACTACTGGTCGCTCCATTTCGATGGCTCCAAGAACGCCGACGGTGCAGGGGAAGGGGTCATATTGACCTCCCCCAAAGGAGATAAGCTCCGCTACGTGCTCCACCTCAACTTCAAGCCCTGCACCAACAACATGGCAGAATACGAGGCCCTCCTCCACGGCATGCGGGCCGCCAAGTAGATGAACATCAACTGCCTACGGTGCTATGGCAACTCCGATCTATTCGCCGGCCAAGTCGCCAGAACCTGCGACGCCGTCTCCCCAAGAATGATAGTGTACCGCCAAGCGGTAGACCTGCTAGGAGGACACTTCGACGGCTACTCTGTCGAGTGGATAGACAGGCGAAAGAACGAGGAGGCAGATGCCCTTTCCCGTATCGGGTCGGCCCGGCAAATGCCACCCGCAGGCGTCTTCCTCGACATCATCCACAAGCCTTCGGTCTGCCCACCGAAGGAGATCGACATCGGGATACCACTACAACCCGAGCCGGCCCTAGTCGCCATGATCGTGGAGCCCATGTAACATCCCAAATCTTTAATCAAGGTTATTAAGATCCAAATCACCCAATTTAGGGTTAACAAAAACTTTTTCCCATTTAAATAAATAAGCATGCATATGTGTGTTGCAATTAATATAGAATTGATTTGAATTGCCATGATTGTTTGTTCTAATGGTTGTAAAATGATTCTAAGATGAATGCCACATCATCTAGATCATTTCCAAGCAAAATCCAAAGAAAAGGAAATCAAAAAGAATTAATAATGGAAATGGTCACTTTGGCCATTTTAATCAACTAGGTCACTTTGGGTGTTCCTAGAACTAATTTTCAAATAGAAACAATTGTGGATCTTTGCTCCCCTTGCTAGTACAAGTAATGATGTACCAAGACCCGCCCTGTGGTCTTCCCAAAACATTCAAACTCTAAATTTAAAAGACATTTGAAAATGGAATCAAGTGTAGGTACATAGATCACCCTTCTTCAAAACCCTACAAATGAATTCAATTTGACAAATCCTAGCAACCAGAGATGCTCAAGCATAAGACCAATTACTCCACCAAAATTCATTTAAAAATTCAAAACTTTGTTTCTTTCAGCCATTTTGTCAAACACCTTGTGTGCAAAAATCTGGAAAAATCACAAACACTAGTGTGAGCAGTGTTCTGGCCAATGTGGTCTCCCATATTGCAACCAAAGCAACCCAGTGCACCCCCTACCCTTTGCTAGCCCGGCCACCCACTGTGCCCAGACCAAATGGTCATGGCCATTAATGCCAAGCACCTTGAGCACCCCCACCGTCGACAGCATGCCCCTAGCGCCGCTAGCCTCGCCCACCTTGCCTAGCGCGTCGCCCATGCTCCACTCCCTCCTCCAGGCCAGCCCTAGCTCGAAGAAAAAGAGAGGAGAGGCCAAGAACCACCGCGTCCGGACCGTGTCTGCCATGCCGAAGCCGCCCGCAGTTCACGCGCTGTCCCCGCTCAACTAGACCTTGCCTCGCTCTCGCCGCCAGCCTACATGATCACCAGCGTCCCAGGAGGCCCACGGACACGCCCATTTCCTCGACCATGACCCGTAATCGCCGGCCGCTGCAAAGTTCGCCGTCAACAGAGGCAGCGTGCGTGCAGCAACGCTCACTTCTCCTGACCACATTGCATTGCACGCGCACCTCAGTGACGACCGCCAGGGAACCACCCACCGTCCTATCCCACCGTCCACACCTCTAGCTCGATGTGTCGCCGTCCCCATCGAGCTCTGCCCATGCCTCTTTGCCGCCTCGCCGAGCCTATATAAGGAAGCCCCCTCCCCCCCGACACCATCTCCACCCACTCCACCTCAGAAACCTCCACGAACCCCACCAGAGCAAGCCGCTGCCCGTAGCACCCCAATTTCACTGGAGACCGCCGCGGAAGGAGGAGAAGGGCGCCACTGATCTACGCCATCTCCAGGGATGCTGTCGGTACCAGGAGAACTGCCGTCCTCGACACGTTCATTTGCCCGCCTCGGCAACCCTCGCCGGAGCTCCAGTAAGCCGCCCCAGACCCCCACCGAGCCGCTAGGGTTCCACCTCGCTGGGGACCTGTCTGTCATCGACGACAAGCCCTAGCCGTAGATCTTAGTTCTAATCCTACGGTCCACGTTGCCCAGTACCGCTTCGCATTTAAAGAGCCACTGACATGTGGGACCCCCCCCCCCTGTCAGCTGTCCTCTGCACCGCGGAGTGAAACTAGGCCGGCCCGTTAAGTGTTCCCGCGCTGGCCCTATAATTCAAATTTAGATTTTTCCTTTTTAACTAAATCTAGATTATGTCCACTAGTTTGAAATTCAATTTAGAAAGATCTACTAAACCAAACTGAGTGATTCCAATTTTGTTATAAAGATAATTTAAATCTATATCCAAGCCAATTGGATTTAAATCAATTAGTGTTATACATCTATCCTAGCAAAAATAACAAGACAGAAGCGTTTTCACATTCAAACATTTTTCTAAAATCAACCATAATAGCTTTTGAGTTGATTCCAACTCTCAAAAATCACATTTGAATATACCTATCTAAATATGTAATAATATTTAGGTTTGCAGACAATGACTTTGTACTAGTACCAAAATAATGCTATATAGGCATTTCTAGTCACTTTAAATCATTAAATATCAAACTTAAACTTATTAAAATGTGATCCAACCTTTAAATCACATTCCCATATATTAGAATATGTGGTGATGACATGTGTCCACATGATCCCATGTTTTAATTGGAGAATATTAAATCTTAGTTATTTTCAATGAGTAGAAATTACTTTTCTCAAATAAAATAAATGAAACTAGTTCATTAAACCTTGTGATGATGCTAGATCATCAAATGTGTGCCTTAGTGTGCTCAATAGACAAGTTAAGTATTGTTTGGTGATTGTGTGTTTCGTATGTATTTATAGACGATAGTACCGACCAAGCTTACGAGGAGGAGGAGTTCTACCCCAAGGAAGAAGAAGAAGAGAATTTCAACCACTGCACCAACCAAGGCAAGCCATCATTAACAATGCAGGGTAACCCTTGCAAGCTAGAACTAAGCAAGTTAACCCAAGCAAGAGGCATTAGGCATGCTTTGGTTATACCTCTTTGATTCATACCATCCCAAGTCTTATTTATAAGCTTTACTTTATTTTACTTTACCAAAGTTGTTTACTTTGTTTATAGATAGCATAAAGAGTTTAAAACTTGTCCTATCTAGTTAGACTTAGATGTCATTCCATGGCATGAGATTGATATTAGCATCCCACATTAGTGAACACTCTTAACTTAGTAGTTTAGAGCTAAACCAAAGACTTGATCACTTTAGATGGGAATACTTGGTGAAAATGACTTGTGAAAACCTTGCAATGATGAGTCATTCCATTGAGATGTTTTGACATGTGTTGAGAAACACAAATGGTTTATGATGATGAAAATGTTGAGGCATGAGCTTTAGCCTTTATAAAAACTGATGGTTGGGTTCAAATGCGATACCATTCCAAATTTACCGTACAACCACAATACCTGAATTGGGTAAGGCTTAGCCGGAAGTTTATATGCATTAGTATGAGTTCCCTCGTGGGAGAGGTCTGAGCTGAGGCTACCTCTCAATGTTGTCCACCTATGCAGTGCCTAGGATGGCAGATGGCCATGGCTGGGAGGCCAAGCTCATAGGAGAGGTGCTTATACTAGGGTGTGTAAAGGAAAGGTTATGATTTATTATCCGCATACTAAGTATGATGATTTAGGGTTATGCCTGATGGATGTATCGAATTTTGTGGTGAAAGTGTACCACCTCTGTAGAGTGTCAAACTATTCGAATAGTCGCGTCCATGGTTATGGACAGTTGGAGTGGCCATACTGTTCCGTCGTCAGATGTTTTCAAAAAATGACTTATGAAATGAATGATGATTTTGAATTCACCACAACAGAGTTGTGACTATGAAACTAGTTTCCCCAACTCAAGTGATTTTAGAACTTTATCTTATCTTTCTTTACTTCTGAACTCAGCTTAGGTTTCAAACTTAACCTTGCAAACAAACTTAGAGTTAGCTTTTCCTACTAGAACTACCTTACTTGTTAGTGATAGTTTGCGAGTACTTAAAGAGTACTCATGGCTTTGTCCCTGGCTATTCCCGTGGCCAGACTATGAAGAATACTACCAAGAGGAAGGACAATAGGACGGCTACGACAACTAGGACTACCTCCCATCGTCAGCATTGCCTGTGACATTGAACATGGACCCCACCGCTACGCTTATTATTTTATTCTGCTGCTTGTTGTATTCACACTGGATCATGAGATCCTTTATTCGTGTAAGACCTTATTATGGTTTGTAATGGATGATGTACTATGATATCTAATCTGTTATGTCTCGCAAAAATGGTAATCCTGGGATTGTGATGTATGGCATAACAGGCATCTAGGATTAAAAATCCGGGTGTTGATAGCCCAACGACTAGACGGCACCGTATGTCGCCTTCCTCGAGCACAAGATCCTCTCGAGCAACGAGACGGAAGCACGAATGATCGTGCGCCACTGCAAATCCTTCATCATCATTAACGGCGAGCTCCACAAATGCAGCGTGACTAGCGTGTTCTAGCGCTGCGTACAGCCAGAAGAAGGCCGCAAGATCCTCCAGGACATCCACGCCGGTGACTGTGGCCATCACGCCGGCACCATGTCGTTGGTTGCCAAGGCCATGCGGCACGGTTTCTACTGGCTCACAGCGCATGTCGACGCCACCGACATCGTCCAACGATGTGTCGGGTGCCAGAAGTATGCCAACCAGACGCACCTCCCTGGTTCGGCACTCAAGACCATCCCCATCACATGGCCATTCACTGTATGGGGCATGGACATGGTCGGCCCGTTCAAGAAGGCCCCATCCGGTTTCACCCACCTCCTGGTCGCAGTCGACAAGTTCACCAAATGGGTTGAGGCCAAGCCGATCAAAAAGTGCGACGGCAAGACGGCCACCAAGTTCTTACGTGAGCTCATCTACCGATATGGATACCCGCACAACATCATAACGGACAACGGTACCAACTTCACCAAGGGGGCCATGGCAGAATTCTGCGAAGAACACGGCATACGACTCGACCTCGCCTCAGTCGCCCACCCGGAGTCGAACGGCCAAGCAGAACGTGCCAATCAGAGCGTCCTCCATGGGCTCAAGCCGTGACTCCAGGTGTCCCTCGAGCGCACCCTAGGATGCTGGGTCGAAGAGATCCCCTCTGTAATATGGGGATCCGCACCTCCGTCAACCGCTCCACTGGGTTCACACCATTCTTCATGATGTACGGTGTCGAAGCTGTAATGCCAAATGACCTGGAGCACGACTCACCTCGAGTCGCCAACTACGTCGAGGCGACAAATGAGATCGCCCGCCAAGACAGCATCGACCAGATCGACGAGGCACACCACCTGGCTCGCTCCCGCACCGCCCTCTACCAGCAGGGGCTCCGCCGCTACCACAGCCGCCGAGTCCAGACCTGCACCTTCCAGGAGGGCGATTTGGTCCTACGACTGGCCCAGGACAAGAAGGGCATGCACAAACTCTCCCCCCATGGGAGGGGCCATTCGCCATAGGGTGAGTCCTTGGCAACGACGCCTACTACCTCATCGACATACGAGGCGATGACCAGCTCGAGGTCGGGAGACCGTGGAATGTAAACCTCCTCAGAAAGTTCTATACATAGAACTCAAACTTGTACCCAGATGATATATAATGAAATTCATTCGGATCACACAAATTGTGTCTACTCGCAATATCCTTGTGCCACTCGCACTCGTACAATTAGCAATATGCTACCCACGGAAGTCAACCCTTGGTCGAGCGACCGGCACGGCTAAGTAGTGCGGCCCAAGGGCACCGAAAATATTCGGGCCTTGTGTCGTCCACGAACACGCCAACCCGGAGCCACCATCAGAGTTGCCTAGCTTGACTGACCGGCATGCGCTTCCCATAGCGACATGTCCTTCCCATCCTCGCGCAAAGCAACTCGAACAGTTAAGTACCACGCACGGGGACTCCGCAAAAGTGGAAACCCTCACGCGGCTCAGGAACACACCAAGTAAGATAGCTGCCTTATACTCGCCCGGCGACTGGTTCTCCAAACCAGTGGAGGTGAGGCGTTACAAACAACACATCAGTAACTCGCAAGAGGCATGCGCCCAAAACGGCTAAGTACTACGCTCGGGGGCTCGCCTACAAACAATCCCACTCGTGCTCGGGGACTCGCACTTTCAGAAAATGCAAAAGACAAAGAACGAAAACCAAAGCAAACACATACGTATACAAACGAGTTATACCCCATTAAAGGGCATACGTGCTCGAGGACTCGTTCACACAAAAGTTAAACACACCTCAAAATCAAGCGTGCATTGCGAGTCGATTGACTCCTCTTACTCTCATACAAAATATTGTTCATATTACAGGCAGTCGCCACTTGGCATATCTTACAAATCGCCTAGAAAAGCTATCTATTTCGCATGCCCTGATGAAGAAGCATCCACACCACCCTTGACATGAACGAATGGCTGTCACGGGTTCGTTGGGTAGGTCGACAGCGACTTCGACAACACCGACCAGAAGGGCTACTCCGACTTCAGATCACGATGCTCCGGCTTGAGGGTCGCCTGGCGCCACCATCGTCTCCTGGTACGGTAGAAGGTCCCCCATCACCAACACCCGATCAGTGAAGGGGGCAGCCTTGGCGGTTAGCTTCAGTACCTCCGACATCTCCACCGTACTAGTCGTCGAAGGGTAGCCGCTGGTGATGTCGTTGAGGTCGAAGTCGTCGGGGAAGTGAGCAAACCCTAGACTCAATGCCGTGGTGGCCTCGTGCCTGAAAGCTGAGCACGCCATCCACTCCACGACGCTGGGTACCTCCTCTAGATAGCGCCACACTTCAGTCAGTCCCCTAGGAATAACCTCGGTGGGGGACATTCCTTGAAGAACTGCCTGGACGCACAACACCGAGGCAGTGGCCGTGTTCACCACGACAGTCACGCACTGCGAGGCGTTGAAGGTCTGCACCATCGGGTCGCTTTTCCCTATCACCGCTGCAACTTCAGACATCAGTGACACTACGGATTCCCCTACTCGGGGACTAACCGCACACATTAAGCAAAAAAACAGCGACTCGCCAAGGAGCTTCCGCCAGTTCTCGGTGACGTGCTTCTCCAGGGCGGCGTGATCGCTTTGCAGCCCTAGGATGATCGAGTCCGTCGCCTTCTGCTCCTCTTCAGCTACAACGACCGCAGCCTTCGCTCTATCCTCAGAAGAAATCGAGGCAGCCTTCGCCTCCTCCAACTCCTTGACCAGCGAGTCGATACGCCCATTTTCCACGTCCAGCTCGGCAATTGGGACATATCCTTCTCGGGCCTTGGCAATCACAGCCGGAAGACCATCTGAACAGGAAAGAAGCGACTATCAACACTACGGAACACCAATAGTTCGTAGCCGAAAAATGAATCAAGTACTCACCAACAGTCTCCTGGAGTCGCCGGTTCGTCTCCTGCGCCTCGCGCAGATCACGCTCCAGACGCACCTTTGTGACATGTCGATCTGTCGACTCCCTCTGCAAGCCCTGCAAGCAAATGGAAAAGTTAGCACTTACAAAAATAGAAATTCAGTTCCTAGCCACTGAAATTCAGCGACCAGGAACTCGGGGACTGGAGACTAGAAGAAACTCGGTGCCTAGCCGCTGAAATTCAGCGACTAGACAATTGGGGACTGGACGTACCTGAATGGCGGCGCCAAGCATCTTGTGAAGTTCCCCGGCATGCGTCAAAGGGACCATGAAGGAGGTATGCCCGCGACGAGACCCAACGTCTTTGTCAATGATCTCTGGGCTCTGCGGAGATTGGTTGTCCGCCACGCCCGGAAACCCCTTCGCCATGAAGCGCGGAAACGTCGCTGACGCTCTAGTCGGGGCACTGGTTGTTAGAGCCAATGGTTCCGTCGACGGAGCACCCGTGGCTGGCTCCGATCGGGTCACTGCCACTTCTTTGGCGCCCGCAACAAGATCACTTCCCTTGGCGCTATCCCTTGCCATAGCATCGTCGGCACCGCCCCTCCGCTTCTTCACCCTCCACAGGCGCGGCGTCTTCAGTAGGCTTCCTCTTCTTGGGGAGATCGCCTTCCCCTGCGGTAGCGACTGGCGGAATTTTTGCCACTGAAGGGCGACCAATCTTCTTGGCTCCGGACCTGCCAAACCTCCAAAGTCAGTTTAGAAGTCACAGAAAAAATAGGATCCGGAATCGGAAGGGAGAACCCGAGTCTTACTTGGCGACCAGAAGAAAATGCAACCCCGTGCTGATATGGGCAGGTTTATCCAACTCAGGGCCTAGCATGCGCATCAGACCCCTTTCGAAGACATCCGAAGCCCATGACACCGCGGGCCTCCTTGATGATGAGGCTGCAGTCGCACGAACCTCCGGTTCAGAAGACGTCGCCATTCCCGAAGGTCGCGGCGACTTTGGCGTGGCGGCCTCAGCTGCTTCCTGCTCTGGCGCCGTCGAAGCTGGTGGTGCAATCACTGCAAGAGGAACCTCCACCACCACCTCGGCGCCTTCAGCATCCTATCCTGTCATCGGAACCGTGCCTTCTAGGATCTTGCACGAGGTCTCAGCCGTGTCGTCCGTGGACTCGTCATCCGACTCGAACACCACCGTCGACCTGGATGTCGACGTCGCCTTCTTCGCTAGCGACTTTGGCTTGTGCGAGGGTTTCGCCAGCGTGGACATTTGCCGAGAAGTGTTCTCTTGCAAGATTTCATCGCCTTCTTCACGTTCTTCGAGACTATGACTTGCCTCGAGCTCGCGTTGCTTCTGCATGCGAGTCTTGCGAGCCGCAGGCGCTGGGGGAGGAGCCTCTACCTCCTTCTCTTCCTCCTCAGAAGATTCTCCCGCGGCACCCTCCATGAACTCGTGGGGAACCTCTTTGTCGATTGGGGGGAGCCAGCCCTCCAAAACCTGAAACAGCTAAGAGTGGACACGAATAAATTTCAGACGACGCGGTTGCGAATCGCAACACGAGAATTGCGACTGAAGTTAAATTCATAGAAAAGAACTTACTGCGGGGGCTTTATTCTTCACAGGCACGTACAAAGCGAGCCCGGCTGACGTGGTTGTGAATTCCACGTCAGTGATCTTCTTCAGGGCGGCCTTGTAATCTCGGTGTCCCATGATTCCTTGCTGGTCCGGGAAGGATCATTATTTCCGCTGTACTCATACATCCAGTGCGGCCGAGACGCCAATGGGACCAATCGCCGCCCAAGCCAGCAATTGTACAGGTTGATTGAGGACAAACCTTGGTCCTTCAGCTTCTGGACCTGGTCCATCATCTCCGCGACAGCCATCCTTTGGTCATCGGGGAGCCTGTCCATCGCTAGCCGGTGGGGTTCGCTTCTCTCCGCGACGAACTCCGGCAATGCTGCCTCGACGGAGGGAGTGGACTCCTTCACATAGAACCAGCTCCTCTTCCACTCTCTCGCGGCCTTCTTTGGAAGCATGAGCTTGACGAAGTTGGCCTTCGGCTTCAGTTGAAAGGTGACACCTCCGGCTGCCAAGATCGGGCCGCCAAAGCCTTCATGTCCGATGCGGCCGTGGAAAAGCTCCAGCCACAACGGGAAGTATGGCCTGCAGCCAAGATAGCAGTCGCAGAAGGCGACGAAGATCTCCAGCTGCTCGATGTTGTGCGGGTCGAGATCTTACGGCTTGATCGCATAGTATGCACAGAATCGCCAGAAGAATAGCAAGGTAGGAAATCCCAAGCCCCTCTCCAGATGGCTTGGGAAGCAGATGAATTCGCCGGCACCTGGCTTCGGCTTGATCTCGGAAGACGTGGGAATCTGCCAATTTCCCTTGCGGAGGATCCCGGCGTCCTCGAAGGACCTGAGTTGCACCGCGGTGCACTTTGACTTCCCCCATGAGCCTTTCGGAGGTGCTATCGAGAAGGAAAATAGAGTCGCTTGGTCTGGAAAGGTGTGAATCAAGGGAAGATAGGAGAAATGGGTGTGCAAGAATGAAAAATGCGGAGAAGGATCTGCAAGATTAATCTGACATTCCCCTTACAAGGGGATGCTACCCGCCAATCTCGGGTAGCCGTTACCCGCGCTGATTGTGCCGAAGTTACCGTTGGAATATTCAACGGATAGTTTGACCAAGTTGATGGTCCAACTCCTCCATTCGACTCGCCTGCAACTAAGCCCCGTCCATTCGCTGAAACAGCGACTCGATGGCGGTTGCATTCACCAAAGCAGTGATCGAGAACTTGGGAAAATTTCCTTGGTCTTGGTAGACTCCACCGCCGATTCGACTGGGCGTCCAAATTGGACTCGCCTACTCCGATTGCCAAATGGCTACCTGCGTCTGAATCAATGATGGCCTCGGGGACTACTGATGGGGATATGCCAAATGGGGTATGCCCAGCAGGACATTTTGATTGGGCCAAAGGTCTCACGAGTGGGCCTGCAGGACGGCGACTGGAATGTGACTGAGGAGAAGGCCTGGCGACTGGAGATCGGAGGCCCAAAAGCATACTCGAAGCCTAGTCGGATTAGGTCAAAGCCTCTGAATCCATATTCTATTCAGTTGTAAACTGTAAACCCCAGCGAGGTGTCTCATATATAAACCTCCCTAGGGTATCCTGAGGACTTACGTTCCATCATACACGCCTTCAAGTGACTCGTTGCTTAGACGCCGAGCTCGCCGCCTCTGTAACTCGCTCTCCATCAATCTAATCTAGCAGGAGTAGGTATTTACCCTTCGGGGGCGAACCTGGGTAAACCATGTGCATCCGCTCCCATCTCGCACGGCAGATGGCCGCCAGCTCTCGCCCCCGACTCAATCAATCGTTGCCAGTAGCAGCGACTGCCGTGGCCATTTCAACGACATTTGTAAAACATTGAAAGTTGGGATCATAGTACTTCAACATAGCATGAAAGATAAAGTTCTAACAATAAGACAAAGCAACTATGTTGCAACATGAAAAGGCACAAACAAAAGATTCATGAATAAAAATGCTTTGCAAGACGTTTCTTTGTTTCACATAAAGAAAACATAGCATAGTAGCATTCAGCTTGTCCCTCATAGAGTAGCAAACATAAATGCATAGGACACCTTCAAAGTTCATAAGAGTGACTAGATACAAATAGTTTAAAACAAGCAATATCAACAAGTCTTGGGACAATACACATAGAACTAAGAATGGCCACTATGCTCTCAAAGTAGGTGCATAAAGATAGAAGGTGGAGACTCAACATAAAAGTAAAAGAAAGGCCTTAATAGAAGGAAGTAGGGATTCAAGTTTCATAATGAGATTCCAAAAATTAGGGTACTTATTAGCTTTCAGCTCTCATTGCCCCTATCATAAGCATCTTGAAGTGATTAAGGTTAAAGTGAACAAACTATGGAGTATATGCTTGACAAAGTATAAGTTGGAAACCTCATGTCCCTTGAATACGAGGGCCGCTCCTCATGCTACCCAAGTTTAGTCACCGGTAAGTTCTTGTCATCGTAAGTACATGTGTATCATAGAGAACCGCCAACGGGGTACCCCTTGCCCTATGATACGGACGAATCCCCATATCAAAATGACAAGGCAAGCAGACAACGAGCATCTCAGCAATCTTCTTATTTACCATGGGAAAATGGTGCTTTTTATCTCTTTCCTCTTTTCTCATGTCTCTTTTTTCTTTTTCTTTTTCTTTTTCTTTTTCTTTTTCTCTTTTTCTCAATATCTGGCTCTTTTTTTTATAAGAAGAATTCTTCATAGACAGCTCATTATGGTTACGCTGCAGGTTTCCACCATGACAGCATGGATTAGACCAGCGGCCCAAGCGTTTCTCTAACACACATACATAACTCCATGGACTTACAAACTCCCCTTTCATTTCACACCGATGACATCCATAGACAAAATAGCATGATATCAACTAGGTACAAAGTACAAGTGCAATGTTGAAAGTATTCCCCATGACAGCATGGTTCTGCTAATCCCCAACATATAAGTGCAAGCATATACAACATAGACGACACAATGGTTCAAGTTTATTAAAGGCAAGAAAAGTAAAGTGTGCCATCAAGTTCGTGAGAGCTTTAATCACTAGTTTTCTCATAACAAGTTTAATTCGGAAGGTAGATAAAAACATAAATATACTTGGAATAGCATATGCTAATAGGTAGATATGGTGGACTCTTTGGAATAACTTGGTTTAAGGAGTTGGATGCATGAGTGGAACTCACACTTGGTTATGGAGGCTAGCAAAAGACTGGGAGCGGCAAACTAAGAGAGCAATAATGGCCATAATCATGCAGAGCGACAAAACATCATTGATTAAATGATAAAGTGATATTACAAGTCGAAACTAAAGGATCATCAAGGCTATGATGACTTTGGATAGTCATAACATGGTGTGAGCATGTGCCAAGTCAACCGAAATAAAGCATCAAAGGAGAATACCACAATACTATGCTTTAATATGCTAAAACAACGCATGATTCTTCCAAGGCACATTAAGCAATTCTCAATTGTTTATAACATGTCATTCTACAGCAAAGAATACTAAGAATATAGCCAAAACAATATCAAGCATGGCATGACAAAGCATAAGCCATAGTCAAAATCAAGCTCTCTTTACAACTTAAGCATGAACTTTCCTACTCGTTTCCAATCCAAACAAAACTATTTGAAAACCAATGCATGAAAGAGGGGGTCCAACCTATTTATTCAAGAAAACTAAGAAAACCAAGCAAACAAAAAACCAAAACAAAAACGAAAATGAGAAAGAAGACGCTCCAAGAATAACACAATTGTGCAAGAAACAATAAAAATGAAGTGTTTGGAAGAAACCTAGGATTTTTATTGATGAAGAAGGGGATGCCTTGGGCATCCCCAAGCTTTGACGCTTGTACTTCTTGGATATTTCTTGGGGTGACACGCGTAGCATCCCCAAGCTTGAGCTTTAGTCCATCCTTCATCTCATTACTCATTCCTTCCATACACCTAAAATTTTTCCTTCATACAAAACTTCACACAATCTTTATTAGCAACATTAGTGCACTCAAGATAATAAGTCTTTAGGTTCAGTTTCAATACCAATAAAACTTCCAATAAAATACAAGCTACTGTAGCACTTCCTCAAAAATCTCAATTCCCCAAAAGAACTCAAAAAGGAACCAACAAGAAGCAAATGCAAATAATGGTAGAAATCTGTCAAAACAGACCAGCAGGTAAAGACGAATTTTTTCGAAGACCTTATGTTGCTCAAATCGAAATGTGTTTAACTAACGAAAGTTAGATAACAACTTGGGTCAGAAGCACAAAAATTCACGCCTCAAAAAGACGTACAGAGATTTTACATGAATTTTTACGGTGAAGAATAGAAATCTGTTTCGGGACAGCAACTTTTCCAATCATTACTTCTCTCTCATTAGAGGTTACTCTTGGCACAAAAAGCAAATAAAAAGGATAAGGATCGGTTATTACAGAGGTAATAAATTCCAAGACTCATCTAAAACTTTTGGATTATCTCCCAATAAGTACTTTTCTTTAACGCCTTTAAGTTAGGCATAAGAAGCAAGAAAAAGAATCAAGTGTTCTCAAATGAAGAAGCATTAAAAGCAAATTTTATTTTCATAGGAGAAACAAAAGAGATCTTCTCTCTCTTCTTAGGGAAGTGTTCTATACCTTTCTTGAGTGGGAGTTGACATTTAATGGTGCCTTCTTTCATATCAATAATGGCATCAATAGTTCTAAGAAAAAGTCTTTCCAAAGTAATAGGACAAGAAGCAATGCATTCAACATCCAAAACATAGAAATCAACGGGGACATAGGAATTGTTAACCATAATAAGAACATCATTTAATACTCCCCACGAGTTTCTTTTTAGCATTATCATCAAGTGGGACATTCAAATAACAATCTTCCAATGGTGGCAAATCAAGCATATCATAAATCTATCTAGGCATAATGGAAACACTACTATCGAGATCACATAAAGCTTTGAAATCAAAATCATTCACTTTCATATTAATGATGGGTTCCCAACCATCTTCTTGTTTTATAGGAATAGAAGCTTTATGTTTCATCTTTTCTTCTTTAATTTTTATGAGGGACTCCCCTTGTGAAAATAGAAAACAAAGTAGAAAATAAACTAATCAAGCAAACAAAGTAGAAAATAAACTAATCAAAACAAAAACAACAAAGTAAAGAGATTGGTTATGAGGGACTCCCCTTGTGAAGATGTCCTTGACTCCTCGGCAACGGCGCCAGAAAAAGTGCTTGATGGCCCAAAATATATCTAGCTCATTGGGGAACCCCAAGAGAAAGGTATGATGAACACAACAGCAAGTTTTCCCTCAGTTATGAAACCAATGTTATCAATCCTATAGGAGTAAGGAAACACCTCCAAGGTGTTGCTAGCTGAGCTTTGGCAGGGCGCACTACCGGTGCCAGCAGCAACGTGGAATCCTGCACAACACAACCACAGAACTTTGCCCCCAACTTGCGATGAGGTTGTCAATCTCACCGGCTTTGCTGAAAACAAAGGATTAAACGTATCGAGTGGAAGAAAGTAAATAGAAAGCAGTAAACAGTTGATTGAAGATTGATGATAAAAGAAAGGACCGGGATCCATAGTTCACTAGTGGTGGTTCTCCTTGAGATAGATAACATGTTGGGTGAACAAATTATAGCGGGGCAATTGGCAAACATCGAGAAAGCATACAAGCATATACTACTCATATTGAATCCTTTGAGACTTGATTGGGCATTACAACATTATACATAGACCGCCATCCAACTGCATCTATGATTAATAATCCACCTTCAGGTTATCATCCGAACCCCCTCCCGTATTAAGTTGCTAGCAACAGATAATTGCATTATGCATTGCGTGTAAAGTAAACAATACGATTGTTCTATGAACAAAGGATTGTTGTTTTCTCCCTAGTAGCAATAGCACATCTAGTACCTTAGAGATTTCTATCACTTCCCTAGATTACTAGAGGCATGAACCCACTATCGAGCATAAATACTAACTCTTGGAGTTGCTAGCATCTACTTGGCCAAGATAGCTACTAACAACGGAAAGCATGCAAGATCACAAATAACAAAGACATGATAGAATCAATAATCAATCTGAAATAGCATCTCAATATCCATCGGATCCCCGCAAACACAACATGTAGGATTACAAATAGATGATCTTGATCATGAATGGAGCTCACAAGATATAAACATGATAGCACAAAGGAGAAGAACCAGCCATCTAGCTACTACATGGACCCGTAGTCTAGAGATGAACTACTCACGCATCACACCGAGGCTTGCATGGTGATGAAGAACGCCTCCAGGGTGAATTCCCCTCTCCGGCAGGGTGCCGGGAAGAGCTTCAAATCCCTCCCGGTCTAGGGATGGAGATGACGGCGGCTACAGACTCTTTCGTGGAAGTTTGATCGGGTACTTAGGGTTTCTGTATCGGAAGCATCTTATAGTCGGAAGGGGAGGCCGAGGGGGTGCCGGAGGCAGCCAGACCACCCCCTGACACGGGCCAGGCTGGGTCGCGCGGCCAGGTGGTGTGGCGGCCCCCTAGCCCCTCTCCGTCTCGTATTCTTCTGGCTCCGTGTCCTCCTCGGTGAAAAACTGACTTTGGCTTTTGTCCCGTCCAATTTCGAGAATATTCATTTTCTGACATTCCTGGAACCAAAAACAGCAGAAAACAGGCACTGGCACTATGGCTCTTGTTAATAGGTTAGTCCAAGAAAGTGTATAAAAAGTACTCCAAAGTTGGAACAAAATATAAGAAAGTAGATAAAACCAAGCATGGAACATCAAAAAGTATGGATACGTTAGCAACGTATCAACACTCTCCCTCAACATTTATCACTTAGTTTATGGTTTTTGGATGATTATTTTAATTGATAGATATGTGAGCTTCTTTAGTGTGTCTCACACTTCGTGAGACAGTTATTCATATGAGTTTGTAACAAACAGTTGTTCCACTTTTATGAATGATTTCTATTTGTGTTCATATCTTGTTCGATTATGTGTGAATTGTCATGGTTATGAAACTAATTAATAATAGATGAACATTTGTAAAATATTGAAAATGCCCAACTTAATGATATATTCATTACTGAATGAAACCATTGTTTAAATTCAAAGTTATATTGATAATATGTGAAAGACATTTTTTTTCTTATCACATATGAATCATGCCTAAATTCGGCAAAATAACTTAAAACCCGTGTATTACATGAATGCAAAGTGTTTTGATGAATTGTTGAAAGAGAATACATATTCGGTATATTGTGTTTTAACAAAATGGTGATTATCATTACATGATTGTTTAAAAATGAGTAAAGACGTTTACCAAATGAAACATGAGTATGAAACTATTTGATATGATCAAAGAATTTCAACATTTAAGGGAATAAATATAAAGTAGAATCGAATTACTACGATTTGATCAATAGTAATGAAATTCAACTTTATAAGAGTGGCATAAAGAAAATTGTGGAATGCAATGTGTTTGAAATGTCAAAATGCAAAGCATCACAATATGATATTAGATATCAAAGTGGGTGAATAGATGGCGCTGAATAAATCGTTGTAGTGTAGATATAAAGGCCATTAGTTAGAAATACTAAGCACTCAATTAGAATATATAGTGAACCATATGAATTCGTGAGATCGGCGCCATATCTAGTATGGATCGTTGTAAATGTTTTGGGGTTATTCGATATAACCAAAAAAATAGCAAATAAGTCCTTGTAGAGTATTCATTGGAAAATGAATACGAATTCCATGGCTAGAACAAAAAGAAAAACAAAACTATTATTGCTTGGATTTTGGTGCATTCTCGAGAAAGTTTACATTTAGTGATATTTCTCGATTATGAAGCTAATGGAAGATAGTGGAAAACACGATGAGGATTCAAACCCTGCATCAGGGTGTTGATAAGCGCAACGGAAAGCGTTCCTGAACGACTCTCTTCACAAAGGAAAGAATCAATGATAATGATCATTGTGTTTTCCATACTAAGTTTTTTACTACATGAAGTAGGATTCAAAATGTACCCCATATCTCGTATGGAGACATTTGTGAATCATTTATCATGATTAGCGAAATATGACATACCTACGAACTACTAAGGAAATAATGGTAAACTAAAATTATGAGAAATCCTAGAGGCAAAATTTACTTGAGATTAGAAAGCAACTTGTTGCTGAATCTTTACAAGTAAAAAGGGGTTACTTGAATTTTCCAAACGACTGCAAAGTCATGAAGGAAAAGGTGAATGACAAAAGCAAAATTTGTCATGAATAATGTATTGGACAAATTCAAATGAAATTGATTCAAGTGTGCTGAAAGTCTAATGGATTTAATACTAGTAAATATTAGTGTCTCATAGTAAATCTCTCAGTTTGATAATTGATCAAAGGATTTTGAAGTTGTTCAAAATAGTGAGTGGCTATGCAATTTGCATGAAATTGAGTGGAAGCTATGAAAGTCTTCCTAAAACAATATGTGAATGATATATTTTTGAGTGGGAGAAATATAAGTTCCAAACTCAAATATGCCGGGAACATATTTTGAGTAGGAGTAGACACTCATACTCAAATATGTTGGGAACATATTTTGAATGGGAGCTTAAGGAGTGATTCTTAAGTGTGTATACGACACATTAAGAATGAAAACGTAAGTACCAATAAATAATGATTTGTAGGGATTAGAAGTTGATAATAAGTATATTACGATATTATGTAGTATTCCTAACAGGGATTCTGAAAAGAGCTTCAGAATAGAAGTTAATTAAGGACTGGTCCTTGATAAACTCAAATTAGGAATAGAATTAAGTCTAACATCGATGGTTGAAAGAAAGAAAAGGATGATCATCATCCACTATGTTGAGACATAGGTTTTGTCTTGGTAAACCATGATGACAACTTAAAATAATATATGATCCAAGAAGGAAAGTTTGAAAAGTGATTAAGCACGAATCACAGAACGTTGAGCTAAGTTTGTCTGCACTGTCTAATAGAGAACTGTGGACAAGTTTCCAAATCCATGAAGGATGAAATATCTTAAAAGCATAAAGGGTTATGTTGTAAAAAGATTGGAAACTCCTATATCGATAATACCAACTAAAGTCAAGTAGGAAGTGTTGGAAATATGCCCTAGAGACAAATAGTAATAAGGACTATTATCATATTTCATAAAGTTTATGATTAAGTTTTATATCATGTTGTAACTGTATTGAGAGGAAACATCAATACACGTGTGATATATAAACAACCAGGGGTTCCCAGTGAAACTCTAGTCACTGGTTCATTGGTTAACAGATGATCAAGTTTCCTGATCATGTGGCATTTATGCCAGTTGGAAATGGAGTCAACTCATTCTGAGAATGAGATGATGAACCAATACCCAACCTAAACATCATGACCCAATCATGTCACGAAGTTCAAGTTACGATGATTAGAAATGGATCCTCATAGACTATTCCTTAGACCGTGAGGCTATATCAATCACTGTCTCCAGAGAGTGCTTAGATAGCATCAAGCACCACTTGGTAATACAGTGGTTATAAAGGTGTGTTCAGGTACTCGGAGGAAACCGTAGAGGCAATATATGTCAAGAGCGGGATTTGTCCATCCATGTGACAGAAAGATACTCAAGGGCCCACTCGGAGAAGTTATATCCAATAGCTACACAGCGTGTGATTTGATCACAGGGATATCACTTGTCGGAACGAGTCAAGTAGCATTGTTCGGTAACGAGATTGAACACGACATGGTGATGTCATTGATCAGATCTTGGGCAATGCAAGTATCAAGAGACAAAGGGAATAAGACATGACCGTCCCAGTTCAAACGACGAAAGATCTTCGTGGAACGCATAGGGGTCACATGGCCATCCAGGTCCCTCTGTTGATCATTGATCCAGGAGTGTCCTGACCATGTCTAGAGTGTTCCCGAACCATAGGGTATCAAGCTTAAGGATTTGATGATGCTTAGAGAGTGTTTATAGGATCAGAAGAATTGCCGAAGAATAGAAGAGAGAAAACCGGAAGGGTTTCAGTAAGTCTGGAGGATGTCCGGAGTGGAGGTGGAAGGTGTTCTATAGCCACGGAGGTTGAATAATATATGAATGAATGTTAAATATTGATTTAATCATTTATTCATAATTATCTAATAAAAGAGAAAATCAATTTAAAGGTCAAAAGGCTTAATGGGCCAATTCTGGAGGGAAGAGGGCCCATTAGGGAAAGGCAAGAGGGAGAAGGGCCAAAGGGGGTGGCCAGAGCCCTAGTAGGCCAGCCCCCCCCCCCCCCCCCCCCCCGCGCGGGGCCCATGGGGGTGGCCGGCGGTGCCAGCCCTCCCCCTCTCCTCTTCTTTAGTCCCACCCCGGGACTTTGAGGGAGGTAGTACCTCCCCTCCCCCTATATGTAGTGGGGGTATTTGGCTAGATAAATACACACAATATTCAATAAAGGTTTCCTCTCTTTTGGGGAGACCTCCAATTGATATTCTCTCTCTCTCTCTCTCATGACCATGGTCCCAAGTTCGGACTGCGCGACGAGAGACATCTTCACCGCGGAGCGCCGTCGCGCTGCAGGATTCGGATCCAGGAGCTCTACATCCGCAACTACTGCTGGATCAGGGAAGCGGGAGTCATCGTCAGGCACCGGATGTGTGTAACTCCCCACGAGGTGTCACACTTGAGGTACTCAAGTCGTTGGAGTCGCAGGAGCGCAAGGACTTCATCACGACCTTGAGGTCGGCTTCGGCTCGTCTACATCGACCACACTCTCTTGAGCATTAACAAGGCTTTTCGGTCTTCAAGGGCAAGTTTGCGAAAAACCCCTCCCGTTACTATATTACTAATAGATAGGTCCTGGCAGCATCAGGGGTTCAGGGGCGTAGGGTAAAAATTATTGTTTTCATACGCGGAACCCCTTCAGTGGTATCAGAGCTAGATCTATGTGTAGTAATGCTAGTACGGGTAGAACACACAAGATGTAGCGTGTGGGCGTTGATATTTTAGTTGTTACCCTCCCACGTTTACTTGTGTATACCGCAACAATGCTTGATGAAGCGGCCCCCAACCGACTTTACACGTTCATTCGTGAGACTGGTCCACACTTGACATACGGCTTGTACCATATAAAGTGGCTTAGGGGGTGTCTGTCTCTCTCGCATTAGTTGGTATGCCATTTGCAATGGAGGGCCCCGAAAGGGGTGTAGTAGAGACAACTACTTGATCAGCGGTGTGCTGAAAGTTCGTAGGTAAGAACGGTTCTTGTGCAAAAGCCCATTCAGCCACGTAAAACATGCAAAGATAAAGTAGAGGCGTCTAACTTTGTTTTGCAGGGGAGTTGCTTTGTGATATGGTTGTGGCAAAGGTAAAGTGATTACCTTATGTTACATAGTAGTAGATAGTCACGGAGGAGACGAACTACCACGCCGAAATGACACTGGTACCCTGGTGTCTACGGCGCCGGTACCCTGGCGCCAGAATCCGGTGACAACGGATGGAGATCACGACGTGAAGGACCATATCACTTCGCATTTACATTCAATGTTATTGTTTGTATATATTATTGTGTGCTAGTATTAGATACTCGGCGGCAGCCTAATAAGATGATCCCTATTAAAATTACCAATGATTGTGTTCCCCCTTAGTGTGCACCACCAAGAAAGTTCTTCGGTATGAGGCGACCCGTGGTGAGCGGGTGTCAGACATATCTATGTTCGCATATAGTGGGTGTAAGACATGTTGCACAGTGAATACACTAAGGTTGATTTGGCGAGCCTAGCACGTTACAAAGACATGGTCTCGGAACGTGGATGGTCGAAAGATCAAGCACAAGTCGCATGAATGATGTGACCGATGTTTAGCGTCCACCCTTGAACCCACATTGACGGTTGTGATGATCGGGGGAGATGTGGGAAAAAAGGGTCGTGTTATCACTAGGAACCCTTCAAGGGTTAGGTGTTTTTGAGTGGAGTTATTATTAACTCATTTAATTATAAACTTAGTCTAAATTCCTTTTGCAATTATAAATGTAGAAATGGTTCTCCCTGATGCTACCTTTCCTATTGACGATTGGTTAGAAGGAGAGAAGCTCGGGCTAGACAGATCAAACTTCTCTATGTGGGTTACGCGTCTCCACGTTCTCCTTAGCGAGAATGACGTGGTCGACTACATACTCGACGAGATGGATTTGGATCAGCCCATTAACCAAGAGACCCTAGAACAGCGAGAAGACCGTTATTACCGTCGGGAGATGGCCTCCTTCATTTCAGTTACAATGTGTTTCGAAATAGTGGACGAGATGTGGCCTGCCGTGGGTAATGTCGACCCTCGTACGGCAATGCTATAGCTTAGGACACATTTCATGGAACAAGCACGCATATGGGAGCATGAGCTGATGGGAGACTTCCTCTCCATTAAGAAGGAGGAGAACTCATCGCTTAACGACCACTTGGAGCACATGCATGATGCGTACATGAGGCCTACATACTTCCTGGATAGCTGGATGACAGGCTCTTTTGTAAACGGTGTTGTGCTGCGGTCGCTGCCACCAAGCTACCAGGCACAAGTCAGGACTTGCATTATGAGAGGCGACGCGGAATCACAGGATTTCCACAGGTTCATATCACATCTCAGGAATGTGATGGTTGAACCTGTTGTCGTTGAGGTCATCAATGACAAAGTTATATATTTGATATACAATTTTATAAATGTTATAATCTTTCAAACACATTTGCAATGTTAAGTATATTTGATACTTGTTCTGTTTTACTAAAAATAGGTTCTTCTGCATGAGAGGTGCTTGCTGGAGAGGAGGTGACGTTGCGTGTTGATGGCGAGCATGATGATGATGGCCAATGACACTCTCCCTCAACATTTATCATTTAGTTTATGTTTAGGATGATTATAGTAATCAAAAGATTGTGAACTTCTTTAGTGTGTCTCACACTTTGTGAGATGGTTATTCATATGAGTTTGTAACAAATAGTTGTTTCACTTTTATGAATGATTTCTATTTGTGTTCATATCTTGTTTGATTATATGTGAATTATCCTTGTTGTTTGAAACTAATTGATAATGCATGAACATTTGTAAAATATTGAAATGCCTTAAAATACCCAACTTAATGATATGTTCATTAATGAATGAAACCATTGTTTGACTTCAAAGTTATGTGATGATATATGAAAGTCATTTGATTACTTGTCACATATAAATCATGCCTAAGTTCAGCAAAATAACTTAAACACCGGGTACTACATGAATACAAAGTGTTTTAATGAATTGTTAAAAGTAAATACATATTCGATGTATTATGTTTTGACAGAATGGTGATTATCATTATATGATTGTTTGAATGTGTACAGAAGTTTACCAAAGGAAACATGAATATGAAATTATTTGATATGATAAAAGTGTTTCATCAAACAAAGGGTATTAAATATAAAATAGAATCTAATTACTACAATTTGATCAATAGTAATGGAATTCAACTTTATAAAGAATGCCAGAAGAAAAATTGTGGAATGCAAAGCGTTTTGAAATGTCAAAATGTAAAACATCACAATATGATATTTGATATTAAAATGGGTAAATAGATGGAACCAAATAAATCGTTGTAGTGTAGATGTAGAGACCATAAGTTAGAAATAGTTAGCGCTCAATTAGAACATATAGTGAACCATCTGGATTCGTGAGATCGGCGCCATATCTAGTATGGATCGTCGTAAAAGTTTTGGGGTTATTCGATATAACCAAAACAATAATGAATAATTCCTTGTAGAGTATTCATTGTAAACTTTGAATACGAAATCCATAGCTGAAACCAAAAGACAAGCAAAACTTGTATTGCTTGGATTTTGGTACATTTTTTAGAAAGTTCACATTCAGTGATATTTCTCGATTATGGAGCAAATGGAAGATAGTGAAAACCACGATGAGGATTCAAAATCCTGCATTAGAGTGTTGAGAAGCGCAACGGAAAAACGTTCCTGAACAATTCTCTTCACAAAGGAAAGAATCAATGATAATGATCATTGTGTTTTCCCCACTAGTGTTTTCACTATATGAAGTAGGATTCAAAATGTAACACATATCTTGTATGGAGACATTTGTGAAACATTTGTCATGATTACCAAAATGTGACATACCTACAAACTACTAAGGAAATAATGGTAAACTAGAATTATGAGAAATCCTAAAAACAAAATTCACTTGAGATTAGAAAGCAATTCGTTGCTGAATCTCACAAGTAAAAGGGGTTACTTGGATTTTCCCAAATTACTGCAAAGCCATAGTGGAAAAGGGGTGAATGACAAAAGCACAATGTGTCCAATGTTGGATGAATTCGAGTGAATTTGATTCAAGTGTGCTAAATCTCTAGTGGATTTAAAACTAGTAAAAGTACTAGTATCTCATAGTAAATCTCCAAGTTTGATATTTGATCAAAGGATTTTGAAATCGTTCAAAATAGTGAGTGGATATGCAAATTGCATAAAATTGAGTGGGAGCTATGAAAGTCTTCCTAAAACAATATGTGAATGACATAATTTTGAGTGGGAGCAATATAAGTCTCAAATTCAAATATGTAGGAACGTAGTTTGAGTAAGAGTAGTGACTCGTACCCAAATATGTTAGGAACATATTTTGAGTGGGAGCTTATAGAAGTGATTCTTAAGTGTGTTAAGAATAAAAGCGCAAATACCAATAAATAATGATTTATTAGGTGTAGAAGTTGATAATAAGTGTATTATGATATTATGTAGTATTCCTTAAAGGATTCTAAAAAGGGTTTCAGAATAGAAGTTAATTAAGGAACTAGTCCTTAATAACTCAAGTTAGGAATAGTATTAATTTTAACGTCAATGGTTGAAAGAAAGAAAGGATGATCATCATCCACTATGTTGAGACATAGGTTATATCTTAGAAAACTAAGATGATAACTTAACATAATATATGATCCAATACGGAACGTTTGAAAAGTGATTAAGTTTAAATCATGGAACGTTGAGCTAAGTTTGTCCGCGGTGTCCAATAGAGAACTATAGACATATTTTCTAGATTCATAAAGGATGACATATCTTAAAACATAAAGGGTTATGTTATAAGGGAATATGTTGGAAACTCTCATAATACCGATTAAAGTCAAGTAGGAAGCAAGGTGAACAAAAACATCAAAAGTTGCACAGGGTGCACTCGTGCTTCGATGATTACATTTATAATAATAGATAAGGGTATCATCTAAAGTGTTGTATAATGTTATGGCGGGGCTAGTTCGCTTTTAACGTAGAATGATGTGTCCCAGGGCACGGTGCCCATGAGAAAGCCCTCGAGGTTAATCTAAAGTCACTGTAGGCTCCTAGAATCAGGCCTTGTTCTCCTGCCATAGTGACGATGCATACACACAGATGTTATCATGTGATGATAAAGTATTAATGTCAACCAAGGTGACATTAGTAAGTTGCAAAGGATTTGGGACTATAAAGTACAGGCCCAAGACTCAAACTCTTCCATGAGCAAGCATGTTAAGGGTACCGGATATATGGTGCCAATGATTAAGAACAAATGCAGCTAGTTTATTTGTACTCTAGTGCAAGTGGGAGACTATTGGAAATATGCCCTATAGACAAATAGTAATAAGGACTATTATCATATTTCATAAAGTTTATGATTAATTTTTATATCATGCTATAACTGTATTGAGAGGAAACATCAATACACGTGTGATATATAAACAACCAAGGGTTCCTAGTGAAACTGTAGTCACTGGTTCATTGGTCAACAAATGATCAAGTTTCCTGATCATGTGGCATTTATGCCAGTTGGAAATGGAGTCAACTCATTCTGAGAATGAGATGATGAACCAATACCCAACCTAAACATCGTGACCCAATCATGTCACGAAGTTCAAGTTATGATGATTAAATGGATCCTCGTAGACTATTTCTTAGACCGTGAGGCTATATCAATCACTGTCTCCCGAGAGTGCTTAGATAGCATCAAGTGCCACTTGGTAATACAGTGGTTATAAAGGTGTGTTTAGGTAATCGGAGGAAACTGTAGAGGCAATATATGTCAAGAGCAGGATTTGTTCATCCACGTGATAGAAAGATACTCGAGGGCCCACACGGAGAAGTTATATCCAATAGATGCACAGTGTGTGATTTGATCATAGGATGTCACTTGTCAAAATGAGTCAAGTAGCATTTGTCGGTAACGATATTGAACACGACATGGTGATGTCATTGATTGATCTCGGGCAATGCAAGTATCGAGAAACAAAAGGAATAAGACGCGACAGTCACGGTTCAAACGACAAGAGATCTTTGTGGAATGCACAGGGGTCACATGGCCATCCAGGTCCCTCTGTCGATCATTGGTCCAGGAGTGTCCTGACCATGTCTAGAGTGTTCCTGAACCGTGGGGTATCACGCTTAAGGGCTTGGTGATGCTTAGAGAGTGTTTACAGGATCGGTAGAATCACTGAAGAAGAGAAGAGAGAAAACCGGAAGGGTTTTTGTAAGTCCGGAGGATGTCCTGAGTGGAGGTGGAAGGTGTTCCATAGCCATGGAGATTGAACAATATGTGAATGAATGTTAAATATTGATTTAATCATTTATTCATAATTATTTAATAAAAGAGAAATCAATTTTTTGAGGGTGAAAAAAAGTGAAATCGATTAAAAGGTCAAAAGCCTTAATGGGCCAAATTCCGGAGGGAGAAGGGCCCATGAGGGAAAGGCAAGAGGAGAAAGGAGGAAGGGGGTGGCCAGCTGGGCCTTGGCTGCACGCGTAGGGCCCACTTGGGCCGTCCGCGGCTGCCCTCCTCTCCCCTCCTTTAGTCCCACCCCAGGACTTTGAGGGAGGGTGTACCTCCCCTCCCCCTATATATAGTGGGGGTATTATGACCAGAAAATACACAGAATATTCAATAAAGGTTTCCTAACTTTTGGTGACACATCCAATTGATATTTTCTCTCTCCCGTGAACATGGTCCCAAGTTTGGACTACGCAAACGAGAGACATCTTCACCGCAGAGCATCGCCACGCTGTGGGATTCGGATCCAGGAGCTCTGCTTCCGCAACTGCTGCTGGATCGGGGAAGAGGGAGTCATCGCTAGGCACCGGATGCATGTAAGTACCCACGAGGTGTCACACTTTAGGCACTAGAAGTCATTGGAGCCACAGGAGTGCAAGGACTTCAACACGACCTTGAGGTCGGCTTCGGCTCGTCTACATCAACCATGCTCTCCTGAGCATTGATAATGCTTTTCGGTCTTCTAGGGTTAGTTCATGAAATGCCCCTCCCGTTACTACATTACTAATAGATATGTCTTGGCAGCATCAGGGGTTCAGGGGCATAGGGTAAAAATTTATTGTTTTGATACGTGAACCCCTACAGTGTTGAACCTCAAACCCTTCGAATAATTTTGATAGTTCTTCCATAATGGCTCTATATGTTGACATGTGTTTGTTTGTGTTACAATGATCAGATACTTGTTGTGCAACTAAATCTGAGTCTCCATAACATATGAGTCGGCTAACTCCAATGCCTTTAGCAATGCGCATTCCATGCAACAGCGCTTCATATTCGGCAATCTTATTGGTTGCTGTGAAGTGAATCTATAACACATAGAAAATCTTGTCTCCTTAGGGTGATTTGAGTACCACGCCAGCCCCTGAGCCTCCTCGTGCTTTTTACCCATCAAAGTGTAGGGTCCAAAGTTCCAAATCCAGAGGACTTGTATTTTTTGTCGTCTCTGTCTAACTAGCAACAAAGTCGGCAAGAATCTGGGACTTAATAGCTGTACGCAGCTTGTACTCACTGTCAAAAGCTGTTAGCTCAATTCCCCACTTAGCGACACGTCATTTCGCACGCGGTTGTTGATTATGTCTCTCAGAGGAGATGTACTCACCATTGTGATCTTGTGCCCTTGAAAATAATGTCTTAGCTTTCTAGCGGCAAAGAATATGTCATAGGATAGCTTCTAGTAATGCGAATACCGCTGTTTTGACTCTGTCGGGACCTCGCTGAGATAATAGGTCGGACGATGCACTAACTGTTCATGTCTTTCCTCTTTGCGCTCCACCGATGTGATGATGTTGGCAAGTCTGTTTGTCGCGACGATGTAAAGCAACATAGAGCCTCTGGTGGAGTAAGAATCGAAGTAGATGAGATTAATTCTTTCAGGCATTAGAGGGCAGATTCAGCTTCTTCAGTCCAAAAAAATTTGTTGGTTTTCTTCAAGAGCTTGTACAAAGGTGTGGCTCTTTCTCCGAGCCGGCTGACAAACCGACTCACTGCTACGACATAGCCAGTGAGACGTTGCACGTGCTCCAGGAGAGTTGGCCTGGTTATATTAAGTATAGCCTTTATTTTGTCCTGGTTCACCTTGATGCCTCTTTGAGACACGATGAAACCTAACAATTTTCCAGCTGGGATTGTGAAGAAGCATTTCTCCGGGTTAAACATCATATTGTATTTTCGAAGATTAGCGAAGTTTCCTCCAAGTCGGAAATTAATGTTTCCTTCTTTTTTGGACATTACCGCTATGACATCCATGTAGACATGTATGTTGCATCTGATTTGATCGTGAGGCAACGTTGCATAGTATGCTGATATGTAGCTCATGTGTTCTTTAAGCCGAGCGTCATAGTTGTGTAGTAGAAAGTTCCAAATGGAGTGACGAAAGACGTCTTGACTTGATCCGATTTTTTCATCAGTATTTGGTCATATCAGGAATATGCGTCGAGCAAGTAGAGGAGTTTCGACCCTTCCGTGGAATCAATAACTTGATCAATTCTAGGCAAAGGGAAGGGATCTTTGGGACATGCCTTGTTCAAGGAAGGGTAATCAAGACACATCCTTAAATCAGTAGTGTCATTTTAGGGACCATTACAGGGTTTGCCACCCGATCAGTATGGATGGCCTCTGTGATAAATCTGGATAAATTTAGTCAGGCTAATTCTTTGGCTATAGCTTTGCGCTTTTCATCACCGAAACATCGTAAGGACTGTTTGATGGGTCTAGCGTCAGGATACAGGCTAAGAGAGTGCTCGGCTAGTTCCTTAGGTACTCTGATCATGTTAGAAGGTTTCCATGCAAAGATATCTTTATTAGCTTTGAGGAATTTGATGAGCATGCACTCCTATGCGTGGCCTAAGCCTACGCCTACATTGATCACCTTGGAAGGATCATATTCCTTCAACAGCATCGCCTTCATCTCTCCCAATACCTTTCACTGCAATTTTGGCTTCAACACCTCGTTCTATGTAGCTGGCATCTCGGATTGGTCGGTGTTTTTCTTGATCTCCTAGTACTCCTGGGCATGTAGCATGGCTATGGCAAAGGTGGCAGCTCTCTCCTTACAATCTCGTGCTTTCTTCGGGTTACCCCGGATTGTGATGACACCTTTGGACCCAGAAGTTTCATCATGTTGTAGATGTAGCAGGGATGGTCCATGAACACCTAGTAAGTTGGACGCCCGAGGATGGTGTGATATGCACTCTTGAATGGCACCACCTCGAAAGACAATGGCTCGATCCGGTAGTTCCTTGGAGTACTCAAAGTTACGTCAAGAGTGATTTCACCCAGACAATTTGCATGTCTCCCTAGTACAACTCCATGGAAAACCACATTGTTGTGATTTAGCTGGATTTCCAATATTCTCATGCGATGTAGTGTCTCAACATAGAGGATGTTAATGTTTCTGCTGATACCTTCGATCCGGATTACGGATCTAGTATAGCTCTTTTTCCCTAGTAGACCTAGGTTTATCGAATCCTCGGGAAACAGAAGCGTAGTGAAGTTACTTTAACGGACCTTCGGGAGTTTTAGAATTCCTTTTGTGTTTTCACCGGAACAAGAGTTTGCATCTTTTTGTTGTTGTTGATGATGGAGAGAGAGGGCCTAGGGCATTCGGTTTCACCTGTAGCTATGCAAAACATCTGATGGGAATGAAAGATAGAAATAAAGTATGCATGTAATTGTTAGAGCAAGATAAATTATATGTTGGCAGTGCATCCATAATTCCTATTGCCTCCGCAGCCGCTTATAGTAATAACCTGCTAGTCTCATCCATAGAAGAAAGAGAACTAATGATATGCATAGTGATGTCACTGTTAATCCCAAGTAAATCCCTCACATACAGCCGTACTACCCTTTCTGTCACTGGGGTTCCCAACCTGCAGATTAGTCATTACTCATACTCCCTATACCTGGCTCAATCCTCGGGGTATTGGGCACCTGACAAGTCCTTAGATTGAGCGAAGAGAGGATACAATAATCATCATGTCATACAAACTAATACATGATCCCATCTATGATAAATAACATGCACAAAAAGCTACATGGCTAGGCCGAACGCCTTAGCCTAAGGAGAATTACTCACACATAGAGATGAGATCAAAGATCATAAACATTGTAGTGGAAATCATGAGATTGATAGCAAATAGTCTTACAATGTCGCCAATCGAAGAAGAGATCTACTATTACAAGTGGTGGAATATGGCTATGGTGGTGGAGAGATTAGATCTAAGTCTATTCCTCCGACGGCTCGTCGGTGTTGTGGATGGAGATCTGGAGGGTGGCTAATGGTTTCTGGGAGCGCCCATTTCTCATCACCCGAGGCCTCTTTATATAGGGGTCCCTTCACGAAAGTTGTTCTGTTTGACCTAGCGGCATCGATGGCAACTATACGGCCGGAATTTTATTCTGGTCGTATAGTTGGTCGTTAAAGCGTTTGCCTTCGACCCACGACTCCTGGTTTCTTCTGATTGTTGAAAATCTCATACCTTTGACTTTAATGTAGTGATTCCCTTCATAAAACGTCATTATCTGCACAGGAACAAATAGAAAGAAAGGATTGCATACCCTTTTGAATATTAGGCATTAGTGGCACGGTTTAGAGAGAGATTTCATAAAAAATGTGAATAATATCCAGTTCAAATGTGGACGTAGATGGCTAATATTTCAGATCCATCAACCTCCCCAAGCTTAAACTTGATCATCCCCGAGCAAGAAAACCAAAATCAAAAAGGAACTCAACATTTAAACTGAAATAACGAGATGATGATCTTACTCATGATTGGTAGTCTCATATTTCCTCCACTTCATAAATCTGAAAAACTTCAGCATAGATAGAGTAATGGCAATCATATCATACGGGTTTTATGCATCCTTATAGCATAGCAAAATTATTGTTAACATGGATGATTCAAATGAGTAAACTTTATTCCATGTCATGTAATCAACTCATAGGCTTGCCTCTGAACATAAAGTATAATCATGTAAATTGAGAGTGTGAGAGTTGTCATGAAAATCATATACACTAGAGTATCTCAATTCTCCCACATCAATAAATCAAGACTTTTCAAGCACTACTTTTCTATTCATTGTCCTTCAAGAATTTCAGTTTTTGAGTAATTGAGAGCATGCCAAAAAAATTGTTTTAGTTTATCGGGCTGTGATGGACACTCGTGGCATCACTAAGGTTTTTGTTCTTTTTGCATAATGATTACTCATAATAGCGAGAGGAGTGATTCCATCACGAACATAGCTACCTAGGAGTGCCAAGAATCTTACCCACTATAGCATTGTTGCTACATGTGTTTAATCAACTCATAGCCAAAATCTAGGAGTTTCCTCCATGAAGATCGTTTGTAGGCTAGCGGAGTTGTTGGCATCCCATAAAGTTTGACACACGTAAAGAAATATCATTCTTATGATTAACAAGTCAAAATTTGGCATGCTCACAAAAACCGCTAAACATTAATTCAATCGAACAAATCCTTTTAAAGAGAGCTACAAAGTCAATCAACATTTTCAGTGGTGTTGAGTGTCTCTAGAAATAAGCCTTCAAGACTAAACACTACAAAACCCAAGGCTTCAATTGTGAGACTTTTTCTTATTACAATTGTTTAGAAATTTTTAGGCAAGACTTGGTTAATTATGAGAGCTGCAATAAAACGTACCCAACTAAATACCCATGTAAACAAAAATCTTACTACAACAAAAAGACTCACTCCACCAATATAATATCTCAATATGTACTACTAACTAGCATGTGTTTCTCAAACTTCAAAAGTGGGGAGTCATAAGGCATACCTCTCATGTTTGGTTCCACTTCTCTCTTCCTTTTTATTTGTTTCTTGGAAACTTAAAATTGATCACTCTCCTGCAAATACATGAGAACCTCGAGGCGGAACGAAAAGGAAGAGGGAAAATAAATAAAAATAGAGAAATCTTTTTGTTATTTTTTAAGAGAGGGAATTTAAAGAATAAAAAATTGGCGGCAAAGCTCGGCTAGAAAATCTTGAAAGCAAATAGAGATAACTAAAGATAAAGTGTTGGGGAAACCAACACGAGTGCTTATAAACTCAAATTAAAAACATAACCTCGAAATAAATAAAAGCAAATGAACACCAAATAAAGATACATGAGGAAACTTCCCCAAACTTAGGCTTTTGCAAGCCCTTCAAATCATTGTGGTGGCGGGGAAAAATTCGGAACTCCGGTCTGCAAATTGAGTTGATAAATAACTAGTGGATTCTCGGAGGTTTAGAGAGAGGCTATGCATCCTCTCCATAGTCCCTCCAAATTCTTGGAAGTCTTGGTATGTAGCGAACCGGGTTGATGGCTGCTCCTCTTGATAAGGAACTTTTTACTCCTCTTATTGGTCCTCATCCTCATTTGAAATCTCCTCCTCGGGTTGGTGTTGCTCAACCTGCAAGTCATATAGCAAACGTCCTTCCTCGATAGACAAAAGACCATTAGGCATAGGAGCGGGGTAGATCCGCCCAGCTCCAACAATATGCAGATAACAAACACCACCTCTCCTAGTGAGCATTCCACAAGCCTTTAAAGTAGAGAAACCAACACGTCGCTCACCTAGCACAGGTTGCAACTCACCTAGGACGATGCCTAGGGCATTGGCGAGCACAGTGATGATGCATCCACCTGTGATTGGTCCTTGGCTTTGGGAGGATTGGTGCTCCAGGTAGCGCACAAGGATTGCGCCCAAGTTAAGTGACAAGTTGCAGTTGATGTAAGCAGCCTTTGCGAGGACTAATATGTCCTCCTCACTGAGTCTTGTGAACTCATTACGTTCCTGCAAGGTGTTAGCAATAACATAGAACAAATAGTGAATTGCAGGATGTTGAATATTCTTCCCCTTGCTTACTCTAGTAGTGAAACTCATTCTCAAGGGAAGGATTTAAGCCAGTAAAGGATGCGCGTAAGGCATTAACATCATTGTTTGGGAAATTAAAACATGCACACCATTCATCTAGTGTTAAAGTGTAGTTGTTGTTCATAAGTCAAAAAGAAATTGTGTCCTGTCCTTGCCATAGTTTAACAGTGCTTTGCAATGAACTTAGGAATTCAATGGTTAGCCGGCGATAAGTAGGCACATTATTGTACACAAAGTTTTGCAGGCCAGCTCTATTGCAAAGTAAATTGAAGTCATCAGAAATACCAAGTTGGTTCAATACAATGGGGAAAGTCCACTTGGTTGCCTTCACTTCGCGGTTCTTGATCTTGTTGAAGCGATCGCATTGGAGCTCATTCCTGAACCATATCCCCATGCGTTCTTGAGTGACAGCCCGATAAGCGCTAGCGGTGGCACGAGCACGAGTTTGGCTCCTTGTGTTCATCATATAAAAAAATAATTGAAGACAAAATAAAAAAATTGATGCAACAATAATAAGTATAACATATTCCTCATCATAGCACACTAAAGAATCCTCTCAAAATAATAATCTAGGCAAGAGAATCATGGCAATTAGTTCATAGTAGGTCTCACCCTAGATTGATAATGACAATAGATCGAAAATGAATTTGCAAAAAGTAATTGGAGGATTGGAGGAGAAACATACCCTAGATCATTTGTGTGCGAGGAAATCCAACGAAATTGAGTAGAGGTGAAGATCTCTTGAGGTTTTGAGATAGTTTGGAGGTAGAAGAAAGAAAAAGGATTGAAGTTTTGGAGTTGGAGGTACCTTCCCGTGCGATTTTGTGGTCGGACGCAACTATACGGGTGCAACTATACGGCCGAAACATTGTGTTCCCTCCGTATAGTTGGCTGGTTGTCAAAATTTTAGGGTTTCCACCTAGCGACGCAACTATACGGCCAGAACTATATGGCCAGAACAATTTGTTCCCGCCGTATAGTTAGTCGTTAAACCGTTTGTACCTGGAAAAGAATTTGTACGAAAGCATCGATATATATACGACCAGAGCTATACGGCCGAAACTTTTTATTCCCACCGTATAGTTGGTCATTAAACAGTCAGTACTTTTGAAAGAAAAATTGTCGATGGCACAAATATATATACGGCCAGAATTTTTATTCTCGCCGAATAGTTGGTCGTTAAACTCTATGTACCCATAAAAAAAATATGTTTCTTCGTGAATTACTTCTTATACTGAAACTTAGCGAAATACCTTGTTTTTGATAGAAAGTTGACATTTAAAATTATTGACCAACAACAGCATGTATAAAACAGAATTTTAAGTACTACCGAACTTCTTCTCATCAAATGGAGTTTTCTAGCACTCTTTATTAAACATAAACTTAAACTAAAACTTAAAACTTAACTTCAACCTTTATTTCACATGGGTTGCCTCCCATTGAGCACTCTTTTATGGTCAATAGCTTGACCTTGATGTTGCTCACTTAGGCCAGATGAGTGGAACACCCACTCCAAAGTAGTTGGCCTTCAAAGTGATGGCCTCCTTCTCATCATTTTTGGCTTTCTTTTTCCTGGGGAAATGGATAACAAAAGGATCCCGCTAAGGCAATTGAAGCTTCACGTTCCCTTCATGGAGATTAATTAAAGCCTTTATAGTTCTTAGGAAAGGACGGCCTAGTATAATAGGAGCAGTAGTATCTTCAGGCATGTCAACAATAACAAAGTCAATTAGAGCAGGACAACCTTTAATGTAAACTAAAGTGTTCTCCTTAATTCCTACAGCTTGTTTATAGGTAGAATCTGCTAGATGTAGTTTTAGTTCGGTGATTTCAAAAGAGCCAAGATTTAACTTGTTAAAAGACTCTTTGGGATTGCTGAAACGCTTGCACCTAGATCACAAAGTGCAGCTATTTCATTTGTCCCAATTTTAATCTTAATCATAGGCTCAAATATATCATCTAGTTTAATAGGTAATTTTTCAGCGATTTTCTTGTATTCCTCTTCAAGCTCGTGTACCTTTATCGCTACTTGATCAACGAAGTGTTGATACATGGCTTCATCGTTACCTTCACTTACCGGAATCTTAACGTTGATCCTTTTTACGAGATCTTCATTGGTGTAGCTTGGTGAAGGGGCATTACTATAATCAAGATCTTCAGGCTCCTCTCTTTGGATCCTCATCATTTTGAGTTCTTCAATAGGATTGGGCTTAGCTTTACCTACAAATTTAGCTAGAATGAGAGTTGGACTCTCGGTTATCTTACCTAGCTGTGCCTCAACAATCCTCGTCCTTTCTTGGAGGGCCTGCAAATCATTCCTCAAACTTACAACTTGGTTAGATAATTTACCAAGCATAGCATCATGGTTCTCCGTTATTTTAACAAGAATATTGTTTTGTTCATTTTGTGAGTCTATAAAAGACTTAAGTGTTTCTTGGAGACTGCCATTACTAGTTCCCATATTATTATTAGAGTTACCTGCAGGATTAGAATAATGTTTCTGAAAATTAGGATTATATTTTTTCTTCCAAACATGGTTATAATCATTATGAGTTATGAAGTCTATTTCTTCAATATTAGTTTCGGGAATAGCTCTTACCTGGGTTTCCTTACCTTTTACGGCTAATATGAGCTCATCCAACTTAGCATTGAGTTCTTCATTTTCTTGTGGTGAGACGGAGTTCACCCTCTTCGTGTTTGATCTTTCCACATACCATTGGGCATGATTGTCTTGCATATTGTCTAGCAGCTGCTTTGCTTCGGTAATATTTTTACTCATAAATGTTCCTCCAGCTATAGTATCAAGCATAGACTTAGACACAGGATTAAGAGTATCAATTTGGAGAATCAACAGCAGAGCCTCCAAATTGATTCTGTTGAACCAAACTTAAATAATGGGGATTAATTTCATAGTCATCAGCAACAATTACTGGCTGAGTAATAGGAGTACGCAAATAATCATTATTGGGAGTGGCAAATTCCCCAAGCTTCTTTTCAGTCATATTTCCTATGTTTTGGGGTTTTCTTAAACAGAAACTTATGATAATAATAAAAAAATTAAAGACTAACTAGTTTTTTTGGTTTTTTCAAATAAAGACTGAAAGCAAACTAACAAAATTAAAAACAAGAATTAAAACTAGCAAGGTTCCTACTAACCTCACCAGGGTAGCTATTGCTTCCCTGGCAATGGCACCCGAAAAAGGGTTGATACCTTTGATCCGGATTACGGATGTAGTATAGCTCTTTTTCCCTAGTAGACCTAGGTTTATCGAATCCTCGAGAAGCAGAAGCATAGTGAAGTTACTTTAACAGACCTTCGGAAGTTTTAGAATTCCTTTTATGTTTTCACCGGACCAAAAGTTTGCGTCTTTTTTTTGTTGTGATGATGGAGAGAGAGAGGGCCTAGGGCGTTCGGTTTCACCTGTAGCTATGCAAAACATCTGATGGGAATAAAAGATAGAAATAAAGTATGCATGTAATTGTTAGAGCAAGATAAATTATATGTGGTAAGTGCATCCATAATTGTTATTGCCTCCACAACCGCTTATAGCAATAACCTACTAGTCTCATCCATAGAAGAAAGATAACTAATGATATGCATAGTGATGTCACCGTTAATCCCAAGTAAATACCTCACATACAGTCGTACTACCCTTTCTATCACGGGCATTCCCAACCAACAGATTAGTCATTACTCATACTCCCTATACCTGGCTCAATCCTCGGGGTCTTGGGTACCTGATAAGTCCTTAGATTGAGGAAAGATAGGATACAATAATCATCATGTCATACAAACTAATACATGATCCCATCTATTATAAATAACATGCACAAAAAGATACATGGCTAGGCCGAAGCCCTTAGCCCAAGGGGAATTACTCACACATAGAGATGAGATCAAAGATCATAAACATTGTAGTGGAAATCATGAGATTGATAGCAAATAGTCTTACAATGTCACCAATCAAATAAGAGATCTACTATTACAAGTGGTGGAATATGGCTATGGTGGTGGAGAGATTAGATCAAAGTCTCTTCCCCCGTCGGCTTGTCGATGTTGTAGATGGAGATCGGGCAGGGGTGGCTGATGGTTTCTGCGAGTGCCTGTTTCTCGTCGCCTGAGGCCTCTTTATATAGGGGTCCCTTCACGAAAGTTGTTCTGTTTGACCTAGCGGCGTTGATGGAAACTATACGACTGGAATAAAATTCCGGTCGTATAGTTGGTCGTTAAAGCGTCTGCCTCCGACCCGCGACTCCTGGTTTCTTCTGGTTGTTGGAAATCTCGTATCTTTGAATTTAATGTAGTGATTCCCTTCATAAAATGTCATTATCTACGCAGGAAAAAATAGAAAGAAAGGATTGCATACCCCTTTGAATATTAGGCATTAGTGGCAGGGTTTAGAGAGAGATTTCATCAAAAATGTGAATGATATCCAGTTTAAATGTGGACGTAGATGGCTAATATTAGAGAGCCATCAACCTCCCCAAGCTTAGACTTGATCATCCCCGAGCAAGAAAACCAAAATCAAAAAGGAACTCAGCATTTAAACTAAAATAACGAGATGATGATCTTACTCACGATTGGTAGTCTCATATTTCCTCCACTTCATAAATCTGAAAAACTTCAGTATAGATAGAGTAATGGCAAGCATATCATACGGGTTTTATGCATCCTTATAGCACAGCAAAATTATTGTTAACATGGATGATTCAAATGAATAAACTTTATTCCATGTCATGTAATCAACTCATAGGCTTGCCTTTGAACATAAAGTATAATCATGTAAATTGAGAGTGTGAGAGTTGTCATGAAAAGCATATACACTAGAGTATACCAATTCTCCCACATCAATAAATCAAGACTTTTCGAGCACTACTTTTCTATTCATTGTCCTTCAAGAATTTCAGTTTTTGAGTAATTGAGAGCATGCCAAAAAAAATTGTTTTAGTTTATTGGGCTGTGATGGACACTCGTGGCATCACTAAGGTTTTTGTTCCTTTTGCATAATGATTACTCATAATAGCCAGAGGAGTGATCCCATCATGAACACAACTCCCCGGGAATGCCAAGAATCTTACCCACTATAGCATTGCTGCTACATGTGTTTAATCAACTCATAGCCAAAATCTAGGAGTTTTCTCCATGAAGATCGTTCGTAGGCTAGCGGAGTTGTTGGCATCCCATGAAATTTGACACGCATAAAGCAATATCACTCTTATGATTAACAAGTCAAACTTTGGCATGCTCACAAAAACCGCTAAACATTAATTTAATCGAACAAATCCTTTTAAAGAGAGTTATCAAGTCAAACAACATTTTTAGTGGTGCTGAGTGTCTCTAGAAATAAGCCTTCAAGAGTAAACACTACAACACCAAGCAACATGAGTGGGATATATCGGACTGTGACCAAGCTGTTTTCTCCTTTAGTGATGCAGCAAGGCTGGAAGAAATCCTGAAACCAAGTGTCTGGTCGGGCTACACATTCGTAGGGTTGAATGTGCTTTACAATTTTGAATTTAACTGGAAACCTCGTTCTCCGAACTCGTGGACCAAAACACTTTGGTCCCACGTATACGTCATCCTCCTCGTAGCGCCACGCTTTGATGTTTAACTCGATGCGATATCGAGCGTTGTTTGGCGAGAGTGATCGTCGCCTCGGATGCTCGATGTGCCTTTGGGGCGGTGGAGTCGGACATCTGCTTCTTCTCCTACCGTCAGCTTCTCTGCCCCGACGACTACCATGGCTATGGTTGGAGCCATTGTGGTCACTGTCGGGTGGGGATGGTGGTTCTAGTGGGTTATTGCCGGCTGAGCGTCGGCTTCCTTCTGGAGCGTCATTATGTTGACTCCGAGGTGGGTCTTCATGACTATGACCACCATGTCGGCTTGATCCGATGCAGTCTTCGTCATTTTTCGTCCAACATTATCGTCGTTGCGATGAGGCTTAGCCGGACGGCTCGTGTGTCTGGGAGGCGGCAGATGCTATCGGTCCTGCTCCTGCCAGCGCCACACTTCTTCTTTGTCCTTGTGGCCATTAGATTGTCGATGATGGGTTTGATGGGGAGACAGTTTTTCATAGCGTCATGTGACACAGCCAAAAGAACTTCTTCCCAGCCTCGCACGGGCCTGCGATGATGGTCTAAAGATCCAGTTCTTGAGTAGTTATCATCCGTAGGGTCGGGGCGATGACGCTGTTCCAGTTCCTTGTGGGGTATTGATTCAATGTTTCTGTCCGGATCAATGTGACACTTCTTGGATTTTGAGGCCAGTTTTCTACTGAAAGATATGGCAGTTTTCTGTTGCTCCAAGCCTTTGTCGAGGAATGCAATGCACTGCTGGACCTGTTCTAGAGACGGATTATTGGCGACACACGTGGTAGGGCTAGGAGGCGTCAATGAACCCTGATGGTTGAACACAATAGACAATCTCGGCGAGAGTACCATGTACAAAAGCATTGTTGATGTCGAGCTGATGAACCGACTAGTCTTGAGCGGCGGCAATAGAGAGAACGGTCTGAATAGTTGTCGGCTTGACAACCGGGCTAAAAGTCTCTCCATAGTCGACGCTGACAAGCTAGGTGAAGCCGCAGAGAACCTAGAGAGCCATCTGGTTTGAGCTTATGTTGAAATATCCACTTGCCAGAAACAATGTTAGCTACGGGTGGACGGGGTACAAGATCCCAGGTCTGATATTTTAGGAGGGCCGTGAATTCGTCAACCATGGCAGAATGCAAATGAGAGTCCTCCAGAGCACTGCGGTAACTCTTAGGAATTGGACTAAGGACATCAGCGAGAAGATTGCAGCGATCAACAACAGGCTTAGACATGCCACGTTTGCCATGAGTGTACATTGTATGAGTGTTATCGACAAGGGGAGGGCCAACCAGAGCTAGGACCACAGGGGAGGGTGAAGGAGGAGGGCTAGGAGGTGTAGGAGGGGTTGGTGGCTCGGCTGGAGGAATTGGATGTGGTAGTGGAGGAGGAAAAGGAAGCGAGGGGATTGTTGGCAGTTTGTCAAGAAAGGTGAGATCGGTGGTGGTGGGAGGTGTATGTGAAGTTTTGGAAAACGGGAACGGCTTTTCGTCAAATACGACGTGACAGGAGATGATGATTTTATTGGAGGCAAGTTCAAGACATCGATAGCTGATACCTTCGATCCGGATTCACGGATGTAATATAATAGCTTTTTCCCTAGAAGACTGATACATTGCAAATGTATCTATAATTTTTGATGTTCCATGCTTGGTTTTATATACTTTCTTATGTTTTGTTCCGACTTTGGAATATTTCTATACACTTTCTTGGACTAACCTATTAACAAGATGTCACAGTGCCAGCTGCCACTTTTCTGCTGTTTTTGGTTCCGGGAAAGTCAGAAAATGAATATTCTCGGAATTGGATGGGGAAAAAGCCAAAGTCAATATTTCACCGAGGGGAACACGGAGCCAGAAGATGAGACGGAGCGGGGCCAGGGGCCAGCCACACCATAGGGTGGCGCGGGTCCCCCTTGGTCGCGCCACCAGGTGGTGTGGGCCCCTCCGGCCTCCACCGACCTTACCCTTTCACCTATATATTCCTCCCGATGCGAAAACCCTAGACAGTCAAGCCTCCAGCCACGAAAAGTTCCACAGCAACGCCGCCACCGAAGGGGAGATTCGGGGGACAAAAAGTCTCTGTTCCGGCACCCTGCCAGGACGAGGAAGTGCCCCCGGAGCCATCTCCATCAATCTCCACTGCCATCTCCATCACCTTTGCTGATTCCCATGATGAGGAGGGAGTAGTTCTTCCTCGAGGCTAAGGATTCTACCGGTAGCTATGTGTTCATCTCTCTCTCTATGCATGATCATATTGAGATCATGAGCTTGTAATCTATAGATCTACCTTGCTACTCAAGTGCTTTAATAGATCTTTGCTCTCCCCATGTGTGTGAAAGTGACAGCGTGCACACCATGGTGGCACTTAGGCTAGAGATTGCAAATACTTGTTATGAGTTATATTTGGAGTTGGATGTCTTTATGAAATTGTGGTGTTTGTTGGAACCATCTAGTACTCAAGGTGACAATGTGGGGTTATCTAGATGGGAAAGATGAACTTTGAGGTGTGATGTTATAGCCCTACCATCGATTAGAGTGTCCAACCAGAGAGTAGTTAAGAGTAGTATCATAAAGAGAAGATATTTATATGAGAGTGTTCACTAGTGAAACTATGATCCCTAGGCCTTGTTTCTTAGCATTGATACATTGTTTGCTACTAGATTTGTGACATGTTTGCTTGCTTCCATCTTTATTTCAGTTTGCCTTTAGTCTTTTCCACGCCATCAAGCTATTTTCTTTCACCGTTACCACTTATAATTATCCATACCACTTGTATTTTACTATCTCTTCACCGAACTAGTGCACCTATACACCTAACAAGTGTATTGGGTGTGTTGGGGACACAAGAGACTTCTTATATCTTGATTGCATGGTTGCTTGAGAGGGATACCTTTGACCACTTCCTCCCTGAGTTTGATAAACCTTGGGTGATCCACTTAAGGGAAAACTTGCTGCTGTTCTACAAACCTCTGCACTTGGAGGCCCAACAACTGTCTACAAGAATAGAAGTGTGTAGACATGAAAGACCTTGGTTTAGTCGAACATCGGAAAGCAATGCTAAAAGGAAATAAAAAGAACACATCTACATGACTTTATTTTTTCATTTTACCTTAGTTTACCAGACCAATCTAGTTTACTTTATAATGGGTTGAATCAATGGATGGAGATAGGCTAGGATTGAATATCCACCTGCAGCTGCACATCATATGGGATAAAAGATAATAATAAGCATAGTCATGTGTAATGTTTGAACGAAGATAATCTCTTGTGGGCAACAAATCCTAATATACTAGAGCCCCCTTGATGCAGCAGGCATAGCAATAGTCTTTTAATCCAACCGAGTGCACACCAAAGCAACGGGCTACAAACGATTATTAAGTGTGAAACACAGATCAAAGCTTTAAGTGGTGATGTTGTTGTGATCCCGAATGGGTCGCTAAACAAAGACCATACTACCCTTTCTATCACTGAGGTTCCTATGAGATCGCTGCTAGCCAAGTATCTCACCTCAAGCCTTTATCAATCTATGGGATCTTGGGTACCTACAAGTCCACTGATTGAGACAAGAGACAAAGAAACAAAAGATACAAATCTAAATTGCAAACAAAATACAATACTCCCATGATCTAGATGCACATAATCATTGCGAGGTTTCTCCCCAACCCGCAGCCCGTGAGGACTACTCACTCATTACAAATAGATCGGAGATATAAAACATCATACAAATACTTAGATTGAAATCAAATATTCTTACAATGGTCGCCAAATCATAAGGAGATCTAAAGTACAAAGCAATGGCTACGGCTAGTGGATGGGTGGATGGTGGAAGTGATAAACAATGGATGAACATTGGTGTGGATTTCCTTTGGTGGTGTTGTGATGTAATCTGAGAATGGCGGCTCTCTGGCCGACGGCTGGAGCCTCAAAATATATTGGAGTCTTTATGAAAGTTGTAGGGTTTGACGAGATGAAGCCATCGCCAGATAGTATGGGCAGACGGTATGGGCGGGCCCTGCCTGTACCAGTGGTCGTTAAGCGTGTTTACGCCCTGGAATAGCTTCCCAATTAATTGGTCGTCTGGACTTCCTCAAAATCCTTCATTATGACTCCTTATTTCGCATTAAAAACCGTTATTTCCTGCACAACATAATTCAAAGATAGGTTTGCATATCTTTGTAATTATTAGTCATTAGTGGCAAGGACTGAGAGTTTCTTGGCAATTGCTTGACAAAAACAATGTTTAAACGCGGTAGAAGATGGCTAATTTTGGAGCCATCAATAGCCACGGTGATTAGATGGGCACCCTAGGAAGGCACATGCGGTTGTGCGAGGAGCTAGTTAGTGAGGTGTTGTAGCTGAGAGATTAGGATAACAAAGACAACCAAAAACATGAAGTTGATCGAGAGGGAGTGGGAGGTCGTAGAGAACCTCATGAGGTGTGTGCTGCTGAAGAGTTTTAGTTGGGTGAAGGTTAAAGAGAAACGTGGTGGTGTGTAGTGCTTCAACGCAATAGACTGAAGGCGTGCTAGCTTGAAAAACAAGTGAGTGCACCATGTTATTTGTAGAATGAATGACAGCGTTCAGCTTTGCCGTTCTATGGGGAAGTATAAGGGAAAGATAAACGGAGTGTGACACCTAGGGATAGTAAGAAAATACGAGCAACATTGTTATCAAATTCACGATCATTGTCACACTTGAGAGACTGTATGGTCGTATTGTATTGTGGGGAGACATATGCGAAGAAATTTTGGTAGGGAAAGTGTCGGATTTGACGCGCAAAGGGAAAGTCCAAAGATAATGGGAAAAATCATCTAAAACAACTAGGTAGTATTTGTAACCGGACACTAGACAAAGGGGAAGCCCATAAATCACAATGGATCAATTGAAACGGGCGAGTCATTTGAGTACTCCCTCTGACCCAAATTAATTGACTTGGATTTGTCCAAATCCGGATGTATCTAGACATGTTTTAGTGCTAGTTACATTCGAATCTAGACAAATCCAAGTCATTTAATTTGGATTGGAGGGAGTAGATGAATTATCAAAAGGTAGACGAACATGTTTCCCTAATTGACAAGCATGACATAAATGATCGTCGGAAGTATATTTATTACAAGGAAAAGAACACACACTTGCTAGGTGCGACAAAGCTTGACTACTAAGATGTCCTAGATGACGATGCCACAATGTTGATGACGATGTAGTGGTAGAGAGAGCATGCGCAGGGAAAGACGACCACCAGAAGGGGTAGAGGTCACCAGAACTATTGTACCTGACAATATCGTTCTTGGTGCGGAGGTCCTTCACAGAGAGACCAAAAGGATCAAACTCGATAGAAACAAGATTATCAGTGGTGAATTTGCGGACAGAAAGAAGATTTTTGATGAGGTTAGGCATAACTAAGACAGTATTAAGCTGAAACATATGATTATGAGTAGAAAGAGTGGTGTGACCGACATAGGTGATGGGAAGGGCATGGACATTGCCTACGATGACATGTGGGTAAGGAGAGGTATAGGGTAGGAAGTGCGAGATATTACCATGATTACCGGTCATGTGAGCGGAGGCGCCGGAATCCATGAACCACTCATTTGAGGACGGTGGCGTCAGAGACATGGTGTTGAAATCCTACATGAGGTGGCCTTGGTTGAAGGACGGAGGCAGAGCAATGTGGGTCGATGCAGGCGGTGGAGCTATCTGTGATGGTCCTGGCGCTCCTGGTTTCCACGACAAGGGAGGCGTGGGTGCTCCTGGTGGCCATGGCATGGGCGAGGAAGCACCATATGGCCATGGAGACGGGGGCGACATCATGGCCTGATGGGCCTGAGGTGAACCAAGGAGCAGCGGGCATGGTGGCGGACCGGGCGAAATCTGGATGGAGCCTGCCTAGGGGTTCTACATGGATGGCTAGGGGGCTTGAGGGCCCTTCCCTAGTGCGTTGGAGGTGATGCCGCCACGCTGCTGGGAGGGTGGAGTGGATATAGCGGCACCGTGCGCCAAAGCGGCAGGTGCCAAATCGCTGGAAGTTGTGGCAGATATCGGGGCGCCGTGCAGGCGCCATGTTTTTGGCAGGACCATGCGGTGGCGGAGGTGTAGGAGCTCCGCGAGCGACGAAGACAAACGGAGTCAAAGATGACGACTCAGACTAACTCTTGCTCGAGGTAGGAGGAGCGGGTTTCCGTGTTGTCATGGTATATATTGGAGAGTCGCGTCCACAAGGCGTGGGTGGGCAGCGGCGTGGTAGTGTCGACGACCATGGCGAGAAGCTCGGGCACGATGGCGTTGTTTAGCCATGATCGAACGATGGCGTCATTCCGAACCCACTATGGAGTGGGATTGGCGGGGTAGTCGTCCTCGAGTAGATGATCCTTGAGGGCGTACTTTTCCACAGCGTCGGAGAATATGCCACGACATTGGAGGTAGTTGGAGGTGGAGAGCTCGAAGGTGACCGGTACGACGGCACGGATGCATGGGAGTGCGGCCCGGGAGCGCCCAGAGAGCGGCTTTGGCGGCGGCCGCGAGATCTGCGGCGGAAGGTTCTGATGGCGCCATGGGGGGATCAAAACCCTAATCTGATACCATGAAGGCAAATATAATTGTTGCACTTAGATTGATAGGATCCCGCGGTAGGATTATATAGTATAAGGAGGCTTGGCTGCCAAAGCAAATAGATTACAAGTTAAGAAATATCAAAACTAGTCTATCACAAATTCTCCTTGATTTTGCCGCCTAGACGTATCCTTCCCGTATACGTCTAACACAAAAGAATGCAGTTGCTATTCCCTTTGGGCAAAAGGACCTCCACTCCACGACATAAGAGGTTAACGCCACTTAACACCCACTTCGATCCCCTCTCCATTTTCTTTTTTTCCTTGCTTGCTCGCACACATGTATGGCCAGATCCTCCGACGCTTACAATATGTACGAATATGAAAGATTGTTCATTTGATTTCATGTGATGCCATAGCAACACGGGCTTTGTGCTAGTATATCTAAAACACTAAAACGTGTCTAGGTACATGCATATTTAGAGAAAGTGAAGTTAGTTATTTTGGGACAGATGGAGTACTTTCTAGTGGCACAGGTTCCCAAATCATATCAGAGCTCAAATTTGGCCTAGCCAAGCAATAGCAACTGATATTGCAATTCTAGTCGATGCATGGCTCCTGCCAGAATAGGTTTGGCAATATCTGCCTCATGGTACCTAAAATTTGTTTCAAGGACTTCTAGATTAGATGCTTCGATGATAAGTAGCAGGGTCATTCCTCTACCCAGTACACATACGAACAACTACGAATATTAACCGCAGAGGACACCAGCTGGGGAAGGCGGCCAGATTTGCTCCATGAACAAGCTGCGCGATCAGATCCAGCGCTTCCTGATGCGAGCCCACGCAAGAGCAGCCACTAGGGTACCCCCGAACTGAAAAAAGCCCGATGCACGCCTTTCGCCCTGAAATTTTGAACAGGCATTAGTTAGCCTTAAGACCTGGTAAGCACCACAAGCACAAGTAGTCATAATCACACAAATAATATCTGAATAGAAGATCAGTATTTGAGAAATAAGAAACTGGAGGTTTATCATTGTGTCAGATATTTATGGAATGATATATGTGGCACGGCTTGACTGTCATGCTAAATGGGACAAATTGCCAGACCAGACATTACCTTGAGAATATCATGTGTTTCAGTACAGAATAAAATGCAATAATTGGAAACAAAAAGTCCAAAAATACAAGACAAGCCAGGAAAGACTACAGCCCAAAAGATATAGATATCACATGGTTTATAATCAGTAATGCAAATTGTTCATCTAGACATTTAGTACTATCCCAGTTACCCTAGAGGTGAATACTGATTCATATGTTTCGACGCCAGGTTGATTTAAGAGCAGGGATTGTGCAGTCAGGAAACACAATGCAATTCACAAACTTCGAAGTAATGAATAAATGGAAGTAGAATGTCCCAAACTCGTGTCAGAAACTCGTGATTGATGAGCATAAGCAACAGAGTGGCACCGACAACATCCACTTAATATGTGAAGAATACCAAAATAAAAGTATAGTTATACATACCTCCCTGGCCCTCAATAAATCAAGACCAATCCAAGCAGCCCCCTGAAATGAATGAAGTCAAAGAAATCTCATTTTCGTTTCGTAGCACCCACATGCTTTACATAATTTTATGAAGAAAAACAAACGATTCTCACCACTAAGGCAGCTGGAACAGGAATGACGAAGTAAAGGTAGATTCGTCCCTTTGGGTTGAGAAAAATGTAAAGAAGCACAATGGCATTAACTGCAGCACTTGCACCCTGAGTGACATGAACAAAGAGACCATATTTAGTGTGTAACAACCAAGTCTTGGTAACAACTAAGCCGCTAACAATGTATCATCTCTTAGAAATCTCTTCTATGAGAAAGTATATTTTTTACAGATAAACCACCCCCAATGAATTGTATCTTAGATATGCTTGGTATTTAATTCAGACTGCATAAGTCTAACTGGATGATGGTAATAACAATTAATGATATATGCATATGATAGTATGTAGAGACCATATCTAAATAAGAGATTGCTTCATCATTTCTCTTCATTAGTTATGTTCCACATAGACAAAAATCTGACGTGGCAAGCTAAGAGGCGGTGCCAAGGTGAAGCATTGGGAGCAGCGTAACTAGGAACTTATGTAGAATATCAATGATAGGTGTATGATGCTCATTTGGTGGTCCTATATTATGGTATGAGTAAATCACCATATCACCTCTGATAGCCACAACTACCTTCTAATTAATTATTCATATATAAGATGATGAAAAAAGTTGGTTTATTGAGAGCATTCGCTGCTTATATGAGATACTATTCATCCATTGTCAAAATGAAAAATGAACCGTTAGAACAAGATCAAGCACTGAAGTTTTTGATCTCTCCCCCTCTACATAACCCTGCAACAGAAGCATTACTTATTAAATCAGGAACACTAGAGTTTAAACAATAGTATTTCAATTCGATGCAGGTTCTTGAACAGTCCCATCAATTGCACAGTATGTAACCTGTTTCTGTGGAGCTGTAAAAGCCTTCTCTACCAAGAAGAATGTGGATCCAACAAGTGCGCCCGCTATGTACAACTTCAATAGAAAAGCAGGACCAAACGTGCTGGAAATCTGATGCGAAAGGAAAATAACATCAATGCAATGGAATGTAATAAATGAACACAGCAAAAATACGGGATAAGTATTCCCTGCTATAGGAGATTGACTCAAAGGAAAATGTAACTCGCTGGAAACCAGCAATATTAGTTAAAGGGGACATTAGGTGCAATTGCACAACCCCTATCAAATAGAAATCTAATGATAATGTTAGATACCATCACATACTGAAGCTGTTCACAGTTTAGGTCTACTGCTTTACTGGACATGCAAAAAATAGCATTCATCGCATCTCTGCATCGGAACATAACAAAGAACCTTGTATTGCATAAAAATCAACGCAGTATGTTTTGTATCTATAACTGGAGTTATACTTAATGCAAACTTAGGTTTAGCATGGATGCATTGGGTGCACAGATTCAACAGTTTCACTGGATACGTTCCTGGACGATCACATGCTATCCGCCAGGATAAGCTCACGTATATTTAGAGCTGTATATAAATAGTTAGGATTGGTATCTGGTGTTACCGTTTGAAACATACATACCATTATACAAATTCTAAGCCATGCAAATTATCTTACAAAATAAATTTAGTTACTCTCTCCGACCCATATTAGTTGACTTGGATTTATCTAGATTCGGATGTATCTACTACTAAAACATGTCTAGATACATCAGAATCTAGACAAATTCAAGTCAACTAATATGGGTCGGAGGCAGATACATCCGAATCTAGATAAATCCAAGTCAACTAATATGGGTCGGAGGGAGTAGAAGAAAAGGTAAGATAATTTTTAAAACTTCAAACAATAACCTTAAAATAAAGTTAATAATTTGGGATTCAGGCTCGTAATATTTGTAGCTAAAGATTGCAAAAATACGCATACTACCAGTATTTGACATGCATATCACTGGTGGACAAAAAAAGTATGTGTGGATATTTTGTTGCTAGATTATGTAGGGCTTAAAGATCTCATATACAAAATCCTACATTATCTGAAAAAAGACAGCAGCCCTCCATTTGTTATTCTGTATGGCCTGGTAGATGTTAGTGATAGAACATTATGTGCGGATTCCAGTTTTAGTCAAGTAATTATAGTTTGAAACTATACATACAAAGGACTCTTATATGTTAATCACCTTCCTTTCTGTCTTATAGGGGTAGTAATAAGAAGACCAATGTTATCAATAGTTCTAATAATGAACTAATTGGTAAAATATGATTCCTTTCTGGTCTGAATGTATAACCAACGCGAATTCACAAATATATTTATGGATTTTCTTTCTATGTGCTGCTGAAAACTTCCGTTTTATTCTTTAACAACAATATATACCCCATTTATTGCACAGATTCCAGTATGTTAACACGTCCATCAATCAACAAAGAAAGAAAAACATCTCCCAGGTCACTTGAACAAACATATATTTATGTACATAATTCGATAAAATTGACCCGTGGAATCTTATGCCAGATAGACCACATAAGTATCCAATTAATACATTGGTCATTGGGGTACTAATATATTAAATGTTGCAGCACATGAATTTCCATAACATTACTACCATGATCAGCCATCGGCGCACCACAATTTTGGTGCAACAATGCTTATAACTGTAATACAACTGGAAACCACACAATATAGCTCTAGAGATTTAATGCAGTACACATGCTTCCTGCTCAAAGCTAACTAATCAACAAATAGAAAATAAATATAATTGTTTTAACCAATGGTTATCAACAAAGGATGACTACTGACTTCTCAACAATATTCTTTTGAAGGTGTTTGTAAGTTATTTAATTTTATGTTTATAATTTCTACAAATTTTCATGCATACAGTTGGTCCGGAAAAAAATGCGGGTAACTTGGTTGTGAATTCTTTCTAAATCTGCTACACTGTGCAGGCGGCACATGGTTGTTACTGGTATTTACAATCCAATGAAAAGGTGCAGTTCAGAAAAGCATTTCATTAAACTACACTATTGCGATAATCCTTAGGTTTATGTCTCGGTCTAAGTTCAGTAAGATGATGTTGATCTGATTTTCAGGAAACGAGTGTGAAACATGTTTTACCACAAGGTGGTTCGCTCAGGGAGCACCAGGACTGTGTGTATCTGCATTACACTCGTAACACATGCAGAGCACTGAAATACAAAGAGTGGACTTCTTACGGTTGAACCGAAGAAGAAGAGACACATCATGTTGCTGAGCAGGTGGCGCGAGTCTGCGTGGCTGAAGGCACTCGTGAGCAGTGTGTGCAACCTCCCGCTGCGGAGATTCTCCAGCGAAATCTGCTCATCGATCACGGCATTCAGTAAATCCCGATTCATCATCATCCACTCGCGAAATCGAAGCAAGGGCCTTTCCATTGATGATGACTAACCGTGAAATGGTCCCTCATGAAATTCGGGTCAGCCTTCTGCCAGAGCATGTAGACGGCCACATTTGCCGCCATAAGCGTCAGCACCACCCCGTCCGCTGATGGTACGAAGCGCGCCCTTTGGGAGACACGGAGATTAACCAGACAACAAACCAAAATGTCAGATACTAGTACTTCCCCCCGATGAAAACGAGTAGCAGCAGCAAGAGCCTCACCAAAGAGCGCGGAGGGGGGATGTGGACGACGAAGACGGCGAGAACCAGCACGGCGAGAACCAGCACGGCGAGGATCCCGCGCGCGGCCAGCCAGCTTTTGGCAGCGGTCCGGGCGGCCGTCGCTGCGCTCGCCAGAAGGGGCGGCCCTGAGCGCGACAGGAAGTGGGAGAGCGTGGAGCGGGATCCAGCTGCTGGCGGGGAGGGGTAGTGGAGGAAGCGGATGTGGGGGTTGGGTAGGGTTCTGGGTTTAAGAACAGCGTTGCGGAGGGCTTGCTGCTGCGCGAGGAGAGCCTGGAACTGCGGCAGTAGTCTCCTCCCCATCGCCATTCCTGCTCGCCAAGGATGTGGTTGGCTGCCTCCGCCGCCGGTTCTTCCTCTTCGGGGGCAGCCGAGCCGAGAGTGGTGTTTGTGGTATCGTCCCGTGGGGTTTTGCCGCTTTTGGTGATCAATCAGTTCACTTTCAGTTCCGATTTTTTTTGTTTTGCAGTGAGGAGGATCGATTCCGATTGGCAGGGCCGCCAAGGCGAACGGCCGCAACGTCGCGTCGCGCAGTACGAGCGTGATGCGTGAATGCAGGAAGCAGCAACGGCCCGCAGGAAGCTAAAGTAAATACGGCCCGCAAACAACGGCCATGCGAGTTTTCCTTTTCTTGAGGGAAGGCCATCATCAGATAGCCGTTACATCATGTAAGAGAGTTTGTAGTAAGAAGCTAGATAAAATTGTGCAAATGTTTTAGTCCATATCATTGCAATTCAATTTGACTCAGATTGACAAAACTTAATGAAACTCGATAAAATTGTCGAGCATAAATCCTAAAGGAACAGATCAATTAAAGACACATGCACGTTATATAACGTGCACGCTAGAAAAACCAGTCTCGAAGCTAGGCGGCTCATTAGCCCAATTACGATGATCTAGAATTGAAACTCAACCTAGCTAAATCATGAGCTGCTCGGTTTGTTTTTTAATGCCTCAAACTGAAAGGTCGCGAAGCGTTTTCTCTCGCATGGCGATCTCAAGGCGACCTAGGTCGTGAAGTACGGCCGTCGCCGCTCCCGCGGCGGTTGCGTTCTCCGGCGGCTGTCTAAGGAAACGCTGGCATTTGTCCCCACTTAGGGTTTCTGTCCTCCCCCGACTCCGGTTGGCGGCGAGTCTCCATGGTCCCGTTCTGTTCCGATCTGAAGTTTTGATTTGTTTGGGGAGTAGATTGGTTGTCCGTCTTGTAGATTGGCTGCCCGTCTGGTTCTGATCTTCTTGCTGGTATCAATCCCCGGTTTGGATTGCTCTTTTATAGTTATGGGTTGATCGTTGGGTTCTCTTCGTGTGCAAGGTAAAATCTTCCGCGCAGTTTTGTACGTGGAGACTACAATAGTTGTTGCTCTCATCAAGTAGTGCTGCAATGAATTGGTGCGGATGGAACTGTCGTGGTATCGGAAACTCCGCGATGGTTCACGAGCTCTGTGTCCTTCAAAGGGCCCATCGTTTCCAATTGGTCTTTCTTTCTGAAACAAGACAAAAGTATGATTGTCTTCGGCGTCTTCGGAGTCGCTTGGGTCTCGGAGGTTTTGCAGGGAGAGATAGTAATGGAATGAGTGGAGGTTTGGCTCTCTTCTCGCATGAGAGTTATTTTGTGGATATTCAGGATATCACTGACCGAAACATTGATGCTTACATTCGGACGTCGCCTGAGGAGCCGCTAGTGCATGTAACCTTTGTTTATGGTGAACCAAGATTGGAGAACCGTCACCGCATGTGGGCTCAACTAGCCTGCTCAGAGCTTCGTCACCTCTTTCGTGGATCCTTCTTGAAGACTTTAACGAGGCGTTATGGCAGTATGAACATTTTCGCATACTCCACGTGGTGAGGTACAGATGGCAGCTTTCAGAGATTGTGTGCAAGTCTGCGAATTAAGAGATTTGGGTTTTTCAGGTCTTCCGTATACGTATGATAATAAGAGAGGTGGAGTTCACAATGTACGTGTGCGGCTCGATCGGGTGCTTGCCGACGACAGTTGGAGAGACATTTTCTCTGCAGCTACGGTGGTGCATGTCGTGTCCCCTTGCTCGGACCACAGGTACTAGTTTTTTCCATTGCGAAAGAAGTTCGTGATCGCCTCACCAAACGATGCATGCAATATGAGATATACTGGGAACGTGAACCAGCGTTGAAGGAAGTGATTGATCGGGAGTGGAGAGGATTAGGAGTTGTAACGTTCTAGTTTTAGTTAATGAATAATTAGGGTTTGTTTGTGCATTCATGATCATCATCCCTTAAATTGCATGCAAAAAAATAATGCAAAACCCTAAACCCTAACTTCCCCCTCTCTTTGGAAACCCTTCTTAAATGGTTTTGTATTTTTGAAAACTACAAAAGTGTTGGAGCCCAAATGGATTACAAGGGCCCATAAGTGTTTCAAAACTATTTGTAAAGCCTCTGGTAATTTTTGAAATAATCAAAACAGGTTTGAAATTCAAATACAAGGAGAAACAAGAAAAACATAAATAGAAAATGTTTTTGGCAGGAAAAACTAGCAGCAGAGCAACCGGGCCGGCCCATAGCTTCTCCCCTTCTCCCTGCCGCTCACGTGCAGCAGCTCGTGGCCCACCTGCAGCCCACCTAAGCCCAGGCCCACATACCCCTTCGACGTTTATGTTCATCGTCTTCCCCGTCGCTGGCAAGCTGCTCCGTGTCGCTGCCGCCGTCGTCGTTCCGCGCCGCCCACTTGCTGTCGTCCGTCGTGCTCCGAGGAAGAGATAAGGCCACGTCGAAGCCCCTGCCTCGTCCCTATCTTATTTTCCCCCTCCCAGTGACCTCCCTCTCTACGGTTCTTCAAACCCGAAACCCTAGCCGACGCCACCGCGTCGCGCCGTCGTCTGCGACCGCCCCAAGCCCAAATGTTGGTCCCTGGAGCTCCGCCTCGTTGCCAGCTTAATCTCCATGGAAGGAATCGGACCGGGACGCTCCCAGACGCCCGCATCGAGAGAGTCTTCCCCGACCCCGACGAGCTCCGGCGTTGCCATCGCCGTCGCTACAGACCTCCTCCGGCCTCACCACCACCATCGTCGTGCTCAGGGTGAGCTTGCGGTGCTCCAGCACCACCTCTCGCTTCCCCTCTCCATCTGGTTCGCTTTGATGTCGAGTGTCACTGCCTGCCGCCGTAGTCCGTTGTCGTGTCACCGTCTCCGGTGACCTTCTCGCAGCGGCGCCGCCGGTTTTAGGTAGCCCGCGTCGCCCTGGTTCAAACGCATGTGCTCGCGCATCCCCACTGACGCCCTAGCACCGCCGGTGGCCACCGTCTGCAGGTTCGCCAGTGATACGCCGTGGCGTCTGATGGCTCAATGCACGGCGCCCAGAAAAGTGCTGGTGCGTGGTGATGTAGAGCTCGTTGGGAACCCATGGAGGAAGATATGATGAGCACAGCAGCAAGTTTCCCTCGGTTATAAAACCAAGGTTTAATCGAACCAGTAGGAGCAAGGAAACACCCCAAAGGTGTTACTAGCTGAGCTTTGGAAGGGCGCACTACCGGTGCTAGTAGCAACGTGGAGACCTGCACAACACAACCACAGAACTTTGTCCCCAACTTGCGATGAGGTTGTTAATCTCACCGTGTTTTGCGGAAAACAAAGTATTAAACGTATCGAATGGAAAGAAGTAAAAGTTTGCAGAAAGTAAACACAAAACAGTAAAAGATTGTAGATTGAATGTAAAAGACAAGGACCAGGATCCATAGTTCACTAGAGGTGGCTCTCCTAAGATAGATAACATGCTGGGTGAACAAATTACAGCGGGGCAATTGACAAACATCGAGAAAGCAATACATGCATATACTAATCATCTTGACTCCTTTGATACTTGATTGGGCATTACAACATTATACATAGACCGCCATCCAACTGCATCTATGACTAATAATCCACCTTCAGGTTATCATCCGAACCCCCTCCAGTATTAAGTTGCAAGCAACAGATTATTGCTTTACAAACTACGTGTAAAGTAAACAATACGATTGTTCTATGAACAAACGATTGTTGTTTTCTCCCTAGTAGTAACAGCACATCTAGTACCTTAGAGATTTCTGTCACTTCCCCAGATTACCAGAGGCATGAACCCACTATCGAGCATAAATACTAACTCTTGAAGTTGCTAGCATCTACTTGGTCAAGATAGCTACTAACAACGGAAAGCATGCAAGATCACAAATAACAAAGACATGATAGAATCAATAATCAATCTGAAATAGCATCTCAATATACATCGGATCCTCGCAAACACAACATGCAGAATTACAAATAGATGATCTTGATCATGAACGGAGCTCACAAGATCTAGACATGAAAGCACAAAGGAGGAGAACCAGCCATCTAGCTACTACATGGATCCGTAGTCCAAGGATGAACTACTCGCGCATCACACCGGAGGCTTGCATGGGGATGAAGAAGGTCTCCAGGGTGAAATCCCCTCTCCGGCAGGGTGCCGGGAAGAGCTTCAGATCCCTCCCGATCTAGGGATGGAGATGACGGCGGCTACAGACTCTTTCATGGATTTTTGATCGGGTACTTAGGGTTTACATCCCGAGGGCATCTTATAGTCAGAAGGGGAGGCAGAGAGGGTGCCAGGGGCCACCACACCACCCCCTGGCGTGGGCCCAGCCTGGCCGCGCGGCCAGGTGGTGTGGCCAGCCTCTGGCCCTTCTCCGTCTCGTATTCTAGCACTTGATGACTTCCGGAAAATAGGCACTTTGGCTTTTGTCCCGTCCAATTCCAAGAATATTCATTTTTTGACTTTCCTAGAACCAAAAACAGCAGAAAACAAGCAGCTGGCACTGTGGCTCTTGTTAATAGGTTAGTCCAAGAAATCATAAGAAAAGTACTCCCAAGTTGGAACAAAACACAAGAAAGTGGATAAAACTAAGCATGGAACATCAAAAATTATAGATACATTTGCAATGTATCAACATCCCCAAGCTTAACTCCTCCTTGTCCTCGAGTAGGTAAGTGATAAAAAGAAAGAATAATTTTTGAGGTGACATGCACCATCAAAGACTTGATCAAAGTATTTGTAAAACATTCGAAGCTGGGATCATAGTACTTCAATCATAACATGAAAGACAAAGTTCTAGCAATAAGCAAAGAAACTATGTTGCAACATGAAAAGGCACAAACAAAAGATTCATGAATAACAATGCTTTGCAAGACGTTTGTTTGTTTCACATAAAGAAAACATAGCATAATAGTATTCAACTTGTCCCTCATAGAGTAGCAAATATAAATGCATAGGACACCTTCAAAGTTCATAAGAGTGACTAGATACAAATAGTTTAAAACAAGCAATATCAACTTATGCATCAATCAACTAGTCTTGGGACAATGCACATAGAACTAAGAATGGCCACTATGCTCTCAAAGTAGGTGCATAAAGGTAGAAGGTGGAGACACAATATAATGGTGGAAGAAATGCCTTTATAAAAGGAAGTAGGGATTCAAGTCTCATAAAGAGCTTCCAAAAATTATGGTACTTAATAGCTTTCAGCTCTCATTGCCCCTATCATAAGCATATTGAAGTGATTAAGGTTAAAGTGAACAAACTATGGTGTACATGCTTGACGAAGTCTAAGTCAGAAATCTCATGTCCCAAGTATATGAGGGCCGCTCCTCATGCTACTCAAGTTTAGTCACCGGTAAGTTCTTGTCATTGTAAGTACATGTGTATCATAGAGAACCGCCAACGGGGTACCCCTTGCCCGATGATACGGAAGAATCCCTATATCAAAATGACAAGGCAAGCAGACAACGAGCATCTCAGCAATCTTCTTATTTACCATGGGAATATGGTGCTTTTTTCTCTCTTTCCTCTTTTCATAATCTCTTTTTTTTCTTTTCTTTTTTTTCTCAATATAGGACTCTTTTTTTATAAGAAGAATGCTTCATAGACAGCTCATTATGGTTACGCTGCAGGTTTCCACCATGTTAGCATGGATTAGACCAGCGGCTCAGGCGTTTCTCTAACACATATACATAAGTCCATGGACTTACAAGCTCCCCTTTCAATTCACACCAACGACATCCATATACAAAAGAGCATGATATCAACTAGGTACAAGTACCAAGTGCAATGTTGAAAGCGTTCCCCATGAAAGCATGGTTCTACTAATTCCCAACAAATAAGTGCAAGCATATACAACATAGACGACACAATGGTTCAAGTTTATTAAGGGCAAGAAAAGTAAAGTGTGCCATCAAGTTCGTGAGAGCTTTAATCACTAGTTTTCTCATAACAAGTTTAATTTGGAAGGTAAACAAAAGCATGAATATACTTGGAATAGCATAAGCTAGTAGGTAGGTATGGTGGACTCTTTGGAATAACTTGGTTTAGGGAGTTGGATGCATGAGTGGAACTCATACTTGGTTGTGGAGGCTAGCAAAAGACTGGGAGCGACAAACTAAGAGAGCAATAATGGCCATAATCATGCAGAGCGACAAAACATCATTGATCAAAGTATAAAGTGATACTACAAGTTGAAAACTAAAGGATCATAAAGGCTATGGTGACTTGGGATAGTCATAACATGGTGTGAGCATGCGCCAAGTCAACCTAAATAAAGCATCAAAGGAGAATACCACTATACTATGCTTTAATATGCTAAAACAACGCATGATTCATTCAAGGAACATTAAGCAATCTCAATTGTTTATAACAAGTCATGCTACAGCAAAGAATACTAAGCATAAAGCCTAAACAATATCAAGCATGGCATGATAGAGCATAGGCCACAGTCAAAAACGAGCTCTTTTTACCACATAAGTATGAACTTTCCTACTCTTTTCCAAACCAAACCAAACTATTTGCAAACCAATGTATGAAAGAGGGGGTCCAACCAATTTATTCAGAAAACTAAGCAAACCAAAGCAAATGAAAAACCAAAACAAAAACGAAAAAGAAGATGCTCCAAGAAAAACACAATTGTGCATGAAACAATAAAAATGAAGCGTTTGGAAGAAACCTGGGATTTTTATTGATGAAGAGGGGGATGCCTTGGGCATCCCCAAGATTTGACGCTTGTACTTCTTGGATATTTCTTGGGGTGACACGCGTGGCATCCCCAAGCTTGAGCTTTAGTCCATCCTTCATCTCATTACTCACTCCTTCCATACACCTGAATTTTTTCCTTCATACAAAACTTCACACAATCTTTATTAGCAACATTAGTGCACTCAAGATAAATAAGTCTTAAGGTTCAGTTCTAACACCAAATAAACTTCCATTAGAACACTAGCTACTGTATCACTTCCCTCAAAAAGCTCAATTCCCCAAAAGAACTCAAGAAGGAACCAACAAGAAGCAAATGCAGAAAATGGCAGAAATCCGTCAAAACAGACCAGCAGGTAAAGACGAATTTTTTCGAAGACCTTATGTTGCTCAAATCAAAAAGTGTTGAGCTAACGAAAGTTCGATAACAACCTGGGGCAGAAGCAAAAAAATTTACGCCTCAAAAAGACTTTCAGAGATTTTACACGGATTTTTACGGTGAAGCACAGAAATATGTTTCGGGACAGCAACTTTCCCAATCATTACTTCTCTCTCATTAGAGGTTACTCTTGGCATAAAAAGCAAATAAAAAGGATAAGGAGAGGTTATTACTGTTGGAGATATGCCCAAGAGGCAATAATAAAGTGGTTATTATTATATCTTTATGTTTATGATAAATGTTTACATCCCATGCTATAATTGTATTATTAGGAAACACTAATACATGTGTGTTTTGTAAACATAAAAGAGTCCCTAGTAAGCCTCTTGTTAAACTAGCTTGTTGATTAATGGATGATCATGGTTTCCTGATCATGGATATTGGATGTCGTTAATAACAAGTTTATATCATTAGGAGAATGATGTGATGGACACACACCCATAGTAAGCGTAGCATAAGATCAAGTCATTAAGTTCGTTTGCTATAAGCTTTAAAATACATAGTAACCTAATCCTTCGACCATGAGGTTATGTTAATCACCATCACCGGATGGGTACTTTGATGACATCAAACACCGCTTCGTAACTGGGTGGTCATAAAGGTGTCATTGGGCATTCTGAAAGTATGTGTTGAAGCGCATGGACCAAGATTGGGATTTGTCCATCCATATGACGGATAGATATGCTCTGGGCCCTCTCGGTGGAATGTCATCTAATTAGCTTGCAAGCATGTGACTGGGTCACAAGGGATGACATATCACGGAACGAGTAAAGAGTACTTTTCAGTAACGAGGTAGAACTAGGTATGGAGATGCTGACGATCAAACCTCGGATAAGTATAGTATCGCGAGACAAAGGGAATTGGTTTCATATGTAAGTGGTTCAATCGATCGCGAAGTCATCGTTGAGTATGTGGGAGCCATTATGGATCTCCAGGTCCCGCTGATGGTTATTGACAGGAGATGTGTCTCTATCATGTCTACATATTCACGAACCGTAGGGTGACACACTTAAGGTTCGAAGTTGTTTTAAGTAGATATGGAATATGCGTTGGAGACCGAATGTTGTTCGGAGTCTCGGAATGGATCTGGGACATCACGAGGAGATCCGGAATGGTCCAGAGAATAAGATTCATATATTGGGGATCATTTTCTAAGTTAGGAAATGTTCTGGAGTGTTTGTATGGAGATTCTAGAAGGTTTCGGAATGTTCCGAAAGGTTCTAGAAGATATCTTGGAGTTTGCTTGAAAATCAAGATAGGGATCAAGGAGTCCTGGTGGGTCAAGACACGAATTCGTGGGGGAGGAGGACTCCTTCCCCCTCCCCAAATTCGTTGGCCCTAGAGGAGGGGAGTCCTACAAGGACTCCCCCTCCCCAGGCGCGCCTCCTCCCCTTAAATAGAAGGGCAGGGGCGCCCCCTCCACACACGCTCTCATAACGTCTAATCTCTGTCGCCTCTCTCCTCCACCATATTCTGCATAGGCATAGGCGAAGCCCTGCAGAATTCTCTACTCCACCACCACCACCACGCCGTCGTGCTGCTGGGATTCCGTGGAGAAGATCTACTACCTCCGCTGCTCGCTGGAACGGGGAGAGGAAGGTCTGCTTCGACTCCGCACGTGTGACCGACTGCGGAAGCGCTGCTGAATCGTGGCGCCGGAAGGATCGTCAACTTGACCAAGGGCGGAAGCGCTGCTGGAACGCGACGCCGGAAGGATCGTCTACTTGACCGAAGGCGGAAGCGCTGCTGGAACGTGACGCCGGAAGGATCGTCCACACGATCTTGAGATCGGCAAGTGATCGACTACATCAACCACGAGATCTAATCTCATTAACGCTTTCGGATCTACGAGGGTTAGTTCCATCTATCTCATTGCTCATGTCCAATAGATTAGATCTTGGCTTTTATCTAGATTAGATCTAGGTTTTGTTCGTTCTTGCGGTAGAAATTTTTTGTTTTCCATGCTACGAACCCATCAGTGGTATCAGAGCCGTATCTATGCGTAGATCTGTTGCACGAGTAGAACACAATGATGTTGTGGGCGTTGATGCTTTTGTTGTCGGTGTCTTAGCGTGTACTTTGCATCTTGCGGCATGGTGGGATGAAGCGGCTCGGGCTAACATTACATGTCATCGCACATGAGACTTGCTCCACGCTTGACGTGCAACTTGCTTTGCACTAGTGGCTTTGCGGGTGTCTGTCTCTCCCACCATAGTTAAGATTCAATTTACAATGAGCATCTTGACAACACTTGTATCAACGTTGTGGTCCTTGTTCGTAGGTAAGATCGGTCTTATGCGAAAGCCCCAAACCACGTAAAACATGCAAAGAAAATTAGAGGCGTCTAACTTGTTTTTGCAGGGGTTTTGTGATGTGATATGGCCATCATGTGATTATTATTATATTTGATGTATGCAATGATCCTTGTTGTAATATGGCAACCGGCAGGAGCCTAATGGTTGTCTTTTAATTCTGTTAAGACCTGCGTGTCTATTCATCTTGTAATAGCTTTATTCCAAGTAGTTGTAATAGTTGCTAGTGATGATGGACAATCATGAAGCGGCGCCACGGACCTTGACGCCACGCCGGTGATGATGGAAATCTTGTCCATGCTTTGGAGATGGAGATCAAAGGCACAAGAAGAAAGGCCATATCATATCACATATTATGAATTGCATGTGATGTTAATCCTTTATGCATCTTGTATTGCTTAGATCGCGACGGTAGCATTATAAGATGATCCCTCTCACTAAATATCAAGTAATAAAGTGTTCGTCCTTAGTTGGCACCGTTGCTAAGACTCGTCGTTTCGAAGCATCTCGTGATGATCGGGTGTGATAGACTCTACGTGTGCATACAACGGGTGCAAGCCAGATTTGCACATGCAGAAACTAAGGTTAACCTTGACGAGCCTAGCATGTACAGACATGGTCTCGGAACACAGAATACCGAAAGGTAAAACATGAGTCATATGGATGATATGATGAACATGTTGATTGTTCGCCTTTAAAGCTACATCATCTCACGTGATGATCGGACTTGGTGTAGTGGATTTGGTTCATGTAATCACTAAAACAACTTGAGGGATGTTGTTTTGAGTGGGAGTTCATTTGTAATTTGGATTAGTCGAACTCAATTTATCATAAACACAATCAAAGTGAATTTGCATAGTTTGTTGTAGTCATTGGCATCCGTTCACCACCTTACGCTTAGTTATAGTTGAGATAGTGGAACTATAGAAATTCTGGATATTTACTTTACGAACTGGTATCGTATTGTTTTGAATGTCAATTTAAAGTTTATAAGTCCTATTGCAAACTTTCAGCAAACTCTATTTACTCCATGAAGTTTAATAAGTAGTATTAAATCAAGAGTAAGAATTCCAATGTTAGTATCTAAAGTATCATGTTTGCCTCCATGATTCTTGATACTCAAAAGATTGTTTTAATATCAAGTTTATCTAAGAGCTGAAAGCAATGTTTCAGAAACCATCATATGTGAAAGGTATTGCGATATCTAAAACAATGTGTTGGTTACAACATGATAGAGTATACCTCCTCATATTTGATGAGAATTTGTGAAGGTTTGAGACGCTAGTCGTCCTAATCCTCCAAAAGGTTTTGAAAAAGAAACATTATACTCACAGTTCACCTTTATAAGCTATATCAGCTTGATCATGAAAGTTGTCATGATAAGGATGAATAGAAGATATAAGTAAAATGTTTACTATGCTAAAAGATTACTAAAGAATGGATTTTTGAAAGAACACCAAACATTTGATGATGGTGATCCACCTCAAAGTGCAAGTCCAAAGGTATTAGTAGTTGACTATATACGCTTTGTACCATGTGTCATGTTGATGACACCACTATTGATGTTGATAGATTCTTTTAAAAGAAAAGGAATTGCTGAAAGAGAATCTATAAAATATTTGGCAGAAAATAAAAGGTTGGAGATGTCCAACTTAGGCATATAGAAGATATACATGTTATGGTTGTATTCCTTGCTTGTTAAACAATGTGGTTCTCCGGTATTGGATACCGAATTGGTTGGTATGCTATGTCATACAGGACAACACAATTCATGAACTACAATGGCCTAAGTAACTAGCAAGAGAATGAGTGATGATGTTCATCGAAAACAAATAAAATGTTCTTGTGTTTTTCGTTGACATCAAACCTAGCCTTCAAGATTTGTTTTAATAAATTGTTATTTTGTTCCGGTATTACGAGAACAATGGTTGTTCAAATCATTACCGTATTCCATAAAGGATGGATGAACTTTTACAAGTCTGGTGGGAGAAATCACATCCATAAAAACTAATGCTAAAATGTCGCAAGACAAATGATTGAAAGATCACTTGCGAAGTGACGCCGCCGTTTAAATTATATTGGAAGGGATACATGACGAAACTCCATGTTGATGGATTTTTGGAGTCTTTGATTTTGATCAATTGACGCATGTGAGACTTTCCTCGAGATAATTGAAACTCCGTCCATGGGCCAGAGAGGAACGGATGACTAGCTTATTGGAATTTGTACATATTGATGTATATAGTCCATTATGTGTAGTCGTGGGCGATGGATTTCAACTTCATATGCTTTCTCCGAAGATTTGAGTGAGTATATGTATATACTTACTCAATAAGGAAGAAGTATGAAACATTTGAAAAATGTTCAAAGACTTTCAAGATGAAGTGAAAAATCATTGTAACAAGAAAATAAAGAGGTTATGATTCGTTCATAAAGGAAGATATTTGAGTTACATGTTTAGCAAAAACACCTAAGACTTGAGGAATTGTTCTGTGATTTGTGTTTCTCGATAAACCATAGGATTATGGCATATTCGAGAGATAAAATCAAACCATGTTTGAGATGGTAAGATCAAGGGTGTCATTTATAAAACTGCCATTATGTTTTTAAAGATTAAAGCTTTAGTGAATACCGCTTTTACACTGAAAAGAGCACCATCGTGATCCATTGAAATGACACCATATAAGTCATGGTTTGGGATAAAACCCGAATTGTCTTTTCTTAAATTTTGGTATTATGCATAAGTAAAATGTTTACAACCAAAGTCGGATAAGCACGTCTTTGTAGGTTATCCCAAAGAATTTGTTGGGAATTTCTCCATAACACTGAGGACAAAAGAGTTTGTTACTTGGAACGTCAAGTCTCTTGTGAAAGAATTTTTCGTGAAAAGTTAAGTGGGAGGACAATAGAAATTTAATAAGGTTGTTGAACCTTAGCTATATGTGCTAAGTAGCGCAGCGCCGGAAAGTGTCCCGGTGACGGCCACAATGCTCATGGCTCTCGTGATTACAAAAGGTGTGATCTCGGAGATTAGAGTTCCTATAGAACCATGTGGGTCGGTAAGAATCAAATAGTAAGATTTGATAAGCAAGTAGTTATTGTTTTGACAATGATGAACCGACTACATGCAAAGAAGCGATGATGGGCCCTGACTCCATAAAATGACTAGAAGTCATGGAATCCGTGATAGCATCCATACACGAGAAATCAAGTTTCTGAACTTTGAAGACCCTCCGGAAAGGTGTGAAGCCTATCGGTCGTGTTTGGATCTATAAAGAAATAGACATGGATGTTTCAAATCTATGAAATAGTCGACATGTCGGAAAGAGTTTACGACAATGTTCAAGGAATTGACTATGATAAGATTTGATCTTTCATAGCGATATTTAGTTTGGACGGATTAATGTAGCAACCACTACATATATTTTGGTATATGGTAGTTGAACAAACAAAACAAGTTCTTCTAATAGAATAGTTACCTAGGACATGTACATGACATGATCCAAAGGGTTTTGTTAATTCAAAGGATGCTAAAAGAGTATGCAAAACTTCAATGGTTGAAGTAAGCATAGCGGAGTTGGAATCTTCACCATGATGAAACTGTTAAAAGAGTTTAAATTCATCGGAGATGATGAAGATGCTTGCATTTGCAAGAAATTAAGTGGGAGCGCTGAGACATTTTTCTAATACATTATGTAGAGGACATATTGTTGATTGGAAATGATGTATCTTGTATTGACACAGGTTAAGAATTTCATTTTGATGAAAGACTTAGGCATAACCCAAGAATTAGGCATCAATGTCTATATGGATAGATTGAGGCGCTAATATGGTTTTGCCAAATGTACATAGATAAGATATTGAATGAGTTCAATATAGAAACAACAAGAAAGGTTCTTGATGCACGGAAAGGACTGAATCAAGATTCGAGTGTGTTGACACGAGATTCAAGTGTTTTGACACTTGGTGAAATTACAAGAATATTTTGATCAATCATTCTTTGAGATGTACACATCCAGATATGTCCTATGCTCTAAATGTTATGAGCATATACCAGAATGATTCATAAGATGATCATTGGACAATAGTAAAAATATTCTTATGAGCTTTGGAAGAACTAAGAATATATCATGTATAAGTGACAAATAGTTAAAGGTAGTTCATTGTAAAGTGTTACATTGATACTAGTTTTGTCACAGGATACAAATTAAGTTTATCCCAATTTAAACTATGGGTGGCACAATGTAATGAAAGGAAGTTCCATAACGGATTAGGTTGAGTACCAAAGTTAAAACATTGTGACAGATACTACAACAAAAGGCTAAGTATATAAACTGCTATAGTAGCAGCAAAGGAGGGCATTTGTGTTAAGTAGTTTGTTATCAAACTAGGTGTGGTTCATAGCGGGATAATACTATGAAGATACATTTTATGACAATAGTATCAACATGATTTAATCCCGAGGAACTAAAGGTCTCACCAAAGGACCAAATTTATACAATGCCATCTCATTGGAGAATGAGTAATGCGTAGAGACGCAAGGACATGCAAATACACACGGACCTGGAAGTGTCAGATCCGAAGATTATGTTTACCACTAGAAATGGTGTCTATACAACACCAGAAAGCCATAGGTGTTGAATGCACAAGTTTTTAACTAGATTATTGACTCTAGTGCAAGTGGGAGACTGTTGGAGATATGCCCAAGAGGCAATAATAAAGTGGTTATTATTATATCTTTATGTTTATGATAAATGTTTACATCCCATGCTATAATTGTATTATTAGGAAACACTAATACATGTGTGTTTTGTAAACATAAAAGAGTCCCTAGTAAGCCTCTTGTTAAACTAGCTTGTTGATTAATGGATGATCATGGATATTGGATGTCGTTAATAACAAGGTTATATCATTAGGAGAATGATGTGATGGACACACACCCATAGTAAGCGTAGCATAAGATCAAGTCATTAAGTTCGTTTGCTATAAGCTTTAAAATACATAGTAACCTAATCCTTCGACCATGAGGTTATGTTAATCACCAGCACCGGATGGGTACTTTGATGACATCAAACACCGCTTCGTAACTGGGTGGTCATAGAGGTGTCATTGGGCATTCTGAAAGTATGTGTTGAAGCGCATGGACCAAGATTGGGATTTGTCCATCCATATGACGGATAGATATGCTCTAGGCCCTCTCGGTGGAATGTCATCTAATTAGCTTGCAAGCATGTGACTGGGTCACAAGGGATGACATATCACGGAACGAGTAAAGAGTACTTATCAGTAACGAGGTAGAACTAGGTATGGAGATGCTGACGATCAAACCTCGGATAAGTATAGTATCGCGAGACAAAGGGAATTGGTTTCATATGTAAGTGGTTCAATCGATCGCGAAGTCATCGTTGAGTATGTGGGAGCCATTATGGATCTCCAGGTCCCGCTGATGGTTATTGATAGGAGATGTGTCTCTATCATGTCTACATATTCACGAACCGTAGGGTGACACACTTAAGGTTCGAAGTTGTTTTAAGTAGATATGGAATATGCGTTGGAGACCGAATGTTGTTCGGAGTCTCGGAATGGATCTGGGACATCATGAGGAGATCCGGAATGGTCCGGAGAATAAGATTCATATATTGGGGATCATTTTCTAAGTTAGGAAATGTTCTGGAGTGTTTGTATGGAGATTCTAGAAGGTTTCGGAATGTTCCGGAAGGTTCTAGAAGATATCGTGGAGTTTGCTTGAAAATCAAGATAGGGATCAAGGAGTCCTGGTGGGTCAAGACACGAATTCGTGGGGGAGGAGGACTCCTTCCCCCTCCCCAAATTCGTTGGCCCTAGAGGAGGGGAATCCTACAAGGACTCCCCCTCCCCAGGCGCGCCTCCTCCCCTTAAATAGAAGGGCAGGGGCGCCCCCTCCAGACACGCTCTCATAACGTCTAATCTCTGTCGCCTCTCTCCTCCACCATATTCTGCACAGGCATAGGCGAAGCCCTGCAGAATTCTCTACTCCACCACCACCACCACGCCATCGTGCTGCTGGGATTCCGTGGAGAAGATCTACTACCTCCGCTGCTCGCTGGAACGGGGAGAGGAAGGTCTGCTTCGACTCCGCACGTGTGACCGACTGCGGAAGCGCTGCCGAATCGTGGCGCCGGAAGGATCGTCAACTTGACCAAGGGCAGAAGCGCTGCTGGAACGCGACGCCGGAAAGATCATCTACTTGACCGAAGGCGGAAGCGCTGCTGGAACGTGACACCGGAAGGATCGTCCACACGATCTTGAGATCGGCAAGTGATCGACTACATCAACCACGAGATCTAATCTCGTTAACGCTTTCGGATCTACGAGGGTTAGTTCCATCTATCTCGTTGCTCATGTCCAATAGATTAGATCTTGGCTTTTATCTAGATTAGATCTAGGTTTTGTTCGTTCTTGCGGTAGAAATTTTTTGTTTTCCATGCTACGAACCCATCAATTACAGAGGTAATAACTTTCAAGACTCATCTAAAACTTTTGGGTTATCTCCCAATAAGTATTTTTCTTTAACGCCTTTAAGTTAGGCATAAGAAGCAAAGAAAGAATCAAGTGTTCTCAAATGAAGAAGCATTAAGATCAATACCAGAAATATTTTCAACAAGGCAAGGTATATCATCCAAATAAGTTTGATAGGATCCTCTCTCAATGCTCTTAGGTTCACTATTCTCATCAAAAGGGTTTGCAGGAACAATCCAATCAAGATTCTTTTCTATGGCATCATGTATTGCTACTAGTTTAAAGGGTATTGGTATCTTAGGTTCCTCCCCATTAGGTTCGGTTTTGTTCATATTTTCTCGTGTACCAACAACATCTACACATGAACCTAGCGTATTGAAACGTTCAAAAACTTTTCTAGCTTCCTTGGCAACATCATAGAACTCCTTAAACAAAGTTTCTAGAATAAAATCCCTCTTTTCAGGGTCCTCAATGTCTTTAAGCTTAAGAAACATTATTTGCATTAAGGGATTGAGGTTAACAAACCTAGCTTCTAACATGTGAATTAAAGAAGCTGCAACAATCTCATAGTTTGGAGCAAGTTCTGCAAGGGATCTATCCTCAGTATCCTCATGTTTGCTAACATGATTAAAGAATTCTTCAATATTATCTTTCCCAATTATAGAACCACTACCAATTGAAAGGTCTTTCAGGGTGAAAGTAGGGATCAACATGGTGAGCTAAGGAAGAGGTGACAACTAAAGGAGACTTAATTTTTTTGTGTTTTTGAATAAGAAAGCAAACTAGTAAAACTAAATTTTTTTGGGTTTTTGATAAAGAAACAAGCAAACAAAGCAAAAAGAAACTAAGCAAAACAAAAATAAAAAAAGTAAAGAGATTGGTTATGAGGGACTTCCCTTGTGAAGATGTCCTTGACTCCCCAGCAACGGCGCCAGAAAATGCTTGATGGCTCAATGCACAGCGCCTAGAAAAGTGCTGGTGCGTGGTTGATGTAGAGCTCGTTGGGAACCCCAAGAGGAAGGTATGATGAGCACAGCAGCAAGTTTCCCTCAGTTATGAAACCAAGGTTTAATTGAACCAGTAGGAGCAAGGAAACACCCCAAAGGTGTTACTAGCCGAGCTTTGGTAGGACGCACTACCGGTGCTAGTAGCAACGTAGAGACCTGCACAACACAACCACAGAACTTTGTCCCCAATTTGTGATGAGGTTGTCAATCTCACCGTGTTTTGCGGAAAACAAAGGATTAAACGTATCGAATGGAAATAAGTAAAAGTTTGCAGAAAGTAAACACAAAATAGTAAAAGATTGTAGATTCAATGTAAAAGATAAGGACCGGGATCCATAGTTCACTAGAGGTGGCTCTCCTAAGATAGATAACATGCTAGGTGAACAAATTACAGCGGGGCAATTGACAAACATCGAGAAAGCAATACATGCATATACTAATCATATTGACTCCTTTGAGACTTGATTGGGCATTACAACATTATACATAGACCGCCATCCAACTGCATCTATGACTAATAATCCACCTTCAGGTTATCATCCGAACCCCCTCCAGTATTAAGTTGCAAGCAACAGATTATTGCTTTACGAACTGCGTGTAAAGTAAACAATACGATTGTTCTATGAACAAAGGATTGTTGTTTTCTCCCTAGTAGCAACAGCACATCTAGTACCTTAGAGATTTCTGTCACTTCCCCAGATTACCAGAGGCATGAACCCACTATCGAGCATAAATACTAACTCTTGGAGTTGCTAGCATCTACTTGGCCAAGATAGCTACTAACGACGGAAAGCATGCAAGATCACAAATAACAAAGACATGATAGAATCAATAATCAATCTGAAATAGCATCTCAATATCCATCGGATCCCCGCAAACACAACATGTAGAATTACAAATAGATGATCTTGATCATGAACGGAGCTCACAAGATCTAGACATGAAATCACAAAGGAGGAGAACCAGCCATCTAGCTACTATATGGATCCGTAGTCCAAGGATGAACTACTCACGCATCACACCGAAGGCTTGCATGATGATGAAGAAGGCCTACAGGGTGAAATCCTCTCTCCGGCAGGGTGCTAGGAAGAGCTTCAGATCCCTCCTGATCTAGGGATGGAGATGACGGCGGCTACAGAATCTTTCGTGGATTTTTGATCGGGTACTTAGGGTTTACGTCCCGAGGGCATCTTATAGTCGGAAAGGGAGGCCGAGAGGGCGCCAGGGGACACCACACCACCCCTGGTGCGGGCCCAGCCTGGCCGCGTGGACAAGTGGTGTGGCCGGCCTCTGGCCCTTCTCCGTCTCGTATTCTGGCATCTGATGACATCCGGAAAATAGGCACTTTGGGTTTTGTCCCGTCCAATTCCGAGAATATTCATTTTCTGACTTTCCTGGAACCAAAAAGAGCAGAAAACAGGCAGCTGGCACTATGGCTCTTGTTAATAGGTTAGTCCAAGAAATCATAAGAAAAGTACTCCAAAGTTAGAACAAAACACAAGAAACTGGATAAAACTAAGCATGGAACATCAAAAATTATAGATACATTTGCAATGTATCAGCGTCGAGGTGGCCTGACGTGGCGCCTGCGTGGACCTGAGGTGGCGCTTGCGTCAGCGCCGTGCAACCTTGGCCATGGTGGAAACCTGACGTGCCCCTGGCCCACAGGTCAGTCATAGAGGGTAGCCTCTGCCTCGGTGTAAAAAGGATTAAACGCCCTCGCTGACGTCAGCCTTGCGCAATAAAAGTTTAATAAATTGTTTTAATAATTCTAGAAATTGGTTTAGTTCTTATTAAATCAATATCTTTTATTCTGTAACTCAGAAAAATATGTGTAATATATCCAAATGTTCAGAAAAATAAGACTATACAATAGACTTACAATCATGCATTGTTCAACTTTCATTACAAGTTTAATTAGAATAATATATGAACCCTCGCAGGTGATTCCGGGGCCTCTCATGTATTAGGGTTTGGACCCTTCGGATCCTGCTTAAATTGCCAAGCATACTATAGGGTTTCATTGAAATACAATTTAACTTGTCATATCATCATCCTTTCTTGAGCATTGCATCGATGCCATGTGTTGATTGTTTCCCTTTCTTTCCGGTGTTTGCTTCTTCCCAGTAGAATACGATATCGAGATCGACATCGAAGACCCAGATCAACACCATCGAAGATTGACGAACAATACTTGGCCAACTGTAATCAAGTCAAGTACAAGGCTTCCGAAGATCTATATATGGGTATCAACAAACAAGGCAAGCAAAACCCCACACATGATAAAATCCTAGGATTTCAGAAGTATTTCAATCCTTGACATTATGCATACGATTCTACTGTGGTCTTTTATTGATAGATAGAGTATCCTATCTGTTGCATTACTCCCTTTGAGCTTATATTACCTGATCCACTACTCCTAGCATAACTAGGTTTGGCTTGTGTGCACTGCTAGAGCTTATGTCTATGTCTTGCTTAGCCATGCTTAGCTATCATTGCTGGTTCGTCCAGAAGATGTACCAAATGTGTAGCATCCCATCTGTCTAACATCTGTAATGCTACATGGTCTAATAATAAAATGCTACTTCCTACATATATTTGTTGCATCATAATTATATCATGCTCATGTCATCATGCCACCTTGCATTTGAGCATCATATTAAACCCTTTTCATTTGGTTCTTATCTCATATGCATTATTAATTGTAGTTGCCTCTTGATACATTGTATTTGGTTCTTGATAAATGCTTGATGCCCAAGTTGAGTTGGGGGCATATCTTTTATTTAACTCCACCACCTTTTCTTGTCACCACCCCATAATTCCGCCATTCAACTATATGTGAGCTTTGCATTTTATTTGGGTTTACCTCTAGCTCATGTGGGTTGGGATGGATCCACTTCTACTTCCACATGCTCCCATATATGCCTCATGTTGTTTTCACATTGTTGTTATGTGGAGAGCCACATGGCCACCTTTGCATGCATGTGGGTAGTTTCACTTGCTCTATCTTCCATATGGTTTGTTTTGGGAATAATTGAGCATTGTTTAAATATAATTGTGTCCAAATGATCTTCTAGTGGGACATACACACTAGCATGGCCTATTATATTCTTTTATGCTTAAATCCACCCTTACCATATTTTATCAAGCTTGTAGCTTATGTGGTGGTCTTTATTCAAGTATGGATGTGCATGGGGGTAATAGATGCCCATATGTATATGTAGTTGTTTTCACAACTAATGAATGTGGAAATTACTCTTCATGCATGGCCCATGCAAGGCCCTCACTTGTTCTTCTATTTTGGTTTCTTTGGAATATTTGGGTGGAGTTTGTTTGAACTCAATTGAAAAAAATACACCAAATAAATGCTTATTCTTTCTCTTGTCCTCCACCTTGCAACTCTTTGAGTGGTTTTCTCTTTGTCAAACATACATGGGATGGATATTTTGTTTTCACAAAATAACATCATGTGCCTGCCACATGCAAGATCATCTTTTCTTCCACCTCTCTCTCCTTTGGTCCTTTTGTTTTTCCCTTTGTCTTAATTCACACTCTTTTGGTGTTTTAAATCCTCTTCAAACCCTAGCTCCTCCATCTATCCCTCCCACCTTGTCCACCATCTACACATGCATGTGAGCATACATGTGCCATTGTCCCATTCTCCTCCCCTCTCTCTTTTCTAGCTAAACCAAGCTCTCTCTCTCTCTCTCTACACCTAGCTAAAACCCTAACCCTAACCCCTTCTTCCTAGCCTCGGCTAAACCCTCACCTCACCAACCTTCCTGCCTAGGCCACCACCACCTTGGCTCGGCCCCAAGACCCTTAGCCTAGCAACCCAGCCCGAGCCACCATGCCGACCCCTGCCGGTCTAGCCCTAGCCGAGTCCCTCTCCTCTCTGTTTTCTCTCTCACTGCCAAGCCAGGCCCCCACCCGAGCCACCTTGCGTCCACCTCTCTGGCCCCAGCTGCAGCCCCTCCCGAGCCCCGCTGAACACGTGAGGAGGAGGAGAAGGAAAGGTGCACGCCACCTTTTTCCACCCCGCCACCGTCCACCCCATGTGCTCTCCCTCTGCCTCGACCTTATCTACCCCCTCCTCTCTGCCTAGCGTCGCCCCAGATCCCCATGGCCTTGCCCTTCTACTCCTCTTTCCCCACTTGCCGGTTACCCTCTCTCTCACCATCTCCAACCTCACCGTCGGCTTCCCTCTCGGCCACACCGTACCAGGCGGCGGGCGTGGCGTCTGGTTGTTGGGGAAGACCGAGGAGACCCTCTGGACCATACCCGTACACAGCAGCGAGGAGGAGGCGGCTGGTACATGCTACACCGCATCACGCCGACGCAAAACCCTAATCCGCCGGTCGCCAGCTTCCCCGGCGATCCACTGCTTCCCGACTCGATCTGCCACCACCAACCTCCCCGCGATGAGCCTCCGAACCTCCCAGACACCCCCTCTTGCCGATCCGCTTCATGTACGCGCCGGTCAATCCGTCGAGCGCTCTTTGTGTGGTGCGCTCGCAGTCGCGTCCTCGCCGTCGCGCCACGGTAGTGTCTTCTGGCCGCGCAGCCGTTACCCGGCACCAAACCAAGCCCACCGCAGTGGATCCGGCCCGCCAACTCTAGCTCGAGGTCGCGGGATCGAGCCCTGGCGGTCTCCCTTTTTGCCTGTCGCGCGCCGCCGTCAGGGAGTCCAGGGAGAAGATCCACAGTAGGGTGCCGTTTTACAAAAAAACCCTGCCTTTTTGCATGCGCAACCCGCGCTCCACCTGGTCCCACCTGTAGGCCTCTGTGTAACTTTTACAGAAAAGCACCCGGATTTTGTTGCGCCATCACAAGCTTGTCCCTGTCCATGCCGCGTGGCACGCCCTGGCTGGGTCACGCGCGTAGTGGCCCCGCCAACCTCAGGGCCCGCAAGTCAGTCTCTGGGGCTGGACAACGCCGCGGTGCGAAAAGCCCAGAGGAGTACCCCGCTGCCCGCCGCGCTGACTCAGCATCGCGGGTCCACCCGTCAGTGGCTAGGGCTAGCTCTGCCACGGTACAAAAAGTCTCTGATCTTTTTCTGTTTAATAAAAATGATTTCAGAAATTGTTAAATATGTTTTAAATCCAGAAAATAATAACTTTTAATTGACAAATCCAAATAATACAAATGATAGATGTTTTTGAATCAGAAAAATGTGAGGAATTCAAATCTTCCATTCAAAATAATGTTTGACTAATTTAAATTCTCGAAATTGTTTAATTGTAATAAAAATGCCTTTTCTTAATTAATTGATAACTTTAATTCTATAACTCCAAATTTGACAAATAATATGTCTAAATCGATCAGCGCGACGAGCCCGTTCTAAATATGCATTCCATGATATGAATTGAAGCATGCATCATGTCATTATTAAAAATCAGAACTGTTTATGGCAATAAAATTTGACCAAATAATTAATAAATGATTTATTCTTGTCCCCACACCTCACCATTGCCATGCTACTTTATTGCCATGTAAATTATGCATCATTCATCATGGAATGCTTGTTTACTTGTCGCATTTTATTTATATGCTTGTGCACTTTATTTATGTTGGCCCTTGTTTGTTTGGTTCTTCTTTTTGAATAGACGCCGAGCAGGGGAAATATCAGGAATCCCAAGAGTACTACCCAGATCCACCTCTCGCTTCAACTGAGCTGCCAGGCAAGCACTACCACATGCTTGCATACATATAGTACCTATTGCTTCTATCTTATTCTTGCATCATGGAGTCGCGATTGCATTAAATTGAATTCCAAGTACTGCATATCCTTTACTTTTAAACCCCACCGAGTCTGTTCCTCAATCCCATGAGCCATTACTATAGGAGTTGTTTGAGCCATGCGAGTCGTAGAACAGCATGTGTAGGGTATGTGAGTGTCTGATGGATAACGAGGTACCTAAACAACTTAACCTGAGTAGTAATGGGATAACTAATAAAAGAGGCACCGGTGAGCAATATCTGCTATTTGGTTTTTTATGCTCACTTGTGTCCCGTAGGGCCCCGAGTACTTGATTCATGTTCCTTGAATATTCGCACTATCCACATCCGGGAGGCCTTATGGACCCCCCCTGAGCCAGAGCTTGATTCTTTTCTATTTCTTGGGGCCACAAAGTAGTTTGGGGATTTATTACTATCCTGTACTTATGCCATGCTTTACTGTTTTATTTACGATTGTGCGTGCAACACCTGTACTGTTTTGGATCGTAACACGTTTTCACTGTATCGACAAGCCCAGTCACATTTTCGGGTTCCCAGTCGTTTACCGCCGTCCACACAAACCTTGGGTCCGTTCCGGAGCCGGCCAACTTCGTTGCGGGTAGCTTAGTGGGGTGGCCCCCTGAAATATTTGATGAATCATGTGATCGCTTTGTCGTAAATTCCTCATTGGGTTTTGAGTTAGTTTTTCCGAGGTTGATCGAGTGTGTGTTGCTATTTGTGCACCCTTGCAGGGTAAATCTTTCTGAAAGCCGTGTCCGTGGTTATGGACGACTTGGAGCACAGTTTCTCGATCATAGACAAGTATAACTAAAGTACCGCTTCTAATTTGACTAAATACCTGACTAGTAAATAGTGCAATACTCATGGAATGGTTAATAAAACTGCCAACGGATGGGTTGTTCGTCCGCTTTCTCGTTGGTAAGCGAGAAGGAGGATGAATATGTTGTTTTATACTGTTATAACCGTTGTTCCTAATTAACGGACATCCGCCTATTATTGGTTAGGCGGATGGTTAGCGAGTATCTATAGACTTGTTAGTTATTATCTTTTGCTGCAATTGCGTCACACCAGGTTATGTCCCCTTTAGAGGCATAAAGACTTGCTGAGTACCCCTAGGGTCTCACACGATAAATTGTTTGATTCAGATGAACAGGTGTATTCGCAAGATGGATACTGGGTGGAGGAGACAGATGATGTTGGCAACGATCACTCGGTGTAGAGATTCCGGGGATGGGAATCCGTGAGATCTGTGGGCGAGATGTGCTTATTTATGTGGCATCTTATGCCGATTTGCTTCTTGTCCGTACTCGGATCTTGTTTCCCACTTCCGCTTGATACTCTAACTGATTGATGTATGAGGAGCTATCCTACACTATTATCTATATCTAGGATATTTGGATCTTGCCATATGGCGCTGCAATATTTCTATTTATTTTAGATGGTATGGCTCTGAGAACTGTTGTAAGGTAGCTTGCATACATACTCACTTGTGTATGTATTTGATCTCTTCGCATGTTGCCTACACCGCTCGCTCTTGTCTCGATGTTCTTGGAAGTGGTTAGGACGGCCGACGGGTCTACATGTGGGTGGCCCCTGGGCCCCCGCTATACTATTTTAACCACTTTTGGTTCATCCAGGCTTGAACTTAGAGCGTAGGGTCCGAGGTAGTTACAAAATGCATAGAATCTAGTATAACAGGAGAACGAGGTATACTGATGAGGTAAGATCAGTGGTAAATGTTGAACATGCTAAGGCTTGTATGGGAGGCCACGGTGGGATGTGGTTTTTGTAGTCCCATGCTCGCCACCACTAGGAACCGAGTTCTTGCCTTTGGACCAAGACGAGTGTACAGCCACACGGGGCTTGGGAACCCCTCTGATTAACTTGCCTAGTAGATTCCATGAGTCACCTAGTTCGGGCGTTCCATTCGACATATGCATTCTGGTTGTTCTCGAAGGCGGTGAAGGAGGTGCATTCATACAGGTAGGGAAGCGTGGACCAGGTTGCTTGGGGTCGATGGAGCCCCTGATAAACCAACCTCGCCCATATCTCTTGGGACCAGCTTCAGGACTTGACCCGTTATGGTGGAACCATCCAGGGTGTGACTCATGGTCTCGGCGAAAGCAAGGTAAGGGTCGTGGCCAACCACCCTCTGTCGGTCTTCCAAGGAAGAGGGCTAAAACATTGGCATTAAGAGTCAGTTGGTACGTGTGGGTAAAGTTGTGCACCCCTGCAGGGTTAAATCTTTTCGAAAAGCCGTGTTCACCGTTATGAACGCTTGGTGACCGAATTCTAAGATCATAGAGAACATTAACCTAATCATAAAACTTGGTAGTTCAACGTGTGCTTAAGGATGCTTCCTCATGGGTACGAGGGGGTGATCCTAGTTGTGAGATGAGGATTACCTTGATGGATATCAAAAGATGATGATCAATTCTTCGGAGATGCCGCTCTCTTATCCCCTTTTAAAATATTCTGATTAGACGAGCGTCTTCTCTCTCTTGTTTCATAAACAAAGATGACTTTATGCAAAATAACCCCACCAGCCATAAGTCTTGCGGAGTACACCTTGTACTCACCCTTGCTTTGTTGATACTTTTGTAGTAGATTAAGTGTTCCCCTGAAGACGAGTTCCGTATGACATCGGCACCGACGAGTAGCTTGGGGTTCCCGGCCGGCAGCCTGGAATCTATGGGTTGGGACGTCATCGTTATGCTTCAGGCCTCTTAGGCCATTTGTTAAGTTTGCTATACTTAATAGCATAATTTGACTTCCGTTGTTTGATGTTTGTGGTCAGTGACCTCTGCTTGTAATATTCTGGTTCTTAGCTCAGTTATGAGCTTGCTGTAATAATTTCTGTGTCGCAGGGTTACTGTTGTGTTATCGATTTCTCACTGGATATCCTCGAGCTCTAGGTTAAGCTTATGTCAGGCTAAGGTCTGGATTTGTTTAACCCTAATCCCGGGGGTGTCATAGGAGTGCTCCCTGATCTTGGCACGGTTAATCATGGCCTGGGTACTTTAATGAGAAAATTGCACGAGTGGGGAAGAGATAAGTTCGGAAACATCACTAGAGAGCTAGCTCGCTTAAGGGAAAAGTTGGAATCGCTACAGGCTAGCGATGCTCCAAGGGAAGAGATCCGGGTCATTTCGATCAGATGAATGAAGTCTTATACAGAGAAGAAATGCTATGGCTTCAGAGATCAAGAATTGATTGGCTCAAGGAAGGTGACCGTAATACGGAATTTTTCCATCATCGGGCGGTGTGGAGGGCTCGTAGGAATAAAATCTCTAAACTCCGTGATGATAATGGAGTTGTGCAAACTGTTCCTACTGATATGCAAAGAATGGCGGTTTCATATTTCAAATCTTTGTACACTAGGGACCCAAATGTCCAGTGTGAAGCTATTCTTTCTAAATCCTATGATAGAGTGGACTGGACCTTTTTGGAGAGCACGTTGCATAAAATGGGTTTCTCGCACCGGTGGGTACAATGGATCATGTCTTGTGTTACCACGGTGAAGTATTCGATCAAATTCAACGGAAACCTATTGGAAGCCTTTTCTCCAACTCGAGGGCTAAGACAAGGGGATCCTCTTTCCCCTTTTCTATTTATGTTTGTGGTTGATGGTCTCTCTACACTTCTGAAACATGAAGTGGACCAGAATAGAATTACTCCTATCAAGGTTTGTCGTCGAGCTCCGGAGATTTCTCACCTCTTGTTTGCGGATGATACACTCTTATTCTTCAAAGCATTGGAGGAGGAGGCGTCATGTGTGAAGAACATGTTGGACAGATATGCTTTATGTACTGGCCAACTTATCAATCCTACTAAATGTTCTATTCTATTTAGTGCTCTTTGTCCACAAGAGACTCAAACAGCCATCCGTTCGCTGTTGAGTGTGGAACAACATCAGTTTGAGGAAAAGTATCTTGGCTTGCCTACGCCGGATGGTCGGATGCACAAAGGAAAATTTGTTAATCTTCAATCTCGGTTGTGTAAGCGGTTAATTGAATGGGGAGATGGTTTGTTGGCTCAGAGCTCTCGTGAGGTGCTAATCAAGGCCATCGCTCAGGCGCTACCGACATTTATTATGGGAGTTTTCAAACTACCAATGTCGGTTTGTGATGACCTTACCAAGTTGATTTGAGATTATTGGTGGGGTACAGAACAAGGAAAACGGAGGATGCACTGGATCAGCTAGCCCAAACTAAATTGCTCTAAGCTACAAGGTGGTCTTGGGTTCAGAGATATGCGTTTATTTAACCAAGCCTTATTAGCACGCCAGGCTTGGCGTTGAATAGTCTATGTGCACGCTTGCTCAAAGCTAAGTACTACCCGAATGGTGATTTGGTGGATACGGTGTTCACTGGTAACCCTTCTTCCACTTGGACGGCAATCTCATATGGCCTTGAATTACTGAAAAAGGGTTGATATGGCGGGTAGTCAATGGACAAAATATTAGAGTATGGAGGGACAACTGGATACCCCGTACTGGTTGTTGTAAAACCCTGACCCCGGGAGGTAATAGGCGGATATGCCGAGTTTCTCAGCTTTTGGATGAACATGGCAGATGGAAGGAAAATTTGGTACGTACCACTTTTGCACCAATTGATGTTGAGGCTATCTTGAATATTAAAACATCAAGACATGGAGAGGCTGATGTTATTGCTTAGCAACATGAACTAATGGAATATTTTCTGTACGGAGTGCATATAAGCTTGCTCTATCAGAACATCTAGATCAATGCTCCATGCCGACAACAAGTGATAATCCCAATAGAGAGGATGCACGTTGGAAGAAAATTTGGCAAGCTGTAGTTCCACCGAAAGTCAAAATCTTCACATAAAAAGCAGCTTCCAATGGACTCGCTACTGAGGAGAATAAGCTCCATCGTCACATGAGGGTGACAGGTTACTGTAATATCTGTTGCTCGGAAATAGAGGATACATCACATGTTTTTTTTAGATGCCCCCATGCAAACAGACTGTGGTCGGAGATGTGAATGTTTGGAGTTTGCCATCGGATTCCGACTTGTCAGTACCACCAGATCGATGGTTTTGTTATGTCCTTAATCAGATTCTAGAACACATGATTGATACAACCATGTTACTAACTTGGAGGATCTGGTATTGTAGGAATGAGGTGACCCATGAGAAACCTCTACCGGGGATTGAAGGATCCAAGCGATTTCTATCTAGCTACTTGTCTTGGTCCGTTGTGTCAGGAGTACATCTATGGAAACCCTCAACCAATCGTTGATGGGGGGGGGAGGGGGGCTCGCATTCATCATGTCCCCAAGTCACAGAGGCCAGCCAAACCCTGGATTAGTCCACCTAGTGGTTGGGTCCAGCTCTCAATCGATGGGTCATTTTGTCCATTGGGCAAGTCTGCGGGTGTTGGCACAATTTTACGTGATGCTCAGGGGTTTCCGATCTTCTCTTCTTGTCGCTATTTGGAATACTATGATTCACCTCTTGAAGCGGAACTGTAGGCATGCTTGGATGGCTTGGAGAAGGCCATGGAATTCACTCAACTGCCCATTATTATTGAATCTGATTGTCTCCAACTGATCGAAGCGGTGAAGTCTAGATCTACAGATAGATCCTCCTTTTGTCATTTAGTTTCTGAAATTAGAAAATTAGCCAAGCAAGAGAGAGTTTGTGATTTTGTAAAAGTGGAACATCCACAGGTTAGGGTTAGTCATTGTCTTGCGAACTTTGCGAGAGCAGAGCGTCGCACTGTCACTCGGTTACGTTCGGTTCCTGAGGTTGTTCGTCAGGAACACGAACTTGACATCTCTGTAATCCTTCCTGCTTAATGAAGTTCCATTTTACCCGCAAAAAAAAAAACCATGAGTTGCTCTATTACACTCTCTCCTACAATGACTGCAATCGACCTTCCCAGTACCTCCTGCATTCACAAAGCGCTGTGCATAAACTGCCATTGTCTCACTCCACGCAGTTGTTCTTCCCCCGAGCAGTACTGAATCACTTCAGTCATCAGATTCAGCTTATGGTAGAAGGATGTTCGCGATCTTATTCACTGAAAAAAATGGAGCAATGCTCGCGATCTTTTTCACTGGAAAAAAGGATCGACAGACCGATCTAGCGCATCATGCCTCAATCTGGAGAGAATTGGAGCAATGAGTTCTCGATCTGCAGAGAATTGGAGCAATGAGTTCCAGTTCACATTTTACCTTAGAAAAAAAAGGTTCCAGTTTATGGTAGAAGGATGTTCATGCTACGAATAGGTCGATTCAATGTAAACAGTCAGAATTAAAAGCTAATCGATTGCTCCATGGTGCATGACTAGCTTGCTAAATGAGTCAGTTTCCAGAATAAGCTCATGGTTCCGCCCCTAGGCAAGGGGGCGTATGGCGTTCCTCATGGTTGAACACCCAAGATACAGTGTGAAATAGCTATGTCTGGGCTCACGCCCACAGCACACTGATGTAGTATTTGCAAAACACAAAGCGTGTCACCAACTTGGATCGCCATATTGGACCGATCAAGTGGCGACGACAGGAACCAAGGATGGTCTCAGATATCCATGAATATTAGCCATTACATCTTCATTCCCTCGACGTCCTGACTTTTCCTACTTCCGGATGGCACAGGTTGCCTAGTCTCATTTGCACTCAAATTTGGCCTACTGAAGTAGTGGCACTATAGCAACTGATATTGCTAATCTAGTTGTGCCATGTTTAAGGATGACCCCGGAAAGAATAAGTATGTAAATTTCAGCCAACAAGTTGGCAATATCGCCCATGATGCTATCTAGAATTTGTTTGATGACTTGGAGATCAGAAACTTGGATGACAAGCGGCAGAGTTATCTCTCTACCAAGACGTAACTTTGTCGACCAATCTCAGCCGGATAGGCCACCAGCTGCTGGGGGGAGGCCGGTCGGAATTGCTCCTCAGATCCAACCCTTCCTAATTCGAGCCCACGCAAGGGCAGCCACTACGGCACCTCCTAAATGAGTAGAAGCTGTTGTCTGACCCTGCCCCTGAAAAATTGAACAAACACCAGTTAGCCTTAAGACCAGGTATGCAATAATATTTTGAATAGAAGATCAACAACAATATTTGGAGAAACGGTAAGAAACTGAATATTTCTAATGCAAGGTATTTATGGGAAGATATATGCAACATAGCTTGACTGCCACACTGAATACATCACAATGCCAGATCAGGCATTACTTTGAAGTACATGTGTTTCAATACAAAATAAAATATCCACAAAAGAATACAGAATGAAATGCATTTTATCAGCCAAAAAGATACAACATAGAAGACAAGCCTGGAAAGACTACAGCAAATAGATATAGATATCACATGGTTTATAATCAGTAATGCAAATCATTCATCTGGACATGTAGTACTATTTCAATCACACCCTAGACGACTCAACACCAGTTTGATTCAAGACCAGGAATTGTGCGTCTAGGAAAATACAAGCAGACTTCCATACAGAATAAAATGCATATTATCGGACAAAAAGATACAAACATACTCCCTTGGTCTGGTTGTAATAGCATCTTATATTATGCGACAGAGGGAGTAGAAGACAATCCAGGAAAGACTATAGCCAAAAGATATAGGTATCACATGGTTTATAATCAGCAATGCAAATTATTCAGCTGGACATTTAGTGCTAATCCAATCACCCAAGATGCGAATACTGACTCATATATGTTTCATCGACAGGTTGATTTAAGACCAGGAATTGAGCGGCTAGGAAAACGCAAGCACGCGGAAATTAAATTTCATAAACTTCCAAATTAATGAATAGATGAAAGTAGCAGTGCCCACACACCCTGTCAAAAACTCATGGCCGATGAGCATGAGCAACATAGAAGCACAGAAAAAATTAACTTATTGTGTAAAGAATAACAAAAGGAAAGTTAATTAAAGTTTTGTATACCTTGTTGACCCTCAACAAATCAAGACCAATCCAAGCAGCCCCCTGAAATGAATAAAGTCAAAGAAATTATGTTCCCATTTCCTATCACCCACATCCTTCACGGAAATATTACGAAGAAAATGAGAAGGTTCTCACCACTAAGGCAGCTGGAACAGGAAGGACAAAGTAAAGATAGATTAGTCCCTTTGGATTGAGAAAAATCTGAAGAAGCATAATGGCATTAACTGCACCACTTGCACCCTGAGTGACATGGATAAAAAAGGTCATGTTTAGGGTATAACTGACTAGGAACTTCCGTAAAATATCACCTTTAGGTGATTAGGTTTATTTGGTGGTTTTATATTATGTTGTCATAAATCACCATATCACCTCTTATTGCCACATTTGCCTTCTACTTAATTATTTGTAGGTGTAAAATGATGAATAGTTCATTGGTTGGCAACATTCACTGGTTATATAGAGATATTATTGCTTGTTTCATTATCAATACAATAAAAGGTGAACTGTTTGAACACGAAATCACGTACAAGCCCGGACTGTCTTGAACTCTCCCACCCTAGATAAACCTGCAAAAGGAGCATTGCTTACTAAATTAGGAATAATATCATGGAACTTCAAACAATAATTCCAATTCGATGAATGGTTCTTGAACTGTTCCATCCTACATAAACATGGCCACTGTATGTTACCTGTTTCCGTGGAGCTCTAAAAGCCTTTTCTATCAAGAAGAATGTGGATCCAACAAGCGCTCCAGCTACGTACAAATTCAACAGAAAAGAAGGACCAAACATGCTGGAAATCTGATGCAGAAAAATGGAAGCAATCAAAATATGCAATGGAAGGTAATAAAATGGTCACATCAAAAATTACTGGATCTGCAAAACCAGCATCCCACAACATTTCTGCATTCAGCCCTGATTAATGCACAACTCTCGGGTTGAATTCTATTACCTCCGTTCCAATGAATAAGGCACACGCGCATTCCAGACGAACTTTGACCGAATGAATTTAGCAACATCTTGATTATATAATACAGAATTGATATTGCTAGATTCATGTTGAAAAATAATTTACAATGATACTAAATTTAAAACAAATAATCCTTATTACATGGACTAATTCTTGGTCAAAGACAATTTTGAATACGTGCACGCCTTATTCACTGAAATGGAGGGAGTACAGACACTCAAAATAACAATTGTAGCATAACTAGCATGTTGTTAAGATAACTCGTGGGTGAAGGGTGGGGGCAGACATATGGCAGTTCATGTAGGATCTGCACACAACTTTGTTGGTTCACGCATGTCGAATGTTCATTAATGAACCAAAAGATTGGTGGTAAACTATCATTACATAAGAATGTAAGTGGAGCCGTTCGATCTGGAGCAGTTGATAGAGGTGACAATGCAAATCCCTGGTGGTGGTGGTACTAGTCCCTGATGCTTGTGGTGCCTGTGCTAGTCAGACAAGTACCGGACAGATGGGTCAGCCTGCAGGAATGGAAGGTATTATTAACCTATCGGATCCTACATTAATCTGGGCCGAACCTTTTCCGTTCAAATCAACCTCCTTGCATAAAAGCAAGGGAAAGGCTGCCTAGAAATTCCTTCCCCAGACCCCATCATGTGTTGGAGTTTGCGGCACTGGGTATGCCCTTTATATAACAGGACCGTTCAACAGGTGAATTGATCAAACCAGACCACCTACATCCTGATCATCACTCTTCATGAGTCATCACATAACAGCTCACAATCTAGTGTGAAGTCCCAGAGAGTTAGCCTAATGAAGTATACGCTCCCAAATTTGGTATTCCAGCACCAGTTATACACGTATGTTATATAAAGCTTAGTTCACTTCCAAAATAAGCATTACTTCATATAGAGGCTAAAATAAGTGTTTTTCTCAGGAGAAAATGATAATGGTACCCATTGCAAAAAGGTGAAATTCAACAGGATCTATTCTTCTGATATTTTTCGAGAATGAAATCACTCGGAGTCAACTGCGATGCTGGAGCACTGCTTCGTAGGACCAACGTGTCTACCAATTCGCCATGACAGCTCATTTCAATGATAGGTAGCTTCAAAATTGATAGATAACTGGAGAAGAGGGGAAATAGAATATGGTAGATCAAATTCGCCACTGTCAAACATAATGCTGTCACTCAATTCTACATGATCATGGGAATCCAACGCCTCAGAAATAAGTGGGTGAGTCTGCACACTAGCTCGAAATATAGTGTGTCAAGTGGGATCCCACCAAAGTTCATTTGCCAAAATCTAGTGCAAATTTTGAGCAAAATTTTGAACTAGAAGTGGGATTTTGATGGGATCCCACTTGACACCTTATCGAAATATAGAGGATATCTTATATTTACTAATTGGAGGCCCCATTCTAGCCTCCATGCATCCTACGAAAGACAAACATCTTATCACTGATTTACTATATCTTTATTATCATTATCACAATACATGCTTCTAATCTAGTTGGACAGCCATCCAAGCGAACCATAAACGTACAATCCATCAAGGAACATGTATCGTGCAAGGAAAGTTCAGCTGAAGAAAATGTATAGACGATGATATGATATTTCCATTGTGTTGTGGGCTGATTGATTGGACCACATATGGTTTCCATAGATGAGGGCAAGTGTAGCAGCTGTGTGTCGCAGTGCGTTGGCGCCCAAGGATCAACCCCCAGACCATGCAGGTCTTCACGAAGACTACGGCTCTTTACAAAGCATAGTCTAAACTCAAGCGGCGCAAGGTCAGCCAAATTTCTTAACCCTTTTGAACCCCCAGTGCCTTCAAGTACGCATGTGCATACACATTAGTTACATATTTCTGAGTACTTAAATGATGCATCACTCTAAATTCTCCATGGATCTATATCCTGAATCTAATGCTGAACTGAAAGCCTCATGCATATCCATGACATCAAATGCATTGGCTTATGACTATGCTACAATAAGAATACGGGATAACAATGAATGAATACAGTGAAAAGTATTTCAGAGCTTCTCTGTTCTTTATAAAAAAGAAGTAAAAACTCTTTTACTAATCACACAGAATTCAGTCATCAACTAGACTCTTCACTTATGTATTTATGTTGGCTTGAACAATAAATTTTATTTTCACACAGGCATTGCACCACTACAAGCATGGGCGAATAAGTGTGATGTATGCCTCTATATATCGGATTTGCCTAGACATACAGATTCTGACAATGACCTCAGGAAGCATATACGAGAACGTGTTGAAATTAGTACCAAACAAAGAAACTTCTCAAAGTCTGGGCATACAAAGAAGCCAAAATGTCTAGAATGCAACTGTTGCGTACAAGTCAACGTGAAATTTAACTTGTGTCATGCTGCCAGCAATCCGAGAGTCCAAGGGCAAGTTTGTGACCTCACACAAGGATGATGACAGATTTTTTTCCAGACCAGGATATGCTCGCGTATATGGAGAGCTTTATATGCATAGTTATGATTTAAATTTTTGTTTAAGTTTTATACTCGTATAATATTTATCCTAAAAATATTTTGTTACCACAGTATATATAGAGGAGTATTATAGTTTGAAGCATGCATACAATTGTAGAAATTATAAGCCATAGAAAACATCTTCTGGTATACATTTCCATACAAGTAAAAGTAAAATCAACTTTTTGCAACTTTAAACTCATAAATTTTGAACTAAAGTTACAAACTTAGCTATTCAGACTAGTATACTGAATCTAAATATTACAGATATACTTAAACTTATGTTTCGAGATACCTATTTGTTGTGGGCAAAAAAGTACATGTGCATGCTGTGTTGTTAGATGCAGAAATTAGAGATTTTATATAGAAGATCCTACATTATTTAAAGGGAGAAAGCAACAAGCCCTCTATTTGTCCTATATATGACTTGGTGAGTGTAACTGATAGAACATTGTGTGTGGATTCCAATTAGTTTGGTTAATATATGTGCACTCACCAATAAAAAGAGAAACCACTAATGTAATGTTGATGGAATACATGTGCATATGTTCTAATAGAGTATATCCTTGATATACAAGTATATAACACATATCTCTAACTAAGACACACCCATCAGAACAGTTATGTGTGATCCAATTCCAAACAATAGTACGACAAGCCTATACATTCTTAGTGAAATGATTCTTACGATGGGCTGTAAAATTATATAGTTTTAAATCACACACGAGAAGCCTGATTATATGCAAATCGCCTTCATTTCTGCCATAGGGATAACCAGTGCAATGTTTTCATAGTAGTGTACTAGTGTTTCATAGATTACCTGTATTTCCAATAATGAACTTATTGGTAAATATGATTCCTTTCTGCTATGTGGGTATAACCAATGCAAAGCCACCCATGCATTTTTAGATTGTATTTCTAAGTATTATGTCCATATATGTTGATAAAATATAATTCATTTCTTATATGTGAGTATAGCCAATGTACATATACTCCCTCCTTCCCAAATTAGGATGCCTATTAGTTTTGGTCAAAGTCAAACTTAATAAACTTTGACTAAATATCTACAAAATAGTATGAACATCTACGACATTAACTTAATGTTATTAGAATCACCATGAATTATATTTTCATATTATATGCATTTGACATTAGAAAAGTTAGTATGTTTTTACATATAGTTGGTCGAACTTTATAAAGATTGAATTTGACCAAACCTAATATGCGTCCTAATTTGGGAAAGAGGGAGTATTATCTGTTGTATAATAACAATAGTTTCCCCATTGATTGCACATATTCCAATATCTATGTGTCCACCAAAAAGAAAGAAAAGCATATCCCATCACTTGATCAAACATTTATTTACATATGGGTTTTCATTAAACTAATCTGTGCAATCTTATGGCAGATAGACCACATACATGTACGATTCAGCACTAGCCATTGGGATATGCTGCAGAATATGAATCTTCATAACGTACTACCTCGATCAGGAACCAAACTGTGAGTGAAACAATGCATATAACCGTAATACAACTGGAAAACCACAGGGTGAGTTAATGGTGTGTTACACACCTTTTACATTGGATTTTCAGGAAGTGTGGGCAAGCATGGTTTACCACAGGGTGGTACACACAGGGGAAACTAGGATTTTGTTTCCATCATACTCTAAACACGTATAAAGCGTTTTGTACAGTGCAAAAAAGACATAGGAGTGAGCTGCTTACGCTTGAACCGAAGAAGTAGAGACCAAGCATATTGCTGAAGAGATAACCTGTGTCTGTATGGCTGAAGGCACTCGTGAACAACGTGTGCAACCGCCCGCTCTTGAAATTTTCCAGAGAAACCTGCTCACCACAAAAATCATCACATCAGACCTCATCAACCACTTGTGAGATCACAGCCAAGGCCTTTTGATTGGTCACTAACCATGAAATGCTTCTCCATGAAACTCGGATCGGCCAGTTGCCAGAGCATGTAAACGGCCACATTTGCCCCAATAAGCGTGAACACCACCCCGTCAGGTGATGGTAGCCAGCGCGCCCTTCAGGAGAACGAACACCAAAATGAGCAAACAGACAGAAAAAAATCACCCTGTAATGAAGTCGTACTACCAGCCAGCCAAAAACCTCACCAAGGTGCGCCGCGGAGGAACGCGGAGGACGAAGAGAGCCAGCCTGGGGACCTCCTCCGCTGCAACGAGAAGAGATCGAGCGACCCGGCGGCGCCCGCGGTAAGCCACCGCTTGGCAGCGGTTCGGGCGGCCGCTGCGCTCACCGGCAGGAGCGTCCCGGCGCTGCCTGAGCTGCGCCACGGGAAGTGGGACAACGGGGAGCGGGGGGCGGCTGCTTTCGGGGAGGAGCAGTGGAGGAAGCGGCTGTGGGGGGTGGGTAGGGGTCTGGGTTTTGGGATGGCGCTGCGGAGGGCTTGCTGCGCGAGGAGAGTCTGGAATTGCGTCAGTCTCCTCCCCAACGCCATTTTTCTCCTTGGCCGCCTCCGCCGCCGATTCTCACACCTCGGTAGCCGCCGCCGGTGTTTGTGGCGCGGCCCAGTGGTGTATTTTGTCGATCAATTCCAGCTGCCGTCTCGGCAGTCGGGAGTGGGGATCGATAGGCAGATCGATGGATCGCTCGCATCAGACTTGACACGATATTTTTTTTCTTGGTTTGTTTTTCAACCACGGGCCTGTCCATAAGTTCGTACTGGACTTACGGGCCCATGTGTGTGTATTTCAGTTGCAGCATCCAACACGATTATACAGGCCCTAATCGGACGGGTGAGCGGCACGCCATAGACCATCCACAACAGACACGCCGTGCAGCCGCCGCACCGAGGTTTTAAGGTTAACCGCGGAGAGAACCCCCCGGCGGCGGCGCGAAGCGGAGAGACAGAGGAGAGATGTCGAAGCGGCAGGGTCCTCCGAAGCACCAGAACAGCTACGCATGGAAGCCCAACCTCGGCCGCAAGATCAACGAGACCGTAAGCCCGTGACTCATCTCCTCTGCTCGTATTTCTTCGGTTCTTGTCAGACCTAACCGCTGGAACCATCGCCGCTCTGCTCGTGCAGGAGCCCGGAGGCAGGTTCCGGCCTTTGTCGGAGATCACCGGCGTCTGCCAGCGCTGCCGGGACCAAATCGACTGGAAGCGCAAGTATGGAGTTCTCCCCTCGGTTCGTTGGTTCATCAGTTCATTAGAGTTTACTAATGTTCCTCGGTCCGATCTGTTCGTCTCTTCTTTGCAGATACGGCAAGTACAAGCCAATTGTTGAGCCCGCAAAATGGTAGCTTTCTTGCCCGCTCCGTGTGTAGCGCATGTGTAGGAAAGATGGAAGAGGGGATAGTAATGGATGTTGATGGTTTTCTTTTATTTTTGTAGTCAGAAGTGCAGTAAACGGAATGTCCGGCAGGCGTACCATAACGTATGCACAGGTGAATTTCTGCTGCTCTGTTGTGTCTTCTGTTATTGTTGTACCATTCTATTATCACTGATCCGTGTTACTGTTGTCTTGGCTCATTGCAGGTTGCTCCAAGGAGCTTGGGATATGTGCCAAGTGCTGCACTTCTGTCAAGCAGCTTGTCGGAAGGTGATCACTGCTTCTTTTTTCTTTTTTTGGTATATAGCTACATCATATCTGTAATTCGAACCGCGTGTTATGTAACAAACTAACGATTCGGTGTTGTCCTATAGGGATGCTGCGGAAGTGGACAGTGAGCGCAAAGAACTAGAGGAGGTTTGATTGTTCTATATTAGAAGGGGATCATTGTGGACAATGAGAAATCCATTAATTTTGTGCTGACCAGTGAATTATTTTGTAGGCCATGAGATTTGCTAGGGAGAGGGAGCGACGCACACTACTTCGCCTTGTGAGCACCTTCTATACATTTTTTCTTGCTGAATAGATTTAAATTTTATGCACGTGCACTGCTGTGTATGCTTCTCCTTGGTGCTAAAATGACATAAACCCGTATGTCCTGAATAGAGAAAGGAACAAGCCTTTTTAAACCACCTATACTCTTCTTGAAATTTGGACTTGTAGGAAAAGTTGAGGAGAGGAGAAAACAGTACTTAATCTACCCATGGGACAAAAAATAGAAGTCTGAGCCTAGCGCAGCAGAAAAAAACCATTCTAATTTTTCTATTTCCTAGCAAGTCTAGGAGAGTCCTGTCACAGATCATCTGATCTTTAACTTCAGTGGTCGTGTTTTAACATAACTAGTCTCTTGGCTTGAAAAGAAGAATTTCATCTATTTATTGTGCCTGTTAAACTGACTCTTAAGTACTACCTCTGTCCCAAGGCTTAAGGCATATAATTTTTTTCAAAAGTCAAACCAACTAAAGTTTGACCAAGTTTTTAGAGAAAAATATTAATATTTACACTACGTAATGCATACCCTTTCATACATCATGAAATATATTTTCACATGGTATCTATATAATATAATAGTTTTTGATAGTTTTTTCTAAAAGTTTGGTCAAACTTTACATGGCTTGACTTTTCAAAAAAATTATATGCCTTAAGCCTTGGGATGGAGGGAGTATTTTGTACTAAATGCCATCTCCTATTTCATAGTGTGACATTGTATCATTACTTATGGGGGTTTCAAGGAAGGCTTATAAATACATGAATTATGAACTCGATAAGGTTCTGTGCACTTAAGTTTAGCACAAAATCTATTACTCAGTAATCAGAACAGCCCGGTTTTCTCACAGTTATACTATTCACTCATCATATGAGCATAATCTCAAGTGTTCCTTATGTGCCCTTGATCTGCCCTTCTATATCATTCTGGGATGCATTGTGACTTTCATCAAGTGAGATTGTTGGCATTCTAAGATTTGCAATAGGCTTCTTGTCTTAGTAGTGATGTTTCAGCTAAATGAAATGCACATGTTGTCTTCTATCAGTTGGATTCGACAAATCATGAGATCGTAGATGGACGTTTTTCTCATTCTCGTGTTTTTAGAACTTACATCCTGATAGGCCCTTAAGGATCAAGCACGTTTCAAGAATTTGGTACTTAGTAATTCACTATTACCAAACATGAAAATATAAAGAACTGGTTGAAGTTGAAAGTTCCAGCCTTGTCTTCAAACAGTTTGGCTGGTAATTATCAGTTAGAAGACAATCCTGGTGCTATACGCTTGTCTGCAACAAGAAAGAAAAACTTAACATGCTAATAGCCAACAGTCGTGGCTTTTTTAATCCTGTTGTAGGTAGATTTGCAGTTTCAACTTCATGCAATCCTCTATGGGTTGCAGAAACGTGTGCTATTAAGTTTCCAAATTCTTCCTTTACCCCGTTCTCATGGAGTTGCATAATTCTGCTGACACTCATTTTGTGTAATGTCACAATACAAGTAACCATCTTGATTCTTGATCATACATCAATATTCACTCCAAATTATGGCCCAAGCAAGCATGGTTCCACTCGCTGAAGTACTACTAATGCTAGAATCAAACAGATTTGTATCTGCTGTTGAAAATGAAAAAATAAGTGCACCGTTTGGTATCTCCTGTGAACTTTAACTGATTTACCGTTTTGGCAATAATCCTATCAGGTCATGGTTCCATTGGCTGAAGTACTACTAATGCTAGGATGAACCAAATTTATATCTTCTGTTGAAAATTAAAAAAAGTGCACCATTTGGTCTCTCGTGTGAACTTCGACTGATTTTACCCTTTTGCCAACAATCCTATCAGGTTTTATGTCAAATCAATTTTTACCTTAAGCTAATCACTTCAAACAATTATCTTACAGTGTCTGAAACCAACCATTTCCCTCCTTAAGTAACCAAAGGGTATAATGATCTAATATCATTGAGTAGAAACTTTGGTTATACCTATGCTCAGGTTTTTGTCATATGTAGCATTACCAGATACAGTGTTCTAGTTGCATTGAAGAGTAGTATGATGTCCTGAATCTTGAGAAGGGGACATTTTTGGAATATGCTATAAAATGGTCGGCATGAATGAAGATCCACCATACATGAGATGTGATATTCTTCTTTGAAATATCAATGCTTAAGAATTTGCAAGTGGGATAAGATTCTAATTGGTCACGTTGAACTGATACTCTGGTTCAATATCTTATGGTTACCGAGTTAAATCTTTACATCATTTGGTCTTCTTACGGTTTGGTGATTCCACAAGTATTCATTAGGTTGATATTTGCATGCAGATGAACAAAAGCAAGGACGAGGAGAGCGGGCCATCAGTCCCAAAGGTTGCAGACCGAGATCGAGAAGGCGACCTTTTCCCTGTTGCGTCTCTGGACGAATATGCTGAACAAGCTATACAGAAGGATGATTCTGATGAAGAAGATGCGGATTTTGTAGAAGGTTAAGTTCACAGGGTTTGGCACTGTAAAAGGATTTTTAGTTTTGTGCGCAGACGCTCTTTCCTGGTGTTCTAAACTCACCGGGCAAGTACCAATACTGTCGTTTATCAGATGTACTGTCTTTTATCAGATCTTCCGTTGATCAGGGCGTTATAGTCTTTACAAATCACAACGCCCTCACAACTATGCTTCTCCCAAGTGTAGGATTCAGAGGCTGTATTATATGGGTCGTATTATATTGTGGTTGCTGGTGTACCTCGTCGCTTTGGGGTAGTCGTTTTGTCTCCTGTTTAGCCGATAAGTCTTTTTCTCATTTATTAAATCTTCTGGTTTCTCGCCTGGGTGATCATTTCTACTGTTTCCCCTCTTCTATAATGCAGAGTGGAGCTCCTGCCATCTTTTGCGTTATTTTTTATGTTCAGTCGCTAGAGATCTCGTTTACTCAAAAGCGCCTTCTATTCCTCTTCCTCCACTTCCCCTCCCCCTGCGTCGACGCCTTGCTGCCCTATCCTCTCCTTAGCCATCCCTCTAAGCCTGATCTCCACTAGGCTGATCCAAAACGTCTGTTTTTTTCCGTTTGGATTAGGCCACGGGAAGATTTGGGTCGTGATCCGGCCAACCGTGCCCAGCGGCGTGAACAGTCTGTTCGTGCTTGGCGAATAGGCCATCTCACGGTGGCCGCCGACGCCGGTGTATTCCAAGTGTGTTCCCGCCTCTTCCCGCATTTCTTTCTCGTCTCTTCCCACCTGTTCTGGACGTTTTCCGCCGCGTCCAGGCATAACCATAAAAGGGGAAGGGCCAGCCAAGATAGATACAACGAGAAATCCCCCACATACCACCATGCCTGGTCGTTGGTGTCGCGACACTAGCAATCGCAACCATGGCAGAGAAGAGTCCTCATGGCCACTGGACCCGTCGGAGTTACCGGGTGTGTTGCCCCTCCGATTTCGGGGATTGAACCGCCGAAGTTACAACAATTGGCGGCCACGTCGCACTCACTTGACCACAATAGGACCACCGGCGAGCCTTTCACGTGGGAGGTAATGGGCCGTGTATTTCTGTCGGAGCATGATGTCTACGCACTTCTATTCTTGTAGACAGTTGTTGGGCCTCCAAGTGCAGAGGTTTGTAGAACAGCAGCAAGTTTTTCCTTAAGTGGATCACCCAAGGTTTATCGAACTCAGGGAGTAAGTGGTCAAAGGTATCCTCTCTCCAGCAACCATGCAATGAAGATACAAGAAGTCTCTTGTGTCCCAAACACACCCAATACACTTGTCAGGTGTATAGGTGCACTAGTTCGGCGAAGAGATAGTAAAATATAAGTGGTATGGATATAAGACAACGGTGCCAGAAAATAGCTTGATGGCGTGGAAGAGTAAAGACAAACTGAAATAAAGATGGCAGCAAGCAAACATGTAACAGATCTAGTTGCAAACAGTATTTCAATGCTTAGAAACAAGATCTAGGGATCATACTTTCACTAGTGAACACTCTCATATAAATATCTTCTCTTTATGATACTATTCTGAACTACTCTCTGGTTGGACACTCTAATCCATGGTAGGGCTATAACAGCACACCTCAAAGTCCGCTTTCCCCATCTAGATAACCCCACACTGTCACCTTGATCACTAGATGGTTCCAACAAACACCACAATTTTATAGAAATATCTAACTCCAAATATAACTCATAACAAGTATTTGTAATCTCTAGCCTAAGTGCCACCATGGTGTACACGCTGTCACTTTCACACACATGGGGAGAGGAGAGATCTGTTAAAGCACTTGAGTAGCAAGGTACATCTACTTGATTACAAAGCTCATGATCACAATATGATCATGCATAGAGAGAGAGAGATGAACACATAGCTACCGGTAGAACCCTTAGCCTCGAGGAAGAACTACTCCCTCATCATCATGGGAATTAGCAACGGTGATGGAGATGGTGGTGGAGATCGATGGAGATGGCTCCAGGGGCACTTCCCCGTCCCGGCAGGGTGCCGGAACAGAGACTTTCTGTCTCCTAAATCTCCCCTTTGGTGGCGGTGGCGCTGCGGAACTTTTCATGGCTGGAGGCTGGATTCTTTAGGGTTTCTGCATCGAATGCTTCTTATAGGCGAAAGGGTGATTGATGACCCACAAGTATAGGGGGTGTATCGCAGTATTTTCGAGGGAAGTGAAACCCAATTTATTGATTCGACACAAGGGAAGCCAAAGAATATTTATAAACCTTAACAACTGAGTTGTCAATTCAGCTGCACCTGGAAACAATCTTGCTCACAACAGTTTATCAGTAGCAACAGTTTTGTAGTAACAATAGTAAAGTAACAGCAGTAGTAAAAGTAAAGACAGTAGTAACAATTGCAGCAAGCTGTAGGATTAAAGCGCGGTAGGCACAGGGATGGATGGACGAGCGTTTGCATGGACAAGATAATTCATATGGCAATCAGAACATAGGGCATTTGTAGATAAATAAGATAAAGCATCCAAGTACTAGATAATCATATGCATGTGTTCCATATATAGTCATACGTGCTCGCAATGAGAACTTGCACAACATCTTTTGTCCTTCTAGCCCGTTTGCAGCGGGGCCTTAAGGGAACTACTGGTAATTAAGGTGCTCCTTTTAATAGAGCACCGGAGCAAAGCATTAACACTCCGTGAACACATGTGATCCTCACATCAAAGCCATTGCCTCCGATTATCCTGATTGTTGTCACTTCGGGGCCTTTGGTTCCGGACAACAACGTGTGTATACAACTTGCAGGTAAGACCATAAACAATACTATCATAATGAATCAATAACATGTTCAGATCTGAAATCATGGCACTCGGGCCCTAGTGACAAGCATTAAGCATAACAAGTTGCAACAAAGTCAAAAATCACTAATAGTAGATACTAGGCACCATGCCCTAACAATCCGATGTCATTACATGAACGATCTCATCCAATCCCTACCATCCCCATAGCCTATAGCAGGGGATTACTCACTCATAGATGGGGAAAACATGGATGGTCGATGGAGAAGCGATGGTGATGATGATGGCAATGATCTCCTCCAATTCCCCGTCCCGCCAGGGTGCCAGAACGGAGTTTCTAGTTCCGAATCGCGGAATCTGGTGGTGGCGGCGCAACGGAACTCTTTCTGGAAAAACGTCAAACCCCCCTTGGTTTTTAGGCCAAGAGGCAATTTATAGGCGAAGAGGGAGGCCGAGGGGGCAGCCGAGGTGGCCACACCACCCCCAGGCGCGGCTTGGCCTGGCTCGCGTGGCCAGGTGGTGTGGGCCCCTCGTGGCCCTACTTCGTCTCGTCTTCTGGATCCGTGAGTCTTCTGGTGAAATAGGATTTTTGGCATATTTTCCGGGATTTTTCTTGATAGTTGATTTTCTGCACAAAAACTAGACACCAAGGTAATTCTGCTGAAAACAGCGTCAGTCTGTGTTAGTTGCATCCAATTCACATAAGTTTAGAGGAAAAACAATAGCAAAAGTGTTCGGGAAAGTAGATACATTTTGGACGTATCAACTCTCCCCAAGCTTAGCTTATTGCTTGTCCTCAAGCAATTCAGTTAAAAAATGAGTGCGATAAAAGAAACTTCCACGAACACATTTGCTTCATAAGATGTATATATTCCCAGCATATGATCAACTACTCACGCAATTCATAATAAAGAGTATGCAACTAAGTTTACTTAATAGTCATTGCAAGCTATGAAGAGCTTCTAACTCAAAAATAATAAGTAGCATGAAACATAAACATAAGCAACATTGTAATGCTCATAACAAGGTATGATAGAGTGGTATCTCGCTTGCCTTTTATTGTAGAGCAAACATAAATGCCAAGGCACCTCTGAAGTTCAAGTGAAGACTAGAAGTAAAGATATCAAAGATACAAGCATCAAAGTCATAACGCAATTAATCCATTTTTGAGACATGCACATTTCACTAAGAATGACAACTATGCTCTCAAGAAAGTGCTCATAGAATGTGTGGAGACTCAACAAGGAAATGAAAAGGTTTTGAAAAGGTTTGAAAGGCTTCCAAATGCTGAAAGTATGGTACTCATTAACTTTGAGCTCTCATTGCCCCTATCATAAGCATCTTTAAATGATTAAGGTTAAAGTGACACAACTAAGAGGATATGCTTGACAAGTTATAAGTTAAAATTTCATGCCCCTTACTTACGAGTACCGGACCTCATGCTACTCAACTTCAGTCACAAGTAAGCTCTTGTCATTGTAAGTATATATGTATCATAGAGAACCGCCAACGGGGTACCCCTTGCACATGATATAGGAGCTATCCCATAATCAAAATGACAAGGCAAGCAGACAATGAGCATCTGAGCGATCTTTTTATTTTCTATTTGCATAGGTTTTTATTAAGGATGCTTCATAGAATGCTCAGCATGGTTATGCTACAAGTTTCCACCATGATTAGGCATGGCTTAGGCTAGCAGCCCAGGCGTTTCTCTAACACATATACAAACTCCATGATCTTACAAGTTCCCCTTTTATTTCACACCACCGGGATCATAAGCAAAAGAATCATGATATCAACGAGGTACAAAGTACCAGTGCAACATTGAAAGCGTTCCCCATGATACATGGTTATGCTAATTTCAACTTATAAAGCGCAAGCATATACACAACAAAGATGGACGCAATGGTTCAAGATTATTAAGTGTAGGAAAGTAAAGTGTGCCATCAAGCTCGTGAGAGCTTTACTAACTAACTTTCTCATAACAAGCAAACATTTTATTTGGAAGAAAACAAGGCATACTAAGCATGCACGGAATAGCAAATGATGCTAATAGGTAGGTATGGTGGACACTTTTGGCAATATTGGTTTTAGGGAGTTGGAAACACGAGTAAAACTTATACTTAGTGCAAGTGAAGACTAGCAATAGTAAGGGAGTGACAAACGAGAGAGCAGTAACTGTCATAATCGTGCTTGCCACAAAACAGGACAAATCATGGCATGAAAGTGATTCAAGACCCCTGAGGCAAAATAATTCATCGAGGCTTAACTGATTATTGTTTCAGTCATATGCATGCATGAGCATGTGCCAAGTCAATTCAAGTGAAACACTCAGAGGAGGGTACCACAGTATCATACCAAGTTATGAATAGAGCAATGCAAGCGAACATTCATATGACATGCTACAAATTATTAGCGAGCTGGAACTAATCATAAGAAAGCAAGAACTACTAAGCATCCATAAATAACATACACCCTACATGAACAGACTAAGTATGCCCACAATGATGAGTATATGTACAAAAATGAAAACAAATAGAGTTCGTTACCAGCCTCTTACCACACCTCAAGTTGTCATTAATCCTCATTATTGCCCTTCACTTGTGTGGCTTGAATAATAACATGAAACCAAATTCTACTGAGGAATTCTGAACCCTGCAACAAACTTCACAAAACCAAAGAAGAACAACAAATATTTTTGGTGTTTTTAATTTTCAAAGACAAGAACAAAAAAGGAAAAACAAGCAAAGCAAAATCTTTTGGGGTTTTTTGAATAGTTCAAACAAAGCAAAAAAGGAAAAGGTAAACCAAGGCAAAAGAAGAAGCAAACAAAGAGAAACAACAGAAATATTTTTGGTCTTTTTGTGTTTTGGAAAGCAAAAGCAAAGAGAGAACGAAAACTAAAAAGAGAATGAAACATGAATAGACAAAGTACCGATGAAACATGATATGGAGATGAGTATGATGTCGGTGTACCTCCCCCCAAGCTTAGGCTTTTGGCCTAAGTGGGTATCAATCCCAAGCTGGCCAAGATGGAGCGCCTCCGTAGTATGGTGAGGAGGTACCCTCGTCCTGGTGCGAGCTCGAGGACGCCCCACCATAGTGCGCAGAGTAATCGTAGGAGGGCACATCCTCCTGGTGCTGCCTGTGGAAACCAAGCAAGCGGAGCTGCTCGTCCACCTCCTCCTTGGAACGCGACCACAGCCTCCTGTGAACACTAAACAAAGTAGATTGTGGCAAAGGAATCTCCCTTTCATCCTCGTCAGTAAACAACATCCTATATACTAAACTGTCCATGTCAGAGTCAGCGGTGACGAAGTGATGTGTTTTCATTGCAGCAAGATGATACATTGCAAATGTATCTATAATTTTTGATGTTCCATGCTTGGTTTTATCTACTTTCTTGTGTTTTATCCACACTTTGGAGTACTTTTCATATGATTTCTTGGACTAACCTATTAACAAGAGCCACAGTGCCAGCTGCCTGTTTTCTGCTGTTTTTGGTTCCAGGAAATCAGAAAATGAATATTCTCGGAATTGGACGGGACAAAAGCCAAAGTGCCTATTTTTCTGGATGTCATCAAGTGCCAAAATACGAGATGGAGAGAGGCTGGGGCCTGGCCACACCACCTGGCCGCGTGGCCAGGCCTGGCCCGCGCCAGGGGGTGGTCTGGCCGACCCCAGCACCCCCTCGGCCTCTCCTTCCACCTATATATTGCCTTTGATACAGAAACCCTAAGTACCGGATCAAAAATCCACGAAAGAGTCTGTAGCCGATGTCATCTCCATCCCTAGATCAGGAGGGATCTGAAGCTCTTCCCGGCACCCTGCCAAAGAGGGGAATTCACCATAGAGGCCTTCTTCATCACCATGCAAGCCTCCGGTGTGATGTGTGAGTAGTTCATCTCTGGACTACGGGTCCATGTAGTAGCTAGATGGCTGGTTCTCCTCCTTTGTGCTTTTATGTCTAGATCTTGTGAGCTCCGTTCATCATCAAGATCATCTATTTGTAATTCTGCATGTTGTGTTTGCGGGGATCCGATGAATATTGAGATGCTATTTCAGATTGATTATTGATTCTATCATGTCTTTGTTATTTGTGATCTTGCATGCTTTCTGTTGTTAGTAGCTATCTTGGCCAAGTAGATGCTAGCAACTCCAAGAGTTAGTATTTATGCTCGATAGTGGGTTCATGCCTCTGGTAATCTGGGAAGTGACAGAAATCTCTAAGGTACTAGATGTGTTGTTGCTACTAGGGATAAAACAACAATCCTTTGTTCATAGAACAATCGTATTGTTTACTTTACACGCAATTCGTAAAGCAATAATTTGTTGCTTGCAACTTATTACTGGAGGGGGTTCGGATGATAACCTGAAGGTGCATTATTAGTCATAGATGCAGTTGGATGACGGTCTATGTATAATGTTGTAATGCCCAATCGAATCTCAAAGAGTCAATATGATTAGTATATGCTTGTATGCTTTCTCGATGTTTGTCAATTGCCACGCTGTAATTTGTCCACCCAGCATGTTATCTATCTTAAGGAGAGCCACCTCTAGTGAACTATGGACCCCGGTCCTTTCTTTTACATACAATCTACAAACTGTTTACTGCTTTGTGTTTACTTTCTGCAAACTATTACTTCCTTCCATTCGATACGTTTAATCCTTTGTTTTTAGCAAAACCGGTGAGATTGACAACCTCGTCGCAAGTTGGGGACAGAGTTCTGTGGTTGTGTTGTGCAGGTCTCCACGTTGTCTACTGGCACCGGTAGTGCACCCTGCCAACGTTCAGCTAGCTACACCTTTGGGGTGTTTCCTTGCTCCTACTGGATTGATAACCTTGGTTTCATAACTGAGGGAAACTTACTGCTGTGCTCATCATACCTTCCTCTTGGGGTTCCCCAACGAGCTCAACATCAACCACTAGCCATCAAGTATTTTTCTGGCGCCGTTGCCGGGGAGTCAAGGACATCTTCACAAGGGGAGTCCCTCATAACCAATCTCTTTACTTTTTTTGCTTAGTTTCTTTTTGCTTTGTTTGCTTGTTTTGTTATCAAAACACAAAAAAAATAGTTTTACAAGTTTGCTTTCTTTTTTAAAAACACACAAAAATGACTACTCTTGAAAACACTAAGTTGTGTGACTTCACTAGCACCAACAACAATGATTTTATGAGCACACCTATTGCTCCACCTGTTCCTGAAGCTACTTTCTTTGAGATAAAACCTTCTTTACTCAATCTTGTTATGAGAGAACAATTTTCTGGTATTGGTAATGAAGATGCGACTGCCCATCTAAATAACTTTGTTGAACTTTGTGAGATGCAAAAGCATAGGGATATAGATGGTGATATTATTAAGCTGAAATTGTTTCCTTTCTCTTTGAGAGGAAAAGCTAAAGAATGCTTGAATTCCTTAACTAGGAATAGTATTGATTCTTGGACTAAGTGCAAAGATGCTTTCATTGGAAAATACTATCCTCCTGCTAAGATTATATCTATGAGAAGTGAAATAATGAAGTTTAAACAATCTGATAATGAACATGTTGCTCAAGCTTGGGAAAGAATGAAATCTTTGGTTAAGAATTGTCCCACTCATGGACTGACTGCTTGGATGATCATCCAAATTTTTTATGCAGGATTGAACTACTCTTCAAGGAACCTTTATGACCATCACTTTGGGCGCTGCAACAAAGCTTTTGGATAATATGATGGTTAATTACTCTGAATGGCATACTGAGAGAGCTCCACAAGGTAAGAAGGTAAATTCTGATGAGGAAACCTTCTCCTTGAGTGATAAGATTGATGTTATTATGTCTATGCTTGTTAATGGGAAAGCCCATATTGATCCAAATAATGTTCCCCTAGCTTCTTTGGTTGCTCAAGAAGAGCAAGTTGATGTGGACTTTATATGAAATAACAATTTTGGCAATAATGCTTATAGGAATAATTTTGGTGACAACAATTATAAGCCATATCCTCCCAACAATGGTAATGCTTATGGAAATTCCTACAACAATAATTGGAGTGCTCCCTCTGAACTTGAAGTTATACTTAAAGACTTTATTAGTAAACAAACTGCTTTCAATAAAACTATTGAGGAAAAACTCTCTAATGCTGAAAGAAATATAGCATCTTTGGCTGAAGCTCAATCTTCTTTGAATAAAATGGTTGCTAAACCTGGAACTAATGATAATCCCTTTGCAGCCACTAATGCCATACAAGTAAGAATTGATGAAAATGTTAGACTATTAGCTGAGTTGCATGCTAAGTGGGAAAGAGAAGATGAAATTGCTAGAAACATTAGTGTTTCTACTATCACTACCACTAGTCTTGAGGCTAGTAATAGCTCTACTACTTTAGATGATAAATTTGATTTTGATCTTGATGGTTGCAATATCTCTAAAGTTATTAAGTTCCTACAAAAGCTTGCTAAAAGTCCTAATGCTAGTGCTATGAACATGGCCTTTACAAAACACATTACTGATGCTCTCATAAAGATTAAAGAAGAAAAGATGAAACATAAAGCTTCTATTCCTATAAAACAAGAAGATGGTTGGGAACCCATCATTAATATGAAAGTGAATGATTTTGATTTCAAAGCTTTATGTGATCTTGATAGTAGTGTTTCTATTATGCCTAGAAGGATTTATGATATGCTTGATTTGCCACCACTTGAAGATTGTTATTTGAATGTCCCACTTGATGATAATGCTAAAAAGAAACTCATGGGGAGTATTAATGATGTTCTTATTATGGTTAAAAATGCTTATGTCCCCGTTGATTTCTATGTTTTGGATGTTGAATGCAATGCTTCTTGTCCTATTACTTTGGGAAGACCTTTTCTTAGAACTGTTAGTGCCATTATTGATATGAAAGAAGGCACCATTAAATATCAACTCCCACTCAACAAAGGTATAGAACACTTCCCTAAGAAGAGAGAGAATACTTCTTTTGTTTCTCCTATGAAAACAAAATTTGCTCTTAATGCTTCTTCATTTGAGAATACTTGATTCTTTTTCTTGGTTCTTATGCCTAACTTAAAGGCGTTAAACAAAAGTACTTATTGTGAGATAACCTAAAAGTTTTAGATGAGTCTTGGAAGTTATTACTTCTGTAATAACCTCTCCTTATCCTTTTTATTTGCTTTTTTTGCTAAGAGTAACCACTAATGAGAGAGAAGTAATGATTGGGAAAGTTGATGTCCCAAAACAGATTTATGTGATTCACCGTAAATATTCGTGTAAAATCTTTGAACGTCCTTTTGAGGCGTGAATTTTTGTGCTTCTGCTCCAGGTTGTTATCTAACTTTCGTTAGTTCAACACTTTTTGATTTGAGCAAAATAAGGTCTTCTAAAAAATTCGTCTTTACCTACTGGTCTGTTTTGACAGATTTCTGCCATTTTCTGCATTTGCTTCTTGTTCGTTCCTTTTTGAGTTCTTTTGGGGAATTGAGCTTTTTGACGGAAGTGCTACAGTAGATAGTGTTTTAATGGAAGTTTTATTGGTGTTAGAACTGAACCTAAAGACTTATTATCTTGAGTGCACTAATGTTGTAATAAAGATTGTGTGAAGTTTTGTATGAAGGAAAAATTTCAGGTGTATGGAAGGAATGAGTAATGAGATGAAGGATGGACTAAAGCTCAAGCTTGGGGATGCCACGCGTGTCACCCCAAGAAATATCCAAGAAGTACAAGCGTCAAAGTTTGGGGATGCCCAAGACATCCCCTTCTTCATCAATAAAAATCCCAGGTTTCTTCCAAATGCTTCATTTTTATTGTTTCATGCGCAATTGTGTTGTTCTTGGAGCATCTTCTTTTTCGTTTTCCTTTTGGTTTTTCGTTTGCTTTGTTTTCTTAGCTTGCTGAATAAATTGGTTGGACCCCCTCTTTCATACATTGGTTTTCAAATAGTTTGGTTTGGTTTGGAAAAGAGTAGGAAAGTTCATTGCTTAAGTGGTAAAGAGAGCTTGTTTTGACTGTGGCCTATGCTTTGTCATGCCATGCTTGATATTGTTTTGGCTTTATGCTTAGTATTCTTTGCTGTAGCATGACTTGTTATAAACAATTGAGATTGCTTAATGTGCCTTGGATGAATCATGCGTTGTTTTAGCATATTAAAGCATAGTATAGTGGTATTCTCCTTCGATGCTTTATTTGGGTTGACTTGGCGCATGCTCACACCATGTTATGACTATCCAAAGTCACCATAAGCCTTTATGATCCTTTAGTTTTCAACTTGTAGTATCACTTTATGCTTTGATCAATGATGTTTTATCGCTCTGCATGATTATGACCATTATTGCTCTCTTTGTTGGTCGCTCCTAGTCTTTTGCTAGCCTCCGCAACCAAGTATGAGTTCCACTCATGCATCCAACTCCTAAAACCAAGTATTCCAAAGAGTCCACCATACCTACCTACTGGCATATGCTATTCCAAGTATATTCATGTTTTTGTCTACCTTCCAAATTAAACTTGTTATGAGAAAAATAGTGATTAAAGCTCTCACGAACTTGATGGCACACTTTACTTTTCTTGCATTTAATAAACTTGACTCATTGCGTCCATCTTTGTTGCGTATATGCTTGCGCTTTATAAGTTGAAGTTAGCAGAACCATGTATCATGGGGAACGCTTTCAACATTGCACTTGTACTTTGTACCCCGTTGATATCATGTTCTTTTGCCTATGGATCCCGGCGATGTGAAATAAAAGTGGAACTTGTAAGATCATGGAGTTTGTATGTGTGTTAGAGAAACACCTAGGCCGCTAGCCTAAGCCATGCTTAATCATGGTGGAAACTTGCAGCATCACCATAATGAGCACTCTATGAAGCATCCTCAAAAAAAACCTATGCAAATAGCAAATAAAAAGATCGCTGAGATGCTCATTGTCTGCTTGCCTTGTCATTTTGATTATGGGATAGCTCCTGTATCATGTGCAAGGGATACCCCGTTGGCGGTTCTTTATGATACATATGTACTTACAATGACAAGAGCTTACTTGTGACTAAAGTTGAGTAGCATGAGGTCCGGTCTTCGTAAGTAAGGGGCATGAGATTTCGGCTTATAACTTGTCAAGCATATCCTCTTAGTTGTGTCACTTTAACCTTAACCACCTTCAAGATGCTTATGATAGGGGCAATGAGAGCTGAAAGCTAACAAGTACCATAATTTTTGGAAGCTCTTTATGAGACTTGAATCCCTACTTCCTTCTATGAAGGCATTTCTTTTACTTTTATGTTGAGTCTCCACCTTCTATCTTTATGCACCTACTTTGAGAGCTTAGTGGCCATTCTTAGTTCTATGTGCATTGTCCCAAGACTAGTTGATTGATGCATAACTTGATATTGCTTGTTTTAAACTATTTGTATCTAGTCACTCTTATGAACTTTGAAGGTGTCCTATGCATTTATATTTGCTACTCTATGAGGGACAAGTTGAATACTATTATGCTATGTTTTCTTTATGTGAAACAAACAAACGTCTTGCAAAGCATTGTTATTCATAAATCTTTTGTTTGTGCCTTTTCATGTTGCATCATAGTCTCTTTGTCTTATTGCTAGAACTGTCTTTCATGTTATGATTAAAGTACTATGATCCCAGCTTTGAATGTTTTACAAATACTTTGATCAAGTTTATGATGGTGCATGTCACCTCAAAAATTATTCTTTCTTTTTATCACTTACCTACTTGAGGACAAGGAGGAGTTAAGCTTGGGGATGTTGATACATTGCAAATGTATCTATAATTTTTGATGTTCCATGCTTGGTTTTATCTACTTTCTTGTGTTTTGTCCACACTTTGGAGTACTTTTCATATGATTTCTTGGACTAACCTATTAACAAGAGCCACAGTGCCAGCTGCCTATTTTCTGCTGTTTTTAGTTCCAGGAAGTCAAAAAATGAATATTCTCGGAATTGGACAGGACAAAATCCAAAGTTGCTATTTTAGCGGAAGACATCTAGAGCCAGAATACGAGACGGAGAGGGGCTGGGGCCTGGCCACACCACCTGGCCGTGCGGCGAGGCCTGGCCCGCGCCAGGGGGTGGTCTGGCCGACCCCAGCACCCCCTCGGCCTCTCCTTCCGCCTATATATTGCCTCTAATACGGAAACCCTAAGTGTTGGGGATATACTTTCCGGGTATCCTCACAATTCCTCCCTGACCAGGGTGGCCCACTTCGGGTTAGAGCTTTGCTTCACGGGAGGCCCAGTCAGGGAGAAAAGACGGAGTCCAATCCGGCTACAGGAAGGCCCAGAAGACTTACCGACTTAGGCCCATAGTGTTACTTATAGTTCAAGATGTACTCTGTAACCAACTCTTAGTCGTAGCCAGACTGATCTCTCCTGTAAACCCTAGGCCGGGTATCTATATAAGCCGTCCTAGGGAGAGCCTTCAGGGCACCTGCACCTACCCTCATAATATACAAACTTGCACAGGCAAACCCTTGTAACCCATATTCCGGCTCTGCCGTATTACTGGATTGCTAGCAGGAGTAGGATCCGTGCAAAGCCGGCGGATTCGAACTGGGTAAACTTGTGTGCTCACCGTCCCGGAATACCGTATATATCACACCCCTCTCTTCCGCACGCCTCGAGGACCCCCTCATGGCGTACTTGTCATCAATCCGACGACAGTTGGCGCCCACCGTGGGGCAAGTGAGCTTCAGATCTGCATTCCAAGCGGAATCTGCAAGAATCGGAATCGGTGAAACTATCGCCGTCGGTGGTGTCCTCTACGCCAGCGACGTCCCTCTCATCGTTCTCGACGAGACCTAGATTCCGGCTAGGGAGGCTGTGACTGCCTACACCATCATGTCTTTTGGCGAGATCGATGTTTACATCGGTTTTGCTGAACCTATCCCACCCACCCCAGCGGTGGTGATAGAGGCAGAAGAATCTTCTGGGTCCCCTTTGTCCGCGGAGGCGGCAGAGTTCTGAATCTCAAAAAACCCTAATCTCACCCAGCCCGCACCAGTTGCGGAGATAGTGGAGAAATCCGAGCCTGAAGAAGACCTAGCGGTCCAAGTCGAATCCGGAGTGGATCTCCTCGGAGAGGCCGGATCCCAGATCGACCCACCCGTGGAAGTCACAATCCAGGAGGAGCATATCAACGACACTGATTCCGGCTCTGATGACGCCGGGACAGACATGTCTTTCCTAAGGTACACACTGCGACGTATGATAATGCAAGACGCAAGCGCAGATGCAATTCTCGAGACCATCAAAAGTTTCAACGAAGCTGATCGCGAGAGCCGCAGGTACCTCAAGAAGCACGCGTCACACTTCGTCAGATATGTGGGATCCGGATCCGGCTCTGCCGATGCTGGAGACAACACCGACTTTGTGCTGGAGGCAATTGGAACAAACGCCGATGTACCCGCATCCTCGGATGAATCGATGACATCAGCGGATTTCCGAAAGTTCTCCGCGGAATATGAAGAGGAGTATAACTCCAAAGCTGCAGAGGAAGGAGAAGCCATGGATGAAGGATCCGAGGAACACTCTCCCAAAGCACAGGATGACATGGAAGTCAGAGATAATCCCGAAGTCCAGATGTCCGAAAGTACCGATCAGAGCTTGACTTCGGGAAACGGACCCAAAGCCGTCTTTGCTACCGGCGCTGCCAAGAAGGCAAAGAAGAAGAACAAGAAGAACAAGACCCCGGCAAAAGACCCTCTGGTAGAGGAGGTGATTGCCGAGGAATACAAGGAAGACTCAGATGGAGCACTTATCCTAGACGAGCCCAAAAAAGAAGAATCGGTGGATGGACACGTGATCACTGAAGGTGCACGTAAACTCATCGATGCTGCATTAACCACACCTATTCCTACAGCTGCAGAACTTACTGCGGAAGAACTGGACGAGAGGGCGTAGGCCCTAGAAGCGCGTCGTCAGGTACTCCTCGATGAAGCCAAAAACATTGAGGAGGAGAAGAAACACATAGCATCTGCGGAGAAGTACAACTCCAGGAAATACCAGAAGACTAGGAAGCGTCATACCAATGACAACCAATTCCCGCAGATTCACGCCGTCCTTTTCGGAGAAGAGATGGGGAAGCCTCGGAAAGATAGCAGAGGGGATTGGGTGTATCCAACCCCAGTACAGAATACCGTGGCGGCCCGAGAAATTCTATCGGCTAATCCGGGTCCGGAGGAGATCCGGTTGGGAATCAAACTACTCAACAAGGGACTAGAGCAGCAAAAGGTCGCCATGTCCGGAAGTCAAAAACTGGTCTCTGATTCCAACCAATGTCGCACGGATCCGGCATGGGCTAACATAAGACCCCAGCGCGTCCCGGAGCAACACTACCGCCCTGAACGCCGGGAAGACAATTATTTGAGAACCGGATCTTCGGGACAGCACCACAAAACTGCCCGTGGCTGGCGTAACGTTAACCCAGTTGCGGAGCAAGACGCAATTGCTGCACTGAATTCGAGGAACCAGCCCTGGCGAGAGTCAAAAGACCGCAAGGATGATGATAAGGAGAAACGTCGGACGATGGGTCGACAAAGGATGCCACCTCCTAGACATGAAAGCCGTCCGGATGACGGACGAAGGAACGACGGACACCATGCTAGGACAAGCCGGCAAGGGGATCGTCACGATGAAGACCCTCCCCGGAACCAGAATCATGATGCTCCGGACGGAGGCTGGCGATTAGCCGGAAAAAATCCAGCTGCTCCACCCTCTCCACCAAGTAGCCATCACAACGGCCCCCAGGGAGGCAATGGAGGGCGTCGTGGTGGAGGAGGTGGCGGCAGAAGCCGAAGTCCGGCTCCAAGGCACCACAGCCACAGTCGAAATTCGAGACGATCTCTATCCCCTAATGACGCAAGGCACAGGATCAACTCCAATATAGAGGCGCGGCGCTATGAAAACGATGATATCTACGTGGGCCCAAAGTGCTTCGGACCACGCATCAGAGCTACAAGATTCCCGGAAGGATTTGCTATCTCACGACATATCTAGGCCTACGATGGCATTGCTCGGCCAGATACCTGGCTACAGGATTTCTTCCAAGCTTGCTGCATCACCAAAGGCGGAAACAGCCTGGTCGCAACCCGATATCTCCCACTCATGTTGCGGAAGACGGCACGATCATGGCTTAATGAACTTCCGGAGAACACCATTCACAATTGGTATGACATGCAAAGTGCGTTCTTTCAGAATTTCGAAGGCACATACCGGAGGCCCTGTACGGTCAGAGACCTACAACGTTGCACCCAGAAGGCCGGAGAAACTTGCCGGGATTACCTCGGATGATGGATCGACACCAAGAACTCATGTGAAGGAGTGAATGATCAAACTGCGATTGAAGCTTTCATTGCAGGTCTCCCAATTGGTCTACTACGTCATCACTTGAAGTGCGACAAGGTAACTAATTTGGGAGAGATGATAGAAACAGCGAGCAAGTATGCAGATGCTGACAATGATGTAGAGGGATTACTCAACGCCCTAGCTGTGCCACAGTTGGCAAAACAACCAAAGCAACAAGCTCAGAAGCACAAGAATACCTCGGAAGAGAAACCCAACACGGAAACGGCAGTTGTTACTGCTACTTTCGGGTCTGGAGGACGAGGAGGACGTGGCACAGGCCACAGGCGTGGCTATGGGACTTCGAGAGTTCAAGGTAGAGGAGACCAACAACCAGGCAAAACCTACACTTGGGCCGACATTGCGAATAACCCATGTGTACATCACTTAGATGCCAATGGGGGCTCGTCCCACACCAAAGCAGAATGTCGTTTCAATGACGACATCAAAAGAGATGATACCGCTGGCAATAGAGCTAAGCGGAAGAAGGGAAAGAAGAATCTCGAAAAAGATAAAGAGACCAAGGAAGATTCCGATATGGAGGAAGCCGATACTTCAAATCCCAAGCCGGAAGGGAAGAAAAATTTTCCAACCAAGAAAGACACTTACGTCACCTTCCTCGGATCTCAACCAGCAAAGGTCAAGAAAGCAGTTCTACATGAGCTCAATGCAATAGTTCCGGCTGTCCCCCAATTTTTGGATTGGTCGGAAGTGGCAATCACATTTGACCGTGCTGATCATCCGCCTAAGCTACACAGGCAAGGAAAATATGCCTTAATCGTCAATCCACTTATTCACGGTTATGGTTTCTCCAAGACCCTCATGGACGGTGGTAGCGGTATCAATATTCTCTATGTCGAAACGCTACGCCGGATGAAGATCTCGGAGACTCAGCTGAACCACAGCTCTGTGATCTTTCACGGAGTTGTCCCAGGAAGACAAGCTAATTCCCTAGGAGAAATCACTTTGGATGTTACCTTTGGAACTCCAAAAAACTATTGGACGGAGGCACTTTCCTTCGAAGTGGTTCCGTCCCGTTCAAGAGCGCGTACCATGCTATATTCGGACGTCCGGCTTACTGGGCTTTTATGGCTCGTCCGTGTTACATTTACAATATGATGAAAATTCTAGGTCCCAACGGCGTAATCACCATCAGGGGAGACCCGAAGAAAGCGCGGGAGTGCGAGGATGGAAATGTTGCCTTTGTTGAAGTCGTGCTGCACGCCTAGGAGTACCAGGAGATCAAGAAGAGCATAGATCCGTCCGAGATGCCAGCAACAAAGAAGGAGGTGACAAAGCCGAATCCGGAGTTCAAGGCATCAGAAGAGACGAAGAAGACGCCATTGAAGGATGATGACCCCTCCAAGGTGACCCAGATAGGCGTAGGCCTAGATAGCGCATAGGAAAGCGCTCGTCAAGTTCCTCAAAGCAAATCAAGATATATTCGCATGGCAGCCATCTGACATGACCGGAGTACCTAGGGAACTTGTCGAGCACCCTTTAAATGTAAACCCGAACGCTAAACCCGTAAAATAGTCCTTATGATGTTTCGGTGATGAAAAGCGTAAGGCAATAGCTAAGGAACTAGCGTGGCTCGAGTTAGCCGGATTTATAGAAGAGGTCATCCACACTGAGTGGTCGGCCAATCCTGTAATGGTCCCTAAAAAGGACACCACTGATTTAAGGATGTGTGTTGATTATACTGCCTTGAACAAGGCTTGCCCAAAAGATCCGTTCGCTCTGCCTAGGATTGATCAAGTTATCGATTCTACAGCAGGCTCAGAACTCCTCTGTTTTCTCAACGCATATTCCGGTTATCACCAAATCCGGATGAAGGAATCTGACAAAGTCAAAACTTCATTCATAACCCCCTTCAGAACCTTCTGTTTTGTTACGATGCCCTTTGGGCTGAAGAACGCAGGAGCTACCTACCAGCGCACAATGCAGCGTTGCCTCCACGACCAACTCGGACGCAATGTACATGCATACGTGGATAATATTGCGGTGATGTCCAAAAAGAAGGAAATGCTGATTTCCGACTTGGAGGAAACATTCACCAATATACGAAAATACAACATCATGCTTAACCCGAAGAAGTGCTTCTTTGGAATACCAGCCGGAAAATTATTAGGTTTCATCGTGTCTCAAAGAGGCATAGAGGTTAACCGGGACAAAATCAAGGCTATACTCAATATTTCCAGGCCAAATCGCCTAAAGGACGTACAAAGACTAACTGGTTGCATCGCTGCAGTCAGTCGGTTTGTAAGCCGGCTTGGTGAAAGAGCCGCACCATTATACAAACTCCTGAAAAAAGACGAAGGATTTTGTTTGGACTGAAGAAGCTGAAGCTGCACTACAAGACCTGAAGAAAGTACTCTCATCTGCTCCTATCCTTGCTGCGCTGGAACCACAAGAACCGATGTTGCTTTATCTTGCTGTGACAAAAAAGTCGTTAGTATCATCATGGTGGTAGAGTGACTGGAGGAAAATCAGGAACACCTAGTGCAGTGTCTGACTTACTTTGTCAGCGAGGTCCTGACAGAATCAAAACAGCGGTATCCGCACTATCAAAAGTTGGCTTACGGTGTTTTTCTAGCATCTCGTAAGTTACGACACTATTTTCAGGAGCATCCAATTACCGTGGTGAGCATAGCTCCCATGGGAGATATAATCAACAACAGTGACGCCACAGGACACGTCGCCAAATGGGGCATAGAGCTTTCAGCTTTCGATATTGAGTATAAACCTCGGACAACAATCAAATCCCAAATCCTTGCCGACTTTGTCGCTGATTGGACATAGACGAAGGAGAATATGACCCTCCCCGAGTCGGAATATTGGACCCTCTACTTTGATGGGTCTAAGGCTCGAGGGGGCTCGGGGGCTGGCGTGGTGCTCAAATCACCCCAAGGAGATAAACTTCTATATGTGTTGCAGATCCACTTCACAACGACAAATAATATTGCCGAGTATGAAGCACTGCTGCATGGAATCCAGATTGCTAAGGATATTGGCATCCGACGTTTGATGTGTTATGGAGATTCAGATCTTGTTGCTCAGCAAGTTTCGAATATTTGTAATTCAAATAAACACATGGCATCATATAAAGCTGTCGTGGATGATTTATCTAAATCGCTCGATGGGTTTGAGGTTCAACACATCCCTCGAGCAGAAAACAAGGAAGCAGATGCACTATCTCGGATAGTCTCTGCACGGAAAGAGGTCCTAGATGGCGCTTTTTTAGAGCACCTCAAAGTTCCCTCAATAAAGGGAGTAGATGAGGAATATTCGACCAAATCCGACTCGCCTCTAATTGCAGTTCTGGCTGTAATTCCCAGCTGGACTCAACCCTACCTTGATTATCTAGTAATGGCAAATTACCTGAAGACGAGGTTCTGAGAAGGCAGATTATCCGACGAGCGAAAGCCTATACTATAGTTAAAGGTGAGCTCTATAAGCGGAGTGTTTCTGGGGGTTTTCAGTGCTGCGTGTCTCTGGAAGAAGGAGTGGAGATCTTAAGAGAAATCCACGAAGGCGAGTGTGATCACCACACTGCAGCCAAATCTTTAGTGGCAAAAGCTTTTAGACATGGATTTTCTAGCTTACAGCTCAGGTAGATGCCGAACGATTACTCAAGACATGCAAGGGCTGCCAAAAGTACGCTAAACAAGCTCATGTTCCGGTTGATCAGTTGCGAACAATACCTATAACATGGCCTTTTGCGGTCTGGGGGCTTGATATGGTAGCACCGTTTAAACGGGCTCCAAGTGGATTTACTCACCTCCTAGTGATGGTGGATAAATTGACCAAATGGATTGAGGCTAAACCCGTCACTAGTTGTGATGGAGCAATAGCCAAAAGATTTGTCGAGGATGTTATAATCCGGTATGGTTATCTGCATAGCATTATCACGGACAACGGGAGTAACTTTTCTATGGGAGAATTGGCCGAATTCTGCAATGAACAAAATATCCGGCTTGACATTGCGTCAGTCGCACATCCACAGGCTAACGGACAAGTCGAAAGAGCAACTGGTTTAATCCTGCAAGGCCTAAAACCGAGACTCGAAGCACCACTACGACGTGCTGCGGGGGCTTGGGCAGAGGAATTACCCTTTGTAATATGGAGTTTACGAACGACTCCAAACAGGTCAACCAGATACACACATTTCTTCTTGGTCTATGGCGCAGAAGCAGTTCTTCCTAGTGATTTGATTTATACTTCTCCTAGAGTGGCCGTGTATATCGAAGAGGATGCCGAGATTTCTCGACAAAATGATCTCGACTTAGTCGAAGAAGTTCGCGTCGTTGCTGTAATGAGATCAATAGCCTATCAGTAGAAGTTACGCAAGTATCATAGCCAGAGAGTCCGAAACAGATCCTTCAATAAGGGTGATTTGGTTCTCCGGCTTGTGCAACAAAGAAAGCACAAACTTTCCCCAGTATGGGAACGGCCCTTTTTAGTTAGTCTAGTACTGCACAATGGTTCGTACTACTTAACTGACATGAGGCCAATCAAAAAAAGACCTGCTACTAAGAAGAGAAAGAGACCTAGAGGCAGTACAAATCTAGATGAGTTAGACATACCATGGAATATTGCTCAGCTACGTCCCTTTTATTCTTAGTGTATCCTTCTTTGTAATCATACATATGTACATGTTCTGTGAGAAATAAAAGTCTTGGTTGCCTCGAATTTTTCTGAGAAGTTTTTACCATCTTATTTCCTAATGATCATGTCATAGTCGAAAATCCCAGAATACTTGAAAGTACTTTATGCTCATGTTTGTTCTGGTCTAGATTTCCGATTCTAAAAATGCTACCTTCTGGTATAACTCTAAAGTTTCTAGTCTATACTTTGGTTATTTATCTGATTGCCGGACGCGGGTATTTTCCGAGTAGTGAATTGTTGGTACTGGAAGCTGGCTTTGTTTCCGAGTTTAAACTAGTTTAGCAATTGAGCTCCGTTGCTCGGCAAAGTTTCCGTGCAGAAGGTTTAGCCGGCTCACGAAAGGGACGAGGCGGAAAGCCAGATAAACGATAAGTGTAGACGAAAAATTATAAGTGCTTATGTAAACATTTCAGGCACATAAAAATTTAATCCCAAAAGTACTGAATAGATCAAAAGCTTAGCACTAGCAAAATTATAGTACTGCATATTTACAAACCCATCATGTTTCTCAGAATAATACAATTGTTTCTGGCAATCTATGATGCAGGAGGAGAGGAAGAAGTTGCCGGCTCGATGGATACATCGCCTTGATATCATTCCGAGATGTCCACATCGGAAATGGTGTGGTCATCGTCGGAAACTTCTGCTGATTCTTCGGGAGGCGGAGGCGGCGTGCCCACGCGGGTGAAGAAGGGAGTGTGTAGCTGGTTAGATCAGCTACATGGCACCCATATCCGGCGCAGGAGTCCATGATTGCCTTGATATCTTGCTCATGTCTGTCTTCATCCACTTTGCAGTACCCTCTGGTCACTTGCCATATCTCCATGCTTCCATGGTGGCTCATGACCATGGTGAGAGTGTTCTGCGCTGTGGATCGCGCGTAGGACATGTTCCAGTCCCGAATGAGTTGCGACATCTCCAGCGCCTTGTCCCGCACCTAAAAATCTGACATGCTATGCATATCCGGAATCTTGAGAGCATCTCCAATATTCTCAAGGGATTGGCAGAAGTCATGAAGCAGGTCACCGACTTGGGTAAGCCGGTGGGTGATACATTGCAAATGTATCTATAATTTTTTATGTTCCATGCTTAGTTTTATCCACTTTCTTGTGTTTTGTTCCAACTTTGGAGTAGTTTTCTTATGATTTCTTGGACTAACCTATTAACAAGAGCTACAATGCCAGCTGCTTGTTTTCTGCTGTTTTTGGTTCCAGGAAAGTCAGAAAATGAATATTCTCGGAATTGGACGGGACAAAAGCCAAAGTGCCTATTTTTCCGGATGTCATCAAGTGCCAGAAGACGAGACGCAGAGGGGCCAGGGGGCCACCACACCACCTGGCCGCGGGGCCCAGCCTGGCCCGCGCCAGGGGGTGGTGTGGCCAGCCCAGGCACCCCCTCGGCCTCCTCTTCCGACTATAAGATGCCCTCGGGACATAAACCCTAAGTACCCGATCAAAAATCCACGAAAGAGTCTGTAGCCGTCGTCATCGCCATCCCTAGATCGGGAGGGATCTGAAGCTCTTCCCGGCACCCTGACGGAGAGGGAATTTCACCCTGGAGGCCTTCTTCATCATCATGCAAGCCTCAGGTGTGATGCGTGAGTAGTTCATCCTTGGACTACGGATCCATGTAGTAGCTAGATGGCTGGTTCTCCTCCTTTGTGCTTTCATGTCTAGATCTTGTGAGCTCCGTTCATGATCAAGATCATCTATTTGTAATTCTGCATGTTGTGTTTGCGGGGATCCGATGGATATTGAGATGCTATTTCAGATTGATTATTGATTCTATCATGTCTTTGTTATTTGTGATCTTGCATGCTTTCCATTGTTAGTAGCTATCTTAGCCAAGTAGATGCTAGCAACTCCAAGAGTTAGTATTTATGCTCGATAGTGGGTTCATGCCTCTGGTAATCTGGGGAAGTGACATAAATCTCTAAGGTACTAGATGTGATGTTGCTACTAGGGAGAAAACAACAATCCTTTGTTCATAGAACAATCGTATTGTTTACTTTACACTCAGTTGATACATTGCAAATGTATCTATAATTTTTGATGTTCCATGCTTGGTTTTATCCACTTTCTTGTGTTTTGTTCCAACTTTGGAGTACTTTTCATATGATTTCTTGGACTAACCTATTAACAAGAGCCACAGTGCCAGCTGCCTATTTTCTGCTGTTTTTGGTTCCAGGAAAGTCAAAAAATGAATATTCTCGGAATTGGACCAGACAAAAGCCAAAGTGCTTATTTTTCCGGATGTCATCAAGTGCCAAAATACGAGACGGAGAGGGGCCAGGGGGCCACCACACCACCTGGCCACGCGGCCAGGCCTGGCCCGCGCCAGGGGGTGGTGTGGCCGCTCTCGGCACCCCCTCGGCCTCTCCTTCTGCCTATATATTGCCCTCGGGACGAAAACCCTAAGTACCCGATCAAAAATCCACAAAAGAGTCTATAGCCGCCGTCATCTCCATCCCTAGATCAGGAGGGATCTGAAGCTCTTCCCGGCACCCTGTCGGAGAGGGGAATTCACCCTGGAGGCCTTCTTCATCACCATGCAAGCCTCCGGTGTGATGCGTGCGTAGTTCATCCTTGGACTATGGATCCATGTAGAAGCTAGATGGTTGGTTCTCCTCTTTTGTGCTTTCATGTCTAGATCTTGTGAGCTCCGTTCATGATCAAGATCATCTATTTGTAATTCTGCATGTTGTGTTTGCGAGGATCCGGTGGATATTGAGATGCTATTTCAGATTGATTATTGATTCTATCATGTCTTTGTTATTTGAGATCTTGCATGATTTCCGTTGTTAGTAGTTATCTTGTCTAAGTAGATGCTAGCAACTCCAAGAGTTAGTATTTATGCTCAATAGTGAGTTCATGCCTCTGGTAATCTGGGGAAGTGACAGAAATCTCTAAGGTACTAGATGTGCTATTGCTACTAGGGAGAAAACAACAATCCTTTGTTCATAGAACAATCGTATTGTTTACTTTACACGCAGTTCATAACGCAATAATCAGTTGCTTGCAACTTAATACTAGAGGGGGTTCGGATGATAACCTGAAGGTGGATTATTAGTCATAGATGCAGTTGGATGGCGGTCTATGTATAATGTTGTAATGCCCAATCGAATCTCAAAGGAGTCAAGATGATTATTATATGCATGTATTGTTTTCTCAATGTTTGCCAATTGCCCTGCTGTAATTTGTTCACCCAGCATGTTATCTATCTTAAGGAGAGCCACTTCTAGTGAACTATGGATCCCGGTCCTTGTCTTTTACATACAATCTATAAACTGTTTACTGCTTTGTGTTTACTTTCTGCAAACTTTTACTTCTTTCCATTCGATACGTTTAATCCTTTGTTTTATGCAAAACACGGTGAGATTGACAACCTCATCGCATTTGGGGACAAAGTTATGTGGTTGTGTTGTGCAGGTCTCCACGTTGCTACTAGCACTGGTAGTGCGCCCTGCCAAAGCTCAGCTAGTAACACCTTTGGGGTGTTTCCTTGCTCCTACTGGTTCGATTAAACCTTGGTTTCATAACTAAGGGAAACTTGCTGCTGTGCTCATCATACCTTCCTCTTGGGGTTCCCAACGAGCTCTACATCATCATTGCTCCAGCATTTTTCTGGGCGCCATACTCAGAAACCATCAAGCATTTTTCTGGCGCCGTTGCCAGGGAGTCAAGGACATCTTCACAAGGGGAGTCCCTCATAACCAATCTCTTTACTTTGTTGTTTTTGTTTTGCTTAGTTTTCTTTTTGCTTTGTTTGCTTGTTTTGTTATTCAAAAACCCAAAAAAATTAGTTTTACTTGTTTGCTTTCTTATTTCAAAAACACAAAAAAATTAGTTCCTATCTTAAGTTGCCACTATGTCTAGCCTTGCTCCAATCACTATGTCACCCGAGGAAATGATTTTCACTTTTAAACAAGGAATTGAGGAAAGTTTTAAGAAAGCTTGGTCTAGAATCTCTGATCTACATGAAAAAACTGAGCCTAAAATGACTCAAAGCTTATTCCTTAGCAGTTTTTACCTTGGGATTGCTCTTTGCTATATATATGCTCTAGATGCTGTTGTAGGAGGAGATTTCCTCCAATGTAATGAGGATGATGCTACTAATGCTATGAAGAAATTGATCCTCACTTACAACAAGCCAAGCCAAACTGATATTTCTTTCGCAAAAATATTTGCTAAGTTGAACACTCTAGAGACTAGCACTACTAGCTTAGAAAATTGCTATAATACGCTTAGGGAGCATCACAATTATGTTCCAATAAACTCTGAACCATCAAAGTGGTTCCCTACAGTAAAGATTGAGATGAACACTGAAACTTTTCAAGCTCGCTGTGATATCATGTCTGAATTTTGCCTGATGCCCAAAGATATTTATAAATCTTTGAATACTTGGGGGCTCACTGAAGGAGGAAAAGAAATATCTCTTGCTAATAATACTACCATATTACCTCTTGAAATAGCTGAAGGAGTGTTTACAAAGATCCTTGGGAAAATGATTTCTATTGATTATCTTGTTATTGAATGTGCAGGAAAAGGACAAATTACACTTGGAAGGTCCCTATTAGAACGCCTTGGAGCAATAATAGATGTGGGAAAGGGTACTATACACCTATCTTCTCCACCAAACAATCATATTTTCCCCAAGGTTAAGAATAAAAGTAAGAGAGGTAAGGGCAAGGAATTTGGTCTTAATGCTTCTTCATTTGAGAACACTTGATTCTTTTTCTTGCTTCTTATGTCTAACTTAAAGGCATTAAAGAAAAGTACTTATTGGGAGATAACCCAAAAGTTTTAGATGAGACTTGGAAGTTATTACCTCTGTAATAACCTCTCCTTATACTTTTTATTTGCTTTTTGTGCCAAGAGTAACCTCTAATGAGAGAGAAGTAATGATTGGGGAAGTTGCTGTCCCAAAACAGATTTCTGTGCTTCACAGTAAAAATTCGTGTAAAATCTCTGAACGTATTTTTGAGGCGCGAATTTTTGTGCTTCTACCCCAGGTTGTTATCTAAATTTCGTTAGTTCAATACTTTTTTATTTGAGCAACAGAAGGTCTTCGAAAAAAAATTCTTTACCTGCTGGTCTGTTTTGACAGATTTCTGCCATTTTCTGCATTTGCTTCTTGTTGGTTCCTTTTTGAGTTCTTTTAGGGAATTGAGCTTTTTGAGGGAAGTGCTACAGTATCTATTGTTCTAATGGAAGTTTATTTGGGGTTAGAACTGAACCTTAAGACTTATTTATCTTGAGTGCACTAATGTTGCTAATAAAGATTGTGTGAAGTTTTGTATGAAGGAAAAATTTCAGGTGTATGGAAGGAATGAGTAATGAGATGAACGATGGACTAAAGCTCAAGCTTGGGTATGCCACGCGTGTCATCCCAAGAAATATCCAAGAAGTACAAGCGTCAAAGCTTGGGGATGCCCAAGGCATCCCCTTCTTCATCAATAAAAATCCCAGGTTTCTTCCAAACACTTCATTTTTATTGTTTCATGCATAGTTGTGTTTTTCTTGGAGCGTCTTCTTTTTCGTTTTCGTTTTGGTTTTTAGTTCGCTTGGTTTGCTTAGTTTTCTGAATAAATTGGTTGGACCCCCTCTTTCATACATTGGTTTGCAAATAGTTTGGTTTGGTTTGGAAAAGAGTAGGAAAGTTCATACTTATATGGTAAAAAGAGCTTGTTTTTAACTGTGGCCTATGCTTTGTCATGCCATGCTTGATATTGTTTTAGACTTTTTCTTAGTATTCTTTGTTGTAGCATGACTTGTTATAAACAATTGAGATTGCTTAATGTGCCTTGGATGAATCATGCGTTGTTTTAGCATATTAAAGCATAGTATAGTGGTATTCTCCTTTGATGCTTTATTTGGGTTAACTTGGCGCATGCTCACACCATGTTATGACTATCTCAAGTCACCATAGCCTTTATGATCCTTTAGTTTTCAACTTGTAGTATCACTTTATGCTTTGATCAATGATGTTTTGTCGCTATGCATGATTATGGCCATTATTGCTCTCTTAGTTTGTCGCTCCCTGTCTTTTGCTAGCCTTCACAACAAAGTATGAGTTCTACTCATGCATCCAACTCCCTAAACCAAGTTATTCCAAAGAGTCCACCATACCTACCTACTAGCTTATGCTATTACAAGTATATTCATGCGTTTGTTTACCTTCCAGATTAAACTTGTTATGAGAAAACTAGTGATTAAAGCTCTCACGAACTTGATGGCACACTTTACTTTTCTTGCCCTAAATAAACTTGAACCATTGTGTATTCTATGTTGTATATGCTTGCACTTATTTGTTGGGAATTAGCAGAACCATGCTTTCATGGGGAACGCTTTCAACATTGCACTTGGTACTTGTACCTAGTTGATATCATGCTCTTTTGTATATGGATGTCGTCGGTGTGAAATGAAAGGGGAGCTTGTAAGTCCATGGAGTTATGTATATGTGTTAGAGAAACGCCTGGGCCGCTGGTCTAATCCATGCTGACGTGGTGGAAACCTGCAGCGTAACCATAATGAGCTGTCTATGAAGCATTCTTCTTATAAAAAAAGAGTCCTATATTGAGAAAAAAAGAGAAAAGAAAAAAAAGAGATTATGAAAAGAGGAAAGAGAGAAAAAAACACCATATTCCCATGGTAAATAAGAAAATTGCTGAGATGCTCGTTGTCTGCTTGCCTTGTCATTTTGATATGGGGCTTCTTCCGTATCATCGGGCAAGGGGTACCCCGTTGGCGGTTCTCTATGATACACATGTACTTACGATGACAAGAACTTACTGGTGACTAAACTTGAGTAGCATGAGGAGCGGCCCTCGTATACAAGGGACATGAGATTTCTGACTTATACTTTGTCAAGCATGTACACCGTAATTTGTTCACTTTAACCTTAATCACTTCAAGATGCTTATGATAGGGGTAATGAGAGCTGAAAGCTATAAGTACCATAATTTTTGGAAGCTCTTTATGAGACTTGAATCCCTACTTCCTTTTATAAAAAGGCCTTTCTTCCACCAATATATTGAGACTCCACCTTCTACCTTTATGCACCTACTTCGAGAGCATAGTGGCCATTCTTAGTTCTATGTGCATTGTCCCAAGACTAGTTGATTGATGCATACTTTGATATTGCTTGTTTTAAACTATTGTATCTAGTCACTCTTATGAACTTTGAAGGTGTCCTATGCATTTTTATTTGCTACTCTATCAAGGGACAAGCTGAATACTATTATGCTATGTTTTCTTTATGTGAAACAAACAAACGTCTTGCAAAGCCTTGTTATTCATGAATCTTTTGTTTGTGCCTTTTCATGTTGCAACATAGTTTCTTTGCTTATTGCTAGAACTTTGTCTTTCATGTTATGATTGAAGTACTATGATCCTAGCTTTGAATGTTTTGCAAATACTTTGACGAAGTCTTTGATGGTGCATGTCACCTCAAAAATTATTCTTCCTTTTTATCACTCACCTACTTGAGGACGAGCAGGAGTTAAGCTTGGGGATGTTGATACATTGCAAATGTATCTATAATTTTTTATGTTCCATGCTTAGTTTTATCCACTTTCTTGTGTTTTGTTCCAACTTTGGAGTAGTTTTCTTATGATTTCTTGGACTAACCTATTAACAAGAGCTACAGTGCCAGCTGCTTATTTTCTGCTGTTTTTGGTTCCAGGAAAGTCAGAAAATGAATATTCTCGGAATTGGACGGGACAAAAGCCAAAGTGCCTATTTTTCCGGATGTCATAAAGTGCCAGAAGACGAGACGCAGAGGGGCCAGGGGGCCACCACACCACCTGGCCGCGGGGCCCAGCCTGGCCCGCTCCAGGGGGTGGTGTGGCCAGCCCAGGCACCCCCTCGGCCTCCCCTTCCGACTATAAGATGCCCTCGGGACATAAACCCTAAGTACCCGATCAAAAATCCATGAAAGAGTCTGTAGCCATCGTCATCGCCATCCCTAGATCGGGAGGGATCTGAAGCTCTTCCCGGCACCCTGACGGAGAGGGAATTTCACCCTGGAGGCCTTCTTCATCATCATGCAAGCCTCAGGTGATGCGTGAGTAGTTCATCCTTGGACTACGGATCCATGTAGTAGCTAGATGGCTGGTTCTCCTCCTTTGTGCTTTCATGTCTAGATCTTGTGAGCTCCGTTCATGATCAAGATCATCTATTTGTAATTCTGCATGTTGTGTTTGCGGGGATCCGATGGATATTGAGATGCTATTTCAGATTGATTATTGATTCTATCATGTCTTTGTTATTTGAGATCTTGCATGCTTTCCATTGTTAGTAGCTATCTTGGCCAAGTAGATGCTAGCAACTCCAAGAGTTAATATTTATGCTCGAAGTGGGTTCATGCCTTTGGTAATCTGGGGAAGTGACAGAAATCTCTAAGGTACTAGATGTGTTGTTGCTACTAGGGAGAAAACAACAATCCTTTGTTCATAGAACAATCGTATTGTTTACTTTACACGTAGTTCGTAAAGCAATAATCTGTTGCTTGCAACTTAATACTAGAGGGGGTTCGGATGATAACCTGAAGGTGGATTATTAGTCATAGATGCAGTTGGATGGCGGTCTATGTATAATGTTGTAATGCCCAATCGAATCTCAAAGGAGTCAAGATGATTAGTATATGCATGTATTGCTTTCTCAATGTTTGTCAATTGCCCTGCTGTAATTTGTTCACCCAGCATGTTATCTATCTTAAGGAGAGCCACCTCTAGTGAACTATGGATCCCGGTCCTTGTCTTTTACATACAATCTATAAACTGTTTACTGCTTTGTGTTTACTTTCTGCAAACTTTTACTTCTTTCCATTCGATACGTTTAATCCTTTGTTTTCCGCAAAACACGGTGAGATTGACAACCTCATCGCAAGTTGGGGACAAAGTTATGTGGTTGTGTTGTGCAGGTCTCCATGTTGCTACTAGCAATGGTAGTGCACCCTGCCAAAGCTCAGCTAGTAACACCTTTGGGGTGTTTCTTTGCTCCTACTGGTTCGAGTAAACCTTGGTTTCATAACTGAGAGAAACTTGCTACTGTGCTCATCATACCTTCCTCTTGGGGTTCCCAACGAGCTCTACTTCATCATTGCTCCAGCATTTTTCTGGGCGCCTTACTCAGAGCCATCAGTGGGTGCGAGGCTCGGCAGAAGTGGAGTCAGTCAATTTCAGAGGACCTATACACAAAAACAGTTAAGAAAATCCGACATTGAAAGAAGTCGAAGAAAATAGACAAAACAGACAGATGGAACATACCAAAGATGACATCGTCAACTTTGGTCTTCTCTTCCCGAAGACTCCGGAGTTCAGCCCGGAGCGCCTCAGAAAGGTCCTTCTCTCTACACAGCTCATTATTGAGATCCGAGATTTTCTGATCTTGAGCAGCAATCTTACGATCACGCTCGTCAGTAGCCATGGAGGAGGACTCGAGAACTTGAGCGATGCTCTTCTCATGATCCGCTTTGAGCTTATCCAGCTCTTGGTGAAGTTCCTTGTTCTCCACCACTAAGGTTTTGAGGTTCTCAGCCTCTTCAATCATAGCGCAGGACTGTTTCACCAGCGCTGTAAGTCAAAAAGAACAATAGTTCAGTAAAAAATTGAACTATGAAAATGAGAAATACAAGGTTTGAGTCTCGGAATGTTTACCTTCGGCCTCATCCTTGGCGACCTTAAGTTCAGCATTCTTAAGTCGGAGAGCTTTGATATCTCTCCGCTTGTTGCAGACATTTTTTAACAAATCCCGGTTATAGGAATATACTTTCAATAAGTCAGAATACCCAAACTCAGAAGTCTACTAAAGACTCGGGCTAATATTTTTGCTAATATCAGCACGAGCCTTAGGGGCTACACTAGTTCATTCTTTGGCATCTGAAGGAAGCATAAACCCGGATTATATATCCTACTTCATGCTTGGGGGCTAGAGGATATGATATGAAATAAAGGAAAAAAGGAGTTAGAATTCCGACTTACATATTGTTCGCGAGTAAGTTTATCCCATTCACTTCAACATCAACCTTCTCGGCGAGAGTCAGAGGGACCACTGGCGCAGTTGGAAGCTCACCGGTCCTTATCCTCTCGTCGCGAAGACGCACTTGTGCAAGAAGGTCAGAGTGCTTGATGTCCTCTACCTCTTGTCCTTATTCTTCGGCAGATAGATTCCTTTTTTCTAGGCATTTCCTGGCCAGCCGCTGGATCTCTTCCGCAGATTTCCGGGACAAGCCAAACTTAGCAAGCCCCGGATTGCTGAGAAGGTTTTCGGCAAAGGTCTCTGCCGAGGGATCATTACCCAAAGAGGGTTCACCCTTATCTAAATCTGACTCACTCATGGTGACGTCAATTTGCGATTCAAGGATCACTGGACCCGTTGAAGGAGCCGGATCTTCTGCGACAACCGACGACGGAGTAATCACCGGCATTGCAGAGGATTGGGGGCAGAAGTCGGAGGAGCCATGGCAGGAGAGGCTATGGTCAGCTTCGTCTGTAGGAGGGGCTTTGATACATTGCAAATGTATCTATAATTTTTGATGCTCCATGCTTGGTTTTATCTACTTTCTTATGTTTTGTCCACACTTTGGACTACTTTTCATATGATTTCTTGGACTAACCTATTAACAAGAGCCACAGTGCTAGTTGCCTGTTTTATGCTGTTTTTGGTTCCAGGAAAGTCAGAAAATCAATATTATCGGAATTGGACGGGACAAAAACCAAAGTTCCTATTTTACCGGAAGACTCACGGAGCCCGAAATAGAGACGGAGGAGGGCCAGGGCCTGGCCACACCATATGGTGGTGCGGGCTAGCCCTGGCGTGCCTTCAGGTGGTGTGGGCCCCCTGGCCGCCCACCGACCTTGCCCTCTGGCCTATAAGAAGCCTCCCGAGGCATAAACCCTAAAAAGTCAAGCCTCTAGCCACGAAAAGTTCCGTAGTGCTGCCGCCACCAAAGGGGAGATTCGGGGATAGAAAGTCTCTGTTCTGGCACCCTACCGGGATGGGGAAGTGCCCCCGGAGCCATCTCCATCGATCTCCACCGCCATCTCCATCACCATTGCTGACTCCCATGATGAGGAGGGAGTAGTTCTCTCTCGAGGCTAAGGGTTCTACCGGTAGCTATGTGTTCATCTCTCTCTCTCTATGCATGATCATATTGTGATCATGAGCTTTATAATCAAGTAGATCTACCTTGCTACTCAAGTGCTTTATTAGATCTCTGCTCTCCCCATGTGTGTGAAAGTGACAGCGTGCACGCCATGGTGGCACTTAGGCTAGAGATTACAAATACTTGTTATGAGTTATATTTGGAGTTGGATGTCTTTATGAAATTGTGGTGTTTGTTGGACTCATCTAGTGCTCAAGGTGAAGTGTGGGGTTATCTAGATGGGAAAGGCTTACTTTGAGGTGTGCTGTTATAGCCCTACCATCGATTAGAGTGTCCAACCAGAGAGTAGTTAAGAGTAGTATCATAAAGAAGAATATATTTATATGAGAGTGTTCACTAGTGAAAGTATGATCCCTAGGCCTTGTTTCTAAGCATTGAAACACCGTTTGCAACTAGATCTGTTACATGTTTGCTTGCTTCCATCTTCATTTCAGTTTACCTTTAGTCTTTTCCCACGTCAACCACACACCATCAAGCTATTTTCTATCACCGTTACCACTTATAATTATCCATACCACTTGTATTTCACTATCTCTTCACCGAACTAGTGCACCTATACACCTGACAAGTGTATTGAGAGTGTTGGGGACACAAGAGACTTCTTGTATCTTGATTGCAGGATTGCTTGAGAGGGAATACCTTTGACCACTTCCTCCCTGAGTTCAATAAACCTTGGGTGATCCACTTAAGGGAAAACTTGTTGTTGTTCTACAAACCTCTGCACTTGGAGGCCCAACAACTGTCTACAAGAATAGAAGTGCGTAGACATCAGGCTTCGAAGAAGTTCCCTTCCCCTTACCCTTGATGAGCTGCTTAGCTTTGAGATTGTAATAGAATGGAAAACATTACAACTCGGAAGAAAATTCGAGTAAGGTACAAAGTCGGAAGTTGTGTTCAAAGTTACCTCTTCACGACGGGCACCTCCTTTGTGCCAACAGCCACTGTCGGAGCCTTGCTCTTCTTGGGCACAATGTCTGGCAATGGGACCAATTCCGCCTCCTAAGAAAACTCTAGAGGATATACCTCGAAGGGAGCAAATTCCAACTCGGGGAGGTCAGCAAGCTGAAAAGAGGAAAACATATCAGTATTGCAATATAACTTAAAGATTGAAACACATAAAAAGGTTTATTGTTAGAAGCTTACCGGCACTACGGGGTTCTCCGATGTGTGCATGTCCAGAGAAACCTCCGGGATCCTCCTCTCGATCCGCGCCCTTATCAGCCATTTAATCTGGCTTATATAACCTTGTGAGGTATAGGCTCTGGGGCTGATGCGGAGGGAATCTTTTTTGGATGATGTAATGGAATGCATTAGTCGGTCTCCGTGGTACTGAAGGGGTTGGATCCGGCATGACACCCAACATTGGACCAAGTCGGACCCCTTCAGTCCTTTGTGCTTTATCAAGTATTCAACCCGCCTCTTGGCGAGAAGTAGATCATCACTGAGAGCCGGAGCGGCCTCGTCCCAAGATAATTGAGGCGCGGCGGCTCCGTCGATGAAAGCTGGCAAAGCAGTGGCTTTGCCAGGAGCTGGAACATCCTTGTGATAAAAGAAAGTGGATGGCCATTGTTTGACCGAGTCACTGGCTAGAATCTTAGGATATGCGCGCTCACGCCTAAGTGAAAAGCTAATTGTACCGGTAATATAAGGATTATCGGCAGTGATAGAATTTCTCTAGACATGGAAGTAGTACCGGAATAAGGTAAGACTTGGCCTAATGCCGATAAATCCCTCACATAAAGCCGCATAGGCGCTCATCTCTAGGAGGGAGTTGGGGGGAAGATGGTGAAGTTGAACACCATAGTGATTTATCACCTTGGAAAAGAATTCCGAGGGTGGGAATGACAAACCTCTGTCGAGGTGGGTGCCGATGTGTACCCGCTCATCGGCGCGCGGGTTGGGTATGGTCTCGCCGGAGCCGCTCCGCCAGTCGCCGGCGCGGAGGAGCCCTTCAGTCTCTACGCCTCAGAGCTTCTCGTCGTCCAGCATGCAGGGGATTCAAACCCCGCGATAGCTTTCCTTCTCCGCCGCCGCCGTCGTCGCCGCTGCCACAGCCAAGCCGGAAGATGAAGACAAAGCCATTCTTCTGGAGCGCCGGTGACCTTAGATGGGTGGTGCTAGGAGTTTGGGAAGCAGGGGAGCTCTGCGCGCGAGGGAGATTTGGAGGAGAACAAACGGCAAGGGAACATGTGAAGAGAGGAGAAGGAGAATCCTCACCCCTTATATCCACCTAATCATGCCAAGATTCGTGCAAATGGTACTATATAACCGCCACGCGTCGTGGAAGGAACTGGGAAGGACCCATGCAATGATTACGTCGCCTCGATCTCCGCGTACGCATTGAAATGGCACCTCGGTTCTGCGAACGGCGGACCCACCAATGGTCGTGATGACAGGATGTTTGTCAGATGACGTGACTTGATCATGACGAGTGTCAGATGATGTCAAAGACAAGGTTCCGGCTTAGTTTGAAAATCAAGATGGAAAATCAGAGTAACATGTTGATAGGTCCGAATTATTTTTTAAGACCCAGATCGTATTTTTTGTTGTGAAGTTTCAGGAACCCTTCAAGATTCTGCAAGCCAAAGATCAAGCTAGACGATGATAAATCCGACTTTGGATCTTGGAGACTTCCGGGGGCTGCTGTTGGGGATATACTTTCCGGGTATCCTCACAGTTCCTCGCTGACCAGGGTGGCCCACTTTGGGTTAGAGCTTTGCTTCACGGGCGGCCTAGTCAGGGAGAAAACACGGAGTCCAATCCGGTTACGAGAAGGCCCAGAATACTTACCGACTTAGGCCCATAGTGTTACTTATAGTTCAAGATGTACTCTGTAACCAACTCTTAGTCGTAGCCGGACTGATCTCTCCTGTAAACCCTAGGCCACATATCTATATAAGCCGTCCTAGGGAGAGCCTTTAGGGCACATGCACCTACCCTCATAATCTACAAACTCGCACAGGCGAACCCTTGTAACCCATATTCCGGCTCTGCCGTATTACTGGATTGCTAGCAGGAGTAGGATTCGTCCAAAGCCGGTGGATTCGAACCTGGGTAAACTTGTGTGCTCACCGTCCCGGAATACCGTACGTCTCACACCCCTCTCTTCCGCATGCCTCGAGGACCCCCTCATGGCGTACTTGTCATCAATTGGACGACACTAAGTACCGAATAAAAAATCCACGAAAGAGTCTGTAGCCGCCGTCATCTCCATCCCTAGATCGGGAGGGATCTGAAGCTCTTCCCGGCACCCTGCCGAAGAGGGGAATTCACCCTGGAGGCCTTCTTCATCACCATGCAAGCCTCCGGTGTGATGCGTGAGTAGTTCATCTCTGGACTACGGGTCCATGTAGTAGCTAGATGGCTGGTTCTCCTCCTTTGTGCTTTCATGTCTAGATCTTGTGAGCTTCGTTCATGATCAAGTTCATCTATTTGTAATTATGCATGTTTTGTTTGTGGGGATCCGATGGATATTGAGATGCTATTTCAGATTGATTATTGATTCTATCATGTCTTTGTTATTTGTGATCTTGCATGCTTTCCGTTGTTACTAGCTATCTGAAGGGAATATGCCCGAGAGGCAATAATAAAGTGGTTATTATCTTATTCCATGTTTATGATAAATGTTTATTTTGCATGCTATAATTGTATTGATCGGAAACGTCAATACATGTGTGTTTAATAAACAAAAAGGGTTCCTAGTCATGCCTCTCTTCTAGACTAGCTTGTAGATTAACAAGATGATCAAGGTTTCCTAATCATGGACATTGGATGTTGTTAATAACAAGGTCACACCATTGGTGGAATGATGTGATGAACATTCATCCGAAGTATAGCATTACAATCAAGTCATTATGTTTATATTGCTATAACATCATACGAAGTAATCTTTATCCTTAGACCATGAGATCATGTTAATTGCTAACACCGGAAGAGTATCTTGATAACATCAAACGTCACACCGTAACATGGTGACTATAAAGATGGGTTTAGTGCTACGAAGGTGTTATGTTGAGGATCATGGATCAAGAGTGGAATTTGTCAATCCCGATGACGGATAGATATACTCTGGGCCCTCTCGGTGATATCACATTGAAATAGCTTGCAAGCAAGTGATGTGATCACTAGAATGTTATATCACGGGAACGAGAAAAGAGTGCATGTCGGTAACGAGATCAAACTAGGTATGGAGATACCAATGATCGAATCTCGGACATGTAATATATCGCGAGACAAAGGGATTTAGTTACTAGCGTTAAAGGTTCTCATGATCACAGAAGTCATCGTTGAATGTGTAGGAGTCAGTACGGATCTCTAGGTCCCACTGCTGATTATTGATCGGAGAGGGGTCTCGATCATGTCTGCATTATTCGCGAACCGTAGGGTGACACACTTAAGAGTTACCGGACACCATTTTGGAGCACATATGTTTCATACGAAAGAATTGCAAAGCGTAGGAATTGTTTCGATAGAAACCAGAAATTGTTTCGGGTGAAATTGCAGAAAGTGGTTCTGCATGTGATATTGAAATATTGCAAGGGGTTATATGTGAATGTTTGTTAATTAAAGTAATTAACAAAATTCTGAATAAATTTAATAAAAGAGTTTTATTAAATGAGAGAGCATTAAATTTGGAGGAATTTAATGCATTTAAAGTAGAGACTTTAAAAGGAAATGTGAAGAGGCATTTTAATGTGGAGGGGTTACCACCACATGAATGGAGGAGGTGAAGGGGCACCCCTTGGGCGCCGGCCATGGTGGAGGGGCACCCCCCTCCTCCGATAAAAGGCCACCCCCTCCCTCCTTCTTCCTCACACCTCCTTGTGAAGGATCTCTCTCCCCCTCTAGAATTATTCCCCCATGGTCTCGGATTAGCGAGATACATGTTCCCGGTGGCATTTCGTCTGGAAGGAGTTGCTGCTTCCGCTGGATCGCTGGAGAGAGGAGGTAGAGGTTGTCCGGTGGCTTGAACGTGTGTGCGAGTATGGATGCGCTGCTGAGTTGCGGCGCTCGGACTTCCTCACGATCTTGAGATTGGCAAGTGTACGACTACATCAACCACGAGTTCCTACTCGTTAACAAAACTCGTTGTCTTCGAGGGTAAGTTCTCGTTGGATGTATGACCACCCGTTGCTCTGTACCTAGTAGATAGATCTTGGCGTGTAGTTCTCATCGTAGGAAACTTTTTGTTTTCTATGCTGCGGACCCAACAGTGGTATCAGAGCCTGATCTATGCGTAGGTGCTTTGCACGGGTAGTACACATATGTTTATATGTGGGTGATGATGATCATGTTACTGCATCTTCTATGTATTTTGGATATTGGTGGCATAGTGGGATGAAGCGGCCCGGACCAACCTTACATGTCATTGTACATGAGACCGGTCCCACGACTGACATGCAACTTGTTTTGCATAAGTGGCTGGCAGGTGTCTGTCTCTCCTACTATAGTCAATATCTGATTTACAACGAGTTGCTAATAACTTGGTTATCCTTGTTGTGGTTCATGTTCGTAGGTGAGAATGGTTCTATCTCTGAAAGCCCTAAGCTACGTAAAACTTGCAATTGATAAATTAGAGGCGTCTAGTTTAGATCATTGCTGGGCTAGTGTATTGATATGGTATTGTTGTAAGTAGATGTATGATACATACTCTTACAACACATTCAACGTGTAAGTTCCATAGACCTTGGCCTTACACACAAAGGAATGATAGAGATCATACCACGATGCAAATGATAGAGATCAAATGCATGGACCATATCATCTCACTTTACACATTAGATGTTAGCATCTTATACTGCTAGTTTGGCGCTTTTGGTAGCATTGTAAGATGATCCCTCATTTAGATATCAAGATAAAATGTGTTCTTCCTTGAGTATGCACCGTTCTATGGATCGTGTTTCGAGACATCATGTGATGATCGGGTGTACTCGACTCTACGCTTTCATACAACAGGTGTAAGACAGTTTTACACACGCGAGTACTAAGGTTCTTACTTGGCGAGCCTAGCATGTACAGACATGGCCTCGGAACACGGACTGAAAGGTTAAGCATGAGTCATATAGTTGATATGATGCCCATATTGATGCTCGCCTTTGAAGCTACACCGACTCACGTGCTGATCGGACTTGGTGTAGTGGATTTGGTTCGTGTAATCACCAAAAAGGCACGAGGGATGTCGTTTTTTAGTGGGAGTTCATTTCTAATTTGGATTAGTTGAACTCAATTTGTCATAAACTAAATCGAAGTGAATTTGCATAACTTTTTGTAGTCATTGGCGTCTGTTTACTACCTTATGCTTAGTTTTAATTGAGATAATAGAACTATAGAATTCTGGATATTTACTTTACGAACTGGTATCGTATTGTTGTGAATGTCAATTTAAAGTTTAGAAGTCCTATTGCAAACTTTCAGCAAACTCTATTTACTCCGTGATGTTTAATAAATAGTATTAAATCAAGAGTAAGAATTCCAATGTTAGTATCTAAAGTATCATGTTTTCCTCCATGATTCTTGATATTCAAAAGTTGTTTTAATATCGAGGTTATCTAGGAGCTGAAAGAATTGTTTCAGAAACCATCACGTGTGAAAGATATTGTGATATCTGAAACAAAGTTTTTGGTTGCATTATGATAGAGTGTAATTTAGCAAAATACATGTTCTCATATTGTATGAGAATTTGTGAAGGATGGAGATGCTATGCATTCGAATCTCCCAAAAGGTTTTGGGAACTAAAATTATACTCATCACTCTTCCTTATAGGCTATAGTAGCTTGATCATGAAAGTTTTCATGATAAGGATGAATAGAATATGTAAGTAAAATGTTTACTACACTAATAGATTACTAAAGAATGGATTTTTGAAAGAATACCAAACATTTGATGATGGTGATCCACTTCAAAGTGCAAGTCCAAAGGTATTAGTATTGGACTATATACATTTTGTACTATGTGTCATGTGAATGACACCACTATTGATGTTGATAGATTCTTTTAAAAGGAAAAGGAATTGCTGAAAGAGAATCTATAAAATATTTGGCAGAAAAGAAAAAGTTGGAAATGTCCAGCTTAGGTATATAGAAGATATACATGTTATGGTTGTATTCCTTGCTTGTTAAACAATGTGGTTCTGAGGTATTGGATACCGGTATTGGATACCGAATTAGTTGGTATGAAGTGTCATACAGGACAACGCAATTCATGAACTGCAATGGCCTAAGTAACTAGCAAGAGAATAAGTGATGATGTTCATCGAAAACAAATAAAGTTTCATTGTGGTTTTCGTTGTCATCAAACCTAGCCTTCAAGATTTGTTTTAATAATCGTTATTTTGTTCCGGTATTACGAGAACAATGGTTGTTCAAATAATTACCGTATTCCATAAAGGATGGATGAACTTTTACAAGTCTAGTGGGAGAAATCACATCCATAAACACTATTGCTAAAATGTCGCAAGACAAATGATTAAAAGATCACTTATGAAGTGACATCGCTGTTTAAATTATATTGGAAAGAAAACATGAAGAAATTCCATGTTGATGGATTTTTGGAGTCTTTTGATTTTGATCAATTGACACTGGTGAAACTTTCCTCGAGATAATTGAAACTCCGTTCATAGACCGGAGAGGAACGGATGACTAACTTATTGGATATTATGCATGTTGATGTATATAGTCCATTATGTGTAGCCATATGCGATGTATCCTTTTGCTTCATATGCTTTCTCCAGAAATTTAAGTGAATATATCTATATTTACTTAATAAGGAAGAAGTATGAAACATTTTAAAATTGTTCAAAGACTTTCAAGATGAAGTGAAAAATCATTGTAACAAGAAAATAAAAGAGTTTATGATTTGATCATAAAGGAAGATATTTGAGTTACATGTTTAGCAAAACACCAATGATTTGAGGAATTGTTCCATGATTTGTGTTTCCGGTAAAAACATAGGAGTATGGCATATTCAAGAGATCAAATCAAACCATGTTTGACATGGTAAGATCAAAGGTGTCATTTATAAAACTACCATTATGTTTTAAGGATTGAAGCTTTATAGACTACCGCTTTTACACTGAAAAGAGCACCATCGTGATCCATTGAAATGACACCATATAAGTTATGGTTTGGGATAAACCCGAATTGTCTTTTCTTAAATTTTGGTATGCTATGCATAAGTAAAATGTTTACAACCAAAGTCGGATAAGTACGTCTTTGTAGGTTATCCCAAAGAATTTGTTGGGAATTTCTCCATAACATCGAGGACAAAAGAGTTTGTCACTTGGAACGTCAAGTTTCTTGAGAAGGAATTTTTCGCGAAAAGTTAAGTGGGAGGACAATAGAACTTTGATAAGGTTGTTGAACCTTAGCTATATGTGCTAAGCAGCACATCGCCGGAAAATGTCCCGGTGGCGGCCACAATGCTCATGGCTCCCGTGATTACAAAGGGTGTGATCTCAGAGATTAGAGTTCCTATTGAACCGTGTGGGTCGGTAAGAATCAAATAGTGTGATTTGATAAGCAAGTCGTTATTGTTTTGACAATGATAAACCGACTACATGCAAACAAGCGATGATGGGCCCTGACTCCATAAAATGACTAGAAGTCATAGAATCCGTGATAGTATCCATACACGAGAAATCAAGTTTCTGAACTTGGAAGACCCTCCGGAAAGGCATGAAGCCTATCGGTTGCGTTTGGATCTATAAAGAAATAGACATGGATGTTTAACATCTATGAAATAGTCGACATGTCGGAAAGAAGTTTACGAAAATGTTCAAGGAGTTGACTATGACAAGATTTGATCTTTCATAGCGATATTTAGTCTTGACGGATTAATGTAGCAACCACTACATATAATTTGGTATATGGTAGTTGAATAAACAAAACAAGGTTCTTCTAATAGAATGGTTACCTAGGACGTGTACATGACACGGTCCGAAGGGTTTTGTTAATTCAAAGGGTGCTAAAAGGGCATGCAAACTTCAATGGTTGAAGTAAGCATAGCGGAGTTGGAATCTTCACCATGATGAAACTGTTAAAAGAGTTTAAATTCATCGGAGATGATGAAGATGCTTGCATTTGCAAGAAATTAAGTTGGAGCGCTGAGACATGTTTCTAATACATTATGTAGAGGACATATTATTGATTGGAAATGATGTATCTTGTATTGACACAAGTTAAAAATTTCATTAAAATAAGATTTCGATGAAAGATTTGGGCAAACCCGGAATATTTGGCATCAATATCTATATGGATAGATTGAGGCGCTAATATGGTTGTGCCAGACATACATATATGAGATATGGAAAGGGTTCAATATGGAAACAACAAGAAAGGTTCTTGCTGCATGGAAAGGATTGTATCAAAATTCAAGTGTTTCAACACTTGGTGAGTAAAATCACATGAAGATTTTGATCGATTATACCATGATATGTATATATCCAGAATGTCCTATGCTCTAAATGTTATGACCACATACTAGAATGATTCATGAGATGATCATTGGACGATAGTAAAGATATTCTTATGAGCTTCGGAAGAACTAAGAATATATCATGTATAAGTGACAAATAGTTAAAGGTAGTTCATTGTAAAGTGTTGCATCGATACTATTTTTGTCACAAGATACAAATTAAATTTATCACAATTTAGACTATGGGTGGCACAATTTAATGGAAAGGATGTTCCATGATGGATTTGGATGAGTTCCAAAGTTGAGACATTGTGACGGATACTACAATAAAAGGCTAAGTATATAACTGCTATAGTAGCAGCAAAGGAGGGCATTTGTGTTAAGTAGTTTGTTATCAAACTAGGTGTGGTTCAAAGTGGGCTAATACTATGAAGATATATTGTGTGACAATAATATCAACATATTTTAACACGAACGAACTAAAGGTCTCATCAAAGGACCAAATTTATACAATGCCATCTCATTTGAGAATGAGTGATGCGTAGAGACGCAAAGACATGCAAATACACACGGACCTGAAACTGTCAAATCCAGAGATTATGTTAACCACTAGCAATCGCGTATATGCAACACCAGAAATCCATAGGTGTTCAATACACAAAGTTTTTCAAACTAGATTATTGACTCTAGTGCAAGTGGGAGACTGAAGGGAATATGCCCGAGAGGCAATAATAAAGTGGTTATTATCTTATTCCATGTTTATGATAAATGTTTATTTTGCATGCTATAATTGTATTGATCGGAAACGTCAATACATGTGTGTTTAATAAACAAAAAGGGTTCCTAGTTATGCCTCTCTTATAGACTAGCTTGTTGATTAACAAGATGATCAAGGTTTCCTGATCATGGACATTGGATGTTGTTAATAACAAGGTCACACCATTGGTGGAATGATGTGATGAACATTCATCCGAAGTATAGCATTACGATCAAGTCATTATGTTTATATTTCTATAATATCATACGAAGTAATCTTTATCCTTAGACCATGAGATCATGTTAATTGCTAACACCGGAAGAGTATCTTGATAACATCAAACGTCACACCGTAACATGGTGACTATAAAGATGGGTTTAGTGCTACGAAGGTGTTATGTTGAGGCTCATGGATCAAGAGTGGAATTTGTCAATCCCGATGACGGATAGATATACTCTGGGCCCTCTCGGTGATACCACATTGAAATAGCTCGCAAGCAAGTGATGTGATCACTAGAATGTTATATCACGGGAACGAGAAAAGAGTATGGAGATACCAATGATCGAATCTCGGACATGTAATATATTGCGAGACAAAGGGATTTAATTACTAGCGTTAAAGGTTCTCACGATCACAGAAGTCATCATTGAATGTGTAGGAGTCAGTACGGATCTCCAGGTCCCGCTGCTGATTATTGATCGGAGAGGGGTCTCGATCATGTCTGCATTATTCGCGAACCGTAGGGTGACACACTTAAGAGTTACCGGACACTATTTTGGAGCACATATGTTTCAGACAAAAGAATTGCAAAGCGCAGGAATTGTTTCGATAGAAACCGGAAATTGTTTCGGGTGAAATTGCAGAAAGTGGTTCTGCATGTGATATTGAAATATTGCAAGGGGTTATATGTAAATGTTTGTTAATTAAAGTAATTAACAAAATTCTGAATAAATTTAATAAAAGAGTTATATTAAATGAGAGAGCATTAAATTTGGAGAAATTTAATGCATTTAAAGTGGAGACTTTAAAAGGGAATGTGAAGAGGCATTTTAATGTGGAGGGGTTACCACCACATGAATGGAGGAGGTGAAGGGGCACCCCTTGGGCGCCGGCCATGGTGGAGGGGCACCCCCTCCTCCTATAAAAGGCCACCCTCTCCCTCCTTGTTTCTCACACCTCCTTGTGAAGGATCTCTCTCCCCCTCTAGAATTATTCCCCCATGGTCTCAGATTAGCGAGATACATGTTCCCGGTGGCATTTCGTCTGGAAGGAGTTGCTGCTTTCGCTGGATCGCTGGAGCGATGAGGTGGCTTGAACGTGTGTGCGAGTACGGATGCGCTGCTGAGTTGCGGCGCTCGGACTTCCTCACGATCTTGAGACCGGCAAGTGTACGACTACATCAACCACGAGTTCTTACTCGTTAACAAAACTCGTTGTCTTCGAGGGTAAGTTCTCGTTGGATGTATGTCCACCTGTTGCTCTGTACCTAGTAGATAGATCTTGGCGTGCAGTTCTCATCGTAGGAAATTTTTTGTTTTCTATGCTGCGGACCCAACACTATCTTGGCCAAGTAGATGCTAGCAACTCCAAGAGTTAGTATTTATGCTCAATAGTGGGTTCATGCCTCTGGTAATCTGGGGAAGTGACAGAAATCTCTAAGGTACTTGATATGTTGTTGCTACTAGGGAGAAAACAACAATACTTTGTTCATAGAACAATCGTATTGTTTACTTTACACGCAATTCGTAAAGTAATAATCTGTTGCTTGCAATTTAATACTGGACGGGGTTCGGATGATAACCTGAAGGTGGATTTTTAGTCATAAATGCAATTGGATGACGGTCTATGTATAATGTTGTAACGCCCAATCGAATCTCAAAGGAGTCAATATGATTAGTATATGCTTGTATGCTTTATCGTTGTTTGTCAATTGTCCTGCTGTAATTTGTTCACCCAACATGTTATCTATCTTAAGGAGAGCCACCTCTAGTGAACTATGGACCCCGGTCCTTTCTTTTACATACAATCTACAAACTGTTTACTGCTTTGTGTTTACTTTTTGCAAACTATTACTTCCTTTCATTCGATATGTTTAATCCTTTGTTTTTAGCAAAACCGGTGAGATTGACAACCTCATCGCAAGTTGGGGACAGAGTTCCGTGGTTGTGTTGTGCAGGTCTCCACGTTGCTGCTGGCACCGGTAGTGCGCCCTACCAACGTTCAGCTAGCTACACCTTTGGGATGTTTTCTTGATCCTACTGGATTGATAACCTTGGTTTCATAACTGAGAGAAACTTACTGCTGTGCTCATCATACCTTCCTCTTGGGGTTCCCCAACGAGCTCGACATCAACCACGAGCCAGCACAAGATCAAGCCTTTGTGGTGCCAATATAGCATCATTTGGATCCACAGAAAGCTCTAATGCAGTGACCATACGTGAAGCGATAATGCCCCCATAAATAGGTCCCCTAACAACTAGGCGGCGAGCAATGAGAGAGCCAAGATTGTACCGAGTATTATTATTAAGTGCAGCAGCGAGGAAGGCTAAATGATAATTGGAGATATTACTCGTATTATCTCTACCAAGAATGCTAGTAGCAAGATAATAGGCAAAGTATCTAAGAGGTAGGATTTGGATGTTTCTTATCTTCCCGCGCTGAGCTACGCGATCATCGTCATTGGTCACACCTCGATAGAGCTCCAGCAAATCAGCGGGTCGCCTTGGATCTTTTTCACGGTCCCTGTCATGCCTATACCTATAATGCTGCAAAATCTTTCCAATGGCATGGTAAACGGCATATTATAAATTCTGAAAGAAACAATTGACTGATAGGGACTGATATGCGAGAGTGGCATCGAGTCATACCTCTCTTTTTAGTACGGTGAGTATGTCGGCGAGTTCGTGCTCCCTTGCGTACCTATAGGACGACGTGGTACACGCGACCGCCTTCGAAATTACCGAGGCCAAGGCCGGGCAACGCCTGCACTGCAGCCTTCGCAGCAGCAGACGCTAAGAGCACGTGTAGGCGCCTCTTGTTTCCATCATCGCGTACTTAACCTTAGCGGCCTCCTCCTCCCACTCATCGCAGACATGGTGGGCGGCTTCTCCTTCAGCGTCGACTGCAGCGACTTCGTCGACCCCATCGGCTTCTTTTTCGAAGGCATACTGCCAGCGAGGGAGAGTAGGATCCGCAAGCTCTGGGAAACAGGTGGGAACAAGAACGTCGACCAAGAAACTGGAGCGGCTATGGCAGTGAGGGAGTGGCAAAATGGAGTGGAAATGGGGGTAGAATTGGAAATAGAGGGAAGAGGCAGGGTTTTCGCATGTGTAACTGCTGGGGTTCACACGGCCAAAGTCTGACGTCCTTGGAATGTCGGCCCTCCTAACGCGGCCCTTGCGTGAAGGGGTCGGCGTGAGCGTGCCGACTATTTTATTGGGCTCCAAAAAGCACCGGTGGGTAATTAGGCGCGCATGTGTGAACCAAAATTTGTGTCGGCGCCCAATTGGCGTTTGGGGAGTCCTACGAGGGCCGCGAATGGAGATGCTCTGACTCCGGCGCCGAGAGCCACGCTGGCACACGTCGGTGGCGATAGGATAAGTCGGTGTCACGTCAATTTTCCGGCCATTAAGTCTGTTGACCGCTGCTGACCGCCCGTGTCTCGCTACCAGTACCAGCTGGAGCCGGCTTGCCCTTTGCCGCACCTTCTAGGTTGGGGCCGGATTAGGGTAGCGGACGGTTTATTGGGCCTAGAGAACTGTAGGCGATTTATTCCACGCAGTCGTTGTGGGCCTAAAAATCGGCTGGAGCCCCAGTAGATCTATCGGCGTCGTTCTGTACTCTGTCGGTGGCGATGGTATAAGCTTTGGACTCTGTCGGTGGAGATGGTATAAGCATCACGTTGCAATATTCCAGGCGCCAGTGCGCTAGCAGATCCCAAGAAAAAAAGCACACTTGAATCTAGATCGGCACTCCTACACTGGCCCTACTAAAAAAAAGCTAAAGCAAGCTTAGCGAAAGTAACCATTGACCTTTTCTGCCTACGCCACGCAGTAACAGTCTGCCCTTTGGCGAACACGAGGAGGACGTGCCAAACAAACGCAATGCCATATCTGGCCGTCGCCTCCAGATCAGACGGCCCTCCCCTCGCGTTGACGGCATCAAGCCAGCCGCTACTTTCTCCCGCAAGCACTCAACACCGGAATCGCGATCCGTCTTTCCCGCGCGCCACTCCGTGGCCCTCATCGATTCACCGGAGCATCTCCCCACTGCCGCTCCGACGCGTGACCAAGGAAGATCTAATTAGAAGAGCAGCAATCATGTCTTATCTAGGTGTAAAAAAATTATACGCACACTACCAAATCGAAACAGAGGTTGCTATTTATTTCCAATTCCCCCCCCCCCCCCCCCCCCGAAATTTTACGTATATTTATTAATAATCAGCAGCAGTAGTACAAAGAATATAAATGTAATAAACATTACAAATAGGTTCATGACCACCTAGCGACGACTACAAACAGTAGCACGAGTCAAAGGCGCGTAACCATCCTGGTGTCCTCGCCCTCTATCACCAGAGCCAGACAAAACTTGTCGTAGTAGAGCTTGTTGTAGTAGACAGACGAAAGTCATCGTATTAAAAATCCAAAGAACCAGCGCACTAGAGCAACAATCATCGCCAACGATGACATCCGTAAATCAAAAAGACTAACCTGAATTCACACTAACAAGCACGAAAATGGACTAGATCCCTGGAGATTCGCCGGACACACGATTCCACCGCCCTTCGTCCGCGCTAGATACACCACTGGAGTGAGGATAGGACCTGCTCACTATTACCCTCCCAAGATGTAGTCGCCGCCTCAACATCACAAGAAACAAAGAAACCTCCCGGCGGCGAGGGGTCGTGGTTTGCCACACCCGAGGCCACAAGTCCACCGGAGGTGGAGCAGACCGGCGACGTCACCAGCAGGAGTGCCAAACCCTAGATGGATTTTGCGTTGCCTCCCAATCGCCCTATGTGCCAGAGCCTATTTTTGGTCGGACCTGCTCACTATTACCCTCCCAAGACGGTCCAAAAAGTGGCGCAGGCTATCAAACGGCCTTAAAGGTATTAGAGCATCTCTAGCGGACCCCTTATCCACCAAACCATATAAAGGCGGATAAAGGGGCTGTTTTTGCTACTTTTTATCCGGACTGGCCGAGGCGTCGAATAGAAACCGGAAACATGAACCATAAATTTAAAAAAATTCAGGAGATTTCATAGAGTTCATCATTCGTGCCACGGTCGCCGCCCTAACCCTAAACGAAATTTTTGGCTCACGGGAGCCTCTGGGTGCGGCGGCGACATGCTCGTCGGCTGGGCTTCACTCGTCGTCGCCGAGATCGACGAACTTGTCTGCCTGGGCTGCACGCTCGAGCTCCCACTCCAATTGCTTCTGGCGGAGCTCCCTCTCGCTGGCGAGCCCCTGCTCGAGGAAGAGTTCGTTGAGCTCCGCGTCCCGCTGCTGCCGCCTACGCTCGTCAGCTTCGTCGGCGGCGCTCTGATGCATGATCACCGCGGTGATGCGGTCAAAGCAGGCCTCGTCGACATAGTCCTCCTTGCCAATGACAACGCCGTACGCTGCCGGGCCGTACCCCTCGAGCTCCTCTAGCTACGGCAGAGACACACGAGCGGCCGCGGCTCCGGACGAGCTTCCCTCGCTCGACCGACGCTTGGCCTCCTCCAATTTGCGGCAGCGGAGCTTGCGAGGCACCGGAGTCCCGTGGTAGATGTAGTGGAGGGAGGCGTGCGGAAGCGCGCCGTCAGAGCGCACACATCGATGGTGCTCTCCAGCAAGTCTGAGTTGGTCCCGCGGCGGCAGGACGAAGCGGAGGAACCACCTTGCCGCCCCCACTCCACTGGAGCTCTCCCGACGGTTCATAGCAGCGGCGTGGTACTGGATCTTTCGACCGACGCGACTAATTCTCGTCCGAACTGCTCGATTTTGTGGGCGGCGCGTGGCGGAGCAGTGGAGGCGCGTGCGGAAAAGTGGGGGTTCGAGACCCGTATCGACGCGTTGAACCCATATGTATAAAGACTTGGGAGGCAAATTTTCGGTGTCCTATAAAAAATTTACGGGCCGAGGCATGGTATATACGCTCTGTTCGTGCCAAAAAACATGCCTAAGCCTTATACCCACCGGAGTTTTACGGTTCTGCTAGAGATGCTGTTAGGGGGAACAGATCAGAGAAGTGCAACATAACTGGTTCCCATGAATGCGGCATCGCCGACCTGCAGCAGATTGAACAATAAATTTCCACGTGCACATCACATTGTCTCTGATTGCCTGTTTCCGAGGAAGCTAGACGGTCTGATTTGGTCGGTGGGGGTAAAGTCAATGGTTTTGAACGTTAGGTAAAGGTTATCTAAGAAACAAATGGCAGAAATCTGTTTGATTTCGAAGGATATTAGAACCATTCGATTGCAAGGTTCATATCAGAATTGCGAGTATGTCACGCTAGAGATCTCGCTTTCAAAAAATTGCGCACCTGAATTCAAATTGACACTGATGATACGCGATCCTCGCTTAAAACGGTTGCCGCCAAAAGTTAGGTTAAGCGAAAATAACCATTGCCCAATTCTGCCCACGCCACGCAGAAAGTCTGCTGTTTGGCGAACCAAGAGAAGGACAGGACGTGCCGAACAACCGAACGGAACGTCGTCGTATCTGGCTGTCGGTCGGACTCCTGATCGGACGGACGGGCGGGCTTCCACCCCCGTCCGAACGCAACAAGGTGGCCGCTCCTTTCTCACGCGAGCAGTCAACGCCGCCGGGATCCAGATCCGGCTTTCCCGCGCGTCACTCCGCGGCCCTCGTCGAGCACCACCTCCCACCGACGCTGAGACGCGTGGAGTCCAGAGCACCAAGCCCGCACCGCCGTTTATATAACGCCGCCCAGATCTCCTCAAATTTCTCACACCGTTCGCTCATCACTCCCCTGCAGCACGAGTATACTACCTTCCTCTGTTCCCATCTCAGATCAAGAAGGATCGAGTTAGGTTCTGTGGCCGGCGGCGATCAGCGATGGCGCCGCTTCTCAAGGACGAGCTGGACATCGTCATCCCGACGATCCGGAACCTGGACTTCCTCGAGATGTGGCGGCCCTTCTTCCAGCCGTACCACCTCATCATCGTGCAGGACGGCGACCCGGCCAAGAAGATCAATGTTCCCGAGGGCTTCGACTACGAGCTCTACAACCGCAACGACATCAACCGGATCCTCGGACCCAGGGCGTCATGCATCTCCTTCAAGGACTCCGCGTGCCGCTGCTTCGGGTACATGGTCTCCAAGAAGAAGTACGTCTTCACCATCGACGACGACTGCTTCGTAAGCCTCAGATCTCTCTTTCCTTTCATTATCGATCCACTCTCGATATTGCGTCTGTTTGACCGGTCTCCTGCGACTGCGATGCGATGCGTTGCAGGTGGCCAAGGACCCGTCGGGGAAGGACATCGACGCGCTGGCCAAGCACATCCAGAACCTGCTCTGCCCGTCCACGCCGCTCTTCTTCAACACGCTGTACGACCCCTACGCGGAGGGCGCCGACTTCGTGCGCGGCTACCCGTTCAGCCTCCGGGAGGGCCTGCCGACCGCCGTGTCGCACGGCCTGTGGCTCAACATCCCTGACTACGACGCCCCCACGCAGCTGGTCAAGCCGCGGGAGCGGAACGGCAGGTACGTCGACGCCGTCATGACCATCCCCAAGGGGACCCTCTTCCCCATGTGCGGCATGAACCTCGCCTTCGACCGCGAGCTCATCGGACCGGCCATGTACTTCGGCCTCATGGGCGACGGACAGCCCATCGGACGCTACGACGACATGTGGGCAGGATGGTGCGTCAAGGTAACTACTAACTGAACTCATACTCATCGATCAACAAATTACCAAGTTATTACGGATCTGATTACTGAACACACATGTGCACGCGCAGGTGATCTGCGACCACCTTGGGCTGGGCGTCAAGACCGGTCTGCCCTACATCTGGCACAGCAAGGCCAGCAACCCGTTCGTGAACCTCAAGAAGGAGTACAAGGGCATCTTCTGGCAGGAGGACATCATCCCCTTCTTCCAGGCCGCCACGCTCACCAAGGACTGCGACACCGTGCAGAAGTGCTACATAGCGCTCTCGCACCAGGTCAGGGAGAAGCTCGGCAAGATCGACCCCTACTTCGCCAAGCTCGCAGACGCCATGGTCACCTGGATCGAGGCATGGGACACGCTCAACCCCAAGGAGGGCAGTGCCGAGGCCAACGGCAAGCCCAAAGGGAAGTAGATCCATCCATCCACAAGCTTTTTGCGTTAGCGCTTGCTGTGGCAGGCGGTGAGGCGGCGTGTACCGGTACGTAGCAAGCGTGATTCGTCAGTTTGTAGGTTCAGTGCGTGCTTTCTTCAGTCTGTAGGTTCAGTTCGTGCATCAGGTCTTCAGGTATTCAGGTTCAGGCTGTTGGTTGTGTCTTGTGCGGTCGAGTGCGTGTACTCTAAAAACACTGGTATTACTTGCTGTTCTATGTTACGTTTACATTAGGGGCTACATTAGTTCCCCCCTTCTTCGATTTCATTGTTAACCGATGGTGTTTATTTCTCAAGGTTTAGTACGGTTGTACTTTTAGGCTACTCAATCATGTTTCTGTGTAATCTGTTGGGAATAAAATTTGTTTAATGAGCATTGAAACTGTATGTGTCTACCACTACTGTGCAATCTATGTCATCAAGTTACATTCATGTCTCTCGTTTTAAACCTTGAATTTTTATACGAGTTGTTTGAAATCTATGCAATCCATCGGCAAGTTCAGGGTGCCAATTTGTGAGTATACTTTTAATTGAACCCCAAACTGAGTAAAGTCCATTATTTATATGAGTAATCTATACCTAATATATCTATACCTATACCTAATAATAATAAATGACGGATTGTTTCCTCTGGTCCAACACCTTTTTTCCCTCCCACCAAAGGTCCAACACTTTTTTGGACTTTTTTACCCTCCCACCAAATCCCATAAAACTTAGTCATGCCACCGTATACCGAGTTGTTTTAGTTCGTCTTAGCGTGGCTCCCGTGGCGCTCGAGCCAGGCCCATACAAGACAGAGCGAGGCCCATACAAATCCCACGGTCGTGGTGTGATATCCGAAATTTAACTAAGAAATCTGGCATATACTACTCAGGTTTAGTCCCACCTCGAATCTTTGGATTGAAATCTATTGATTTATAATGTCTGCAAGCTCCATTGAATATCGGTGAGCTAATAACTTGAAAAAATTGAATCCCAGTGCGGCGTGATGGCTGCCTTTCGATGTGAGCTAGGTCTCGGAGGGTTGCAACGGCAGACGAGGCGGCATGTTGAGGTCGGAGCTCTCCGCCTGCGAGTATTCTTGGCTTTCTACGAATCCGATGTTGGGGAATCGGAGGAGGACGACGACCGGGGGCGGGGATGCTAGAGCGGGGGGAGTTGAGAGAGACGGGCTCGGAGGAGGAGGACGACCGGGGGCGGGGATGCTGGAGGGGGGGGGAGTTGAGAGAGACGGGCTGGGCGGCTGGCGCGAGCTCACTGGGAGGCGGCTGCCAGGGGTTGGAGGCGGACTCATGCACAGACGTGGCGAGGTGTGGAGGGTGCGGCCACATGGTCGGGGGTGGCGGCCGACGAGGGTTGGTGAGGAGAGCACCCAGCAGCGCTCGCGGCTGTAGATGGCGGAGATGAGGGGGTGGCGGCGAGACGACGCATCGGGGACGCGTGGCCTGGCGTGGAGCTCGGCGGCGGAGAGGAGAGCGCGAGGGGAGACGGCGGGGCGTTGGGGCTGCACGTGTGCGGCGGCGCGTGAAGCTAGAAGATGAGAGAGAGGCGCGGGCCACAAGGGGATCGAGAACGAACGGAGCGGGGTGCGGGTGTGGCACGTGGCTGTGGTGGGGGTCGATTCCGATGGATGTATTGTTTTTTCCTAGAGGCAGCCTCACGTTTTCTATTCTCGAGCTCATCGCTTGGGCAGCAACATACGCTGCCGACAAAATTCAGGCTAGGGGCATCCACGGCACACACCTAGGTGCTATTTCTAAACAGAATAAACACAATAATGTTTGGCATGTAATATTTGGGTAAGAGAATTATATGAATGCGTATCACATTTCAAAATCCCCGATCCACCGCTGCGAGAGACTCAAAAAACAACTAATATAAGCACAATGATAGTCATCTTGACTTAAAAAAGAAGATTTGCATTTGTAGGGAACATATTACTATAGCAAGTTTTTCGGTGTGTGCATGATAAAATTTGATCCATTTTGCCTAATTAAGTCCCCTAAAGTCATCTCACATTTGTCAGTTTGCAAGTGAGCTTTACAAGTTTTTAGTTTTACACTGTCGCAACACTCAAGAAAACATAGAGAGCCATAGCAACGCATGGGTTTATGTGCTAGTTAATAATAAATGACGGATTGTTTTTTTCGATCCAACGTTTTTTTGGACTCTTTTACCCTCCCACCAAACCCCATATTGCCACCGATACCACCGGTAAGGAAAAAAAACCACCGCAGGTGAAAGATATATCTCCACCGGATTGTGGTATGATCGAGATTAAATTCCTATAGGTTGATCGAGGGCTTGCGATCGCCCTTGACCTAGCTCGCCAACGCGGGGATCCACGAGATCCCTGTATAAAACGCTAACCTACCCTACACCGACCGCTGCCGCCGTGAGAAAACAAGAGAGCAAAGGGGATGTAGCCGCCTGCCTTGGGTTTCGGCGATACCGCCATCGCCACATCCGGCATGATCTCTTGATGCCCCGCCTCTGGATTTGGCTGCCATGTTTGCCAAAGGCGACAAGTACGCCGTCGGCCATCGTCGAGAGATGGAGTCTAGATTGTTCAGACAAGGCTTGCGCTCGAAATCATGGATCATCGTGATTCGTGACGCGGTATCCTGGACCTGGAACTCGCTGATCTACGAGTATGCCCAGCACGGAGGAGGCGCGTGACCTCACCGGCGGCGGTGGTGTCCTCGGTTGTCGCCATGGCGGGTGCATGCGTTCGTGGTGGAGTCATCGGTGGTCGCCATGGCAGGTGCATGTGTCCGTGGCCGTTCTGCTCATCTGGCAGAGCGAATTCTGCGCTGGAGTAGGCCAGCCTCATGTCGCTAGGGAACTCCTCGCTTGGAGCATAGCCCTGAACCTGCCCAAATCCAACCATGAAAGTCCCAACCCCACCGCGATGCGTAAAACTCAGCCAGCTCCTGCTAGCGTCGTGCTGTTCCAGGTAGTGAAGGGGCATGACATGGCTCACTTGAGGGCCCTCAAGATTTTGGAGGCGGACATCATGGTCATGGTCATGAACTTCATAGTTGCAGCAGAGCTCGCTGCTGATCTGCTCTATTTTTGGATCTAGCGGAAATTGCAGTGCAGATGCGCATGAGCGTGAAGATGTTTAAGTAGTATACTAACATGTTCCAAATCAGCTTCCTGGCTTTGTCCTAATTTTTTGGGCCTTCTCGTTGACTGGATTAGCCGTGATGCTCAAGTGGGGTTTCGGTGGGGTGTGCTACTGCTGTCTGCTGGCTATTTTTGTTGTTGTATCGCTAATTGATATGCCCTTCTTTTGCAAATTTTACAGGTTCTATGCCAAAATCAAATGAGCTGTTGCTCACGCCTTCTGATTCCTTGCCGCCGAAGTAAGCCACCAGAACTCTAGAAGCATAAGGCCTGCAAGGACGACGGGCGAAGGAGATTAGGTGGTGAGCTACTGACCTATCAGCATATCCTGACCACCAACGGTTGCTCTGTATAGAAGGGGAATTTCAAAAATCCATGCCAGCTTTTTTCTCAGTTATTATTTGGTAATACCATGAATAGTGTCTATGCATTCAAAATTCTTTCTTCAAAGACAACCAGAGTTCACTAATGTTTCTCCTGTGTTGGTAACTAAAATTCAGATATATATAACAAAGTAGAGAATCATGCTCTTTGGCAGCAACAGTAGGTCATTCTGCAAAATTGCTACATAAACTGTGACACCATGTGATTTCTGTTATGCAAATCGTTGTACTTTCCCTATGTTTCTTTTCTTACTGTGGCAGCCGAGATCACCCACGTTTTTTTTGATCACCCACGTTTTGGAGCTCGACCTCCTCACTAGAGGCGGCTTTATAGGAGTTTCCAAACTCTACCGGAGTAAGTGTGTCCATCATTCGCCGTGTTTAGCTGATGTATGCACCTTCTGCCACTGATGGATAATCCCAGGAGAAGGTATCATGACGCTGCTACCCTGCTCTAGCGCCTTTGCCGCCGCTAACGGCCGCTTTACAATCTCCCGTCCTTACTTGGTCGCCTTGGTAGCGGGGATTGCACGGGGTAGATGAGTAGAAGCAGAGAAACTCTACTGCAAACCTACTAATAAATCTTTTACAAGTCAATTATTAGAAGTATTAATTGGTGAACAACTAGAATAGCTATTTTTCTTGATCATATTAAGGATGCTAATCAAATATATTAAGAAATTTGTGATGAATTGAACGAATATAGAATAGCACTGACATAGTTTTTTTTGTCACACATGAAATGTTATTTGTTAAAGCTATGTTACATGTCGTCTTCAAAGCTCTAGGTATTCGGAATTCCATTTTATACTAAGTTTTCTGAAGATAGCCAATGCCCTCTATATTGACTTTCAACTGTTGATGCAATTGTGCATATTAAATAGATTTTAAAGAGTACTTACTATTGTTGTGCATACTACCTATTGTAGCATTCTAAATTCTCAAACTCATACCATCCAGTTGCACATGCCTAAAAATTACAAGGAGGATAATTGCGCCACGGACCGGTGGGAAGAGAAGGCTGTGGCGGTGCGCCTGATGACGAAACACGTCGTACATATGTGTGAAGCTGGTTGTTTTTTTACGAATTACTATGGTTGTCCAACAAAATAAACTTTGTGCGTGTCCTTTTAACCCGGTGCAACGCACGGGCATGGTTCCTAGTAATGTATTTAAACCATGAATCTGTATGAATTGGTCAAGTTGAAGGTGCCGGTTTAAGGGATTAAAAGTTGTGTACAGGAGTAGTTTATTTTACGTGGTTCAGGGTGCTAATTCAAACCTTGAATCGATGATGTGATTAAACCTCTAACTTTATACCATCAGCACGTCTAGGGTGCCAATTTAATAAGGGATTAAATGTTTGGGGTTCGATGCTGCTGTTGAGCGTGGTGCCATGAGAGTGAGAGATTAGCGAGGGAAAGATGTATATGATCTCGGTTGGGATCGTCCTTTTTCCTCGTGTTTCAAACTAGTATAAACGGGTTTAGGGTCGAGATTGGTCAGAATCAGTAACTACATGGTGCTGATTTTCAAGGACCGAGAGTTCAAGGTTTAACTCAGACCAACTCTATTAGTTCATGGTTTAAAACAAACTTTACTCTTTTATTTTCTCGAGAATAGTCTTCAAAGGGATCTTTTCAGATAAATAACTACTATATGTCTGCACTTCTGTAAGTATTCACACAAAGAAGCAACAAAAAAGACCCCTGCTTCCTGCTTAGAAGGGCGGGTTAGGAAGGCGAGGTAGAGACTACATTGATAGCATCAAACAGCCTGCCCTGCAGTGACATAGTGGAAGCCATCGAAGGTGATCAGATCATCGAGGATGACTACGAAGGTTGAATTGAAGAATATGGCAGTCAGTAAGAGAGCATGGTGGAGGTGTATTGTAATTGTACTGAGTGGGGGGCTTTGACGCACTGCCATGTGGTAACAATGGGGATGCCATACCCTGGGCCCCCTGCTACACCAGTTGTTGCCCATCCTGTATCATGAATTCTTCGTTGAAACTGTTGCGGAAAATGAAGAGCTAATCAAAATATTCCATGGGCAAACAACCGATGTCTAGGAGCCTTTGTAGTTTGCCCCAGCTCTCTAGCCAGGATCACTCGGCCACTGGGTGGTACTGACAACTAGAGGAAGTGGAGGGGTAGTTTCTGTTACACAAGGAGATCAAAGTGAGTTGAGATCTGATATTTTTAAATATTAATTTTAAGAAAACATGAAATCTAATTGGAAAGTGTGCGCGTGTGTACGTCTTATGCATATCAAGCACGTGATATGCATCACGATAAGAAGAAGAAGGGTTTGGGGTTTAGGGTAGAAGAGCTCAAAAGTGCTAGACGGGGAAGTCGGCACCCAAGCGACCTACAAGGATATCGATGACGCTGGTGAGGCAAGTTGAGGGTAGTGGTGCCATCAATGGAGCAGGAGGAGGATGTGACGGTGATGGAGCACTCAGACATGTTACTGATAAAAATGGTTTGGGGAGGAGAAGAAATAGAAGACCGGTAATATAAAAGGAGAGGAGACGGTGAAATAGCAGGAGGTGTGGCACATACAAGTAAGTGGAGTGATTAAAAAGAAGGGAACGCTCACTTTGGTAGTAGGGATGCAAGTGGGCAACCCGCAGAACAAGTTTTGTGGAAGGAAGTTAGTAAACTCAAGATTATTTCTCTCTTCACATTTACATAAGGTTGATTTCTGTTATGCTTATCTGGTACGCATAAACAACAAAGAGTGAATCCCAAATTGACAAGAATTCCCAAATACTAGATGAGTAGGCGCGCTCGCCTGCATTTCACTCGGACGCGTGTTACTGGCGAGTTAGTTTTTCTGTTGAAATAAGAAGGCAACCTGCGAGTTTCCCGCAGTTAATTTCCTCGCCCTTTCAATTTTCTCCGCTAAATGATAGTGAATCATTTAAGTTGCTTGCCCACACACATGCACACATGCTCGCCCACACACAAACACGATTTTGAGGTTTTCAGATTTTGAGCATCACAAACAGGGATAACACTGGGCTAGTGTCATGTTCATGTAAGGATTTGAGAGATAGGTGAGGAACAAAAATAACTGCCAGGAGTTATGGTCAGATAAGTTGGCTTAATGTGTGCTTAGAGCAGAATTGGACCAGAAACAATAGAAGTTGGTTCATGACTTGTCATACAAATCACAATAGAGGCACATCTCTGAACTTAGAAACTACAGTGTGCAACTGACAACTCAGATCCATATGGTCTTTCTCTGAATATATATTTCTTGTTGCTTACTTTTAGGAATAAGAGATAAAATGAAGTCATGGCATAGATTCAATGGTGCATTTGTATGAACCCTTATATGAGAAAATGTCAGCATGTTAGACCTGAAATTTGACCACGTGATTTCAGGTAGGTCTACTTGAGTTGTAGGGTGTAAATGTCAAGGTTTAACTATTATGCAAAATCAGTACAAATTTAAGGTATCTTAATTTTGCAAAGACCGACAGTCACAACTCACATCCTGGCTTCTGCTAAAACTCGTCAATCCTTCACATGCATCTCTGCTAGACTGATACACACATTTTGGCTCCAAAGTATTTAGTTTCAAAATCACATGAATGAACCGGAGACACATTAAATATCCTTTTTAACATATACGAAACCGTATTAATCACATATACATAATGGAAAAAATGGATTGGAGGATATTATCACAACAAAGAGGGAATTATACAACACATAGTACAATAAATATCATATATATTGTTTTACGATCCATCCAGTAGAAAAAATACAATCTACACAAGGGATCTGCACCTAGAGTCGAGCATTAATAGATTATACATAGGACTACAGTAATAGTACGCAGATTTTCAATGCCATTTGCAAAAGCAGATCTAAACAACAACAAAATTAGGGGAGGGAGACAGCTCCGAGTCTACACTGGTTACAGAGGAGAGATGGGCAGATGTTGGGCTATGCCCCTTGGGGTTGCCCAATCTTTCACGAATCCCCATGGAAATCAGGAGGGAGGCAAGTGGAGAAGGGGGAGGGGATAAAATCCACGAACACACACGCGAGGATCTCGATGAACACACACACGAAAACATGATACAGACCAATAGCTCACGCTGGCAGCCACCGGTCCGACGCAATCCCTAGGATCGGTGCCGGACAAGGATCTCTCTCTCTCTCTCTCTCTCTCTCTCTCTCTCTCTCTAACCGACACAGCGAGCGGGAGGCTTGGTGATATCTTGATGTCTTGGCGAAGGACTCCGATGCTAAGGCCTTGTAAAACGATGGATGCACGATGCAAAGTCCAACAAGGTGAGGGATATTTGGTGTTCCTTTAGCAAAGGAGCATGAGACTAGAATTAGGGGGATCCACAAGGGTTTCTTCTAATCCAAAATATCAAGTCTAGGGTTACAATATGAAGGGGTGGGGATATATATAGGCCAGACACATAAACATGGGTAGTTTAGGGATAAACGGTAAGTTCTGGACGGATTTAGGGGTACATGGGCCGAAGGCCCAAAAGGCCTTACATGCCTAGTCTGACTTAGGCCGAAGACTCCGGGGTGTGAGGGCCAGAGACTCCTTGGTCGTCCTCAGTCTCCGGGACGGACTCTAGGGAGGTAGTCTAAGAGCTTCAGGTGGGCGGCCGGAGTCCTGCCCGGAGTCCTTGGGGCTGATACTCCGGTGCGGTAGGTCAGATACTCCGGGGTGGAGAGGCCGGAGACTCCATGGTGGGCGATGCTCTTCGGCTTGGACTCTGGAGGGGTGTACTGAGAGCTATAGGCGGCAGGCCGAAGTCTGGGGCGGAGACTCCGGGGTTGGAGGCCGGAGACTCCGGGGCTTCAGCCACTACAACATCTTCTTCTTGCCCAGCTCCTAGTACTCCATTCGAGAGGGCATGTCGATGCGTCGGGGCTTCATAGCTGATAATGCACAGGGTAGTTGCATGAAGTAGCAAGCCATCCAAGGATGTATCGTAATCACACGAGGAGAGGAGCGAGTTAACCTTAGCTTGTAGGAGTTTGGCTCGGGCGCGAGTCATTGGTCCAGTTGGGGGACTTGGTGGTGTAGATGTAGGAATGTCCGTAGGACGGGCCGCATCAGCTTCCCCCTTGGGAAAGAGTCGTCCTCGACTCTCCATGCTTATCATCTTGATCATCTCCATGGAAAGGTGAAACGCACTTGACATTGAATGTTGAGCTCATGATGTTGGTATGTCGATGATGTAGGCATTGTTGTTGATCCTCTTGAGGACTTTGAACGGTCCATCTCCTCGTGGCTTGAGCTTAGAGTCGTGATCCTTGGGGAAGCGTTCCTTTCTTAAGTGTATCCACACGAGGTCACCTTCTTCTAAGATCATCTCTTTATTGCTCTTGTTTAGCCTTGAAGCTTGGCGAAGCACTTATTGCTCGATAGTAGCTCTTATGTATTCGTGGAGTTTCTTCATAGCTTGGGCGCGCTTGTCAACGTCCATGTTGGTGCGCTCATGGAGAGGAAGTGGTAGTATGTCGAGCGCGGTAAGGGGCTCGAAGCCATAAACGATCATAAATGGGCGCATCTTCGTTGTAGAGTGCTTGGCTCGATTGTAGGCGAACTCAGTGTCGGGAATGCATTCCTCCCAATCCTTTAGGTTCTTCTTGATCAACACATGAAGGAGAGTGCCGAGGCTTCGGTTGATGACCTTGGTTTGGCCATCGGTTTGCGAATGTGATGCGTACAATAAGAGGAGCTTGACGCCGAGCTTGGCCATGAGTGTCTTCCATAAGTAGCTCATGAATTTGACGTCACATTCGGAGACGATTGTTCTTGGCACATCGTGAAGACGGACGATTTCCATGAAAAACAAATTTGCAACATGTGAAGCATCGTCTGTCTTATGGCACGGAATGAAGTGTGTCATTTTGGAAAAGCGATCCACTATGACAAATATTGAGTCATGACCATGCTTAGATCTAGACAATCCTAACACAAAGTCCATGCTAATGTATGACCAAGATGCATGAGGAATAGGCAATGGCATATAGAGACCAAATGGGTTAGACTTAGACTTAGCTTGAACACATGTAGTGCATCATTGGACGTGGCGCTCGATGTCTCGCTTCATCTTGGGCCAATAGTAATGTGTGGATAGCATGTCCAATGTCTTGTCACGGCCAAAGTGACCCATGAGGCCTCCACCATGAGACTCTTGGAGAAGAAAAATTTGGAGAGACGACTTTGGAATGCAAAGCTTGTTTTGTTTAAATAGAATTCCCTTATGCAAATAGAAATCATCAACTCCTTTGTCAATGGAGCACTTTGCGAATATTGGTCCAAAGAATGGGTCGGAAGCATACAAAGTTTTGATGTCATCAAGACCCAACACGTTTACTTCAAGGCGCGTAAGAAGGCATGTGTTCTTGCGAGACAAAGTGTTCGCAACTACATTCTCTTTGCCTTTCTTATACTTGACAATGTAAGGAAAAGACTCCATAAACTCAACCCACTTAGCATACCTTTTACTCAAGTTGGCTTGGCCTTTTAGATATTTCAATGACTCATGGTCGGAATGTATGATAAATTCCTTAGGCCAAAGATAGTGTTGCCAAACTTGAAGGACACAAACTAAGGCAAAAAGCTATTTGTCATAAATCAGGTAATTAAGGCATGCACCATCAAGTTTCTAGCTATGGTAAGAAATATGACGCCCATTTTGCATGAGGACTCCTCCAATGCCAATACCTCTATCATGACACTCTATCTCAAAAGTTTTTGTGAAATCCGGTAACGCAAGAATAGGTGCTTCGGTGAGACTCTTTTTGAGCTCATCAAAAGCTTGTTGTTGTGCTTTGCCCCAAACAAAGGTGGCATTCTTTTTGGTCAACTCATTGAGAGGACACACAATGGTAGAAAAGTCTTTCACAAAACAACGATAAAAACCGGCCAAACCATTAAATTTTGAAGTTCACTCACATTTATGTCAATGGGCCAATCTCGTATGTATTTAAATTTAGAAACATCAACTTCGATAACCTCCTTAATATGTGTAACATGCTCCTCAAGTGACTTGCTATAAACAAGGATATCATCAAAATAGACAACAACAACACTTTTCCAACGAGAGATCTCAAAATATGGTTCATAAGGCACATGAAGGTGGACGGGGCATTAGATAAGCCAAAAGGCATGACCAACCATTCATAGAGACCAAGTTTGGTCTTGAAGGAGGTTTTCCAGTCATCACCTCCCGCCATGCGTATTTGATGGTTGCCACTACGAAGATCGATTTTTTAGAAAATAGTGGCTCCACACAACTCATAAAGCATGTCGTCAAGACGTGGTATAGGATGTCTATAACGTACGGTGATAGCATTGATTGGACGATAGTCCATGCATAACCACAACATATCATCCATTTTTGGAACAAGAATCACGGGTACCACACTTGCACTAGTGCTTACTTGGATCAAACCTTTGGAGACGAGTTTGTTGATTTGGCATTCTATACCCTTCATCTCCTCCGGGTTCGTGTGGTAGGCTGTGCCGTTTGGGAGAGGTGCGCCAGGTATGAGGTCGATGTGGTGCTCAATTCCACGAAGAGGAGGTAGTCCATGTGGGAGCTCTTCGGGAAACACGTCCTTGAATTCCTACAAAATAGCCATCAAAAGAGGGAGGAATATTTGTCAAGTTATTAGTTCCTTGCGCTAGTCCCTTGCAAATGAGGACATAGTGCAAGATAGATGAGTTATTCCTCACTTCTCGCATCTCACTTTTGGTGGAAAGAAGAACACTCTTATTTTTTCCACTCGAGTTTGGCTTGTGGCTCTCATTCGCTATATGGTGGTTCTCTTGCTCACCACTCTTCTCACAAGTTGGTGTTGTGGTTTGTGCCCTCGCTAAAGCCTTTGTATTATCCGCAATTATTTGACTAGGAGTCATCGGTTGCAAAACACATGTATTGTTAAGCCATTTGAAGGTATACACATTTGTGCGACCATCATGTAGAGAACCTTTGTCAAATTGCCATGGTCTACCAAGTAACATATGGTGAATCGTCATGGGAACCACATCACACTCTGCTGTGTCTTTGTAAGGTCCAATAGAGAATGTGACCAAGACGGTGTTCTTGATCTTCACAGACCCTTGATCACTTATCCATTGGACATGGTATGGGTTCTTGTGTGGATGGAGGGTGAGGTTTAGTTTCTCACACAACTTGGTGCTAGCAAGGTTGTGAAAAATACCTCCATGGATGATAACTTTTATGGATTTCCCATTGATGTTGACACGTGTTTGGAAGATGTTGGATCTTTGATCTTCATGTTCTTGGGCTTGAGTAGTCAATATCCTTGTGATGACAAGCGAAGGACTTGCGTCATGCTCACACATGAGGAGTTCTTGATCATATTCCACATGTTGGCTTGCCATTTCTTCTTTGACTCTTGCATCAAATTCATCTTCACTCATGTATTCCTCGTCGCCATTGTTATGAATGAATAAAACTTTCTTGTTTCCATATGTGGTCGACTTGTGTCCTTTTCCTCCACACTTGTAGCATTTGTCGTTGAATGGTGGGTCATCCTTTGTATGCTTGCCACTTGGGGCGGTTTTCCTTAAGGAAGTGTGGGCTTGAAAGGAAGCTTGGAGGTACTTGAGGAGCTTCCGTTGAAGGTTGTTGGTGTAGCGGTTGAGGCTTGCTTGTAGGTGAAGTACGTCTTAGAATTGTTGTATTTGGTGTCCTCTTGTACTTGACGCTCAGATTTTGTTGCAATGTGCACAATCTCAGCCATGTTGTTGTAATTTTGGAACTCGACGACACGCGTGATTGGGTGGTTTAAGCCGATGAGGAAACGTGCCATTGTTTGCTCATCGCGCTCCTAAATGTTGGCATTGATCATGTTGAGCTCCATTTGCTCGAAGTACTCTTTCACAGTCTTTGTCCCTTGATTAAGCGATTATAGCTTGTTGAAGAGGTTGTGCGTGTAGTGCGTAGGGACAAAGCGGGATCTCATATGAGCCTTCATGTCGTGCCAAGTTGTGATTGGAGGCTCTCCTCTTGCATCACGAGCGACTTGGACTTGTTCCCACCAAAGGTTGGCATAATCATCGAACTCAAGCGAAGCCATGGTGACCATCTTCTCATCACTATAGTTGTGCATGTGGAAGATTTTGTCCACTTTGAGCGCCCATGAGAGGTATTCTTCAGGATCATTCGAACCAGTGAACTTGGGCATGGTGAACTTGAGCTTGCCAAAAATTTCTTCCTCATTGCGGTTATGGTAGCTATGGTTTCCATGATGGTGATGATCTTCATCTTCCATGCAATCATTGCGACAATCTTGGTGACCTTGTTGTTGCACTTGCAATTGAGGAGCCTCATTTTGGGGAGGTGGAACTTGGTTCTCGCGACATTGTTGGGGAGCTTGCTCTTGCTCTTGGCGCGGTTGTTGACGCAGTTGAGGCGCTTGGGCCTCAAGAGGGTGTTGAGTTTATGGATCCTCTTGACGCAGTTGTCGATGAGGAGGAGGTTTGTTTCTCGGTTGGTGACGCGGGTTAGGCACATGGGCCTCTTGGTGAAGGTCATGGTCTCGAGCCTCTTGACGTGGTTGGCGAAGCTCCACATGAACAATGTGATGCTCCATGTCTTGATGTTGTGGGGGAGGCTCGTCATTGTGACCATGGTGACGGCATGGACATTCATGATGACGATGATGAAGGGAAGGGTCATGAAGAGCATCATGTCAACGGCGAGCTTGTTCCTCCAAGTTGGATTCATCACTTGTTATGTCAAGGATGTGTCGCTGATGTGGGCGTTGTAATTGAGGTTGCACTCGAGGTTCCACTCGAGGTTCCACTCGTGGTTCTTCATGCAGTTGGTCTTGTTGGATCACTAGTGCTCTTGCGTGCTTGAGGCCTTGAGGAGAAGTCACCATCGTAGCTTGACGTGGCGGCGTGCCGTGGAGAAGGTACATAGTGCGAAGAACTTCCATATTCCAGCACGGGGGATTCATTGCGTCCTAGATCACTTGCATGAGGATCTTGTTGAGGAGGAGGGTGATGGCGTGAAGAGCTTGACGCACTCGAATGGTGCCATGAAGAGCTTGATGCGTGTGAACACGGTCTTGTGTTTCGTGCGAGCTCAGCCATCAACTTTTGTTAAGCTTAATTTTGGTTGGAAAATTTTATGTGCATGGCCCTCGTCTCTCGAGAAAGATTGGCGAAGCCTTATCGCATGTCATGCATTTTTTGTTGGAGGCCATCAAAGCGGTTGTCGATGCTCTTGAATTCAGCTTGAGTTTCTCCATGGTGGGTCTCGAGAGCATTGCAACGATCACGGAACTCTCGTCGAATGATGTAGTGGCTTGCACGCGCCATGTACGGTCCTTCTTCATCCTCGGCTAGAGGTGGTTGGCTCACCACACCGTGACTATCCATCATGCAAGACAATAATGGATTGTATATGGAAGGTAATATGTGGTGGGATTTAGCCTTTTACCTCACCTTGGGGATTACATCGAACTAGTAGCCACAAGAGAGAACTATAAGCTTGCAAAGTGAAATCGCAAAGAAAGCTCACACTAAAGAAAGAACTAAAACTCTCAAAAGCTTTTGGTAGAAGGTTAGGGTTGTGGAATGCCAAAGAACCAACCAAATGAAAAGGGATAGTCAAAAGTGGGTAAAATACAACAAACTCAAATCAAAGGTAAAGGTCAACAATTCAAAAGGGTGGCATAAACCTACAACTATACACACATTTGTAGATTATTGGGATTAGCATGACTATAAAAATGAGCAACAAAATGTCCTAACAAAGACTAAGATCGGTTTTCATGCCAATGCAAGGAGAGACGGTGACCCGTTTGCAAAGAGAGAGAAAAGAGCAATGAATTTGTGCACTTGCCTTGGGTGCTCTTATTTCTCTCTTGCTTACAAGCTTGAGACTCTGTTTTGCTATGGGAGACTATTTTATTTTTCTTTGTATCTTTTTTCCTATTTTTCTTTTGTTTCTTTTTTTGATTTTTTGCTCTCCCTTGATGTTACCTAGTCAGCCTTGCTATTGCTCTTGCATTCTCACTAACCAAGTACAAATGCACAATGCTCAAGCAAACACAAGATGAGCCACTCTCGTGGGATAGGTATACACAAAGGAAAATATTGGTTAACAAGGTGACGCAAGTTATACTTTTATGGTGATGATGAACTTGCGGACGGTGGTGCGGGAGGATGTTCGGGTTCCATTGTGTCGATGAGCATGGATGGTGTTGTGGAAGCTTGCTTTTAGTTGTTGATAGGCACACGGGACGCAAACAACAAGAATAAATTAGCCAAAACGGAGAAGAGGCAAAACTGTGAAAATCAGGTGTCTAGGGCCGGAGACTCCAGGGTCTGAGGTCGGAGACTCCGGGGTGTAAGGGCGGAAACTCCAGGGTCAGGGAAATTGATCGTGTTCTTGAGCGGAAATCCACGCCTTGGGGCCTCAAATCCACGAAAAATAGGCCAAAATTGGGCAAGGAAATGTAGGTAAAACCTGGACCAAGATCTTAGACAAGATTTGGTCGAATCAAAACCACAAATAACACTCCAAATCAAGAGATCGATCCAAAGGCAATTTTGGGGCTCTTTTTGGGGATTTTCAAATTTGTGGTGGATATAAGAAAAAATGGTGGGGAAATTCGTGAGCAACAAAGCTGTTGACACCAATATGTTGGGGTATGCCCCTTGGGGTTGCCCGATATTTCACGAAATCCCCATGGAAATCGAGAGGGAGGTGAGTGGAGAAGGGGGGTGAAATCCACAAACACACATGCGAAGATCTCGATGAACACACACACGAAAACATAATACAAACCAATAGCTCATATCGGCGGCCACCGGTCCGACACAATCCCTAGGATCGGCGGTGGGCAAGGATCTCTCTCTATAACCGACACGGCGAGCGGGAGACTTGGTGAGATCTTGATATCTTGTCGAAGGACTCCGGCGCCAAGGCCTTGTACAATGATGGATACACAATTGAGAGTCCAATGAGGTGGGGGCTATTTGGTGCTCCTTTAGCAAAGGAGCATGAGATTAGAATTAGGGAGATCCACAAGGGTTTCTTATAATTCCAAATACCAGGGCTGCATCAGCAGATCTAGAAGAGGATCTACCATTGCGTCTAGAAAGGGATGAAAACACTGGAAGAAAATCCTATAAGAACCAGGTCATACACCAGTCTATGGACCACATCAGGTACCATACACATGGGAGAACAAATCTTAAAGCAAATCGACAACCTATCCCCTAATTCCTGTTAATCAGATTGCATTCTCCATGTCAACGAAGACCAAAAATTCATCCTCCCCCAATCTTTCAACCAAGAATGGAAGAGAACATTTGCAGCTACAGTGGAGCATTTGCGCCCTTGATGAGCATTGCACTAGACAGAGCGGCGGTGGTTCCATGGCACATGGATCTGGGGAGTTAAGCCGGCGGCTCAGAATAGCCGGGGCACGGAGGGTTTAGCGTACATAGCTATAGACGGAGAGCATGACTCTATCGGCTAGGTCCCATCCAGCGCACCCGAGGAGCTCGGCGAGCGCATGCGTGAGGTCTTCTGTTGTCATAGAGGGCGCAGGGAGCAGCAGGAATGCAGGATCTGCGATTTGGTATGAACTGTATTGTAACATCCTAGCATTTAGGACTAAATGAAGGGTAGATTTAGGATTTTGTGCATCTGCATGTATGCATCTGAAAATCTGGGTAAATTTTTCGCCATAATAAAATGCTAGACTGATCAGAATTCTTTCACTCCGATGAGTTAGGTTTAGTGCCATCCGAGGTGAGTGGGATGAATTTTGACATGATCTCTATCGATTAAGTGAATTATGAGGGGAGAAATTTGAATTATAAATAATCATTCACAATAATACAAACACAAGTATTATAAATAAAAGTATAAATAATATTTAAGTCTAACATTATATTGTTCTGTTACAAGAAGAAAATGAATAAAGGAAAATTACAATGAAACAAATAAGTGAATAAATAAAATGGAAAATGAATTGCAATAATGAAACAAATAGAAGAATTCTTTATTAACAGAATATATATATTACATTATTCTTTTACAATTAAGGAATAATAAGAAATATTTATAATAATAAGATAAACTAATGTATTACAATGTCCAGAAAAGGAAATTACAAAATGGGATAAAAGAAAAATCCTAAAACTAATCTTCATCTTCTTACCGTTTTCTGATCTTGTACCTATGAACACAGAAGAAAACAAAAGGAAGTAAAGGGGTTAATGTTAGATACATTGCTCTCAGTATTAACATTGTAATGCACTGTTACTATTCATCACTGAGCATAATTTTAAAAGGGGCAAGTTTCACCAATCTAAGAATCTGTTCTTATCAGCTTGTATGCCTCAGTACAACTTCACATGCATTAGTTAGCGGAGCAAGTTTCACCAAGAAGGGGTAAGAAGGAAGCAGTGAATCAGTTGTAGTTGCTTGATCTGATCCACAAGGGAAGGGTCCCACTTGCAAGCAGCATACTCACAACATGCAGCTGGTGTGATGTCGACACAAGAGGCTCCATAGGGAGTGTAGAAGGGAGGGCACAACCGTAGCACCATCCACTGTTCTCACTTCACAACCACATCTATCCAGTTCTATTCACACCACATGTTCTTCTCAAGAACACACATTCATTTCTTCACACTACCATCAAATCCACCACCCAATCAACATCTAATTGATTTCATAAGCCATCCCAGAGCACATCAAATAGTAGAAGGAGAGGGGAGCAGGCATATCACAGCAGAATGAGTAATCACAAGAAGCTAGTTCTTTCGGATCTAGAAGGACAAGGTTCAGGAGCACAAGATTCGCATGAGTAGGCTGATCAAATGCAAGGCAGTAGTACCACAAGGAGCAGATACACATTAGCAGATCTTTGAGTTAACAACCAGAAGATCAAGAAGTCAAGATATAGTTCACAAGCTACACATCAACACGTAGCTACCCCAAACCACCAATCGTAGTATATGTTCTTATCCGACCTATTAAATATATTTTCTGGTGGTGGGATACTCTCAAATTTGCACACAAATGGTATGCTAGTATCATCACAGAGTTTTTGTTTCTATACACAAAGAATTATAACTGTCCCTATTTTACACAGATGTGCCTCAGCCTTTGCGTCATTGGCCGGGAACCATCCAAATCTTTGACAAGTAATAAAGTAGCAGATCATGAAGATGATCTTGGCCACTATGCATCCTCTAAAGAGGTACCACAACAGCTAGATCATCTACAGAAGCCACAAGGATTGCATAAAGGACATAGCCAACAGATCAAAGCATCAACTTTATAAAACCTTAAATAAGCTAAATCATTTTCCTAGTGTTGGTCACCAGGAATCAGTTCAATTAAAGCCACTGTTCAATTCTAACCAGCACAACTCTCAGCCATCCAAAGGAACAACAAATTCTGCTGTTGGAACCCACTACTGTGCACACTCTAGCATGGGAGGCACCACTGTAGTGGATCACAATAATTGAAGTCACTAAATTAAATTGCACAAGTCAAATTTGTTTAGCACAAGTTACTTGGCAATGAGCCACAGGCCAAGTAGTCATCTTCCTGCCAAAGCAAATCAACATCCTTCTAATTCATCTGCTGGTAAGCAGAGGTTGTATGAAAATTATTTTCCTAGATAGTTGTCTAGGAATCATAGTGTTTCGAGCATCACCATTCCACCTATATCCAAAATTTCACTTAAATAAATTTATTCAATCACAACCTGCAGTAAAGGTAGCTGTTGAATCATAAATGCAAGTGCCATAGTATAACAGTTTAGAACAGAGGTGTTCTCAACATCATTTCCCTAGTTTGTAAGGGCCAGGAACCATTTAAAACCTTACTATCTTATTGATAGAAAATATATAACCACAACTCAGCTTTAAGCATAAAGTTATCAAAAAAGCTTATCTCAAATTTTGGCCATCTTAAACTACTAGTACAACTTCGAATCATTCCTAGGTTACTATCACTGGCAACCTAGACCAGGGCATGTCCACTACCATCTCAGTTACTCAAATCTAGTGTAACCATGGCCTAGCTATAAAACCACTGGACCATCATCATATCTAGCCACAATCAAAATTCCACAGATGAGCACTAAGGCTCATTGTCCAGGACATTAATCATTAGAAACATAACCTATAGATCAGTAAGTTACAAATACCACTACCACCTAGCAGCAGAGATACCACTCTGGATGTACAGCAACCCATAGCCAAAACAACAACAAACACCCCACATCGAGCAATAGATCAGCATAAATTGATCATAGCACAACCAAGATCATCACTCAATCATCAGAGAACCATTGCTAGAACAAATTAAGGGGAATCTCTAATTAGAGTTCGACATAGAGATAAGAAGTGAGGCAAGAAAGGACCAGGGGTGTGTACCTGGCGCTCGAGGAGCAACCACCGCGGCGTGGCGAGGCACGGCCCGTGATACCACGGTGGAGCTCACCTGAGGTCGTCTTCACCGACCACCAAACCACATCAATGACCACCAAGTACCAGGGTCGCCGGGGTTGCACTTATTGCCGTCCCACCAGCATCGGAGAAGGGGTCGAAGAGTCCAGGATTCACCAGCACCAAACCACCACCACAAAGCCACGAGGTAGCCAGCAAGCGCCGGAGTCACGGGTGGCGAAAGCCTAGCGCCATAGAGGAGAAGGGAGTGCATACCAGGAGGTGCGGATCTCAAATCGAGCTGGACCAGAAGAACTAGTAGAGTGCGGCGGAGCTTTTAGCTGTGGCGGCGAGGGCTCCAACGACCAACATCACCGGAGTCAGGTCGGCGGGTGACGGTGGCGGCGCTGTTCGTGTCGCACGCGAGTGTAGTGGGGGATGAGAGACTAACCGACTCGGTCCGGTTGACCGGACCGGCGGATCGGCCTGAGGGACTAGATCGACCTAATGGGCTGGGCTAGCTTATGGGCCAAGCCCAGTTATAAAAATAAAAAGAGGGATGAAGAAATAAAATAAAATGGACATAAGGAAATGACCAAAATACCCTTGTACACAATTTTAGTTTTAGAACAAAAAGGTAGAAATAATCTCAAAAATATATATAATACATCAAAATGCACACTAAAATAATGTCTAACTAGGAAAATATAATAATACTTATTTAAGTTAAAAAATTAAATAAATAATAATACCATTAAACCCCTAAATGAAATTTAGTAAATCAATAAAAATCCTAAAATTGATGGAAAATTCACTTTTGAGTCCTAAAAGAAATCTATTAACTTATAAAAATATGAAATATGGATTTGCAAGATATCTTAGGATTTATAGAAAATAAATGTGTGTTTAATTTTATAAAAAGTGTTTTCTTAAAATGTATTCCTTTTATTTTTTATAAACCAAAAATAATTTCCTTATACCTTCATCCAAGTTATTTAGAATTTATTACTTTGGAAAAAGATTAATATTTTCTCCAAAATTGTTTATTGCTTAATAAATTAAATAGAACACCAAATAAAGATTAAGTCTAAATATTACACTTAAAACCATAAATATAAGTATACAATAATCCTTTAGAAACTTTAACTAACTATAAGTCAAAGATGTGCAAGTTCATTTTGCAAATCATTAACTTATATTGGAAGTGATAATCTCAATTTGCATATATATCCTAAACTTGGTATTAACAAATAAATTATATAATAAATTTCCCTTCCCATAAACAAATCTTATAATATAATCCATGAATATTAAACATGCTAGATTTAAACCTTTATGGCTAAGCTTCATATTTATAAGCTTTCATGTTTAATATGTTTAGGAAAAACCCTAATGGTTGATAATGCCATAAATATTATATCTTAAGCCCAATTATGTTCTTATAGTTAACTTTGGTCTAATACACCATAAACTAATAATATAATAACCCAAGTTCATGAACCTTATCAAAGACCATATCTTTAGACCTATTAACCTTCAGAGTTGATTAACTTAACCTAATTTTTTTTTTCAAATATTATTTCTTTTGCCACTTCAAAAGAAACACTATGCTATTTCTTTTAAAACATAACAACTTAACACATGCAATTTATAAACGTTACATGACACCACTTAACCTTAGGATTGTATTATGATTATACTTTACATTTCATATCTTATATGTTTATCTTAGAATCCCTGCAACTACACTCTGTTGTGAAGTAAACTTGAAGATAAATAAAATCATAAACAAATCATCTAAATCAAACTCACTTGTAATGTTGGGGAATTACCTTGGGGATTTTAAACACATGCATCTCATTACTTATGCATTTTAGCATACTGCTTCTTTAAACATTGTCCTTACCGGGCAATGATGGTATTTTATAGAACCCAAGGTCCAGGGTCAAGTCGAGACATTCGACTACAATTCTTTGCTATACCAAGGCAAGTTCACGCTTTCTCATGTCCTTTGGTTATTTTCTATCAAGTATTTGCAAACTGTTGTTGTCATCACCTACATTACAAAAAGGTCAGAAAACACTATTTTTGATAATAATGTGAACTATTGGTTACTGATCCTGGGTGATCAGTTAATCTATTAAGCCTAGCAATTGGAATACCATTGTCTGGGAATATATCATCTAGGACTTAACAACCAATGTCGCCAGTGATTCTAGCGCCGTATATCACGCGTTAACCATTAGATCTATAATGGCTCTGGGGAAGTTAGCTGGATCTTCTCCCTTTCGTATGCTGATGGACATCTTTTATTGGAGCCGTGATCCTACATCTAGGCATGTGCAAGGGTGGGAACCGTCAATTCCCCGGTATTAGATGTCGACTTTTGCTCACTTAAGGAGTGTAAACCGACGTAGCCGTTGTCCTGAGCTAGCAAAAGGGTGAGTATACGGGGTCGCGGAGAAGGGCAGTACTGTCTTGGATCATCTAACTGGGCCCCACACCAAAGGAAGTGTGGACAGGAAAGTACGACGGTTGTGCAACAAGGATTTGATCTCTTATGGGTAAAGTAGCGCACCTCTGTAGAGTCTAAGAACTGTGACATGTTACTCCTTGTTCTGGGAAGGAGCTATGAACGCTGCAGGAAAGGAACCCCACGAAGGTTCTGGTCAACCTGTGAAGGCTAACAGACATAGTTTTTCAGAATAAAAGCAACCTTTGAAGAAATGTTTACGAAAACTTGCATAGCCTACAACCTATGGTCTGTGGCTGTAGATAGTGCATCAAATACTCCCTTTTAGTGAACTTTCTGAGTATGCCCGTACTCAACCGTACCTTCTTAAAACTTGCTAGATTCTAAAGACATTGTTGTCGTTGTATTGGGAACGGCAGTACCTGAGGAGGTTAGATAGAGGTGTGGGGACTAGCAGGGAAGCTATCGACGGCGTCCGCAGGCGAGATTGGATACAAGCGAGCGTAGCGGGACGCAAGAAGTACCCAGGTTCAGGGCCCTCGTGGTGAGGTAAAGCCCCTACTCCTGTCGGATCTGACTATGTGGAATACTCGAACTACAAGTGCTCCTCGAGCTGTATACGCTAGCTACTGCCTTAAATGCTGTATGACCAACCCTTTCTACTGAGGCCTTGCCTCTCCTTATATAGGCAGAGAGGCAATGGTCTCACTGGCTAGTCCGACTGGCGGGCCCCACTGGCGGGTCCCAGCCGGCTACTCATCTACAGTATCCAGTATGGCATGTCTTATCGGAGTACGAGCGGTATGGCTGTCGTAGGCACAGTGGATGCCGTGCGAGCCTGTCGTCAGCATAGACCACTGTTCCTGCGTCATCCACGCAAAGTCTTCGGTATGGCCGGGTGGTTTCCAGTCTTGTCACCGTACAGGGCGTACCGTGCACTGGTACGCACGTCGTCCTGTCTCACTGATTGGGTCCCGCTACGTCGTCGTATCCGGCTGCCTCTTGCTGATCCGGCTACCGGGTGGTAGCCGACCTGTCCTGCCCTGTCCGGCTGCGTCTGGTCAGCCGGACACGATCCGACTGTCTTGTTTCTTATCCGGTTGGGGTACCTAGGGATCATCCCCCTGACACTAGCCCCCGAGCACGTGTGGATTCCGCCCTTAGGCGAAATGTGCGCGCGCTCCTTCTTGCTTTTGAATTTGTGTCTGGCTGAGCTTGGCGGTTGCGCTACCCGTGACGTCAGTGCTGACGCCGACCACGCGCGCACGCGCCATCATTGCTCTGCGGCGGGCAGCGTAACGTCCCATCGCACGTCGCCTTGGGAAACTGCTGTCCGGCGCTTCGGTTCCTGCTCCCGGTTCTTCTGCGCATCCTGCCTCGGCACACCGGATCCTGGGCGGCGATTGGGGTGTGGGTCGCCTGGATGCGCGCCGTGTGGCCCCGTCGATGGTTGCCCTTCCGATCCTTTAAAGGGACACCGCGGGGGAGGTGGTTCCTTTCCTTTGCTCCCCCGCTGTAGTCTCCTTCTCTCTCGCGTGCTTCTGCTTCTACGCTCTTGCCCTCTGCGTCGCCCGCTCGCCGTCATCGACGCTATAGGCCACCGCCAATCTTCCGTCGCCGCTCCTCTCCATCAACCGGAAATGGCCGCCGACCGCGGGGCCTGGTGCGGCTCCTCCGTCACCGAAGATCAGATCGCGAAGTACCGTGCCACCCGCGTTCTTCCGTCGGAGGAGGAGGTGCGGTGCGGTTGGTGCCGACAGGAGAGGTGTCGCCGCACCTGGCGAAGGGGGAGCGCGTCATCTTCCTCTCCTATCTGGCACGCGGGTTCGCCCTTCCGGTGAACCCCTTCCTCTTGACGTTCCTTGCCTTCTTCGATCTTCGCCTCCACCAGCTCGGCGCCAACACAATCGGGACGTTGGCGCACTTCGTGGCTTTCTGTGAGAGCTATCTCGGGATCCAGCCGGATCTCGGGCTCTTCTGCCGGCTCTTCCGAGTCCGGCCGCAGGTGCAATTCACGCAGGGGCCACTAGTCGTCTACGGCGGCGCCTCCATATACTCCCGCTCGCAGACCGGCTACCCCAAATTCCTTCTTCACGATACGGTACGACTATGGCAGCAATCGTACTTTTACGTGAAGAACCTCACCAACATCGACCGGATCAATCTTCCGGCCTTCCAGGACGTTGAGTCCAGCCGGCAGAACTGGGACTTGAAGTTCCACGGCGACAAGGCGGAGACGGATGAGTTGCTGAAGCGCATGCGCTCGCTCGTCCACTGCCCGCTGACCGGCCCGGACGTCACTCTCAGCTGGATGTCCCGGCTGATGATGCCGTTGCAGCAGCGAGCACACAAGATGTGCTACTACTCCGGCCGCCTGGACCCGACCAGGTTGTCGCGCCGCGATCCCCGCTACCACAACCTGAAGGAGTGGGTGTGGACGATCACCAAGGAGCGACTGCTGGAGAACTGGAAGTTCAGTCTGGCGCCTTATACCCGGGAGAACCGCGCGCCCCGGGTAAGCTCTTCTAACCGGATGCTCTTTTGGTGTTTCTTGTACTTGTTCCTTGTTTTTGTTTGGCTGATCTCTTGTATTCGGAAGATGTTCCCTTGCATCATCCGCGAGGAGGGCGAGGCTCCCCTCGAGGAATTCACGGCCGACTTGCCCGAGCCGCGCGCTCGGCGATCCGGCGAGGAATCGGACGGGGACGGTGATGCCTTCCCCAGTCGGAATGACGAGCCGGTAGCCGACCCACACGCGGAGTTGCACGAGGAGGAGGCCGCGCCGACCATGGACCCGGCGACGCGCTCGGCGACGGACGGCGAGGCAGGCGGGAGCGGCTCCAGTCGTTCTGGCTCCCGCCGGCCTGCGACGGAGGAGGCGGCTCCCAAGAGGAGCCGGTCCGGCGCCTTGCCGCCAAGCCGTCTTGGTCGGAAGAAGGGGCCGCCCCCGGTTGTACCGGGGTACGTTCCTTCTCCCTCCTTTTTCTTCCGGTGCCTTCTGTCTGTTTGCCCTTTTTCTTCCTTTTCTGACTTTGGCTTATTTTGCCTTTGCCTTCTCCTTTTTCTCTTTAGCACACTGGTCTCCTTCGGAGCCGCGAGCCCGACACGAGCGCCGGCCAGGTCGCCGCCTCGTGCCCCGACTGCGCCAACCGGCGCCCCTCCTTCTTATGAGGCGCAGCCTTCGCCTCCCCCTCGGGCTGAGCCGACTGCCTCCGCCTAGCCAGAAGGCCCCCAGCCGGAAGCGGAGTCCTCCCAGCCGGAAGCCTCCTCCGTGGGCGCGCGGGGGGCTGCTAGCAAGGAGCTCGTCGTTGTTGGCGACGACAACTCCAAGGAGGAGCCCCGGGAGGAATGGCGAACGACGGTGGTTGCGGCGAAGGAGTCCTTGGCCGTCAACGCCGTGGACAACGATGCTTCCTCTGCCGCCTCGCTGTCGGACCTTGCCGCCACACTCGAGCTGGCGGTGAAGGAGATCCGACTGCTGGAGGCCGCAGCTGGCGGGAACCGGACACTGGAGCAGAAGCTTGCTGCCGCCAACGGGACTTCCTAGAGTGAGTTCGCTTCACCCGGCTTGCTCTTTTTTTTGTTACTGATAGCCGGAATTTCCGCAGCCATCCTCGTGTGCGCTCAGCGCGAGATCGATCGCTTGAAGAAAGCGAACAACCGGCTGAGGAAGTCCAATTCCACTCGGCGGCTGCAGAACAAGGATTGGCACGCGAGGATGGGCGGTCTGGAGGCCACCATCAAGGAGCACGACGCCTCGCTCGCTAGCCGAGCCAAAGCCTTCACCCTTCTCAAGGCCCAGAACAAGGACCAAGAGAAGGAGATCAAACGGCTAGCGGTCAAGGAGAAGGCGCTGGTGGAGGAGTTGATGCAGGTCGGCCACACTGCCAAGGGTGAGTTCCTTTTCCCATCTTCCTTTCTTTCCGGATCCGGTAGCCGGATCTGACCCTCTTTTCTGATAGCCTTTTACCCCGGCATAGACCTGCTGGCCTACAACCGGCTGCAGGAGAACTGGCCGGGAGCGCAGCCGACGGCCCAGGAGCTCGTTGTCCTTCTTGGCGAGGAAGCCGCCAAGCTTCGTCAGGCGGCGCGGGACGTCTTCTCCTTCATGTGGCCGGAGGCTCCGGTTCCGGAGACGATGGCGCAGCTGGCTGCGAAGGTGGGGGAGGTGCCGGCTGCGGTGGATCGGCTGCAGGACTTGGTGGCACGGGCCGGAGCAGAGATGGCTCTGGCCCTCATGCTCTCCTGGTACAAGGACGCCCGCGTCGAGAAGATCGACGGTGGCTTCCGTGCCGGAGCCGATCTTGCCGCCATCCGCCAAGCCCATCCGAAGCTCCGCGGATCCGCCATCAAGATTGCCGACTACGTGGATCCCAACGAGGTGCTCACCGACTCGGAGTCCGTCAGCACTCCTGACGTGGAGGGCCCGATGCCGCGGCCCACAGGTGCTGGGACCGGATCAAGCTCCGCGCCTCCTCCGCCGCCCGAAGCTTCTGCCGGCCAAGATCTCCCTCAAGGCAAGGGCCCTGCCGTCTAATTATCGCCCCGGGATGCGGGTGTATTTGTCTTGCTTCAGTTATGTGTGAAACTTGTCTGTCTGTACCGGTTGTCTCTGATGCCGGGTAACTTATGGGAGCTTCGCCTCCTTTCTGTTTGTTAATATTGACCTTGCTTGGATTTCCTTCAACTTGTGTGCTTCAAATTTTCCTTCAATACTTCGCCGGTTAACTTCCGGCTTACTTCGCCCGGCTACACACCTTCAGCCGGGGGAACTAACATTCCAGTGGGGGCGCGCGAGCGCACCCACTGGGTGTAGCCCCCGAGATTCGCAGTAGCTGGCGTAGCCAGGTGCTTCGAATGTTCCTTCTTTCCCAATTCTTCTATCTTTATCCGACTAGACTCATCTCAGTCGGTTGCTTTCGCTGGCTGAACACCTTCAGCCGGGGGAACTAACATTCCAGTGGGGGCGCGCGAGCGCACCCACTGGGTGTAGCCCCCGAGATTCGGAGTAGCTGGTGTAGCCAGGTGCTTTGAATCTTCCTTGTCTTTTCTTGCTCCAGCCCTTGCCCTTACCTGGGCTCCGGCCGGCCGGTTAAATGCCTTTAGCTGGTTGGGAACTACAAGATTCCACTGGGGGCGCACGAGCGCACCTAGTGGGTGTAGCCCCCGATATTCGGAGCGCTTGATGAAGGCAAGGACTTCGAATCTTCTTTCCTTCTCCTGATTTCCGACTCGAGTAGTCGGACAAAATGTACATACGCATACACACATGTCCACATAGGTTAGTAGGTTAGTCTGCCAAATTGTAGCCGGAAAACAACTTGTTTTTTCGAAAACTGGCTTGTCCCTTTCTAGACACTTAGTCGCTTTCCCGTGCGCTCTACTGTTTTCGCTGCGTCCATGCCGGGCAGCCGGGTTGCGGTCTGCAGCCGGAATCGAAGGGAGCTGACAGTACATTGCACACAGTACTAATGGCTTAGTAGCTGGATTGGTTCGAGCTAGTTGCAGGGCTGGGACACCTGATCTGTCACGTCTCCTCCCCGTTTTTCGTGTGGGATGCCTCAGGCTTTTTCTCTTGCTAGCCGGACAGCCGGGTTGCGGTCTGTAGCTGAGACGAAGAGTGGGCCTCTGACATCGTCACACACTACTCAGCTGGTTAGTTGACTTAGCAGGCCGGGTCAGCCGGCGAGCCCCCGGGTAGGGGTTGCCGGAGCTGGAAAATCAGAACTGGAAAACAGATGCATGCACATTTCTAGCAAGGAGCCCCCGAGATTCTCGTGGGGGCCCGCATTTTCATTCATAGGGTTTTCAGGATACATACACTGCCTGGTGACTAGGTGTAGAACGGGCGCAGCAGGGCCGCGTTCCAGGGACGCTCGGTCTCCTTGTCTGACTTGTCCATCTTGTTCCTACGCGGCTGTTGCGCGTCGATGAGGTAGTAGGAGTCGTTGGGCAGCGCCCGGCTGATGATGAAGGGGCCCTCCCAGGGTGGTGATAGCTTGTGCATGCCCTTCGTGTCTTGCACTAGCCGGAGAACCAGGTCGCCCTCACGGAATGCGACTGGGAAGATCCGGCTTGAATGGTAGCGATGTAGTCGCTGCTGGTACAGGGCTGATCTGGACAAGGCTAGCTCGCGGGCCTCCTCCAGGAGGTCCACTCCGTCCTCCCGCGCCTCCTTGTTGGCTTTTTCGTTGTAGAGGAGCTTGCGAGGGGAGTCGAACTCGATGTCGCCGGAGAGGACGGCTTCCGATCCGTAGACCAGGAAGAATGGCGTGTAGCCGGTTGACCTATTCAGCGTGGTGCGGAGGCTCCACAGCACAGCCGGAAGTTCTTTGATCCAACATCCGGGTGAACGCTCCAATGGCCCGATGAGACGTGGCTTGATGCCGTCTAGCACCAGGCCGCTTGCTCTTTCGACTTGCCCGTTGGATTGCGGGTGCGCGATGGAGGCGAGGTCCAGTCGGATGCCCTTGTTGCTGCAGAACCAGGCGAAGGCCCCCTTGGCGAAGTTCGTGCCGTTGTCGGTGATGATGCTATTGGGGTAGCCAAAGCGGTTGACAATGTCGGTGAAGAAGGTAACAACCGTCACTCCATCTAGCTTCCGGATAGGCTTGGCCTCGATCCACTTTGTGAACTTGTCCATCGCCACCAGCAGGTGGGTCATGCCCGCGCGTGCTCGCTTGAAGGGACCGACCATGTCGAGGCCCCAAACCGTGAAGGGCCAGGTGATCAGTATGGTCTTGAGTACCGAAGTTGGCATGTGCCTGAGCTGCCCGAAGCGCTGGCACCCATTGCATGCGCGGACCAGCTGCTCAGCATCCTCGAGGGCGGTGGGCCAATAGAAACCATGGCGGAATGCCTTGGCGACTATCGCCCTTGACGAAGCGTGGTGCCCGCACTCGCCTTGGTGGATATCTTTGAGTAGCCGGTAGCCCGTGTCCACATCGACACATCTTTGGAAGATACTAGATACGCTGCGCTTGTACAGCTCGCCGTTTATGATGGTGTATGTGTGCACTTCGTCCGGGAGTTCTCCATTGGCGATGTAGCTCATGAAGGGTTGTGCCCAGGATGGCACTTCCCGGATGACGAGGACGCTCATGTCCTCCAGCTGACGGATGTCGGGGGGTCGTCCGGATGGCGTACCCGGGAAGGTAGCCCCCGAGCCACTAGGCGAGCCGGCAGCCCCCGGGTCTTGCGAGCCGGAAGGCACTGCCTGGCCGGAATTGGTGCTTCGAATCTTTTTCTTCAGCGGTTCTGCCGGCTCTGCTTCTGCTGTTCTGTCAGCTGGAATGCTTCCTGCCCATACGATGGAGTCTAATTCTGGTGATGGGTTGATGGATAGCTTGCGCAGGTGCTCCAAGGAGACCCCTGGTGGGATAGCCTGCCTGGTGGATCCGATCTTGGAGAGCCCATCGGCTGCCTCGTTGTTGACACGGGGGATGTGGTGAAATTCGCACCCATCGAAAGAGGCGCTGAGCTTCTGGATGTGGAACCGGTAGAGAGCCATGTTTGCATCTCTGGCGTCCCATTCTCCGGATACCTACTGCACCACCAAGTCCGAATCACCGAAGCACAGGATCCGGTTGACACCGATCTCCTTGGCCAGCCGGAGCCCGTGCGCCAGTGCCTCGTATTCGGCTACGTTGTTGGAGGCCTTGAAGTGGATATGCAACACGTATTCCAGCCGGTCTCCCTTGGGCGAGGTGAGTACGATGCCGGCTCCCAAGCCCCCGAGCATCTTCGACCCATCGAAGTGCATCCGCCAGTGGTCTGAATCCGGAACCGGTGGGAGATACTGGGTCTCGGCCCAGTCGACGAGGAAGTCCGCCAACGCCTGTGACTTGATCGTGAGCCGAGGCTCGTACTGGATGGAGTAGGCAGTGAGCTCGATGGCCCACTTGGCAACTCGGCCGGTGGCGTCCTTGTTGCCGATGATTTCCAAAAGGGGGGCGGTGCACACGACCTTAATCGGGTGCTCCTGGAAGTAGTGCTTGAGCTTCTTGCATGCCAGGTACATGCCATAGCACATCTTCTGGTAGTGGGGGTAGTTCTGCTTGGAGACGGAGAGGACCTCGCTAAGGTAGTAGACGGGTCTCTGAACCGGCTGAGCCTTGCCTTCCTCGGGGCGCTCCACCACCAGGACGACGCTGACGACCCGGCTGATGATTGCTATATAGAGCAACATCGGCTCCTTGCTAGCCGGCGTGGCCAGAACCGGTGATGTGGATAGCATACGCTTGAGGTCATGAAATGCGGTGTCGGCTTGCGAAGTCCAGGAGAACTTGTCCGTCTTCTTCATCAGCTGGTACAACGGGAGTGCCTTCTCCCCCAGCCGGCTGACGAAGCGACTGAGGGAAGCCAGGCATCTGGTGAACTTCTAGACCCCAAGCAGGTTCCTGGGCGGTTGCATCCTCTCGATGGCCGCGATCTTCTCCGGATTCGCCTCGATACCTCGTTGTGATACGAGGAAACCGAGTAGCTGGCCGGACGGTACTCCGAAGACGCACTTCTCCGGGTTCAGCTTCATCCGGTACTGGCGGAGGTTGCCAAATGTTTCTCCCAGGTCCTCGAGGAGGGTGCGCTTCTCCTTGGTCTTGATGACCACGTCATCCACGTAAGCGTGCACGTTTCGGCCTATCTGCGAGTGCAAGCATTTCTGCATACATCGCTGATAGGTGGCGCCTGTGTTCTTTAGGCCGAAAGGCATGGTTACATAGCAGAAAGCCTCGTAGGGGGTGATAAATGATGTCTTAATCTGATCAGCCGGATCTGATTGTACCCGGAATAACAATCTAGAAAAGACAACAAATCACAGCCGGCCGTGGAATCGATGACTTGATCGATACGGGGCAAGGCGAAGGGGTCTTTCGAGCACGCCTTGTTCAGGCTGGTGTAGTCGATACACATGCGCCAGGTCTTGTTCTTCTTCAGCACCAGGACTGGGTTCGCCAACCAGTCCGGGTGGTACACTTCCATGATGAACCCAGCTGCAAGGAGCCGGGTGATCTCGTCACCGATTATCTTTCTCTTCTCCTCTGCGAACCGGCATAGAGGTTGCTTGACCGGCTTGGCATCCGGACACACGTGAAGCGAGTGCTCGACGAACTCCCTCGGCACACCCGGCATGTCCTTGGGGGACCACGCGAAGATGTCCCGATTCTCATGGAGGAAGTAGACGAGCGCGCCTTCCTATTTGCTGTCCAAGCCGGCGCCAATGGTGACGAACTTAGTTGGGTCGGAGGGGTCGAGCAGGATCCTCTTCGTCTCCTTTGCCGACTGGAAAGCTCCTTCTCCAGCCGGTTTGCTGCTAGCTGGAATGTCCTGCTAGGCCATGGCCACATTGCGCATGATCACGCGCTTTTCTTCGGCTATGATGAGGGCCTCTGCCAGTTTGGAACCAGCCGAGGCGCACTCCATCGACCGCCTGAAGCAGCCAACGACGGTGATCATGTCGTGGGGTCCCGGCATCTTCGTCTTGAGGTAGGCGTAGTGGGGGATGGCCATGAACTTGGCGAGTGCGGGGCGCCCGAGGAGAGCGTGGTAGGAGCTCATCAGATTTACCACCTCGAACCAGATTGGTTCGCGGCGGAAGTTCTCCTCGGTCCCGAAGATGACGTCCAGCTGGATTTTCCCCAGCGGGGCGCAGGCTGGCCCCGACAGTACGCCGTGGAACATCGTGGTAGTCAGACGCATGTCGCTTTTGCGAATGCCCAGCTTCTCCAGCGAGGACTGGTAAAGGAGGTTGAGGCTGCTGCCTCCGTCGATGAGGACGCGCGAGAATCGGCAGGTGCGCGCGTTGGAGATGATGAGAGGGTCGAGCACCATGGCGTAGCCCCCGGGAGTCGGTAGATGCCCAGGCTGATCCGCCCGGCTCCAGGTGATGGGGGTTTCCGACCAGTTCAGGTACTGGGGGACCAGAGAGACGATGGCATTGACCTCCTTGGAGCGTCGCCTGCGGCTGTGCTTGTCGTCCTGCTCCGTCTCGAAGATATGGTAGGCGGCGTGCGGCTGGGGGTAGCCGTTGTTGTTGTCGCCGCCATTGCCGCCGTTACCATCGTTGCCGGCTCCCCTAGCCGGTGGTGGAGGTCCACCCAATGGGGGAGGCGGGGGACGAGGCTGGTTGCCCTGGTCCTTTAGCTGGCGGGTCCAGCTGCAGTTCCAGGTGGTGTGTGTAGCCGGCTTGAAGGGACCTCTATGCCACTTGCACGGGCCGTCGAACATCTGGTCGAAGGTGAGCCGTGACTTCTGCCTCCTTGCCTCATTAGCCGGTGCGTCGGGCGCGCCCTCCACAGCATTGACCTGCCGCGCGTGGTAGCGAGGCTTCTGTTGTCCAGCCAGGCGGTCCCCATGGAACCGGTTGTTGTTGCCGTGGTGCCTGGAGGATCCGGCTTCTCCAGTCGGATTGCTTGGTCGGTCGCGAGCCGGCTCCGTGGGAGTCGGACGGCCGTCGGCGTTTACTCGGAGGGGCTTTTTCATGGCGGCATCCGCCATGGCGTACTGGTCCGCAACTATCATGAGCTCCGCCATGGTTTTTGGCTCATCACACAGTAGCCAGTGGCAAAGCATGGTGCCCTCTCGGCAACCCTCGATGAAGAAACTGATGGCTTGGCTCTCTAGGATGCCCTCGCAAGTGTTGCGCAGCTCCGTCCACTTGGCGAGGTACTCGCGGTCGCCCTGGACGCACAAGGCCAGGTCGCGCGGGCGCCCTGGGTGCTTGTATGTGCCGTTGAAGTTGCGAACGAACACCTTCTCGAAGTCAGGCCAGGTGTTGATGCTGTTGGGCGCGAGGCTATTGAGCCATGTCCTTGCCGACCCGGTTAGCATGAGGGGGACGTAGCGCATGGCTGTGCACTTGTTCCCGTGGGCGATGCCGACTGCCGTAGCATAGTCGGTCAACCAGTCTTTCGGCTTCCTGCTGTTGTCGTACTTGAGGGTGTCCCTGGGCAGGGAGAATTTATCCGGAAACGGCTTGTTCCGGATGCGGGGTCCGGAACAAACCGGGCCGGTCGAATCTTCCTCCTCCGTGACGCGCGCTTGAGCAAGGAGCTCGATGCGGTCGCGGGCATCCGGACAATCCGGGTTGGGCGCTCCCACCCGGCCCGATAGACGGGAACCGCCTGGTTTGGGCGCTCCGGCTGGCAGAGGGGGAGGTGGCGGGTTGCTGTTCACCGTCTGCTCCTGGCGCGGCTGGCCCCTGTTGCCAAAGCTGCGACGCCTACTGCAGACCCTAGGCGGCTGAGGGGAGGACGCCTGCTGGGTGTCGCGCGGCGCGCCCCTGCTGTTGGCAGGTAGCCTTCTCCCCCTGGAGTAGCTAAGTACTTCCTGCATCTGCCAGTTGGCACCGGCCTGCTCGTCCGCGACGCGGAGGAGCTCCTGCACGCGAGCGTGTTGGCGGGCTCGCTCCTCGCCCTCCAGGCTGGGTAGTTCCTCTGCCGCGGCTCGCGCCGCGCGCAAGTTCTTGATGGGCGTGCTGTAGGTGGGCCGTGTGAGGGCAGGCGCGGGATCCGGTTCCCCGTCCTTTTCCATCCTACCGCCCAGCTCGCCGCCCCGACGCCGTACCTGGCCGCGCCGGCTCGGCTCCGCGGTAGCCGGAGTGAGGCCGTGCGCGCGGTCGTACTCGCGCCGGGTGATCTCGAGCTGCTTGCGGGTTGCCGCTAGCTCCATGGCCTCATGGAGGAGGATCTGTCTCTCCATGCTGAAGTTGGCCTCCGCTTCATCCGGGTTATCCCCGAGGTTAACCGACGTCAGGAGTCGATCAATGGCATCTTCCACCGGGTTCCAGGGCTGCGGGGGAGCGGAAGTTCCGACCTCGTCCGTGCCTCGCTCCCGCGGCTGGCGGGGATGGGAGCTGGAACCGGCCATCATGACCTCCACGCCGTGGGATGCAGCGGAGGTGCTGCCGCCTGAGCGCGGCAGCTCCGTGACAGAGAAGATTTCCCTAGGGAAACGCTCCGGGACGGTGGCGACGTAAACGGGGAGATCGCTGAATAGCAGGACGGTGCCGTTCGCCGGGAAGGAGGTTCCGGCGAAGCAGGAGGCGTTGTCGATGACGCAGTCGAACTTGCCGAGCGTGAGCACCAGCCCAGAGGCCATGCGCTCACCGGCTGAAGTGCGGGGTCCCGTGCGGAACGTGACTCCGGTCGAAGCCATCTTGCCCCATGGTGGGCGCCAACTGTCGTTGTATTGGGAACGGCAGTACCTGAGGAGGTTAGATAGAGGTGTGGGGGACTAGCAGGGAAACTATCGACGGCGTCCGCAGGCGAGATTGGATACAAGCAAGCGTAGCGGGACGCAAGAAGTACCCAGGTTCGGGGCCCTCGTGGTGGGGTAAAGCCCCTACTCCTGCCGGATCTGACTATGTGGAATACTCGAACTACAAGTGCTCCTCGAGCTGTATACGCTAGCTACTGCCTTAAATGCTGTATGACCAACCCTTTCTACTGAGGCCTTGCCTCTCCTTATATAGGCAGAGAGGCAAAGGTCTCACTGGCTAGTCTGACTGGCGGGCCCCATAGGCGGGTCCCAGCCGGCTAGTCATCTACAGTATCTAGTATGGCATGTCTTATCAGAGTACGAGCGGTATGGCTGTCGTAGGCACAGTGGACGTCGTGAGCCTGTCGTCAGCACAGACCACTGTTCCTGCGTCATCCACGCAAAGTCTTCGGTATGGCCGGGTGGTTGCCAGTCTTGTCACCGTACAGGGCGTACCGTGCACTGGTACGCACGTCATCCTGTCTCACTGATTGGGTCCGGCTACGTCATCGTATCCGGCTGCCTCTTGTCGATCCGGCTACCGGGTGGTAGCCGACCTGTCCTGCCCTGTCCGGCTGCGTCTGGTCAGCCGGACGCGATCCGACTATCTTGTTTCTTATCCGGTTGGGGTACCTAGGGATCATCCCCCTGACAATTGCCGACCAAGAAGATGAAACACTATATTCAGCTGAAGACCAAACATAATTTCATTATGAGGAGCTAGAGTTATCCAGAAGCATCAAAGGAAACAACTACGAAATGAACTATGGAATGGAGGCCGAAGAGTCTGAAGCGTAGATGTGACAGATATAGTTAGTAAGCCTAGTATTTTAGATCTCTATCCTCTATCTACTAATCTCGTATAAATCTTTAGGTGTAGTTTGCTTCTTTATCTTCTTCTCAAGTCATCATAGTATAGCTTAGCTTTGAGTCATCGAGATTTCTCTACGGACCTAGGAGAATCTTAAAGTCGTCATGTAATTTTTGATTGTAATGATATTAATGTATGCTTGTGGACCCGCTTGTTTCTGTTGTACCACTCTGAGGATGTAATATTTGCGGAATGGTGTTCCGTTAGTGTTATGTCCACGACTATAGTATACTACAACATGCAGTGGTATGCTGGGTCACCGCACGTATGTACCAGGGATGAACTGTATGTAGGGAGAGAAAGAGGTGGTTGCTGGGAGTAGGGTTTCAGCTAACGGTAGTCGGTGCCACGACGCGTGGGGACACGTGGCTCGCCAGGTGGCCCTTGCTAGCTACAACGGATGCACATAATTGGACCTAGATCCACAAGAAGTGACAAAGATCTCGATAATAGATTTAGAAGAGGTGCATGCAACTGGGCTTAAGTCTATAAATAATAACATATACACACGCAGACATATTGCATCTACAGTTCTACACAACATATGTCCATGGGTGACTAGAGTTGAAGAGTTTTTTATGAATCCATGATATCAGTAGGCTCCAACCAGATATGTAGCTAACTAAACTCTCTCTTTTTTCAACCAGCCATCCAACCCTTTCCATTCATTTAAACGGAAAGAACAAGTCTACAAAGTCTTTTTTTGTGAAAGATAAAAGAAACGGATAGGGAAACAGGAAGCGAGTTGGGGAAAGCATCAGGAAAACCACTACAATATCTCGACATCGAGATACCGCCATGGTATTCTCCGCCATCGTATTCACCATTACTAGACCTTAGAGATTAGCCACCATGGTATTCTCCGCCATGGTATTCACCATGGAAATCGAAACACCGACATGTTCCATGATGACAATATACAGCGAACCTTCGCGCCACACCCTCCTGAAGCCGCATGTCAAAATAGGGATGTACATGACCTAATCTCATCTGATGCAGCAATCTACCAGCATGAAGCACCCAATGGAGATCTCTGGTGGAGCCTTCCGGAACTTGTCACTAGCCAGATCAACGAGGCCAAACATAAAGCAGAACATCGTCTTGACGCGAGAAGAACCCTAGGAACACCTTCTTGATTTGGCAGATCATTGGGCCCCCCACGTTGCCGCATGCTAGCTTCCAACAACGGGCTAGAGACCTCAGCATGCACCGCCACCACCACCAACACCACGCGGAGATGAGGGGTTACACTGCACCGAACCCTCGGGACGAGCCGTTGTGCCGCCCTCATGGCCATGGCGGCTGCCAAGGTCGCTAAAGAAGTCTAGGGTCGTTACCCTGGTGTCCATCTCCAACGGAAGTCGCATTATCCAGGGCTACCGCGAGACTCCGGCCGAAGACCCGCCACACTAGGAGGATGGGGCCCCTACCGCCACCAGACGTGTAAGTTGATGAGAGCTCGCCACCACCGTCAGCCGCACGACCTTTGGCCGGCAGTATCCTTTGCAAAAACGGGAGGATCGGGAGCGCATGGGAAGGGGCAGTGACGACTAGGGTTCCTCCCGAGCCACCCCTCCTAGGAGTGTAACATACGTTTTTTCTTCTAAACATAAGGGCATCTCCACCGGGTCGACCCAACCCGTCCCGACGCGTCTGAATATGTCCGTGTGCGTCATGTGTGGCGCCGCAGCGGCACGACCCATTCGTCCCGACGCGTTTGGCTCGACCCATTCATGCACCTAATTTGCTTGACCACTGGGTTGGCCCGGACAGCGCGTGCTGCCTCGCGTGTCCGACCACTTGTTCAGCCGAGCCCTGTAGCCAGTGGCACAAAGACACTCCTCCTTCCAAACCCTCGCCTTCCATATAATGCATGAAGAGCAGACGCAACCAACCGCTGCCGCCATTGACGGTTGTTTCCCCCCACCCCACCCCCCGGCGGCCCCCGTCGTGATATCGAGCAGGACAACCGCAAGCTGCTCGCGGCGTCGGACTTGACTGGACGCTCCACAGGCAAACCCATCGCCCCGGCCTCCGCCTCTACATTGGACGCGCATGACCTGTTTGGTCGTTTGCCGAGGTGCGTTCGCCGACCTTTCCTTGGTAATCTAGTCCACTGCGGGAGTTGGTAAAGCCATTGACGACAGTGTACTTGACATATGGGTAGCCGACGAAGGGCGACCGAGTTCTTCTACAAGAATTACGTTGAGTCATCGTCGGAGGAGGAGTCTGACGGTGATACCGAAATTCTTCTAGCGGCTACACAAATGGTGCACGACAACTACCTCATCCCGCCGTATAGAGGTGGCTTGGCGAAGTGGCGCAAAGCCAACCATGAACGTGATCGGGAAGAGGGGCACATACGCCTTTACAAGGACTACTTCCACCCAACTAATCTAGTCTTTAAAGAGATGGCATTCCGTCGCCACTATCGGATGTCCAAGAACCTCTTCTTGGACATACTCAATGGGGTGAGGGAGTATGACGACTACTTCGAGGCCAAGTACGATTGCAACGGTAAGCTTGGCTTCTCCTCCTGCCAAAAATGCTCAGCTGCCATTTGGCAGCTTGCATATGGAGTGCCCGGTGATCTCCTCGATGACTACATGCGCATGAGCGAGTCTACATGCCAAGAGGCCGTGTATAGATTCTGCAGCACAGTTGTAGCGGTGTTTGGCAAAGTATACCTGAGAGAGCCAAACACCAAAGAGAATGGCCGCCTTCTGTCCATCAACGAGCGTAGGGGGTTTCCTAGGATGCTTGGTAGCGTTGACTGCATGTATTGGCAGTGGAAGAACTGTCATTTTGGTTGGCAAGGGCAGTTCAAAGGGCATGTGGAGGGTTGCACAGTCATACTTGAGGCTGTTGCATCAGAGGATCACTAGATTTGGCACTCCTTTTTTGGCATGGCTGGATCAAACAATGACATCAATGTGCTGCAGAGGTCTCTAGTGTTTGCTAGGCTGGCAGAAGGCAATGCCCCACAAGTTTCCTATGAGATCAATGACAATACATGAAGGAGATATGCCCTAGAAGCAAATAATAAATAGGTTTTTATTGTCATATCTTAATTAGTTTATAATAGTTTCATATTGTGCTATAACTGTGCCAAGTAGAACATTGGTACAGAAGTGGTATGAAACAACCAAGTCCCTAGTAGCCTCTATTCATACTAGTTCGTTGGTCATGAGGATGATCTGGGTTTCAAGATCATGGGCATTTATGCCAATTGACAATGGGGTCATATCATTGGAGAATGATGTGATGAACATTCCTCGAAGGATTGCAACGCGATCAAGTCATATAAGTTCATTGTTGCAATAGCTGTACCTAGACTCCTTTTCCTTAGACCGTGCGCTCATATTACTCACTGTTTCCCGAGGCTACTTAGACTGCATCAACCGCCATCTGGTAATACGGTGGCCATAAAGGTGTACGTTGGGTATTCCGAAGGAACAGTAGATGACATGTGACTGCTAGACCAGGATTTGTTCATCCACATGATCAGTAAAGATACATACGGCCGGCTTGGTGAGATTACATCCATAAATGTTGCAACATGTGACTCGGTCACGAAGATGTAATATCACAGTAACAAGAAAACAGAACTTGTTGTGAACGACATTGAACAAGGTATGTGATACCAATGATCGTATCTCGGACAAGTGGTATCGAGAAAGAAAAGGACAAGGATTCTACATTTAGCAGTTCAAACGACATTGTCATCGGGAATGCATAGGGGTCACATGGATATCCCTGGTCCCTATGTTGATCATTGATTTAGATAATGTCTAGAGCATTCCCGAGCCGTGAGAGGATACACTTAAGGGTACGATGAGAGCGATCATTTGTAAGACGGAATCACAGTAGAGAAAGAGAGAAAGCCGGAATCGTTCCACAGAGAGATCTGAAGTTGTTCGGGGAAAGAATAAAGGAAAAGACCGGAAAAGTGTTTTCGGATAAATGGGAATTTAAATATTATATGTTAATTGTGAATTAATATATTCTAAATAATATTTAAGTTAAGATTTATAAAGGTAACTTTTATATTAGGCCAAATCCCAGAGGGAAAAGTCCTAGAAGAAAAGCAATAGAAAAAGAAAAAGGAAAAGGCAAAAAACAGCCAGCCCCGTGGGCGGCGGATAACCGCCACCGCACAGGGCGGAATGCAACCGCTGCCGCAGACCTGTTCAACCCTGGCCCATGTGCGGCTCGTGGGGGAGCAGACCAGGCAGGCGAGCTGGGACGCCCTAGGCGAGCCGGCCCATCCGGGCGCTAACTACCACCGTCGCCTCACTGGCAAGCTGGGCCGCGCGGGCGCGCGTGGGCCGCGCGGGCGTGGCCGGCCTACCTGGCTGCTGCGCCTCCTGGCTGCTGTTGGCTATTGCTGGGCCGCTGGGCGCCGCCGTCCCACCTGGTTTGTAGCTCTGTGCTGCTGGTTGTTGGGCTGGCCGTCCAGGCCCAGCCGGCTGGGAGCTCTTTTCCCCCTTTTTCCTTTGACTATTAGTCCCACATGGCTAACCTAGTGGGGAGGGCACACCCCCTCCGCCTCTATATAAAGGGGTGCCCATGGGTGGGATGAAACACACCAATATTTGGAGAAGTACTCTGGTTGACTTCCTCCTTCCCTCTCTCTCTATACCTTGTGACCATGGCCCCAAGTCTAGGCTGTGCAATCGAGGCACACCTGCAGTACGCCGTTGCGCTGCAGGGATTCCTAGCCAGATATCAACTTCCGCACTCCCGGCGGATCAGGGAGCCGAAGGTCTCATCGTGCACCGGATGTGTACGAACACACGAGACGCAACACTTGGGGCGCTTAAATGTCGTGAGCCTGAGCTGCGGCATGATGACGATGAAGAAGGAGCAAGGGGTGACCTGCGAGAAGCTTCGCGACCTTGAGATCAGCTACGAGTATGACTACTTCAACCACGTTCCCCGTGGAACGTTAATCGCGTACGGTCTACAAGGGTATGTATTCTCTACGCATCCGCCATTACCGTATTACTACATAGATAGATCCTAGGCAGTTTCAGGGGTTCCAACGTAGGAAATTATTTGTTTTCTGATGTGGTTCCCCTTCAGTGGTATCAGAGCCGATCTATGCGTAGGAGTGTTGTACAGCCAGTACACACAAGTATTACGTAGGCATTGATCCCTTAATTGTTACCCTCTAACATGTACTTGTTTATATCGCGGTATTGTTTAATGAAGCAGCCCGGACCGACCTTACGCGTATTCGTACGCGAGACTGGTTCTACACTCAACATACGGCTTGTACCGTATAAGTGGCTAGCGGGTGTTTGAAGGGAATATGCCCGAGAGGCAATAATAAAGTGGTTATTATCTTATTCCTTGTTTATGATAAATGTTTATTTTGCATGCTATAATTGTATTAATTTGGAAACGTTAATACATGTGTGTTTAATAAACAAAAGGAAAGTTCCTAGTTATGCCTCTCTTATAAACTAGCTCATTGATTTACAAGATGATCAAGGTTTCCTGATCATGGACATTGGATGTTGTTAATAACGAGGTCATAACATTAGTGGAATGATGTAACACCCTCGAATCGAACCTATGCAAGTTTTAGCCCTTTCCGCCAAGCCCACATAGAAATGATTCAAGGACGCCCACCAGGCACTTTCGTGCGGGTGGAAAACGAAGTAATACCATTACACAACAGTCCTCGATGGGACCCACATAACAGATATATATACAGCACGACTCCAAGAGCCAAGAATACAGATATACACTACAAAGTTCCAAATCACCTTGAAACCAATACAACGTCCGAGTACGGACACGATGCAAATGGGGCTAAGAGCCCTGAAGAATAACCAATGGCGTCCATAACCCTGCCTAGGCCAAGCCGGAAGGGTAACCCTGCTAACGACGTCGATCTCAAACCTGCTAAAACAAAAGGGGTGCCGACAAAGGGCAAAGGAAAAAGAGGAGCGTCGGTACTAAGGCCAGTACACGGCGAGGCTAGAATTCGGCGGTCCTTGCCTACATAGGTATGGTGGACTGAAGCGGCAGCGCAGCATGCACTAAACCACCTATAGAGACTCGATTAACTGTCGGCTATTAGAGAGAGATAAGAAAGACCTATTCGGTTCCAACCTGATACTAACACCAAACATATCCATCCTGGTATTTCCCCCTCGATACCAAACGAGGAAGTCGGACCCAAGAACTCACATAGTTGGCAGTTTTACTCATTCCATTATAGTTGCAACATTTACTAGTCAGATATAGATAGCATGAGTCATCGTTAAGCATAAGTAGTGGGCAGTTTTAATCACCATTCCGTTGTAGTTGGAACATTTACTAGTCAGATATAATTTTCCCGAGGAATCCCAAAACCCCAGCAATTGTTGGCACTTTTATCACATTCCATTGGAGTTGCAATACTTACTAGGCAGGTATAGCAAGACACGATACACCCCAGTTCCACCAGTTGTTGGCACTTTTATTATCCATTCCATTGTAGTGAAGCTGATTACTAGTCACATATTAAGTCAAATTTATAGCACTACTTTAGTTATGCTTGTCTATGATCGAGATACTGTGCTCCAAGTCCTCCATAACCACAGACACGGCTTTCAGAAAGATTTACCCTGCAGGGGTGCACAAATAGCAACACACACACGATCAACCTCGGAAAAACCAAATCAAAACCCAACAAGGCTTTCACGACAAAGCAATCACAGGATTCATAAAATATTTCAGGGGGCCACCCCACTAAGCTACCCGCAACGAAGTTGGCCAGCTCCGGAACGGACCCAGGGTTTGCGAGAACAGTTGTAAACGTTGGGAACCCGAAAGTGTGACTGGGCTTGTCGATACCGCGAAATCGTGCCGCTATCCAAAACAGTACAGGTGCTCCACGCACAATCGTAAATAAAACAGTAAAGCATGGCATATGTACATGATAGTAATAAAGCCTCAAACTAGTTTGTGGCCCCAAGAAATAAGAAATGAATCAAGCTCTGGCTAAGGGGGATTCATAGACTCTCCCGGATGTGGATAGTGCAAATAGTCAAGGAACAGGTATCAAGTACTGGGGGCCTACGGGACACAAGTGGACATAAAAACCAAATAGCATATATTGCCCACCGGTGCCTCTTTCATTAGTTATCCCAGCAATTTAATAGTTGTATTTAAAGTCATGATCCTCTCCACCGTAAACATCTGCCAGCATTCCAACAACTGTGGTACTCGACAACACGAGATCGCACCTGAGCAAGCAACTACGACTCGCAAGGCCAGCTATCTACCAAACAACAGGTATTAGGAGGTGTCCATGGCAATATAGAGGCTGCACGGGATATAACTAGTGCACGGAAACTAAAGCATCGCGACACGGATAGCAATAGATCAACATGAGGAAATAAAGACTATAAATGCAAAATAGGTAGAAGGGGGAGAGATGCTCGCCTGGGAAACACTGCCGATGGATCATATCCGGAGAACTTGTCGATACTCGCATCAACTCATTGGCCTAATCCGCGGAGAAGCAAACACTAGAAGAAACACCGGATGCAATATTTAATACTACGGCAGAAGATCTGGCATGATTATGATATGATGCATGGCATGGAACAGATGCGGTGCAATTAGGTAATATTAAGCGGAACTGGGGGTCCCGATAATTAATTACACGGTTCAAGTTATTTATAACCCCCGCAATTTAAATGTTGTCTTAACAAGGCAAAACATGGTATCGGTTCGCTACACAAATTTAAATGGAGCCAATATAAGACTAGAAAAGCCCGCATATAGACTCCATATTTAATTATGAGGTGAATCGGCATAATGCCCCCAAACCACAGACAAGTATGCATTATGAACAATTTAATATGCGACAGGTGATAATGTCATATTATAAAAATAGGGGCTTAGGGTCACTCATCTGGGTTCGGAAGATCTTGGGTTCCGGGGGTTCGGGTCTGGGTCTCAGGGTCCGGAGCTGGGGGGTCGGGGACGACGGGATCGGAGAGGAAGAAGATAGCTCCAGGGTTCGGTTGTGGCGTTCCGTGAAGAAGACCTTGTCGATCCGTGGGGTCGATCTTGCCGTCGATGGCGAACTTGAATGGATCGGGTACCGGTGGTCTTCGGGTCCGTGTAGACGGCCATGGCGTCCGGGATGAAGAAATTGGCGTTCTATGTCGGCGACCTTGGCGTCCAGGTTCCTCGGGCATCGGCTCCGTGAAGGTCATGGTGTCCGTGTAGTAGATCTTGTCAGTTCCACCCCAAAGGCCTTGTCGTTTCACGACGGAGATCTTGGCATCCAGGGTCTCGGCGTCTTCGAAAGGTCTTGTGTGGCACCATGTACCCTCGTTGAAACCCATCCGCATCGAGCCGGTCTTGTCGGCACGGAAGAACTTGTTAGAGAGTCCGGATTCCGTGTTAAAGATCTTGTCGAGGTTGGTCTTGGTCGTCAGGGGTCGGGCGCGGATCATGAAGGGCTCGGGTGGTTCATCGGATTCGGCTGGGTTAGCGTTGAACTTGTGATGGCTCCAATAGGGGCTTGGAGACGTGTCCAGGGGCCTAATGGCGCTGCACACTGCAGAGAGGTGGTGGTGCAGTGCAGGGATCAGGGTCGCGGCCCAAGCGACGACGGGGTGAGGACTCATAGAGGGGCGGCCTCGGTCGCTGGGGTTGTAGCGATGGTGCCGAAGAGGCCTTGGCGGCCTGCAGCTGCGGTTCGGAGCAGGTGCGAGCTCACGCGCAGGCGGTTGGCCCTGGAGGCGACCACGGGGCCGAGAGGAGGACGTGGCGACCTGGAGGGTGGAGGCGGCACTCGAGACCAACGGCGCGTGGCACGGGAGCGCCGGAGATGGGTACTGGCGGAGCCGCGCGGGCCGGGAAGGCCGACGCCGGTGGCGGCCCTCGGACAGCAGCAGGCGGCGACACCTGCAGAGCGGGAGTTGGTAACGGGCCCACGCGGGAGAGGCGGCGGAGATTGAGCGGGACCGGCGAAAGGCGGCTCGCCGGTGGCACTGGAGAAGAGGAGGGCGACGGGCGAGCTCGGGTCGGGGGAGACCGGAGAGGTGGCGGCGCGCTGGCGAGTTCGCGGGCGAGGTCGAGAAAGGGACCTTGGCTTGGGGTGGCGGTGGGAGAGAGGAGGCCGGCGAGGTCGGCGAGTCTGAGGGGAGAGCGGGGTTGGCGGAAGGGCGGACGTGGGCGAGCGAGGACCCGGCGGCGGCGCACGCTCGACGGGGAAGACGGCCTTGGAGACCAGCGCCAGAGGAAGCGGGGACGAAGCGGCGATGACGCTTGCAGAAGCAAAGGAGGCGAGGCGGGGGCCCGCGGCAGGGACGGACGAGGCCGGTGGCGAGAGGCGGAGGCCGGCGCGAGGATGGCCGCGGAAGGGAAGGCGCGGGGATGGAGGCGCAGGTGGGGTGGGTCTGTGCGAAGGACAGGGGTAGGGCCGGCCGAACGGGAGTGGATGGTTCGGGAGCGTGACGGCCAGGTTGCGGTGCTACGAGCACGTTGCGACAGGGTTGGGATCGCACGGCCCAGGAGCGCGACATAGCACAGGGCGGGTGCACACGGACGCGTGCGTGCCGTGCTGCGGGTGGACTGGCGCGGGGCATGCGGTGTGGAGTGCGGTGCACGGGAGGGAGCGCCGGATGGTGGGCCAGCTGGGTAGGCACGTGAGCGGAAGCTGCTGGCAGGTGGGACAACGGCAGGTGGCAGGCGTCGTGTGCGTGTGTGGTGTGCGTGTGTGGGGCCAGAAGGTGAGGTGGCGCGATGTGATAGGGAGGGGTGAGGTGGAGGGGTGGAGGACGTGGCTGGCGGGGCTGGTGGTGCATGCGGCTGTGTGCACAGCGCGTGTGCGCGCGTTTGCGTGCCAGGCGGCGGCGGCAGGAGGGAGCTTAGGGTGCGGCTGGGTTTGAGTTTGGGGTAGGATAAGGGTTAGGGTTTGTCTGGGGATTTTAGATTAGGGTTTGGAGGTGGCCGGCCGGGCTTTCGGGCCTGGCGGACTGCCTCCTAAAAATAATATAAATATTTATTTACTATGTAAAAGGCTTTTGTAATTAGTTTTTATTCAAATAAAATATCCGGAAGAGACCGGGATTTTAATTTGAAATAAAGACAGGGGATATTTAGAAAACAAATATAGGCTTTTAGAAAATAGTTTTAGACAAACATATGCATGATGATGACGATGCTCAAATGCAATGTGGCATGATGATATGAGCATGTTGTCATGATGATGCAATGCACAAAAACACAGCGATTTTCTAGTAGTGGTTTTAGCGGGATGCCACAATTCGACACCACTAACAATGGATCTCGCCCTCGAGATCCGCCTCATGGTACGGGGAAGAAGGTCGACGATATGAGTCTTCTCGCTTCATGTAGATGCGACACCACTAACAAGATTGTTGCTACATCTTGAAATCGGCAACACCACCAACAAGGGGTCGTTGTCCATGGTCGTCGAGAAAACACTCCGGGAACAAAGGACGAAGGTAAAGGTATCAAGAGAGAAGGCCACCTTTAACTTCCATGGACGGAGCGAAATTTCTTGATCCACCGATTCGATGTACAAAAGTGCACAGTGAGAGGCGGGTAGGGTGATCAGTCCATCCCGTACTCAAAGCATCCTTTTGTAAATGAATCGCAGAATTGTGCAACCAACTCTCGGGATTTAGACTGAAGATCTGCACAAGCGGTGTTCGGAACAAGAGGGGTGATGCAGGATCTTCATTGGATCTGGCATAGATGATGTCGTCGCATTGGGGACCACCGGAAGATACAAAGAAACATCATACGAAAAGACACAATGATCAGGTTTTGCGATGGTTCCATTGGCATGAACAACACATGCTCAAGGTATACTCCAACTGCACCAATGCTCATCCTTCTCATATGTTTTTCAACGATACAGATATCTGTCAAGGGGCACATACGGATAAAGAGTTCAAGGACAAAAGATTGGATGAAGGTACAACAGCCGAGAAGCAAATTGATGATCGTAGAACCACCGTTAGAAAGGGAGGAAGTGAAACCCTGAAGGTATGACAGAAACCCAACCACGGGAAATCCTGGACTCGACGAAAAGATAAGAGAGTAGAATCAAAACACGCAGAGGTAAGAGGAGAACAATAGAGGGGTAAGGAGTAAAATCAGACCTAATCAGATCTATCCAACCGATTTTGCAAAATAGTTTTGACACTCTACTTCGGCCGTTAGCAAGGTTATCCTACAGGCTAGACTTGTGGGGTATCGTAACTGCTGAGCTCTGATACCACTCTGTAACACCCTCGAATCGAACATATGCAAGTTTTAGCCCTTTCCGCCAAACCCACATAGAAATGATTCAAGGACGCCCACCAAACACTTCCGTGCGGGTGGAAAACGAAGTAATACCATTACACAACAATCCTCGATGGGACCCACAGAACAGATATATATACAGCACGACTCCAAGAGCCAAGAATAGAGATATACACTACAAAGTTCCAAATCACCTTGAAACCAATACAACGTCCGAGTATGGACAAGATGCAAATGGGGCTAAGAGCCCTGAAGAATAACCAATGGCGTCCATAACCCTGCCTAGGCCAAGCCGGAAGGGTAACCCTGCTAACGACGTCGATCTCAAACCTGCTAAAACAAAAGGGGTGCCGACAAAGGGCAAAGGAAAAAGAGGAGCGTCAATACTGAGGCCAGTACACGGCGAGGCTAGATTTCGACGGTCCTCGCCTACATAGGTATGGTGGACTGAAGCGGCAGCGCAGAATGCACTAAACCACCTATAGAGACTCAATTAACTGTCGGCTATTAGAGAGAGATAAGAAAGACCTATTCAGTTCCAACCTGATACTAACACCAAACATACCCATCCTGGTATTTCCCCCTCGAGACCAAACGAGGAAGTCGGACCCAAGAACTCACACAGTTGGCAGTTTTACTCATTCCGTTATAGTTGCAGCATTTACTAGTCAGATATAGATAGCATGAGTCATCCTGAAGTATAAGTAGTGGGCAGTTTTAATCACCATTCCGTTGTAGTTGGAGAATTTACTAGTCAGATATAATTGTCCCGAGGAATCCCAAAACCCCAGCAATTGTTGGCACTTTTATCACATTCCATTGGAGTTGCAATACTTACTAGGCAGGTATAGCAAGACACGATACACCCCAGTTCCACCAGTTGTTGGCACTTTTATTATCCATTCCATTGTAGTGAAGCTGATTACTAGTCACATATTAAGTCAAATTTATAGCACTACTTTAGTTATGCTTGTCTATGATCGAGATACTATGCTCCAAGTCGTCCATAACCGCGGACACGGCTTTTAGAAAGATTTACCCTGCAGGGGTGCACAAATAGCAACACACACACGATCAACCTCGGAAAAACCAAATCAAAACCCAACGAGGCTTTCACGACAAAGCAATCACAGGATTCATAAAATATTCCAGGGGGGCACCCCACTAAGCTACCGGCAACGTAGTTGGCCGGCTCCAGAACGGACCCAGGGTTTGCGAGAACGGCTGTAAACGACTGGGAACCCGAAAGTGTGACTGGGCTTGTCGATACCGTGAAATCGTGCCGCGATCCAAAATAGTACAGGTGCTCCATGCACAATCGTAAATAAAACAGTAAAGCATGGCATAAGTACATAATAGTAATAAAGCCCCAAACTAGTTTGTGGCCCCAATAAATAAGAAATGAATCAAGCTCTGGCTAAAGGGGATTCATAGACTCTCCCGGATGTGGATAGTGCGACTAGTCAAGGAACAGGTATCAAGTACTTGGGGCCTACGGGACACAAGTGGACATAAAAACCAAATAGCATATATTGCCCACCGGTGCCTCTTTCATTAGTTATCCTAGCAATTTAATAGTTGTATTTAAAGTCATGATCCTCTCCACCATAAACATCTGCCAGCATTCCAACGACTGTGGTACTCGACAACACGAGATCGCACCTGAGCAAGCAACTACGACTCGCAAGGCCAGCTATCTACCAAACAATAGGTATTAGGAGGTGTCCATGGCAATATAGAGGCTGCATGGGATATAACTGGTGCACGGAAACTAAAGCATCGCGACACGGATAGCAATAGATCAATAGGAGGAAATAAAGACTATAAATGCAAAATAGGTAGAAGGGGGAGAGATGCTCGCCTGGGAAACACTGCCGATGGATCATATCCGGAGAACTTGTCGATACTCGCATCAACTCATCGGCCTAATCCGCGAAGAAGCAAACACTAGAAGAAACACCGGATGCAATATTTAATACTACGGCAGAAGATCCGGGATGATTATGATATGATGCATGGCATGGAACAGATGCGATGCAATTAGGTAATATTAAGTGGAACCGGGGTCCCGATAATTAATTACACGGTTCAAGTTATTTAGAACCCCCCGCAATTTAAATGTTGTCTTAACAAGGCAAAACATGGTATCGGTTCGCTACACAAATTTAAATGGAGCCAATATAAGACTAGAAAAGCCCGCATATAGACTCCATATTTAATTATGAGGTGAATCGACATAATGCCCCAAAACCATAGACAGGTATGGATGTATGAACAATTTAATATGCGACAGGTGATAATGTCATATTATAAAAATAGGGGCTTAGGGTCACTCATCTGGGTTCGGAAGATCTTGGGTTCCGGGGGTTCGGGTCTGGGTCTCAGGGTCCGGAGCTGGGGGGTCGGGGACGACGGGATCGGAGAGGAAGAAGATAGCTCCAGGGTTCGGTTGTGGCGTTCCGTGAAGAAGACCTTGTCGATCCGTGGGGTCGATCTTGTCGTCGATGGCGAACTTGAATGGATCGGGTACCGGTGGTCTTCGGGTCCGTGTAGACGGCCATGGCGTCCGGGATGAAGAAATTGGCGTTCTATGTCGGCGACCTTGGCGTCCAGGTTCCTCGGGCATCGGATCCGTGAAGGTCATGGTGTCCGTGTAGTAGATCTTGTCAGTTCCACCCCAAAGGCCTTGTCATTTCACGACGGAGATCTTGGCATCCAGGGTCTCGGCGTCTTCGAAAGGTCTTGTGTGGCACCATGTACCCTCGTTGAAACCCATCGGCATCGAGCCGGTCTTGTCGGCACGGAAGAACTTGTTAGAGAGTCCGGATTCCGTGTTAAATATCTTGTCGAGGTTGGTCTTGGTCGTCGGGGGTTGGGCGCGGATCATGAAGGGCTCGGGTGGTTCATCGGATTCGGCTGGGTTAGCGTTGAACTTGTGATGGCTCCAATAGGGGCTTGGAGACGTGTCCAGGGGCCTAATGGCGCTGCACACTGCAGAGAGGTGGTGGTGCAGTGCAGGGATCAGGGTCGCGGCCCAAGCGACGACGGGGTGGTGACTCATAGAGGGGCGGCCTCGGTCGCTGGGGTTGCAGCGATGGTGCCGAAGAGGCCTTGGCGGCCTGCGGCTGCGGTTCGGAGCAGGTGCGAGCTCACACGCAGGCGGTTGGCCCTAGAGGCGACCACGGGGCCGAGAGGAGGACGTGGTGACCTGGAGGGTGGAGGCGGCACTCGAGACCAACGGCGCGTGGCATGGGAGTGCCGGAGATGGGTATTGGCGGAGTCACGCGGGCCAAGGAGGCCGACGTCGGTGGCGGCTCTCGGACAGCAGCAGGCAGCGACAGCTGCAGAGCGGGAGTTGGTGACGGGCCCACGCGGGAGAGGCGGCGGAGAGCGAGCGGGACCGGCGGAAGGCGGCTCGCCGGAGGCACCGGAGAAGAGGAGGGCGACTGGCGAGCTCGGGTCGGGGGAGACCGGAGAGGCGGCGGCGCGCTGGCGAGCTCGCGGGCGAGGCCGAGAAAGGGAGCTTGGCTTGGGGTGGCGGCGGGAGAGAGGAGGCCGGCGAGTTCGGCGAGTCTGAGGGGAGAGCGGGGTTGGAGGAAGGGCGGACGTGGGCAAGCGAGGACCCGGCGGCGGCGCGCGCTCGACAGGGAAGACGGCCTTGGGGACCAGCGCCAGAGGAAGCGGGGACGAGGCGGCAGCAACGCTTGCAGAAGTAGAGGAGGCGAGGCAAGGGCCCGCGGCGGGGACGGACGAGGCCGGCGGCGAGAGGCGGAGGCCGGCGCGAGGATGGCCGCGGAAGGGAAGGCGCGGGGATGGAGGCGCATGTGGGGTGGGTCTGTGCGAAGGACAGGGGTAGGGCCGGCCGAACAGGAGTGGATGGTTCGGGGGCGTGACGGCCAGGTTGTGGTGCTACGAGCACGTTGCGACAGGGTTGGGATCGCACGGCCCAGGCGCGCGACACAGCATAGGGCGGGTGCACGCGAACGCGTGCGTGCCATGCTGCGGGTGGACTGGCGCGGGGCATGCGGTGTGGAGTGCGGTGCACGGGAGGGAGCGCCGGATGGTGGGCCAGCTGGGTAGGCGCGTGAGCAGAAGCTGCTGGCGGGCGGGACAACGGCAGGTGGCAGGCGTCGTGTGCGTGTGTGGTGTGCGTGTGTGGTGAGAGAGACAGGGGTGGGGCCAAAAGGTGAGGTGGCGCGATGTGATAGGGTAGGGTGAGGTGGAGAGGTGGTTGACGTGGCTGGCGGGGCTGGTGGTGCATGCGGCTGTGTGCACAGCACGTGCGCGCGCGTTTGCATGCCAGGCGGCGGCGGCAGGAGGGATCTTAGGGTGCGGCTAGGTTTGAGTTTGGGGTAGGATAAGGGTTAGGGTTTGTCTGGGTATTTTAGATTAGGGTTTGGAGGTGGCCGTCCGGGCTTTCGGGCCTGGCAGGCTGCCTCCTAAGAATAATATAAATATTTATTTACTATGTAAAAGGCTTTTGTAATTAGTTTTTAGACAAATAAAATATCCGGAAGACACCGGGATTTTAATTTGAAATAAAGACAGGGGATATTTAGAAAAAAATATAGACTTTTAGAAAATAGTTTTAGACAAACATATGCATGATGATGACAATGCTCAAATGCAATGTGGCATGATGACATGAGCATGTTGTCATGATGATGCAATGCACAAAAACACAGTGATTTTCTAGTAGTGGTTTTAGCGGGATGCCACAAATGATGTGATGAACATTCATCCGAAGTATAGCATTACGATCAAAGTCATTGTGTTTATATTGCTATAACATCATACAAAGTAATCCTAGTCCTTAGACCATGAGATCATGTCAATCACTAACACTAGAAGAGTATCTTGATAACATCAAACATCACACTGTGAAAGGGTGATTATAAAGGTGTGTTCAGTGCTACGAAAGTGTTATGTAGAGGCTCATGGATCAAGAGTGGGATTTGTCCATCTCGATGACGGATAGATATACTCTGGGCCCTCTCGGTGATATCACATTGGTTAGCTTGCAAGCAAGTGATGAGATCACTAGAATGTTATATCACGGGAACGAAAAAAGAGTACATGTCGATAACGAGATCAAGCTAGGTATGGAGATACCGATGATCGAATCTCGGACATGTAATATATCGCGAGACAAAGGGATTTAGTTACTAGCGTTAAAGGTTTTCACAATCACAAAAGTCATCGTTGAATGTGTAGGAGTCAGTATGGATCTCCAGGTCTCGCTTCTGATTATTGATCTAAGAGGGGTCTCGATCATCTCTGCATTATTCGTGAACCGTAGAGTGACACACTTAAGGGATACCGATACCATTTGGAGAAAATATGTTTCAGATAAAGATTTAAGAAAGCGCTGGAATTATTTCAATAGACACCGAAACTGTTTCGGGTGAAATTGCCGAAATTGGTTCTACATGTAATATTGAAATGTTGCAGGGGGGTTTATGTGAATGTCTGTTAATTAAAGTAATTATCAAAATTCTGAATAAAATTAATAAAAGAGTTTTATTAAATGAGAGAGCATTTAATTTGGAGAAATTTAATGCATTTAAAATGGAGACTTTAAAAGAGAATGTGAAGGGCCAAATTTATGTGGAGGGAGTTACCACCACATGAATGAGGAGGTGAAGGGTCACCCCTTGGGGCGAAGGCCATGGGAGGGGCACCCCCTCCTCCTATAAAAGGCCCCCCTCTCACTCCTTCCTCACACCTCCTTGTGAAGGATCTCTCTCTGCCTCTAGTATTTTTCCCCCATGGTCTATGATTAGCAAGATACATGTTCCCGGTGGCTTTATCTGGAAAGGAGTTGCTGCTTCCACTCCTTTGCTAGAGCGAGGAACGGAGGTTGTCGGGGTACCGGATGTGTGTGCGATCACGGATGCACCGTTGCTTTGCGGTGCTGGACTTGGTGGTGCTGGACTTGCTGGAGCTGGATCTGATGGACGTGTTGGAGCTGGATCGGGTGGATCTGCTGGACTTCATCATGATCTTGAGATCGGCAAGTGTACGACTACATCATCCACGAGTTCCATCTCGTTAACAAAGCTTTGTTGTCTTCGAGGGTAAGTTCTCTATGGATGTATATCCACCTATTGCTTGTATCTAGTAGATAGATCTCGGCGTATAGTGATTCACATCGTAGGAATTTTTTTGTTTTCTATGTTGTGAACCCTTCAGTGGTATTAGAGCTTGATCTATGTGTCGGTGCTTTGCACGGGTAGAACACATAAGAGTATGTGGGCGATGATGATCATGTTATTGCTTCTTTCATGTATTTTGGATATTGGTGGCATAGTGGGATGAAGCGACCCAGACCAACCTTACATGTCATCGCACATGAGACCAGTTCCACGACTAACATGCAACTAGTTCTGCATAATTGGCTGGCGGGTGTCTGTCTCTCCTACTATAGTCAATATCTGATTTACAACGAGTTGCTAATAACTTGGTTATCATCGTTGTGGTTCCATGTTCGTAGGTAAGAATGGTTCTATCTTCGAAAGCCCTAAGCCACATAAAACTCGCAATTGATAAATTAGAGGCGTCTAGTTTAGATCGTTGCTGGGCTTGTGTCATGATATGGTAATGTTGTAAGTTGATGTATAGTTGATACTCTTACAACACACTTAACGTGTAAGTTCCATAGACCTTGGTCTTACACACAAAGGAATGATAGAGATCATACCACGATGCATATGATGGTGATCAAATGCCTGGACCATATCATCCCACTTTGCACATATGATGTTCGTATCTTATAATTTTAGTTTGGCGCTTTTAGTAGCATTATAAGATGATCCCTCATTTAGATATCAAGATAAAATGTGTTCTTCCTTAAGTATGCACCGTTCTATGGATCGTGTTTCGAGACATCACATGATGATCGGGTGTACTCAACTCTGCGCTTTCATACAACGGGTGTAAGACAGTTTTACACACGCGGGTACTAAGGTTCTTACTTGGCGAGCCTAGCATGTATAGACATGGCCTCGGAACACGGACCGAAAGGTTAAGCATGAGTCATATATTTGATATGATGCCAATATAGATGCTTGCCTTTGAAGCTACACTGACTCACGTGATGGTCGGACTTGGTGTAGTGGATTTGGTTCATGTAATCACCAAAAAGGCACGAGGGATTTCGTTTTTGAGTGGGACTTCATTTCTAATTTGGATTAGTCGGAATCAATTTGTCATAAACTAAATCGAAGTGAATTTGCATAATTTGTTGTAGTCATTGGCATCTGTTTACTACCTTATTTTTAGTTGTAATTGAGATAATGGAACTATAGAATTCTGGATATTTACTTTATGAACTGGTATCGTATTGTTTTGAATGTCAATTTAAAGTTTAGAAGTCATATTGCAAGCTTTCAACAAACTCTATTTACTCCATGAAGTTCAATAAGTAGTATTAAATCAAGAGTAAGAATTCCAATGTTAGTATCTTAAGTGTCATGCTTGCCTCCATGATTCTTGATATTCAAAAGTTGTTTTAATATCGAGGTTATCTAGGAGCTGAAATAATTGTTTTAGAAACCATCATGTGTTAAAGATATTGTGATATCTGAAACAATGTTTATGGTTGCAATATGATAGAGTATAATTTAACAAAATACATGTTCTCATATTGTATGAGAATTTGTGAAGGTTGGAGACGCTAGGCGTCCTAATCTACCAAAAAGGTTTTGGGAACTGATATTATACTCACGATTCATTCTTATAGGCTATTGTAGCTTGATCATGAAAGTTGTCATGATAAGGATGAATGGAAGATGTAAGTAAAATGTTTACTACACTAATAGATTACTAAAGAATGGATTTTTGAAAGAACACCAAACATTTGATGATGGTGATCCACTTCAAAGTGCAAGTCCAAAGGTATTAGTATTTGACTATATACACTTTGTACTATGTCTCATGTGAATGACACCACTATTGATGTTGATAGATTCTTTTAAAAGAAAAGGAATTGCTGAAAGAGAATCTATAAAATATTTGGCAGAAAAGAAAAAGTTGGAGATGTCCAACTTAGGTATATAGAAGATATACATGGTATGGCTGTATTCCTTGCTTGTTAATCAATGTAGTTCTTAGGTATTGGATACCGAATTGGTTGGTATGAAGTGTCATACAGGACAACGCAATTCATGAACTACAATGGCCTAAGTAACTAGCAAGAGAATAAGTGATGATGTTCATCGAAAACAAATAAAGTGTTACTCCCTCCGATCCATATTAGTTGTCACTGAATTGGATGTATCTAACACTAAAATATGTCTAGATACATCCATTTATGCAACAAGTAATATGGATCGGAGGGAGTATTATGTTTCTCGTTGAGATCAAAGCTCGTCTTCAAGATTTGTTTAAATAATTGTTATTTTGTTAAGGTATTACGAGAACAATGGTTGTTCAAATAATTACCGTATTCCATAAAGGATGGATGAACTTTTACAAGTCTAGTTGGACAAATCACATCCATAAACATTATTGCTAAAATGTCGTAAGACAAATGATTGGAAGATCACTTATGAAGTGACATCGTGCTTGAATTATATTGGAAAGTAAACATGAAGAAACTCCATGTTGATGGATTTTTGGAGTCTTTGATTTTGATCAATTGACGCTTGTGAAACTTTCCTTGAGATAATTGAAACTCTGTTTATAGGCCAAAGAGGAACGGATGACTAGCTTATTGGAAATTGTGCATGCTGATGTGCATAGTCCATTATGTGTAGCCATATGCGATGGATCTTTTTTGCTTCATATGCTTTCTCTAGAAATTTGAGTGAATATATCTATATATTTACTTAATAAGGAAGAAGTATGAAACATTTGAAAATTGTTCAAAGACTTTCAAGATGAAGTGAAAAATCATTGTAACAAGAAAATAAAGAGTTTATGATTTGATCATAAAATAAGATATTTGAGTTACAGGTTTAGCAAAACGCCTAAGATTTGAGGAATTGTTCCATGATTTATGTTTCCCGATAAACCATAGGAGTATGGCATATTGGAGAGATGAAATCAAACCATGTTTGACATGGTAAGATCAAAGGTGTCATTTATAAAACTGCCACTATGTTTTAAGGATTGAAGCTTTAGAGACTACCGCTTTTACACTGAAAAGAGCACCATCGTGATCCGTTGAAATGACACCATATGAGTTATGGTTTGGGATAAATCATGAATTGTCTTTTATTAAATTTTGGTATGTTATGCATAAGTAAAATGTTTACAACCAAAGTAGGATAAGCACAACTTTGTAGGTTATCCCAAAGAATTTATTGGGAATTCCTCCATAACACCGAGGACAAAAGAGTTTGTCGCTTGGAACATCAAGTTTCTTGAGAAGGAATTTTTCGTGAAAAGTTAAGTGGGAGGACAATAGAACTTTGATTAGGTTGATGAACCTAAGCAACATGTGCTGAGTAGCGCAATGCCGGAAAGTGTCCCGGTGGTGGCCACAATGCTCATGGCTCCCGTGATTACAAAGGGTGTGATCTCGGAGAAGAGTTCATATTGAACCGCGTGGGTCGGTAAGAATCAAATAGTGTGATTTGATAAGCAAGTCGTTATTGTTTTCACAATGATAACCCGACTACATGCAAACAAGCGATGATGGGCCCTGACTCCATAAAATGACTAGAAGTCATAGAATCCGTGATAGTATCCATACACGAGAAATCAAGTTTCTGAACTTGGAAGACCCTCCAGAAAGGCGTGAAGCCTATCGGTCGTGTTTGGATCTATAAAGAAATAGACATGGATGTTTAACATCTATGAAATAGTCGACATGTCGGAAAGGAGTTTACGACGATGTTCAAGGAGTTGACTATGACAAGATTTGATCTTTCATAGCGATATTTAGTCTTGACGGATTAATGTAGCAATCACTACATATAATTTGGTATATGTAGTTGAATAAACAAAACAAGGTTCTTCTAATAGAATGGTTACCTAGGATGTGTACATGACACGGTCCAAAGGGTTATGTTAATTCAAAAGGTGCTAAAAGGGCATGCAAACTTAAATAGTTGAAGTAAGCATAGCGGAGTTGGAATCTTCACCATGAAGAAACTGATAAAAGAGTTTAAATTCATCAGAGATGATGAAGATGCTTGCATTTGAAAGAAATTAAGTGGGAGCGTTGATACATATTTCTAATACATTATGTAGAGGACATATTGTTGATTGGAAATGATGTATCTTGTATTGACACAAGTTAAGAATTTCATTAAAATAGGATTTCGATGAAAGACTTGGGCAAAACCAGAATATTTGGCATCAATATCTATATGGATAGATTGAGGCGCTAATATGGTTGTGCCATACGTACATATATGAGATATTGAAAGGGTTCAATATGGAAACAACAAGAAAGGTTCTTGCTACATGGAAAGGATTGTATCAAGATTCAAGTGTTTCAACACTTGGTGAGTAAAATCATATGAAGATTTTGATCGATTATACCATGATATGTATATATCCAGATATGTCCTATGCTCTAAATGTTATGAGCATATACCAGAATGATTCATAAGATGATCATTGGATGATAGTAAAGATATTCTTATGAGCTTTGGAAGAACTAAGAATATATCATGTATAAGTGACAAATAGTTAAAGGGAGTTCATTGTAAAATGTTACATTGATACTAGTTTGTCACAAGATACAAAATTAAAATTATCTCAATTTAGACTATGGGTGGCACAATGTAATGGAAAATATGTTCCATGATAGATTTGGATGAATTCCAAAGTTGAGATATTGTGACAGATACTACAACAAAAGGCTAAGTATATGACTGCTATAGTAGCAGCAAAGGAGGACATTTGTGTTAATAGTTTGTTATCAAACTAGGTGTGGTTCAAAGTGGGCTAATACTATGAAGATATATTGTATGGCAATAATATCAACATATTTTAACCTGAACGAACTAAAGGTCTCAGCAAAGGACCAAATTTATACAATGCCATCTCATTAGAGAATGAGTTGTGCGTAGAGACGCAAAGACATGCAAATACACACGGACCTGAAACTGTCAGATCCGGAGATTATGTTAACCACTAGCAATCGCGTATATGCAACACCAGAAAGCCATAGGTGTTCAATACGCAAAGTTTTCAAAGTGGGAGTCTGAAGGGAATATGCCCGAGAGGCAATAATAAAGTGGTTATTATCTTATTCCATGTTTATGATAAATGTTTATTTTGCATGCTATAATTGTATTAATGTGGAAACTTTAATACATGTGTGTTTAATAAACAAAAGGAAAGTTCCTAGTTATGCCTCTCTTATAAACTAGCTCGTTGATTAACAAGATGATCAAGGTTTCCTGATCATGGACATTGGATGTTGTTAATAACGAGGTCACAACATTAGTGGAATGATGTGATGAACATTCATCCGAATTATAGCATTAAGATCAAAGTCATTGTGTTTATATTGCTATAACATCATACGAAGTAATCCTAGTCCTTAGACCATGAGATCATGTCAATCACTAACACTGGAAGAGTATCTTGATAACATCAAACGTCACACCGTGAAAGGGTGATTATAAAGGTGGGTTCAGTGCTACAAAAGTGTTATGTAGAGGCTCATGGATCAAGAGTGGTATTTGTCCATCCCGATGATGGATAGATATACTCTGGGCCGCTCGGTGATATCACATTGATTAGCTTGCAAGCAAGTGATGAGATCACTAGAATGTTATATCACGGGAACGAGAAAAGAGTACATGTTTGTAACGAGATCAAACTAGGTATGGAGATACCGATGATCGAATCTCGGACATGTAATATATCATGAGACAAAGGGATTTAGTTACTAGCGTTAAAGGTTCTCACGATCACAGAAGTCATCGTTGAATGTGTAGGAGTCAGTATGGATCTCCAGGTTCCGATTCTGATTATTGATCTGAGAGGGGTCTCGATCATGTCTACATTATTCGCGAACCATAGGGTGACACACTTAAGGGATACCGACACCATTTAAAGCAAATATGTTTCAGATAAATATTTAAGAAAGCGCTAGAATTATTTCAATAGACACCGAAATTGTTTCGGGTGAAATTATTGAAATTGGTTCTACATGTAATATTGAAATGTTGCAGGGGGTTTATGTGAATGTTTGTTAATTAAAGTAATTAACAAAATTCTGAATAAAATTAATAAAAGAGTTTTATTAAATGAGAGAGCATTAAATTTGGAGAAATTTAATGCATTTAAAGTGGAGACTTTAAAAGAGAATGTGAAGGGGCAAATTTATGTGGAGGGAGTTACCACCACATGAATGAGGAGGTGAAGGGTCACCCCTTGGGGCGCCGGCCATGGGTAGGGGCACCCCCTCCTCCTATAAAAGCCCCCCTCTCACTCCTTCTTCCTCATACCTCCTCGTGAAGGATCTCTCTCCCCCTCTAGTATTTTTCCCCATGGTCTCATATTAGCGAGATACATGTTCTCGGTGGCTTTATCGGGAAAGAAGTTGCTTCTTCCGCTGCTTTGCTGGAGCGAGGGACGGAGGTTGTCAGGGTACCGGACGTGTGTGCGATCACGGATGCACCGCTGCTTTGCGGTGCTGGACTTGGTGGTGTTGGACTTGCTGGTGCTGGATCTGATGGACGTGTTGGAGCTGGACCGGCTGGACCTGCTGGACTTCATCACGATTTTGAGATCGGCAAGTGTACGACTACATCATCCATGAGTTCCATCTCGTTAACAAAGCTTTGTTGTCTTCGAGGGTAAGTTCTCTATGGATGTATATCCACCCATTGCTTGTATCTAGTAGATAGATCTTGGCGTATAGTGGTTCACATCGTAGGAATTTTTTTGTTCTCTATGTTGTGAACCCTTCAGTGTGTGTCTCTCATTCGATAGTAGATATAGCATTTACAACGGAGGGCCCCGAAAGGGGTGTAGTATAGACAACTGTTGGATCCATGTTGTGGTTGGAAAGTTCGTAGATTAGAAACGGTTCTATTATGAAAGCCCTAACAACCACGTAAAACTTGCACTAGATAAAGTAGAGTCTTCTAACTTTATTTTGTAGGGGGCATGTGATTATGATATGGCATTGGTCGTTACGAAGGTAAAGTAGTTTACTTTTCTGTTACTAAGTAGTATAGTAATAGTCATCATTCCGATGGACGACCTGGTGGCGGCGTTGTGGACTTGGCGTCAAACCAAGGGCAAGATGGAGATCATGCCGGAGCGCTCGATGGAGATCAAGGCGCAAGAAGGACCATATCGTATCACATTATACATATGATGTTGATACCTATTTTAAATCTTATTGTGTGCTAGTATTTAGATAGTCAACGGTAGCAAATAAGATAATCCCTATTTAATTCCAATGTTCCGTGTTCCCCTTGTGTGTGCACCACCAAGAAAGTTCTTCGGTATGAGGCGATCCATGGTATAGGCATAGGTGTCAGACATATCTACGTTCGCATACAGTGGGTGTAAGCCACGTTGCACAATGAATACACACAAGTTAGATTTGGCGAGCCTAGCATGTGCAGACATGGCCTCGGAACACAAGAGATCGAAAGATCGAGCATGAGTCACATGGATGATGTGATTGGAATTATTGAATGTCTACCTTTGATAATGCACTGATGGTTGTGACGATCGGGGGAGGTGCAGAGGATGGGGATCATGTGATCACTAAAATCCTCGAGGGGATGACAATTTTAGTGGAGACCAATTATAAATTGATCTCTTATTATAAACTTAGTCTAAATGTCTGTTTGCAAATATCTTAGTAGATCATGGCCTATCCCATTGAGGTCATTTGTGACCATGGGAATATATTGCTTAATGTGGAACTTAGCAAAAGGGTCCAACTTCATAGATTAATACCCACGCCTGAGGGATATCCTCGTAAAAGGTGATCTTCTCTTCTTGATACAATAACCATTAGGAGATAATTCGATGACTCCGGAATGTTTGTGTTTTCTCCACAATCATCCAATAAGCCATTCTCCATTTGATGGAGAGTTGGGCTCCATTTTGTATTCTACAGAATAAGGCACATAGAGTATGAGTCGTTGGATGGGTTTTCCTCATCATGGATGAAAAGGGACATTTGGAGAAACACTTAGCGATCTTGCATTAGAGTTGAGAACTCTTAGAAGGGCTTGATTGTAATGGAGGTCATTGATGAAAAGGTATATGTAAGATATACAAATTATAAATGTGGTTCTTGCAAAACTTGTTGCAGTTTGCAAAGTATTTGATACTTGTCCTGTTTTCTGAAAACAGGACAAGTAATCTGCTCGAGAATTGCTGGATTTGAGGCAACGTGACTTGATGACGGCAAGCAATACAGTTGATGGCCGACATCACCTCTTTCCTCAAAGTTTATCATTTGGATTAGTGGACTTGAATATAAATTTGTAATGCTTGTTTGTGTGTCTTGCTTTTGGCGATACGATTATTCATATGAACAAGTTACAAGCCGGTTTGTACTATTCTTATGAATAATACCTTATGGTCACATTACGATTACAAATAAGTTATTCATATCACTATGTTAATGATAATAGTTTAAACATTTATAAAGGATTAAAATGCTAAAAGATATCCAAAGTTTAATAAACAAGTGACACTATAGTTTAAGTCATTTTGGTTATTGCATGTTCTTCATTGTAAATGAATATCAGGGTCCTAGATGCTTGATTTAGAGACTTTGCAAAACCATGCCTCTTGGGCAGAATGACTGAAACTCCGCATTCTGGTAAAACGGTAATATGCGAAGAAATGCTGAATCTTATACATAGTGATGTATCGTATTTTCAACAAATAGTGGAAATCATTTGTTAATTGTTGACTTAAGTGAATAAGCATATTTACTTAATGAAACATAAGTTTGAAACGATTTGAAATGTTCAAATGAGTTCACAACAAAAGAGGATATTGAAATTAACGAGAATATGAAGTCTCTTCGATTTGATCAACATGACTAAAGTATTCAAGTTAAGTTTAGCATAAAAGGGACTTGTGAAAGATGTTTCACAAATTATGATAATTGGATAAATTCAAACTGTGTTGAAATATCTAAACATCATAATCATTATGTATTAAGATACATATGGTATAATATCACCTCTTATAGGGGTTATAGTTATCGTTTAGAGTTAGAGATCAAAATAAGCAAACACTCATTTGAAATACAAAGGAACATCTAAAAGATTCGTGGAAACAACACCATAAGTGTTATGGCAAGTGCGAGTTTCTGGAGATTTCGATAAGTCAAAATCGTGGCGAATAAACAAGTCTTTGTAAAGCATTCTTACGAAGCTATGAATACATCATCCACAAGGGGCAAACCTGATGTTGTCTAAATCGATGTGTCTTGATGAAGATACAGGTGGAACAAAGTAAAAGATCAAAACAAGGTATTTGACCTTACCTTTGAATTGTTGAGTGGCGCAACGGAATTTGTTTCCTGAATCCAATCTCTACATATATAGGAGAGACTAATGATAATGATCATAAAGTTTCAAGCAAATACTTTTACTAAAGAAAGTAGGATTCAACTATATATTCTACAAGTTTGTGGAATTATATTGTTGTTTCACTTGTCATGTTTTGAACGAGACATACCTACGAATTACAAAGAAGCGTGATGGACCTAAGTACGAGAAATGAATGGTCATTGAAATCTCATTAGTGGAATTCTCGATTTGATGATGATCAATGTCCAAGATTATCGAGAGGACCTAGATTTGAGTGGGAGCAAATCAGCTTGGCTAATTCATAATATGTAGCTGACATATTTTGAGTGGGAGCTAAGTGAAATCCTTGGATCTCAAACATTAATGGCATACTTGAGTGGGAGCGTGAAATCATTCTAGGATATGTGCACGACGTATGTGAATGATGTGATTGGTGTTAATAATATTTAAGTCAGATAAATAAGGATGAAGTTGAAGTTATTAAACAATAAGATCTATCGAGATAGATTAGTGAGTTTAATAAACACTGAATGTCGAATGCTTCCTAGACTTGATTCTGAAAGATGTTCAGAATGTCCTAAGACAAGATTCTGAAGAAGCTCAGAATGGAACAAGGTAAGAAAGAAGTTCTTGTTGTATGAAGCATTGAGTAAGTATTGCAACTATGGTTGAAAGAAAGAGATGAGTTGCATCGCCTATGCCTCAGTCATAGGTTCTTCCATATAACCATGTTGTATACTCGATATAAAGTGACCCGAAGTTCTGGTTGGTAGGACAAAGTCTTAACTGTAAGAACATGTCTTTGAGTGATTCCTGAGTTAATCACTGAACCAGAATTAAGTTTGTACTTAAATGGCAAGAAGCAAAGTAAGTGGCATAGTTGCATTTCATGCATTAGGATCTACATAGATATAGAAGTATAAAGGCTCCATCTCATGTGACATATAATGTTATGGCGGGGCTAGTTCGCTTTTAACATGGAATGATGTGTCCCAGGGCCCAGTGCCCATGAGAAAGCCCTCGAGGTTGATCTAAAGTCACTATAAGCTCCTGGAATCCGGCCTCATTCTGCTTCCATGACTATAGTATATACACAAAGGATAGCAAAGTGTGTTTTGAAGTTTAGATGACAACGGTGAAAACGACCATCATCATAAACACTAGAAAGAAAGTCTCACTTTGTTGCCAAACAAATGCTTCGACCCATTATATGATAATGATGTGAATGTCAAAATTAGGAAGACATTAACGATTTGCAAAAGACATAATGATCTGGTAAAACAGAACATGGACATGACATTTCCCATGAGCATGCATGATCTGTAAACGCATATGGTATATGGTTTATATGAGTAAAATGCGAGCTAGATTATTTGTACTCTAGTGCAAGTGGGAGACTAAAGGAGATATGCCCTAGAGGCAAATAATAAATAGGTTTTTATTGTCATATTTCAATTAGTTTATAATAGTTTTATATTGTGCTATAACTGTGCCAAGTAGAAACATTGGTACAGGTGTGGTATGAAACAACCAAGTCCCTAGTAGCCTCTATTCATACTAGTTCGTTGGTCATGAGGATGATCTAGGTTTCAAGATCATTGGCATTTATGCCAATTGACAACAGGGTCATATCATTGGAGAATGATGTGATGGACATTCCTCGAAGGATTACAACACGATCAAGTCATATAAGTTCATTGTTGCAACAACTATAGCTAGACTCATTTTCCTTAGACCATGCGCTCATATTACTCACTGTTTCCCGAGGCTGCTTAGACTGCATCAACCGTCATCAGGTAATACGGTGGCCATAAAGGTGTACGTTGGGTATTCCGAAGGAACAGTAGATGACATGTGACTGCTAGACCGGGATTTGTTCACCCACATGACGGGTAAAGATACATACGGCCGGCTTGGTGAGATTACATCCATAAATGTTGCAACATGTGACTCGGTCACGGGGATGTAATATCACGATAACAAGAAAACATAATTTGTTGTGAACGAGATTGAACAAGGTATGTGATACCAATGATCGGATCTCGAAAAAGTCGTATCGAGAAACAAAAGGACAAGGATGCTACATTTAGCGGTTCAAACAACATTATCATCAGGAATGCATAGGGGTCACATGGATATCCCTGGTCCCTCTATTGATCATTGATTTAGATCATGTCTAGAGCATTCCTGAGCCGTGAGAGGATACACTTAAGGGTACGATGAGAGCGATCATTCGTAAGACGGAATCACAGTAGAGAAAGAGAGAAAGCCGGAATCGTTCCGTAGAGAGATCCGAAGTTGTTCGGAGAAAGAATAAAGGAAAAGACCAGAAAAGTGTTTTCAGATAAATGGTAATTTAAATATATATTTATTATAAGTTAATTGTGAATTAATATATTCTAAATAATATTTAAGTTAAGATTTATAAAGGCAACTTTTATATTAGGCCAAATCCTAGAGGGAAAAGGCCTAGAAGAAAAGCTGCAGAAAAAGAAAAAAGAAAAGGCAAAAAATAGGCAGCCCCGTGGGCGGCGGATAACCGCCACCGCATAGGGCGGAATGCAGCCACGGGCCTGCTCAACCCCGACCCATGCGGGGCTCGCGGGGGAGCAGACCGGGCAAGCGAGCTGGGCTGCCGTGGGCGAGCCGGCCCATCCGGGCGCTGGCTGCCACCGCCGCCTCGCTGGCGAGCTTAGCCACGCGGGCGCGCGTGGGCCGCGCGGGCATGGCCGGCCCGCCTGGCTGCTGCGCCTCCTGGCCGCTGCTGGCTATTGCTGGGCCGCTGGGCTCCGCCGGCTGTAGCACCCTCAAATCGGCCCTATGCAAGTTTTAGCCATTTCCGCCAAACCCGCATAGAAACGATTCAAGGACGCCCACCAGGCACTTTCGTCCGGGTGGAAAACGATGTAATACCATTACACAACAGTCATCGATGGGACCCATAGAACAGATATATATACAACAACGACTCAACGAGTCAAGAATACAGATATACAATACAAAGATCCAAATCACCTTGAAAACGATAAAGCGTCCGACTACGGACAAGATGCAAATGGGGCTAAGAGCCCTGAAGAATAACCAATGGCGTCCATAACCCTGCCCAAGCCAAGCCGGAAGGGTAACCCTGCTAACGACGTCGATCTCAAACCTTCTAAAACAAAAGGGGTGCCGATAAAGGGCAAAGGAAAAAGAGGAGCGCCAGTACTGAGGCCAGTACACGGCGAGGCTAGAATTCGGTGGCTCTCGCCTACATAGGTATGGTGGACTGAAGCGGCAGTGCAGCAGCACTAAACAAACTATAGAGACTCGGTAAAACTGGCGGCTATTAGAGAGGGATAAGAAAGACCTATTCAGATCCAACCTGATACTAACACCAAACATACCCATCCTGGCATTTCCCCCTCGATACCAAACGAGGAAGTCAAAACCAAGGAACTCACACAGTTGGCAGTTTTATTCATTCTATTATAGTTGTAGCACTTACTAGTCAGATACAGATAGCATGAGTCATCCTGAAGCATAAGTAGTGGGCAGTTTTTAATTAACCATTCCGTGGTAGTTGGAACATTTACCAGTCAGATATAATTGTCCTGAGGAATCTCAAAACCCAGTAGTTGTTGGCACTTTTATCACATTCCATTGGAGTTGCAATACTTACTAGGCAGGTATAGTATGACACACATCACCACAGATCCACCAGTTGTTGGCATTTTTATTATCCATTCCATTATAGTGAAGCTGAATTACTAGTCACATATTAAGTCAAATTTATAGCACTACTTTAGTTATGCTTGTCTATGATCGAGATATTGTGCTCCAAGTTGTCCATAACCACGGACACGGCTTTTAGAAAGCTTTACCCTGCAGGGGTGCACAAATAGAAACACACACTCGATCAACCTCGGAAAAACCAACTCAAAACCCAAGGAGGCTTTCACGACAAAGCAATCACAGGATTCAGAAATATTTCAGGGGGACACCCCACTAAGCTACCCGCAACGAAGTTGGCCGGCTCCGGAACAGACCCAGGGTTTGCGACGACGGCTATAAACGACTGGGAACCCGAAAATGTGACTGGGCTTGTCGATACCGCGAAAACGTGGCGCGATCCAAAACAGTACAGGTGCTCCACGCACAATCTTAATTAAAGCAGTAAAGCATGGCATAGGTACAGGATAGTAATAAAACCCCAAACTAGTTTGTGGCCCCAAGAAATAGAAATGAATCAAGCTCTGGCTCAGGGGGGGTCCATAAGGCCTCCCGGATGTGGATAGTGCAAAAAATCAAGGAACAGGTATCAAGTACTCGGGGTCCTACGGGACACAAGTGAGCGTCGAAGAACCAAATAACATCTATTGCCCACCGATGCCTCTACATTAGTTATATCTAGCATTTTAATAGTTGTATTTAAAGTCATGATCATCTCCACCATAAACATCTGCCAACATTAAGCATCTCCACCAATAAGCATTTGTCAGCATTCCAACAATTGTGGTACTTGACAACACGAGATCGCACCTGAGCCAGCAACTACGACTCGCAAGGCCAGCTATCTACCAAACACAGGTAATAGGAGGTGTCCAAGGCAATATAGAGGCTGCACGAGATATAACTGGTACGGAACACTAAAGCATCACGACACAGATAGCAATCGATCAACAGGAGGAAATAAAGACTATAAATGCAAAATAGGTAAAAGGGGGGAGATGCTCGCCTGGGAAACACTGCCGACGGATCATAACCGGAGAACTTGTCGATACTCGCATCAACTCATCGGCCTAATCCGCGAAAAAGCAAACACTACAAGAAACACCAAATGCAATATTTAATACTATGGCAGAAGATCCGGCATGATTATGATATGATGCAGATGCGTTGCAATTCGGTAGTATTAAGCGGAACCGGGGTCCCGACAATTAATCATTAGGTTTAAGCTGTTTATAAACCCCACAATTTAAATGTTGAATGAACAAGGCAAAACATGGCATCGGTTTGCTACGCAAATTTAAATGGAGTCCGGAATAAGACTAGAATAGCCCGCATATAGACTCCATATTTAATTTAGGTGAATCGACTAGTTAACCCAACCCACCAGATGACATGTATGCAAGCATGATGATTTAATTATGCGACAGGTATATGCATATTATAAAAACAGAGGCTTAGGGTCGCACATCTGAGTTCGACAGGGTTGGACGAGATCGGGGGACGGAAACGGGATCGTTCTCGGACAACGGAAGGAGAGCTTGGCATTCCGGGAAGAAGGACATGGTTTGGCATCGGGGCGCATCGGATTCGCCCTGGTCGGTGTCGATCTTGTCGTGGCGAAGACCTTGTCGGGTCCGCGTATCGGGTCGGTCTTGGCGTTCGGGATGAAGAACTTGGCGTTCCGGTGGCGATCTTGGCGGTCATCGGATCCGGGTCTCGCATCCGGGAAGGAGTACTTGTCGCATCCGATGGATCGGTCCTCGAGGTCAAAGAACTTGGCGCACCGGGGGTCGACGAGGTTCGGGCTCGACTGGATCGACCTTCGAATTTTTGGGGCCTTCGGTATGCGTGATGGAGGTCATGGCGATTCCGAGGAGAAGATCTTGGCGGACCCCAAATTGATGTTGGTTCCTCTTCGGAAGTCCTCGGTGTTGTTGGTCATACTCGCGACAAGATTTAACACTAGGGCCTACGAGACAACACTAACACTGACAAAAGATTAGCTCCAACTGGCCACCATCTCACAGAGACACAGGCACCCACACCTGTACGCATAGACAACGGCAAGCATAAAACATGGCCGGGAAGACGAGCGGTAGGGCCGAGGGCGAGGACGCCGGCGCCGGCCGGAGAGGATGGCCTCGAGGCAGCGGTGATGCTTGCTGGCGGGGCGGTGGACGACGGACGAGCTCGGGAGGTGGAGCCGGGCACACAGGCGCGACGGGGGTCGCAGAGGCGGCCGGTGACGACTTGCGGCCGCGCAGAAACGGGATGCAGCGGGAGAAGGACGAGGCCGGCGACATCGAAGAGGGACAACGGCGAGGAGCCACTATAGGTTGGGGATGCGGTCAGCGCTGCGGCGGCCCACTGTAGCAGTGCGGGAGACAGTGGCAGGCGAGCCCAGACCGAGGCGCCAGGGATCCGCGAGGCGGCGGGACTCGGACCCAAGGCGGCGACGGCGAGCTGAGGTGGGAGGTGGCGATGACGGAGGCTTGAGGAGGCGGACGAGGAAGGTGGCCGGAGAGGGGAGGCGCAGACGGCGGCCATGGCGCTTGGCGGCGATGGAGAGGGGCACGGAGACAGGGGCTCCAGGGCCTGTCCACGGCGGCGGGGCTGCACGGGAACGAGGCAGGGGATACGCAGGGAAGCGACCGGTGTTGGGGAAGACGATGCCGGGGACGACCTCGGTGGCGAGGATGAGCGGCGGCCCGGGGCGGCGACAAGGTGGACGGGGCGGCCGGAGCGGAGGGGATCGAGGCGGAGAAGAGAGGAGCCCGACGGCGGGGAGGAGGATGCGGGGAAGGAGCGGGGCGTGATGTGGGGAGGCGCAGGTGGTGGGACCGGCTCGGGGGCAGAGAGCCCGAGGCGGGAGGCTGACGGTGGAGGCAGGCTCGCGCGCGGTGGCGACGCGGTGGCAGTTGTCGCGACGCGGGGCTGGGGCCACGCAGGCGCGGGGTGGGCGGGAAAAAGGCAGGCGCGGGGTGGGGCCCGGCTCGGGATGTGGGCAGGTGGGGAGGTGGACCTGGCCAGGGTGTGGTGTGGGTGGGTGCGTGAGCGGGAGTTGGTGGGGTGTGCGTGCTGTGTAGGGTGAGGTGGAGGGAGATTAGGGAGGGGTTGGTGAGGTGGAGGCCTGGGATTGGCCAGGGTGAGGTGGCGGCTAGGAGGGAGAGACCAGGTGGCGGCTGGGTAGGATAGGTGGGGATTGGGTAGGGTTTGGTTAGGTTTGGGTGGGGCGTTTTAGCTAGGTTTTGGAGGTGGCCGGCCGGGCTTTCAGGCCTGGCGGGCTGCCTCCCAAAAAAAATATAAAATTTTATTTGTTTAAAACGGGGTGTTTGAAAACTGTTTGTAGACGAAACAAAATAATCCAGAGACCCGAGTTTTAATTTGAAATAAAGACGGGGCGTTTAGAAAACAAAACCAGGCTTTTCGAAAATAGTTTTTAAACAAACCATGCAAGATGATGACGATGCTCAAATGCAATGTGGCATGATGACATGAGCATGCGGTCATGATGATGCAATGCACAAAAACACCGCGATTTTCTAGTAGTGGTTTTTGCGGGGCGCCACACCGGCCCACCCAGATGGCAGCTCGGTGCTGCTGCTGCTTGTTGGGCTGGCCGTCCAGGCCCAGCCGGCTGGGAGCTCTTTTCCCCCCTTTTTTCCTTTGACTATGAGTCCCACATGGCTAACCTAATGGGAAGGGCACACCTCCTCCTCCTTTATATAAAGGGGTGCCCATGGGTGGGATGAAACACACCAATATTTGGAGAAGTCCTTTGGTTGAGTTCCTCCTTCCCTCTCTCTCTATACCTTGTAACCATGGCTCCAAGTCTGGGATGTGCGATCGAGGCACACCTGCAGTACGCCGTTGCACTGCAGGGATTCCTAGCCGGATATCAACTTCCGCACTCCCGGCAGGATCGGGGAGCCGGAGGTCTCATCGTGCACCGTATGTGTATGAAGATACGTGGCGCAACACTTGGGGCGCTTAAATGTCGTGAGCCGGAGCTGCTACATGATGACGATGAAGAAGGAGCAAGGGTGACCTGAGAGGAGCTTCGCGACCTTGAGGTCGGCTACGAGTACGACTACTTCAACCACCTTTCCCGTGGAACGTTAACCGCGTACAGTCTACAAGGATATGTATTCTAAACGCATCGACCGTTACCGCATTACTACATAGATAGATCCTAGACAGTTTCTGGGGTTCCAACGTAGGAATTTTTTGTTTTCTACTACGGTTCCCCTTCAATACATATGATATGTGGTACTACCTAGCTGGCGATATCTATCCATCCTGGACCATCTTTGTGAAGACAATCCGCAACCCTGGAGATGAGAAATGCAAGAGGTTTGTGAAATAGCAAGAGGCCGCTAGGAAAGAGGTGGAGCGATCATTTGGTGTGCTTCAGTCAAGATGAGCTATTGTTCGCTACCCTACTAGAACCTGGAGCACGCAGAGGATGTGGGATGTGATGACTGCGTGCGTGATTATTCATAACATGATCGTCGAGGATGAGTGTGATGATAATATTTTGGACCAAGGCTGGGAATTCCAGGGTCAATTGGTTGAGCTAGAGCCAGGTGTAGCGTCTTGGGAAAAATTCATGTAAGTGCATAAAAATTTGCGTCACAGGCACACCCATGACCGGCTTCAACTAGATTTGGTTGAGTATATATAGGCTCGTGTAGGAAACCAAAATGCTTAACCCTTATTTGTTTTCTGCAATTTAAGTGATATTTGGTTTTTTTATCGAACCATGTGATTGTGAACTATTCATATGTAAGCACTATTTTAATTATATTATCTAAATTAGTTTATTTGCTTGTCAAAATATACATTTATCTATGTAAACTGGCTCTAAACTATTCATATACAAAGGGCCAGATCTGGACAGCGCTGGCCAAGTGCGGATATTTTGGTCGCGCCGCTGGGCGCGGTCACCCAGACAGGCCAGACCTCGGTCTCAAAGTGACGGCGGGCCAACCCAAACGGACAGAAACGGACAGTTTTGATCGTGCGTTTGGGTCAGCCCGGTGGAGATAACCTAAGATTTTGTAAAGCTACACTCTTGATCTTAACAGATACCCTGCGTCCTAAAATAAGTATCATGAATTTATCTAGATTCGTATGTATCTAGACATGTTTAGTATTTTTTTCGAAATGGAGACATGTTTTAGTATATATACATTTGAATCTATATAAAACCAAGTCATTTATTTTGATTTTGGTACGGAGGTTGTAGAAAACAACCCAATTTATCCCTCCACAACCTGACTAGGTTGCCTTATGTAGGCCGAATGTTGTTCATCGTTTTAGCTAGCCGCTGTATTAACTGTTTCCGCAGAACTTTCACCAAAGAATCATGCAACGGTACCAAACAGAAGACGTACAAGTGCTGAGGAGTAGCGCGTACTGTACCACACTTGATCAGGGCATGTGGCTCCCGTCCTTTTTGCTTGTGCGTCTGCCTCCGCTGCACGCCTTTTCCAAGATCCCACGATCCGCCATGAGCTACTTGGCTCGCTAGCCAGCAAGCAGCTCTCCAAATGAGCCTCGTCGCCACCGGAAGGTCACGGGGGATGGGAGATGGGAGCCGTGGGACCGGCGAAGCGAGTGCCTTGCACGTGATAGCGTGAGCAAGCAACGCAGCGGCGCATCGTCGTACATGTAGTACACTGTTGCCCCCACGTTCCGACCCTTGTGCCCCTGCGTGCATTCCCTGTTACACGCCAAGGGACCCTGACAGTCCAAGTGCTGCTAGATCACGCATCCCTTCCCAAAATGCCCTCTCGGGCAGATGGAGTTCGTTCCATCGGTATGAGCGTGAACTCGGTGCGTCGAGTCGGTGTGTACGCTGATTTGCCACATCGTTTCTTTTTATCTCGTTTACCAAACAAGGGACATCCCCAGCCACTAAAACTTTACAGTTTGGACTCTATCTTGTCCCAAACAAGAGTGGTCTCGTTGAGAGTAGCACACATTGTGGACAATCTTGATTTTTCATGCTGGAGCCTCGACACCCAGATCCTTATAAATCGGTGATGAAGAATATATCAAATATACTCCCTCGGTTTTAAAATATAAGACATTTTAGCGACATCCTTTAGTGTATAGGTTCATAGAAGTTCGGAGTGAATCTATATACTAAAATACGTCTAGATACATTCATTTCACAAAGCTAAAATCTTATATTTATGAACGGAGGGAGTACATGCAAACGGACGAACCAGAGCTAACCTTTTTTTGCGGGCCGCATTGTTCTTCGCCTCTTGCCATTGATTGAAGTCTAGAACCGTGCTACGCAGCGGGCACTCTGAAAAAAGACATTTTTGGCGGGCGTTCCGATAAGGACAGGTTTCGATTTCTGCGTCCCGCAGCCCGCACCCTCCCGCACCGGATGACCGAGTCCAAAAGAGGAAATGTGTGCTCCCCCTCCCCCCCCCCCAAAGAGGGATCATCTTCCTCTCCAAGCCAAAACCAAACGAGTCCCCTAGATCTAAGACTATCCCCCGATTCCGCACCTGTCTATGTCGTCTTCAACCTCTAGCCAAAATCAATATTGGAGCTCCACCTTAACAGCTTGATGCCCAGCGCTCATTCTCCTAAAAAGTAAAAAAATGCCACAAATGATAAAACAATAGGAAACCATGAATACACCATGATTTTGGTAGCAAAACAAAAAGGAAAAATACTAGCACCGCTATATGGTTATGTAGATAAAATTCTACTGTTGCACACCATGAATCTAAACGAAAACTAGGCATCTACAACTACTTTGCTCCCCAATCAACAAACTATGGTTCTTTAGATCAATTTTGCCTCTGAATATGTTCAATCTTATTCAAACTACAACATATCAAACTTTCTAACCTTCAGTATCTGTTTCTGTTTCTGCATGACAAACAACTAAATTAGGACAACTAACAAGAAATACAAACATTAGCAAAAACAGAGAACTGCTCCTGATAATGCTTTTTTTCTAAATTGACATCTTATTATTGCTACCTAAATTCCTAGCATGTTGCATAGTTTTTTTAACAGTGTGGACTCCATGCATATCGACCTTAATGTCGAACCAGACCGAGAAATAGAAGAGGAGGAACATGACGATGTTCCGCACACAGATGCTACTATGCAAGTTATGAATGAAGGTATGGTGTGTATACACAATCAGAGATAGCAAATCAGATATGAGGTATAAACATCAAGTTATCCACCAGTTTATATAACAGTTTAAATTCAGGCATATGAGTACAAGTTATCCACCAGCTAACACTAGAGTTATCTAGGAATATGAGTACATGTTATCCACCAGCTAACGCTATAGTTATCTATGCTTATGTGTAGAAGTTGCCCCACAAATCATCACTAGACATATCCAGTAGTGTTGTGTGTGACTAGCCAACTGCAGTAAAAACTTGATAGTAGGAAGAAAGTAGAAAAGCACAATTAAAATATGAAATAACACATGTGGTATAAAAATCAAGTTATCCATCGGTTTATACAACATTTATCCAAGCATAGGAGTACATGTTATCCAGCAGCTAACACTACAGTTATCCAGAAATATGAGTACAAATTAACCATCGAGATAACACTAGTTATGCATGCTAATATGTAGAAGTTACACGACAAATCATGACTAGACATATATCCAACAATGTTGTATGTGACTAGACAACTGCATTAAAAACTTGACACTAGGAGGAAAGTAAAAAGGCATAATCAGAAATAAGAAATCACACATCGGGCATAAAAATCAAGTTATCCACCAGTTTATGCAGAAGTTATCCAGACATATGCATACAAGTTATCCACCAGTTTATGCAGCAGTTATCTAGATATATGTTACAGAGTCATCCACCAGTTAGCAATATAGTTATCTATGGGATATAACTCAAGTTATCGATCATTTTATACAGCAGTTATTCAGGCATATATGTACAACTTATCCACAATGCTAACACTATAGTTATCCATGATTATATGTAGGATTTACCCATAAATGAACACTACATTTATCCAGCAGTATTGTGTATGACTTACCATTGGAAAGACAATCAACATGATTATAAATGCTTGCTATTTTAAAAAGTTACCCACTAGGTAGGGAAAAATTACATACCTATTACAACTACTGTTATCCATGACTTTTCATTTTGGTTACCCATTCCTACAAAAATAGATAGAATAACTTGTATTTACTTGCATAATAAATGGTGTCCAAACTAAAGAACATACAGACAATGACTGCATGTACACTATAATTAAACAAGCTACACAAGAAACAGCGACGGGAGGCTCAATTGAAGAAACATCAGGACACATTGCTAAATCAAATGAGGATGGGGAGCATACTGCTACCAATGATGCCACGGATGAAGTACGCTCCACACCGCAACCACCAACAGCTGGAATGCTCTTTGACAGTTTTGAATCAGCTCGGGAACACTATAAGGCGTATTCACAAAGGAAGGAGTTCAGAACAAGGATAGACTGGTCAAGAAAAGATGCAAAAGATGATCTAAATGAGGCGTATCTTGTGTGCACAAAAGCCGGGAAACCTCACGAAGATAAGGAAGACACGCATAATCCTAAATTGTGTGTCAAGAAGAGGAAAAATAATACACACCCAAGGACTAGATGCACAGAACACTTATATATCAAGAGAAAGTATGCCTGGTGGTATGCTGAACATTCATCGGATGATCATAACCACCCCCTGATAATAAAACCTTCATAAACTTCTCTTGGTAACTGCATGACATTAAAAAAATACAATGATCCACACAAACACATAGAAAAATGATTAAGAACTAATAACATGCAAAATAAAATAATGAAACAATACTTAAATATTACCATAGAGATGAATCAATGTTACCATGCAAAAATGTATAAAAGAGTTACCCAAAAGAGATAATCTAAGTTATCCTGCCATTAGTATATATAAGTTACCCATGCTCGTAAACTAATGTTATCATGCAAATTGTTCAAATGTTACCAACAGAGATAATCAAAAGTTATCAATTACACTACCAACATGGTTCGGGTGTTGCTCTCAAGGGATTTACTCCAAAGTTACCCCAAAAAGAGATAATCTAATGTTATCATGCCATTAGTACATAAGTTACCCATGCTCATAAACTAATGTTATCATGTGAATTGTTCAAAAGTTATCAACAGAAGTTATCAATTACACTACCAACATGGTTAGGGTGTTGTTATCAAGGGATTTACTCCAAAGTGACCCCCAAAAGAGATAATCTAATGTTATCCTGCTATTAGTATATAAGTTACCCATGCTCTAAACTAATGTTATCATGCAAATTGTTCAAAAGTTACCGACAGAGATAATAAAAATTTATCAATTACACTACCAACATGGTTAGGGGTATTGTTATCAAGAGTTTTACTCCAAAGTTACCCATAGGGGATAAATAAATTACCCACTCAAATCATATATATATATAGTGTAGATCAATTACACATACGAAAACCTACCAAAAAATTTTAAAACCGAAAACAACTAGAGCAATGCATCATATATGATGTAGATTAGTATGCACCCAATATTTTTCATATGTGCTCTGTTATGGGCACCCAATATGTTTCTCACAGTACACACCTACCACACACACACACACCGAATACCTCGCAACCATGGAAACAATCACGGTGACGAGGGTTTAACTCATCAATACCCATTGTTATGGACTTGGGTTTTGGAGAAGGAGGGAGTGCTGGAGACATCTATCGGCTAGCAAACAAGCACACATGGGACAAAGGATTTACCCAGGTTTAGGCCTCGTAGAGGTCCCTACTCCTGCTTGTCTGCTCGTGGAATTATCGAAGGAGTCGAAAATTACAATGGTGCGCAGATGCAATCTGGCGAGAGTTGTGGAAACTAGGGTTGCGTGTCTAATCCTCGCCGCCCCCTCCTAGCCTTTATATAGATAGGCTAGGTCTCGGGTAGCAGGTTGAGTCGGTTACAAGTTAGGGTTTTTCCCCTTCAAACTTTCTATCTTTAGCTTCTTCTTGTCTCTCAAGCAATCGAGAGTCCGCAGATTTCTCGAGTCCTTTCGTCTAGGCTTTGGCGACACCGTGGGCCTGTTCGTATTTAGACCGTATATACCAAGCTCGAGTACCTGTAGGGTATACCCATGTCAGTAGCCCCCGAGTATCCAGTGGAATCGCAGATTCGACTGGGTACTTTTTGAAGTCTTCGAGTGCCTGAATGAGTACATTTTTCGACTGCTTTCATTTATGTCATAGGGATTGTTGATATACGTGCCCGATATAGCCGAAGTATCGGTATCAGTTAACCACCTTAGGGTGAAACAACGCAATCTACTCGAACTCGAGTCCTCGGACTCGAATCCGAAAAAGTGCTGGCGTAATTCGACTCAGGCCGCGGAGGTCTTACAGGGGTCGAATTCCAGTTACATGGGTGTGAGCACTTGACGCGTCCGTCAAGGCATGTTCATCGTGCCTGTAGGCACGGATATGTTTCTGGTAGTGCCCAGTTAAATACGTTGCTAGGCCTTACTCAGGTCTTACCTTCACGATGTAAGCGCGACATCCAAATTTTATCATCGCGGAGATGATTCGGGCGACCCAGGAGACGCAATCTCTTTGCAGGGAGAATTATGAGGCGGTGTCACCATGATCTGCGAGTGCAGATGTAATCAACGCACAGTTTTCGTGCAAATAAATCATAGGGTGCGCGACCAGCACTCCCTATGGGAGTAGCCCCCGAGTGCCTGGTTGAGTCGAAGACTCAGGCAGGGACTAAAGAAATTTTGTGACTGCTGTCGTCTTTGCTTGTTTATTTCAGTCGAAGATTCAGACAGGGACTAAAACACTTTTGCGATAGCTGTCGTCTTTTGCTTGCTTGTCTCAGTCGTAGATATTTCCGGCGCTCCCTATGGGAGTAACCCATGACCATAGTCGAACCGTGTTTCGAGTGGTTGGGTTTGATTGCGATTGCATGTATCCCTGCAATAAGAAAAGAAAAATCATAGGGTGCGCGGCCAGCGCTCCTATGGGAGTAGCCCCCGAGTGCTTGGTGGAGTCAAAGACTTCAGCAAGGACTAAAGTAGTCGAAGTTTTTCGCTGAATAGCCGTTGATGACGTCAGTGCTGACGCTTGCATGACCTCAGTTGCCCGCGTGGGCGGTTTTGACGGGACGTGACGAGCGGTGGGTCCTACTTTCTGACTTTGATTTGACTGGGCGTGCGTAATCTTATTATTAACTATGCCTCCTCGATTTCCACGCGTAATGGTAGTAGTGGAGGGACGGTTCGCGCTTCCTCTTCTCCACGTGTCGAGCGCGATGCGTGCCACGCATCCAGTAGGGTTTTTGTGAGCCGTTGGATTGCATCTCCTAAGGGTTAAGTAGCGATGCTACAGCGGTAATTTTCCATCTGCGCCCTTTTCTTCCTTGCTGCCATCGCCATTGCTGCTGCTCCTCTGCTTTTCTCCTGCGCTCATCGCCTCCTCAGCTCTGGACCATCTCCGCTTGTTTCCAAGTTATTTCCTGTGTTCTCATCGCCGCCGCGCAATGGGAAAGAAGAAAGGAGGCGCTGCCACTGAATCCGCCGCCACCGCTGCTGCGACGAAGAAGAAGGGTGGCCCCACTGCTGCGGGCACCAGTGCCGCCGCCGGCGGAAAAAAGAAGGTCGCGGGCACCCGCGTGACCAATGGCGCGTGGCGCCCCTCTATCATCAAGGCGTCCGATCTCCGTCTTCTTCGCCAAGACGGAGTTATTTCTGCAGCAGCCGCCGACGCGCGTGTCCCCAGCGGTGAGACCATTCCTGTGCCTCCCGCTGGTTTTCGATTGATGTTTCTTGCTTTCATCATTTGCGGCCTTTCTTTGCCTCTCCACCCCTTTCTTAGGGGTCTCCTCTGTTTCTATGGGCTCCAGCTCCATCAGCTATCCCCAAACTCGATTCTTCACATCTCTTGTTTTATCACCCTTTGCGAGTGCTGGCTCGGAATCGAGCCGCACTTTGGCCTTTTCAAATGTTTATTTAAGCTAAAGCGTCAGTCCGCATCTGGCTCTTTAGTTTATGACGTAGGTGGTTGTGGAATCCATATCGACCCATCCGCCACCTACTTCGACATCAAGCTCGCCAAGTCCGTCTAGGGATGGAGGGACAGATGGTTTTATGTTCGCGACCAAAAAGCCAAGGACGAGCATTTTGGACTCGCGCCTTTCGACCCCGCGACTCCCTGCAAGAAGATGCGTTCTTGGAAGAACATGATCATGCCCTCCGAACTCGCGGAGACAGACGTGCTATATCAACGCGTCTGCGACCTCGAGAATCGCATAGGCGCAGAAGAGGGAGGATGCGCCCTTGTCAGGACTTGGCTGCGTCGTCGCATCCATCCTCTCCAGGCTAGAGTCCATCCCATGTTTTAAATGGGTGGTGCTGATGATGCCACTCGCGTGTCTGCCGATGGCATGTCCACAAGTGAGGTAGATAAGAGGGTGCGACTGGTCACGAAGTACACCTTCAAGGATGTGCTTCCGAATGAGCCAGTCGTTCCTCCCTTCGATGCTTTGAATCCTCCTCCCAAGGTACAGTTGTGCTACGCAGTAGCTTATGTTCACGATTGCCTTTTCTGTTGCTTACCTGATCTGTTTCCCGATCTTCATTGTCTGTACGCAGGATTGGGCGGTGTCGCCTTGTATGCCTCCTCTCCCTGAGGGCATTATTCCTTGCGAAGCTTTGGAAGAGGATGAGTCTGAGTCGACCGTCCCTTCTGATGTGGAAGAGGAAGCCCCCGAGTCCGAGAGCCTAGATACTCGCAAGCGTTCGCGCAGCGAGGACTCCTATGCGTCGACTCCTTCAACTCCAGAAGGCACAGTTGCTGGCGTGGAGTCGCCAATTCCCGCCGTTCCTGTGACGGCTGTAGCACCATCTTCTCGCAAGAAGATGCGATTGCCCAAGGAGTCTTCGTTAGAGTCAGCGGAGGCCACGTTTGATCTTGACAAGTTTGACTGGTAAGTTTATGAGTTCATTCATTCTTCTCTGTTTTGTACTTGTTGTCTTTGCCCTGGAGTTTTGCCCTTGCTCAATGCGAATTTGGTCTTGCAGTCAAGAGGCGTCGTCATCTTCTGGCGACGTCGAGTTTTTAAAGGAATCAGGAGTCGCGACCTCAAGGGCTAAGGTAGAGGTCGAGCGTGCTCCTTCTCCTTCGGCGGCGACCCACTCCGGGCACAATTCTTCGAGCTCTCCTCATGGAGGGGAGCATCGAATAGTTTCTCGGATGACGGCTCAGCAAACTTCTTCGGAGTCACTAGAGGACCATGTGAGTATATTTTTCCTTCTTTTGTAATTTGGCAGTCAACACCTTCTGTTGCCTTCTCTGATTCCTTGTTTGGTGCAACAACTCCTTGTAAACGAGGCCGCGCAAGTGGCGGAGCAGGTGATGGCGATGGGTCGTCAGCATGCGATGCTGGAGGCGCGTCACCGCGTGGTCGAAAGTGAGTGCTTCCACGCCTGTTCTTTTCATCTTCTCTCTGTTTTGGTATATTCGACTGATAGCCAATTATTGACTACCACGTAGCTGAGCATAACGCTTTACTGCGCAATGTCCAACATTGGAGAAGACATTGGCCGCAGCTGTGAAGGGGCGCGATGAGGCAATCGCGGCTCGTGATGATGCCAAGAAGCGCGAAGAGGATCTGCGCGCTTCCTTTGCGGCCAGGGAAAAGCTGTTCGAGGAGCAGCTGTTCTCAGTCGCCAAGGCCCTATCAGGTACCTTTACTGGTGGATATTTTATTGTTGCTCTTTTCTGATTCTAGAGTTTTGCCGATGGCACTAGAGATTTGATCCATGTTTTTTGGTGTACATGCTGGCGACTTGAGTTTTGACCCGTAGGCCCTTCGTCGTGATGACGCTCTGGCCGGCGCGGTATCCGCGGTCGAAGACCGAAGCGCCGCCGTCCAGAATACATTGTCCAAGGCCAAGGTCGTCCTTAGTCGCCTTCGGGAGGAGTTGATGCCAAAGGCAGAGCAGGTCGATACTATGGACGAGCTGGTGGAGTCACTCGCCGGGGGCGTGCCTTCTTCTTACAAGAACTCCCTCTGGGTGGCTGGTGCAACGATGTCACTCGCCATGGTGCAAGCCCACGGAGTCGAGATAGATCCCTCTGCGGTGTCGAAGACAATGCCTGTTGGCACGGATGGTCAGCAGGTAGTCTTCGCTCCCTTTGCGACTGCTTGTGCCAAATATGGCCACTCCTTGATAAATACTGTTGCCAAGTATTCAGAGGAGCTCCAACGCGCGAAGAAGGCGGCTAAAGCTTCGGCCTCAGGGGCAGGCGGCAAGTCAGTGGCATCTGATACTGCCATGGACTTGATGAAGCCTCCGAAGTCGTCGAAGTCGAAGAAGCCAGCTGCTCCGTAGTTTAACTTTTGTAATAGATGATGAATTGTCCTTTTAGTCTGAAGACATGCCTGCTGGCGAGTGTGTTTGTGAATATTTATGCTTATCTTGAATGCATCTTTTCTCCTTGCCTTTGTGTTAATTTGGTCGCCTTATTTGCTTCTGTCTTGACTTGTGGTAGGGCACATCGAGTGGTCCCATGGGGGGAAACTAAGACTCGCCATCTCTTGATGAGGAAGTGGTACCGCCGCGCTCCAGGGTAGAGGAGCTGTCCTTGCTATCGCGACTTCGTGATCACGTGAAGGAGCTGGAGCGTGAGTTGCCCCTGATCCGCGGTAACGCAGACGTGTGGAAATCTAGGGCGGAGAAAGCCGCCGCCCGCGAGCAATATTTGCTTGGCGAGGTGACGCAGCTGGGCGACCAGTTTAAGTGTTAGTTTGCTCGTCCTCATCTTCTTCTTTGTAGATAGTCGCAGTGGTATGTCGTACTCATGCTATTGATGTTGCTTCGTGTAGTTGTTAGCGCACGCCATCCGCAGGAGGAGAGGGATAGGATTGCCATCCGCCTTCATGGTCTCACCCAGGAGCAACTTCAAGAGAGTGGGTACTTCTAGGTGGATCATGATCGTGCGACTGCATTGGCGACCCTGCAGGATCGTGCTTCACGAGTGCTGCTCTTCCTGAAGAAGTCGCGGTCATGTTTGAAGAATATCTATCGGGTGATGTTCCCGTTGGATGACGCGCCATCAAGCCTGTTGGCTCTCCTGGCCAAATTTCAAGATATGTCCGCGGTTCGCGAGTGCGTGAGGCAGCAGTTGGTGGCTGGTGCCAAGGATGCCTTCTCAATGGTGCGATTGCACAGGCCTGACGTGGATGTCGCCGTCGTAGCTTCCGGTCTGCCAGCGCCGCCAGCCGGATCTGCTTGGAATATGGTGTCGCACTATCAAGCGGTGGACCGCCTAGCAGAGGAGATCGTCGACTTCTTCGAGGAGCAAACCAATGTTCTTCTGTTGCACCAGTAACCAGAGTTGTGTCCTGCATATAAGTGTGTTTGTGATGTAAGGTTCATATATATGTTATAGATAATTTATTGTTACGCGTGTATAAACAGCTTTGCTAGCGCGGGGTGCGTTGCACCATGCGAGTCCTTTTCGTTAGCCTGGCCATCCCTTTATCAACCTGCCAGGTGCGTTGCAGCTGGGTTGGGTTTTTATTAAGGGGTTTGATTGATGTGCCAGCTACTCAGGATATCGCGTTTATAGGTTCGAAAAACAGATGTATGTAGGGTGGCGCAGCCCCCGAAGTATAAAATTGACAGGAGTGAAAAAGAAAACACAGAGTTTTGGGGCACTTAGCTTTTATTTATTTTGGAGAATAGTACGAGGTACAATGTGTGGCTAAGTAGCCTTGGCTGGGTAGCCTTATTTGCGATGTAAAAGTAAAAATAGTTAGGGGTAGAAGCGTCGCAGTTGTGCGACGTTCCAAGGGTTGGAGTATGCGACTCCTGTCTCTAAGTCTCGAAGGCGATAGGCGCCACCTGGGATTACTTCTGTAATCAAGTATGGTCCTTCCCAGGGGGACTCGAGCTTGAGATGCCCCTGCTGCTTCAGTCGCAGGACCAGGTCACCTTCGACGAAGGATCTGGGGCGAAGCCTTCTACTATGGTAGTTGCGCAGGTTCTGCTGGTAGATCGTGGATCTTTCTGCGGCGATTTCTCTTGCCTCGTCGAGGAGGTCTACGGAGTCTTCGAGTGCAAGAGATGACTCTTGTTCGCTGTAAGTGACTATGCGCGGCGCCTTGTACATTACTTCGGCGGGTAGTACCGCTTCTGCTCCGTACACCATAAAGAATGGTGTGTAGCCTGTGGCGCTGTTTGGAGTTGTACGTAGGCTCCAGAGTACGGATTGGAGCTCATCTGGCCAGCAACCCGCGGCTTGTTCGAGTGGTCGAAGGAGTCGCTTCTTGATGCCGCTGCAGACGAGCCCGTTTGCTTTTTCCACCTGACCGTTGGTCTGTGGATGCGCGACTGAGGCATAACTGATGTTGATCCCCAGGTTTCCGCAGAAGTCTTGGAACTCTTTGGATGTGAAGTTTGTCCCGTTGTCAGTGATGATGCTGTGTGGCACGCCGAAGCGGTAGACGATGGACTCGAAGAACTTGACTGCGTTGTGCCCTGATTGCTTGGTCACTGGCATGGCCTCAATCCACTTGGTGAACTTGTCGACTACGACCAAGAGGTAGACGTATCCTCCTTGCGAGGACCTTGGAAGTTTGCCAACCATGTCGAGACCCCACTGGGCGAAGGGCCAGGCCAATGGAATAGGCCGTAGTTCTGCGCCTGGTGCGTGTGGCTTGTCGGCGAATCATTGGCAAGCATTGCATTTTTGGACTATGTCCTTGGCATCGCGCATGGCCGTGGGCCAGTAAAATCCAGCTCGTAGAGCTTTGGCGACGAGGGCGCGACTGCCTGCGTGGTGCCCGCATGTCCCTTCATGGATGTCGAGGAGAATTGCTCTTCCATCAGCCATGGAGACGCATCGCTGTAGCACTCCTGTAATGCTGCGTTTGTATAGTTCGCCGTTAATAACGGCGAATGCCTTGGAGCGTCGCGCGATGTGCCGTGCGTCTGTCGGGTCGTCCGGTAGGCGCTTGCTGAGGAGATACGTAATGTACGGCTGTGTCCAGGATTGTTCGATCATCATGACACTCATTGGCCCTTCGAGTCTTGTGTCTAGCTCCAGGTTATCAAGTGCCATTGGCTCATTGGGTGGCGTAGCCCCCGAGTCTGTTGCTGCGCTTGTTTTCTTTTCTGTGGCCTTTGGCTTGATGGAGCGTTCGCAGATGCGCTCGAGAAATACCCCAGGTGGTATGAGGGTGCAGGTAGAGCCTATGTTGGCGAGTGCGTCCGCCTCCTCGTTGCTTTCGCGACCTACATGTCGCAACTCGCAACCATCGAAGTCTCCCTCGAGTGTATCGTAGAGGTCGCGGTATGCGATCATGTTGTCATTTAGTGTGTCGCACTCGTGCATTGTTTGGTTGACGACCAGCTTGGAGTCGCCATATATGATGAGCCTCTTTGCGCCGCAGGCTTTTGCCATCCTCATCCCGTGCAACAGGGCCTCGTATTCAGCCTCGTTGTTTGAGGCTGTGAACTGCATTCGCAGGATGTATTTCAGCTTGTCCCCTTGAGGTGATGTCAGTATGACACCTGCTCCGGCTCCGTCTTTTCGCTTGGATCCATCGAAGTGCATTGTCCATAGGTAGGACATATCTGGTTTGTCCGGGAGTTGGTTTTCCATCCAATGCACGAGGAAGTCAGGGAGAACTTGCGCCTTGATTGCATCGCGCTTTTCGTATGTGATGTCTCGTGGAGACAGTTCAATTCCCCAAAGCGCGACTCGTCCCGTGGCGTCGGGGTTATTGAGGATATGTCCCAATGGGGTGTCGCTGACTACCACGATTGAGTGTTCCTGGAAGTAATGGTGCAGTCGCCGGGCGGTCATGAAGACGCCGTACGCCAGCTTCTGATAGTGCGGGTACCGCTGTTTTGTTGGCGTGAGGACCTCGCTGAGGTAGTATATCGGGCGTTGTATGCCATGGACCTTGTTTTCCTCTGCCCGTTCGACGATGAGCACTGTACTAACCACTTGGTTGGTAGCGGAGATGTACAGCAGTAGTGGCTCCCTTTCTCGTGGAGTCACCAGTACCGGCGAGGTGGATAAGAGGCGCTTGAGATCTTCGAATGCTTCTTGCGCTTCCTTGGTCCATTCAAATTTGTCAGCTTTGCGGAGGAGCTGATAGAAGGGCAGTGCCTTTTCTCCCATTCGACTGATAAATCGATTGAGGGCCACGATTCGTCTGGCTAGTTGCTGGACGCCTCTTATGTTCTTTGGCTTCTCCATTGCCAGTATGGTCTTTATCTTTTTCGGGTTTGCCTCAATCCCTCTCGCGGAGATGAGATACCCGAGCAGCTGCCCAGATGGTACACCAAAAGCGCATTTGTCCGGACTGAGCTTAATTCGGTAATGATCGAGGTTGGCGAATGTTTCGCGCAAGTCGTCGATTAGAGAGTCTTCCTCCTTGGTTTTGACTACTATGTCGTCGACATAGACTTGGATGTTGCGACCCAATTGCTCCTTGAGGCAAGCCCCGACATGCACCGCTGGTAGGTGGCTCCCGCGTTTTTAGCCCGAAGGGCATTGTGTTGTAGCAGAACACACCGAAGGGCGTTGTAAACGCGGTCTTCTCCTGGTCTTCCTCCTTCATTCGAATTTGGTTATAGCCTGAGTAGGCATCGAGGAAGCAGAGGCGCTCGCATCCAGCGGTGGAGTCGATGATTTGATCGATCCGTGGTAGTAGGAAGTGATCTTTTGGGCAGTGCTTGTTTAAAGAAGTGAAGTCCACGCACATCCGTAGGATATCCGTGTCCTTTTTTCGCACCAGCACCGTATTGGCGAGCCAAGTGCTTTCCTTGATCTCGCGTATGAATTTGGCCTCGAGGAGTCTGTTGATCTCCATTCCAACTGCCTGCGCTCGTGGCTCAGACAGTCGCCTAATTGTTTGCTTGACTGGCCTTGCGTCGGGATTGACGTTGAGTGCGTGCTCGGCGAATTCCCTGGGAACTCCTAGCATGTCCACAGGACACCAGGCAAAAATTTCCCAGTGCTCACGGGGGAATTCGACGAGCGCGAGTTCCTATGCGGGACTCAAGTTGTTGGCGATGAGGGCCGTTTTGGCGGGATCTGTCGGATGGACATGCACCTTCTTTGTGTGCACAGATGAGTCGAAGGAGAGATCAAGTGAGCTTGGCCTACTCAGGGGAGGCAGGCTGTTGTCTGTCGTTTCCTTCAATCGCGCGAGCTCGTCCTGCATGTCGAAGGACTGGGAGATTCTGTTGAATTCCCTGTCGCAACTGTCAGATCGCTCAAAGCTTCCGTTGATCGTGATGACGCCGTTGGGACCTGGCATTTTCATCAGCAGGTAGGCGTAGTGGGGTACCGCCATGAACCTAGCGAACGCGACGCGTCCGAGGATGCAGTGGTATTGTGAGGGCCAGTCGACGACCTCAAAGTCAATGCGCTTGCGCCGGAAGTTCTTTGGCGTGCCGAATATGACGTCGAGGTTGATTTTGCCCAGGGGATATACGCCTTTCCCTGGGACGATGCCGCGGAACATTGTGTCTGATGCCTCCAAGCAAGTTAGAGGGATCCTCATTGCTCGCAAGGTACTCGCGAATATGAGGTTGATACCGCTTCCGCCATCCATGAAGACGCGACTCATGTCGAAGCCTCCAATTTGCGCCTCGAGTACGAGGGGGCAATGACCTGGGCGAGGTACTTGAGGCGGGTGGTCTCGTTTATCGAAGGTGATGCACGACTCACTGCCACTGAGGTACTCAGTGGTGGATGTGTTGGAGATATGCCCAAGAGGCAATAATAAAAGTGATTATTATTATATCTTTGTGTTTATGATGAATGTTTACATCCCATGCTATAATTGTATCATTAGGAAACACTAATACTTGTGTGTTTTGTAAACATATGAGAGTCCCTAGAAAGCCTCTTGTTGAACTAGCTTGTTGATTGATTGATGATCATGGTTTCCTGATCATGGACATAAGGATGTGATTAATAACAAGGTTATATCATTAGGAGAATGATGTAATGGACACACACCCATAATAAGCGTAGCATAAGATCAAGTCATTAAGTTTGTATTGCTGTAAGCTTTCAAATACATAGTAACCTAATCCTTCGACCATGAGGTTATGTTAATCACCATTACCGGATGGATACTTTGATGACATCAAACGCCGCTTCGTAACTGGGTGGTTATAAAAGTGTCATTGGGTATTCTGAAAGTATATGTGTTGAAGCGCATGAACCAAGATTGGGATTTGTCCATCCATATGACGGATAGATATGCTCTGGGCCCTCTCGGTGGAATGTCATCTAGTTAGCTTGCAAGCATGTCAATAGGTCACAAGGGATGACATATCATGGAACGAGTAAAGAGTACTTATCAGTAACGAGGTAGAACTAGGTATGGAGATACCGACGATCAAACCTCGGATAAGTATAGTATCACGAGACAAAGGGAATTGGTTTCGTATGTAAGTGGTTCAATCGATCGCGAAGTCATCGTTGAATATGTGGGAGCCATTATGGATCTCCAGGTCCCGCTGATGGTTATTGATAGGAGATGTGTCTCTATCATGTCTACATATTCACGAACCGTAGGGTGACACACTTAAGGTTCGAAGTTGTTTTAAGTAGATATGGAATGTGCGTTGGAGACCGAATGTTGTTCGGAGTCTTGGATTGGATTCGGGACATGACGAGGAGATCCGGAATGGTCCGGAGAATAAGATTCATATATAGGGGATCATTTTCTAAGTTAGGAAATGTTCCGGAGTGTTTGTATGAGGATTCTAGAAGGTTTCGGAATGTTCCGGAAGGTTCTAGAAGATATCTTGGAGTTTGCTTGAAAATCAAGATAGGGATCAAGGAGTCCTGGTGGGTCAAGACTAGGAGTCGTGGGGGAGGAGGACTCCTCCCCCCACTCCCCAATCCGCCGGCCTAGAGGGAGGGGAGTCCTACAAGGACTCCCCCTCCCCAGGCGCCCTCCCTTCTTTAAATAGAGGGGCAGGGGCGCCCCCTCCTCCCTTGCTCTCATAACTCCCAATCTCTGCCGCCTCTCTCCTCCACCTTTCTTCTGCACAGGCATAGGCGAAGCCCTGCAGAATTCTCTACTCCACCACCACCACCACGCCGTCGTGCTGCTGGGATTCCGTGGAGAAGATCTACTACCTCCGCTGCTCGCTGGAACAGGGAGAGGAAGGTCTACTTCGACTCCGCACGTGTGACCGACTGCGGAACCGCTGCCGAATCGCGGCGCCAGAAGGATCGTCCAGTTGACCGACTGCGGAAGCGCTGCTGGAACGCGACGCCGGAAGGATCGTCCACACGATCTTGAGATCGACAAGTGATCGACTACATCAACCACGAGATCTAATCTCGTTAACGCTTTTGGATCTGCGAGGGTTAGTTCCTATCTATCTTGTTGCTCATGTCTAATAGATTAGATCTTGGCTTTTATCTATATTATATCTAGGTTTTGTTCGTTCTTGTGGTAGAATTTTTTTGTTTTCCATGCTACGAACCCATCAGGATGGTGGTGAGTGCGTGGCCAAGTTGACTTGGCGAGTGATGGCTTTCTACACCCTGTTGGAGGGGTGCCCCTTTTGGATCATCATAGTACCCATGGCCCGTGGGTATGGTTTTCCTCCGTGGTGCTGGTCCGGTGCAGCTCCGTTCGGGGGTGGCCCCGGTGGTGGTGGCGGTGCGCCATGTGCCACGGCGCCTAGAGCGGCCCCGTAGCCTCTTTCAACTGCATTGCGGTTCATCCGAACCAATCCCTCGTGTAGCTTGAGGAACTCGCGGTAGTCCTTGAGGAGGTGGCTGGACTTTCTCTTGCCGTCATGCTTGTCGATGTAGAAGTGTACCGTGCATGGTTCGGACAGTTTTTCCTCGATGGAGGTCGCGGGTGCCTCGTCGCGAGTGCGGCGTTGCCACACTTGCATGGTTTTCCTAGAGTCGCGGTATCCGCTGCTGCGGTATCCACTGTTGCGGTTGTCGTCGCGTCTATCGGCGTAGCCGGCTGCGACCATGTTGATGTCATCACGGTCGTCATAGATGCGCATGCAGCGTTTGCCTCGGTGGTCGCGTCTGCGTTCGAGTTCTGCCTCCTCGTCGGAGTGAGTGTGGTTCTTCACCGAATCTTCTCCATCAGCCCATTGATTCGCGATCTCCATCAGGTGGTCAATGGTCTGGGGCTTTGAGCGGCCCAGCTCCTCCCTGAGCTCTAGATGGCGGACGCCACCATTGAATGCATCAATCGCGCGGTCCTCCGAGATGTTTTCCGCGGAGTTCTTGATGATGGACCACCTTTGGATGTATGAGCGCAGCGATTCGCTAGATCTTTGCTGGCAGCATCTCAGTTCTTCGATTGATGCGGGCCGTTTGTATGTGCCCTTAAAGTTGCACATGAAGCTGTAGACCAACTCATCCCAACTGCGAATGGATCCGCGTGGGAGGTTATTGAGCCATGCTCGGGCGGCACCCTGCAGCTGTAGCTGCAAGCATTCCATGGCAGTACTTCGACTGCCTCCGTGGAGCCTGACGGAGGAGATGTGATCCTCTAGTCAGATTTTAGGGTCTTGTAGGCCATCGAACTTTGGATTTTCTGACAAAAGTTTAAACCCCTTAGGCATTCGCTTCTGCCTGATGGATCTGCTGAAGCATCTGGCGCCGCAGAGTTCCCCGTCTTCCTCTTCCGAGTCAGTCGACCGAGCACGTCGTGCTCTTGACTTGTCGATCTTGCGTTGTGTGAGGTCGTTGCGCGCATCGTAGTCGCAATCGTGCCGCCGTGAGCGATAGCGTCGAGACAGGTCGTGACTATCATCGCTGGATGAGGGCGAGGAGTAGCGTTTTGCTAGCGCTTTGCCCTTTTTTGGGTCTGGTACCGGCTCCTTGTCGAGGGCGGCCTCGATTAGCCCCAAACCCGCGATCGTAGATCGGTGCATGGAGGTTCGAGGATCTCCAGTCGGTGGCTGGTTGTTGAGGAGGTACATGGTGGCTGCTGTCACCGTGGCCTACGGCGTCCTAGGGACCACGTTGCCTCTCGTGTCGACTGTCATAGAGCCGAAGTCGAGGACTTTCGCAGCGTCTATGCGCTCTTGTTCGGTGAGGTGAGCCATTCGCGACTGCCTCTTCTTGGCGATGTACTCGTTGCCTCGTGAGGAGGATACTCCGTAGGAGGAGAGCCTAGCACGACGAAGGCTCGACTCGTCCGCCGCCTTTTTACGCGCCTCAAGTTGCGCGATTGCTTGTTTTTGGCGCGTGAATTCTTCTTTTAGGAGCCAGTGGTAGCCCATCAGTAGTTCCTGTGGGGACCCGAGGGGTAGCGGTGTACCTCGTAGGGCTTCGCGGCAGCGCTCCCACTCTTGCTAGTTGAGCTTGATTACGACGCGTTCGCCGGTTTGCTCATTGATTATACTAGGAGGTTCGACTGCTCCCCCGTTGGCGCCGTTACCGCCGTTGCCGCTGTTGCCGCGATTGGCGGAGGTGTCGCCTACGTTAATGACGGCGCACATGAAGTGATTGGGGAAGCTGCTGCTTCCACAACTTTCAGATCCAGAACCATAGGTTCCATCTTCTATGGCTAGATTGCTCAGATCGGAGTCGCGACTGCTGTCGCTGATCGTGTTCCCGACTACCGCCGAAGCATTGAGCTCGCTGAGGGTGCCGATCGATGGAGGGAACCATGATGCCGGGGCAATCGCCGGTGTTGTCGGTTGATCAGGCATGCGAAGCGTGCCCATCTGACCAACCTGGAAGCGGAAGCTCCCAATCGCCTGGCTAATTTCGTCGCCCACGGATTCGAAGGCCGGGCGGGTGGCCGGCGTGTGGACGGTGAAGTCGAAGGCACCGAAGAGCTGGCGAATCTCCGCTGTTGCGGAGTTGTAGATCGCAGTTGATGGGGCCGAAGAAGCCGCAACATCAGCACTCCCAGTTCCCACAGACGGCGCCAATTGACGAGGGTTTAACTCATCAATGCCCATTGTTATGGACTTGGGTTTTGGAGAAGGAGGGAGTGCTGGAGACATCTATCGGCTAGAAAACAAGCACACAAGGGACAAAGGATTTACCCAGGTTCAGGCCTCGTAGAGGTCCCTATGATGGGTTCAAAGCATGGAAAACAAAAAAATTCTACCGCAAGAATGAACAAAACCTAGATCTAATCTAGATAAAAGCCAAGATCTAATCTATTAGACATGAGCAACGAGATAGATGGGAACTAACCCTCGTAGATCCAAAAGCGTTAACGAGATTAGATCTCGTGGTTGATGTAGTCGATCACTTGCCGATCTCAAGATCGTGTGGACGATCCTTCCGGTGTCGCGTTCCAGTAGCGCTTCCACCGTCGGTCAAGTAGACGATCCTCCCGGCGTCGCGTTCCAGCAGCGCTTCCGCCGTCGGTCAAGTAGACGATCCTTCCGGCGCCACGATTCAGCAGCGCTTCCGCAGTCGGTCACACGTGCGGAATCGAAGCAGACCTTCCTCTCCCCGTTCCAGCGAGCAGCGGAGGTAGTAGATCTTCTCCACGGAATCCCAGCAGCACGACGGCGTGGTGGTGGTGCTGGAGTAGAGAATTCTGCAGGGCTTCGCCTATGCCTGTGCAGAAGATGGTGGAGGAGAGAGGCGGCAGAGATTGGGTGTTATATGAGCAGCGGAGGAGGGGGCGCCCCTGCCCCTCTATTTAAAGAGGGGAGGCGCCTAGGGAGGGGGGGTCCTTGTAGGACTCCCCTCCCTCTCTAGACCGGCGGATTGGAGGTGGGGGGAGGAGTCCTCCTCCCCCACGAATCCGTATCTTGACCCACCAGGACTCTTTGATCCCTATCTTGATTTTCAAGCAAACTCCAAGATATCTTCTAGAACCTTCCGGAACATTCCGAAACCTTCTAGAATCCTCATACAAATACTCCGGAACATTTCCTAACTCATAAAATGATCTCCTATATATGAATCTTATTCTCCGGACCATTCCGGATCTCCTCGTGATGTCCCGAATCCAATCTGAGACTCCGAACAACATTTGGTCTCCAACGCACATTCCATATCTACTTAAAACAACTTCGAACCTTAAGTGTGTCACCCTACGGTTCATGAATATGTAGACATGATAGAGACACATCTCCTATCAATAACCATCAGCGGGACCTGGAGATCCATAATGGCTCCCACATACTCAACAATGACTTCGCGATCGATTGAACCACTTACATACGAAACTAATTCCCTTTGTCTCGCGATACTATACTTATCCGAGGTTTGATCGTCGGTATCTCCATACCTAGTTCTACCTCGTTACTGATAAGTACTCTTTACTCGTTCCGTGATATGTCATCCCTTGTGACCCAGTCACATGCTTGCAAGCTAACTAGATGACATTCCACTGAGAGGGCCCAGAGCATATCTATCCGTCATATGGATGGACAAATCCCAATCTTGGTTCATGCGCTTCAACACATACTTTCAGAATACCCAATGACACTTTTATAACCATCCAGTTACGAAGCGGCGTTTGATGTCATCAAAGTATCCATCCGGTGATGGTGATTAACATAACCTCATGGTCAAAGGAATAGGTTACTATGTATTTGAAAGCTTACAGCAATACGAACTTAATGACTTGATCTTATGCTACGCTTACTATGGGTGTGTGTCCATCACATCATTCTCCTAATGACATAACCTTATTATTAATCACATCCTAATGTCCATGATCAGGAAACCATGATCATCAATTAATCAACAAGCTAGTTCAACAAGTGGCTTACTAGGGACTCTTATATGTTTACAAAACACACATGTATTAGTGTTTCCTAATAATACAATTATAGCATGGGATGTAAACATTCATCATAAACACAAAGATATAATAATAATCACTTTTATTATTGCCTCTTGGGCATATCTCCAACAGTCTCCCACTTGCACTAGAGTCAATAATCTAGATTACATGGTAATATACCGAACACCCATGGCGTTTTTGTGTTGGTCATGCTTTGCCCTAGAGAGAGGTTTAGTCAACGGATCTGCCACATTCAGATCAGTGTGTACTTTGCAAATCTTTATGTCACCATCTCGGACATACTCGCGAATAGCGTGGAAACGTAGCTTGATGTGCTTCAGCTTGCTATGTGACCTTGGCTCCTGCGCATTAGCTATGGCACCTGTGTTGTCACAGTAGATGGCCATCGGGTCCAACGCACTGGGAACCACGCCGAGTTCAGTAATGAATTCCTTCATCCAAACGGCTTCTTGTGCAGCCTCCGAAGCAGCTATGTATTCCGATTTAGTTGAAGATTTCGCCACAACGCTTTGCTTCGCACTCCTCCAGCTCACTGCAGCACCATTCAAAATAAATATGTATCCCGATTGTGACTTCGAGTCATCCGGATCGGTGTTCCAACTAGCATCGGTGTAACCGTTTACAACAAGCTGTTCATCACCTCCATAAGAAAGAACCATATCCTTAGTCCTATTTAGGTATTTTAGGATATTTTTGACCGCTGTCCAGTGCTCCATTCCAGGATCACTTTGATATCTGCTAGTCAAACTAACAGCATGTGCTATATCCGGTCTTGTACACAGCATGGCATACATGATAGAACCTATGGCTGAGGCATAGGGAATGTTATTCATTTTCTCTCTATCTTCTGCCGTAGCTGGACTTTGAGTCTTACTCAAGGTCTTACCTGACAACATGGCCACGAACCCTTTCTTGCTATCTTCCATTCTAAACTTCTTTAGAACTTTGTCCAAGTATGTACTTTGTGAAAGCCCTATTAGGCATCTTGATCTATCTCTATAAATCTTGATGCCTAGAATATATGCCGCTTCGCCAAGATCCTTCATTGAAAAACTATTATTCAAATAGGTTTTGACGCTATTAAGAAGTTCTATATCATTCCCAATCAACAATATGTCATCTACATACAGTACTAGGAATGCTACAGAGCTCCCACTCACTTTCTTGTAAATACAAGCTTCTCCATAAGTTTGTATAAATCTAAAGTTTTTGATTACTTTATCAAAACGTTGATTCCAACTTCGGGATGCTTGCTTCAGTCCATAAATGGAGCGCTGAAGTTTGCATACCTTGTCAGCATCTTTAGGATCGACAAAACCCTTGGGTTGTACCATATACAACTCTTCCTCAATGTCACCATTAAGGAACGCCGTTTTGACATCCATCTGCCAAATCTCATAATCGAAATGTGCAGCAATTGCTAACAAAATCCTCACAGACTTTAGTTTCGCTACTGGTGAGAAAGTCTCATCATAGTCAACTCCTTGAATCTGTCGGAACCCTTTCGCGACAAGTCGAGCTTTATAGACGGTAACATTACCATCAGCATCTGTTTTTCTCTTGAAAATCCATTTGTTCTCGAATGCCTTACGGCCATCCGGTAAGTCCACCAAAGTCCACACTTGGTTTTCGTACATGGATCCCATTTCAGATTTCATGGCTTCTAGCCATTTGTCGAAATCTGGGCTCACCATAGCTTCTTCATACGTCGCAGGGTCATCAGCGTTGTCCACCAACATGACGTTCAAGGCAGAGTCATACCAATCAGGAGTGGTACAAACCCTCATTGACCTGCGAGGTTTAGTAGTAACTTCGTTCGAAGTTTCATGATCATTATCATTAGATTCCTCTTCAATTGGTGCAGGCGGCACCAAAACATCTTCCGGTGCTGCGCTACGCTCAAATCCGAGAAAAGGTTCAATAACCTCATCAGGTTCTACTTTCCTTCCAGTCACCTCTTTCGAGAGAAACTCCTTCTCAAGAAAGGGTCCATTCTTTGCAACGAAAACTTTGCCTTTGGATCTATGATAGAAGGTATACCCAATTGTTTCTTTAGGGTATCCTATGAAGACGCATTTCTCCGCTTTGGGTTCTAGCTTATCAGGTTGTAACTTCTTTACATATGCTTCGCAACCCCAAACTTTAAGGAACGACAACTTAGGTTTCTTACCAAACCACAATTCGTACGGTGTCGTTTCAACGGATTTAGATGGTGCCCTATTTAAAGTTAATGCGGCTGTCTCTAATGCATAGCCCCAAAATGATAACGGTAAATATGTAAGAGACATCATAGACCGAACCATATCTAAGAGAGTTCGATTACGACGTTCGGACACACCATTACGCTGTGGTGTTCCCGGCGGTGTCAACTGTGAAAGTATTCCACATTTCTTTAAATGCATGCCAAACTCATAACTCAGATATTCACCCCCGCGATCAGAACGCAGAAACTTAATCTTCTTGTTACGATGATTCTCCACTTCACTTTGAAATTCCTTAAACTTCTCGAAAGTTTCGGACTTATGTTTCATGAAGTAGACATACCCATATCTACTCAAGTCATCCGTGAAAGTGAGAACATAACGATATCCACCACGCGATGCTACACTCATTGGACCACACACATCAGTATGTATTATTTCCAATAAGTCTGTAGCTCGCTCCATTGTACCAGAGAATGGAGTCTTATTCATTTTTCCCATTAGACATGCTTCGCATCTTTCAAGTGATTCAAGAAGTCCATCTGAATGGAGTTTCTTCATACGCTTCACTCCAATGTGACCAAGACGACAGTGCCACATGTATGTAGAATTATCATTCAATTTAATTTGTTTAGCATCTATGTTGTGAACATGTGTATCACTACTATCGAGATTCAGTAAGAATAAACCATTCATCTCAGGTGCATTACCATAAAAGATATTACTCATATAAATCAAACAACCTTTATTCTCGGACTTAAAAGAGTAACCGTCTCACAATAAACAGGATCCAGACATAATGTTCATGCTTAACGCAGGCACCAAATAACAATTATTTAAATTTAAAACTAATCCCGAAGGTAGATGTAGAGGGAGCATGCCGACGGCGATCACATCAACCTTGGAGCCATTTCCAACGCGCATCGTCACCTCGTCTCTTGCCAGTCTTCGCTTATTCCGCAGCTCCTGTTTCGAGTTACAAATATGAGCAACCTAACCAGTATCAAATACCCAGGCACTACTACGGTTACTAGTAAGATACACATCTATAACACATATATCAAATATACCTTTCTTTTTGATGTTGTCGTTCTTCAGATCCGCCAGGTACTTGGGGCAGTTACGCTTCCAGTGACCAGCACCCTTGCAGTAGAAGCACTCAGTTTCAGGCTTAGGACCAGCCTTGGGCTTCTTAGCAGGTGCGACAGCTTTCTTGCCGTCCTTCTTGAAGTTGCCCTTGTTCCTAGGCTTGCCCTTTTTCTTGAAATTGGTGGTCTTATTGACCATCAACACTTGGTGCTCCTTCTTTATCTCCACTTCAGCAGTTTTCAGCATGGACGATAGTTCAGGCAACGTCTTGTTCATGCAGTGCATGTTGTAGTTCATCACAAAGTTCTTGTAACTTGCTGGCAGTGATTGAAGGAGACGGTGAATCCCCAATTCATTAGGAATCGATATTCCCAACTCTTGGAGCTTCTTTGCGTACCCAGACATGGTGAGCACGTGCTCGCTAACGGTGCTTCCTTCTTCCATCTTACAGTTAAAGAACTTTTCGGAGGCCTCATAGCTCTCCGTGGCCGCGCGAGTCTCAAAAATTAGCCTGAGCTCCTTAATGATCTCGAACGGGTCGTGGTGCTCAAAACGCTGTTGGAGCTCCGCTTCTAAACCGTACAGGATGGCACACTGAACTGTGGAGTAATGATTCTTCCGAGTGGCGAAAACATTCTTTTCGTCATCGGTGGCATTATCTGCAGGTGGGTCACCTAGCGGTGCATCGAGCACATAGGTCAACTAACCAGCCCTGAGGACGATCTTCAGTCCACGGAACCAGTCCGTGAAATTGCTTCCATTGTTCTTAAGTTTTTATTTCTCTAGGAACGCATTGAAATTGATGGAGGGGTTCGCCATAATCTACAACAATTTGCAAGTAGTTTAGACTAAGTTTATGACAAATTGAGTTCAAATTTAATTATTAAACTAACTAGGTGAACTCCCACTCAAAACAACATCCCTCACATTGTCTTAGTGATTACACGAACCAAGTCCACTATACCAAGTCCGATCTTCACGAGAGAAGATGTAGTTTCATTGGCGAACAATCTTCATGTTCATCATATCAATTATATGACTCATGCTCTACCTTTCGGTATTCTGTGTTCCAAGACCATGTCTGTACATGCTAGGCTCGTCAAGACAACCTTAGTTTCCGCATGTGCAAATCTGGCTTGCACCCGTTGTATGCACACGTAGAATCTATCACATCCGATCATCACGAGATGCTTCGAAACGACGAGTCTTAGCAACGGTGCCAACTAAGGGTGAACACTTTATTACTTGATATTTAGTGAGAGGGATCATCTTATAATGCTACGTCGCGATCTAAGCAATACAAGATGCATAAAGAATTAACATCACAGGCAATTCATAATTAGTGTGATATGATATGGCCTTTTCTTCTTGCGCCTTTGATCTCCATCTCCAAAGCACGAACATGATCTCCATCATCACCAGCATTGCGTCAAGGTCAGTGGCGCCGCTTCATGGTTGTCCATCATCACCAGCAACTATTACAACTACTTGGAATAAAGCTATTACAAGATGAATAGACACGTAGGTCTTAACAGAATTAAAGACAACCATTAGGCTCCTGCCGGTTGCCATATTACAACAAGGATCATTGCATACATCAAATACGACCACAGTCTCATGTTGGCCATATCACATCACAAAACCCCTGCAAAAACAAGTTAGACGCCTCTAATTTTCTTTGCAAGTTTTACGTGGTTTGGGGCTTTCGCATAAGACCGATCTTACCTACGAACAAGGACCACAACGTTGATACAAGTGTTGTCAAGATGCTCATTGTAAATTGAATCTTAACTATGGTGGGAGAGACAGACACCCGCAAAGCCACTTGTGCAAAGCAAGTTGCACGTCAAGCGTGGAGCAAGTCTCATGTGCGATGACATGTAATGTTAGCCCGAGCCGCTTCATCCCACCATGCCACAAGATGCAGAGTACACGCTAAGACACCGACAACAAAAGCATCAACGCCCACAAAAACATTATGTTCTACTCGTGCAACAGATCTACGCATAGATACGGCTCTGATACCACTGATTGGTTCGTAGCATGGAAAACAAAAAAATTCTACTGCAAGAACGAACAAAACCTAGATCTAATCTAGATAAAAGCCAAGATCTAATCTATTAGAAATGAGCAACGAGATAGATGGGAACTAACCCTCGTAGATCCGAAAGCGTTAACGAGATTAGATCTCGTGGTTGATGTAGTCTATCACTTGCCGATCTCAAGATCGTGTGGACGATCCTTCCGGCGTCGCGTTCCAGCAGCGCTTCCGCCGTCGGTCAAGTAGACGATCCTCCCGGCGTCGTGTTCCAGCAGCGCTTCCGCCGTCGGTCAAGTAGACGATCCTTCCGGCGCCACGATTCGGCAGCGCTTCCGCAGTCGGTCACACGTGCGGAATCGAAGCAGACCTTCCTCTCCCCGTTCCAGCGAGCAGCGGAGGTAGTAGATCTTCTCCACGGAATCCCAGCAGCACGACGACGTGGTGGTGGTGGTGGAGTAGAGAATTCTGCAGGGCTTCGCCTATGCCTATGCAGAAGATGGTGGAGGAGAGAGGCGGCAGAGATTGGGTGTTATATGAGCAGCGGAGGAGGGGGCGCCCCTGCCCCTCTATTTAAAGAGGGGAGGCGCCTAGGGAGGGGGAGTCCTTGTAGGACTCCCCTCCCTCTCTAGGCCGGTGGATTGGAGGTGGGGGGAGGAGTCCTCCTCCCCCACGAATCCGTATCTTGACCCACCAGGACTCTTTGATCCCTATCTTGATTTTCAAGCAAACTCCAAGATATCTTCTAGAACCTTCCGGAACATTCCGAAACCTTCTAGAATCCTCATACAAACACTCTGAAACATTTCCTAACTCATAAAATGATCTCCTATATATGAATCTTATTCTCCGGACCATTCCGGATCTCCTCGTGATGTCCCGAATCCAATCCGAGACTCCGAACAACATTCGGTCTCCAACGCACATTCCATATCTACTTAAAACAACTTCGAACCTTAAGTGTGTCACCCTACGGTTCGTGAATATGTAGACATGATAGAGACACATCTCCTATCAATAACCATCAGCGGGACTTGGAGATCCATAATGGCTCCCACATACTCAACGATGACTTCGCGATCGATTGAACCACTTACATACGAAACTAATTCCCTTTGTCTCGCGATACTATACTTATCCGAGGTTTGATCGTCGGTATCTCCATACCTAGTTCTACCTCGTTACTGATAAGTACTCTTTACTCGTTCCGTGATATGTCATCCCTTGTGACCCAGTCACATGCTTGCAAGCTAACTAGATGACATTCCACCGAGAGGGCCCAGAGCATATCTATCCGTCATATGGATGGACAAATCCCAATCTTGGTTCATGCGCTTCAACACATACTTTCAGAATACCCAATGACAATTTTATAACCATCCAGTTACGAAGCGGCGTTTGATGTCATCAAAGTATCCATCCGGTGATGGTGATTAACATAACCTCATGGTCAAAGGAATAGGTTACTATGTATTTGAAAGCTTACAGCAATACGAACTTAATGACTTGATCTTATGCTACGCTTACTATGGGCGTGTGTCCATCACATCATTCTCCTAATGACATAACCTTGTTATTAATCACATCCTAATGTCCATGATCAGGAAACCATGATCATCAATGAATCAACAAGCTAGTTCAACAAGTGGCTTACTAGGGACTCTTATATGTTTACAAAACACACATGTATTAGTGTTTCCTAATAATACAATTATAGCATGGGATGTAAACATTCATCATAAACACAAAGATATAATAATAATCACTTTTATTATTGCCTCTTGGGCATATCTCTAACACCCTACTCCTGCTTGTCTGCTCATGGAATTATCGAAGGAGTCAAAAATTACAATGGTGCGCAGATGTAATCTGGCGAGAGTTGTGGAAACTAGGGTTGCGTGTCTACTCCTCGCTGCTCCCTCCTAGCCTTTATATAGATAGGCTAGGTCTCGGGTAGCAGGTCGAGTCGGTTACAAGTTAGGGTTTTTCCCCTTCAAACTTTCTATCTTTAGCTTCTTCTTGTCTCTCAAGCAATCGAGAGTCCGCAGATTTCTCGAGTCCTTTCGTCTGGGCTTTGGCGACACCGTGGGCCTGTTCGTATTTAGACCGTATATACCAAGTTCGAGTACCTGTAGGGTATACCCATGTCACACGGTATACCAGAACCAGAAAATCAGGAACAATAAGTCATTGATTAGCCTAAAAAGCACAAATGAATTAAAAACATAGATTGCATAAGGTCTGCATAGGGGAGAGTCGCCAACGTTGATGAATAAACACATCATAATGGGGGCTCAAATAGGGGGAGCATGGGGGAATCAGGGATTCAAACAGGGGGAAATGGCTCACCTAACTACCTCAAAGCAACCCTAAAAATTAGAACCAGCCGAAAGCAACGTCGGCAACAAAACTGAGTGAAATGGAACCGTCGATACCGCCGGAAACAGAGGAAGAGAGAGCAGAGGAACGTGGCGCACGTGCAGGGTAAAGCGGAGAAGTAAACCAGAGAGTATACCTTAAGGGCGTGCGTGCGTTGTCGGCAGCGCGGAGAACCCGAATCGACGCGAATCGCTAGGAACTACCGCACCACGAACGAATTGCCGGAGAAGAAGGTGAGGACGCAAGGGAAAACACGAAACGGTCGGGAGAAGTGGGGAGAAAGAGAGAGGCCGGCGTGTGGGCCCCAGGTGAACACTTGTCCGGATTAGGTGTGGCGCTTTAAAACTATCGCCCACCGCACGAGATCGTTACAGACGCTCAGATATCGATCAAACGACTTTTGTTAGCTCATCGAGTTTAGACATTTTCAGACGGGTCTAAACATAGATTTTCCCAAAGTCTATAGTCCTGCGTCGAAGTGTTCTAATTGGCAACTGATTTTGGAAATATTCAAAGCTGAACGAATTTTGTTAGAAAAAAAACTGAACGAATACGAAAGCACAGGCAACCCTCGTGTCCTTGCGTGGGGCATTTTGGGAAGGAAACTCCATCCAAAAAGGCAAGCGCACCGGCCCCAGTATCCACGCCATCCGCGGTGGTGCGAGAAAAAACATGGCCGAAAAAGTACACAAACCTTGGCTGGAGGCGGCGGCAGGGCGAATCTCGTCAGTCTGAGATAACCCCACCCTCGCCACCATCCCTTCCCCCACTCTCCACTCTCCACCATCCCCGTTTCTCCTCCTCCGAAGAAACCTCTCTGCCTAAGCCAAACCCCCTAGCAGATACCGGCTAATCCATCCATCAAGCTAGCTCAAAGAGTGAGCCAGGAGCCTCCTTCTTCCCTCCCGCCCTAGATCTCTCCTCTCCGGGCTGCACGCGGCCGCCGATCCGCCGATGACGACGACGACCAAGGCGAAGCTCGGGGAGCTAATGTGGGAGCACCGGCTGCGGGCGGCGGCCGCGGTGGCGCTGCTCGCGGCCGCCGTGGTGTCGATCTCCGCCATCGGGCCCAGGCTCAGCGCCGTGGTCTCCTTCTTCTGGCCGCTGCTCGTCTCCACCGCCTTCTTCCTCGTCGCCATGACCGTGCTGCTCCGGATCTCGCCGCCGCCCGCCGGCGCGGACGACTCCGGCAAGGAGCTCGTGGACTTCGTCGCCGGCTGCCACACGGACCACTTCCTCCCGGAGGCGTCCGCCACCGTCGAGGTGCCGCCGGAGATCTAGAAGCCGGAGAGAAGAGGCAACGGCGAGGAGCACGCGCGCGGCCTAGCGGCGGCAGCGAGATGGCGTCGCGCGCCGGGGGGAGGACTGCTCGAGACTCCAGAGGGGTGTGGGGTAACCCTTGTGTGGAGCCCGCCTGGGAGTCGGCGGGCCGGGCGTCCCCCGGCGCGCGGTGGTGCAGCCGTGGTTAATTTGCGTAGGATCCTCCGTCTCCGTGGTGTGGTGTACAATATTGTTACCATTTCAATAAAATTGTTCTTACAGATTTCGCCCTGTCTGTCGGCCTGCGATGTTCTCTCGTTTTCAGTTGGATGCGTCCAACTCTCGATGCATTGATGCTAGGAAATGCTGAAATCTCGCATTGCTTTTGGAGAGAATCTCCAATCTGCCCCAAGCCTGCTGTTAAAAAATTCGACATTTGTCTATCAGAAAAGACCTTCTACCTAATCTCGCTTTGAAAAGGACCTTCTCAGTAAGAAATGGGCTACAAAGAAGAAACCATCGTTGACGTCCTTGAGAACGTTGTAAAGACGAAAAGAGGATGGATTGATAGCTTAGGATGCATCCCTTTCGGCGTGGCAAAGAGATGGATTGTTCATCGGGACATACTTATCATCCTTTCGGCGTATGGATATGATTTCCTTTTCTCGTACGAGGACCATAGCATAGCACATTAGCACGAACTAGGGTGATCTTGCTCACAAATGTAGGTATTTGTTGCCCGTATCCCGTCGTTGTCACCGTAGGGCCTTGCAAGTCTGATATATATATATATATATATATATATATATATATATATATATACTGAAGGATGATCGGACTTGGAACGACAACGAGTTACCCTGGTTAGTCGTCGTCGCCAGCCAACTCGCTATACTAAATCAGCAAGTCCTCTTCTGCTTTTAGGAGAAGTGAGGTCTACGCTACTATCGATCTTGTCCTCTCGCTCAAAATTGCTCGAATGCTCCATGGTGGTGGACATGATTGAGGTCTCTTCTTTTTTCCTCTGTGACTAAGGTCTGTTCTACTGTTATTCCACCCGTAGTGTCCTTGCTCACAAGTAACTGGTTGGATCTCCAAGGCACACTCGGCTCGCAATCCGACCGATCCTTCGTTACTGGTGGGAGACCATTGCACTGTCAGGGTTGCTCAACAACTCTTTCACCTTTCTTAGGGTGTTTTTTATCCCTGTATCCGGGCCATAGTGGTAAGGGCGAACATAAGATTTTTTGGCTCGAGGTCGAGTCTCACAATGTTTAAATCTGTGTAAGGTCGACCTTATTCTCACATTGGAGACGCCCTTAAGGGCCCTCGCAATGCGGTGAGTCAAACTGTTCACATGGGAGGTCTTTATTTTTTTTCTTTTTGAGCTCGAGGCCGATCGATACGAGAAGCCGTATATGCACTATGTCATTGTGACTGTTCTCATGTTTTGGTGGGAGCACCCGAGCAACTGAAGGAGTGAAACAACAGGGTTTTTAAAAACAACCCATTCATGCCTCTAGGTTGAATAGCAGGGACAATTTATCGTTGAGGCTGAAGATTTAGTAGGCCTAGATACCAGAAGCATGTAATGTTGACAAGCCTACCCTGGTTGGTGGTTTTTCGGCCCCGTTATCCCCTATCTATTTTTCCTTTCGTTATAAGGAATTTTTCCATCTTAAAAGTATGCTTGGTTAACTTCACTATTTTTTTCATGAGCACATTATTGACTCTTGCTCAGATAATTGTCCAAATTATAGTTTACTCAAAACATTAGTTGGACAAAATTTGACGGGGTTGGCTTGAGTTCAAGCGGATAAAAATCTCTATCCCTTGGAGTCTCATTAAGATGTCATTGTCTTGCCTCTTTTTGTCAGCATCATTATCTCCATATCAAAAGATTAAAACAAGTGCACGTTTCAACCAAATGTTTCAAGTGTTTATTTGATTTAATGCCCATCTCACTAGCTCATTGTACAGAAAATGGTCATGTTAATGGCCCTGACCCTTTATTGGTTTGTTGCCAAAAAAATCTGCCCATGGAACTTTTGTTGTTGCCTTCACAAATCATTCCCAAATCACTGGCCAACCCAAGGAGGGAGAATCCATCGCCAAATAATTGTTGAGCCAATGGTGACAATGCAACCTACATGCCTAGTTACTTTATAAAAGGGCATGTATGCCCCCATGTGTGGTTTTGGTAACTAAAGACAATCCTTATGGACTAATGTGCAAATTGAGTCCCACGTGTAGGTTTGTCCATTGGCATCGCTTGGACCATGTGTTGGTTTCAAGGATAAAAAAGAAGAAGCATTGTCCAAGGGCTTTGTGCCTATTGGAATCAAGTAGAAGAAAAAGATCAAGTATGTCTTAAAAAAAGAAGAAGAAGAAGAAGAAGAAGAGGCTTCCCCATGGAGTAAGGGGGAGCATGTCTCAAGACTTCATCAAGCAAGTGCAAGCAGGTGCAATCAAGAAAGGTGTTCCATCTTGAAGGTGACAAGATCGTCTGCATCAAGCTCAAGTGGGATGCTCAAGGCAAAGGTATGATCTTGATAGGGTTTCTACTTTACCGGTCTCTTGTAGTGTTGGGAGACCGGATTTAGGATAGATAGCCGTACTATCAAGAGGGGCTCTCGAGTGGGTGACTCGTTCGTATCGTTCGGAGAGAGCTCAAACCTTTGCATACATAACATCATCTTTCTTGGTTGGTGTTTGGTTCTTGTCCATGTGAGGTTCTAGAGCTTGTGGTTATCTTCATAACAAGCTCTAGTTCATCAAAAACGTATTTCTCTTGCATATCTTATTGCGTTTTTTATCTCGCGGGTTTTCCGGCTCCACACCTTGGGAGGTATCTCACATATATATTCATGGTATTTCTTTCCTGGTGATATCCAATATTTCGACTTTTTGTTGGATTCTACACTCGTTATCTTTCCAACAAAATTGATTTCATCTCGTTTGGAGTTCGGATGCAAAAGTTGTGGCATTTCTGGTTCTGGAGTTTTTGCCTGGCCGGTAGTTCTGGCGGGCCACCGGTAGTACCGCTAGGGAATTTTGCTGCCGGTAGTACCGGTGTTAATTCCGGCCCAATTTCTGGTACCCCCGTTTTCGCTTCAGTATGCTCTCTGCCTGGTCTGCGCTATTTGACGGAACTTTGGTCGGAATCTTGGCCGGTAGTATCGGCCCAGGCGGTAGTACCGGTGACCCACCGGTAGTACCGTCCGACCTCGTTTTTGTGTTCGTTTGCACCTTGTTTTTGGACCGTTGGCTGAGTGCCACCGGTAGTACCGACCACCCATCGGTACTACCGGCCGTGCGAGATTCTGTGGGTAACGGGCAGATCGGGGAGCCCTTTAAAAGGAGCTCCCCTTTCCCCTTCAGCCCCAAAACTAGCTTTTTCTTGGTTCTTGCTTTCTCTCTCTCTCCTCCATTGTTGACCTTGAAGAGCTCGCCCTCTCCCCTTCCCTCTCCTATGATTCTTGCATCTTTTTGAGGGATTTGAGAGAGGAGATCTAGATCTATAAGCCCCACCAAGCCAAATCCCTTCTTTGTGAAGGAATCCTTGGGATCTAGATTTTGGAGAGTTTTGTGTTCTCCTCTTGTGTTCTTCCTCCCTTATTCCCCCAATAGCTTTTGTAGCTTTAGTGGAATTTGAGAGTGAAGGACTTGCCTCTTGCATTTGGTGCATAGGTTTGCATTCTCCTCGGAGATTCGGCGAGTTCAAGCCCTTGGGCTTGTTTCTCTTGGGTTCTTGGAACCCTAGACGGTTGTGGTGTTGGATTGTTGACCTCTTGTGGTCTTGTAGCCTTTTGTGGCCTTGTTGCCTTTTGTGGCCTTGTAGCCTTTGTGGCATTGTTGTTGGGAGCCTCCAATTGAGTTGTGGAGATTGCCCCAATCTTGTTCGGGTTCGGTGACCGCCCTCAAGTGTCCCATAGTGGAACGTGAGTAGGCCTTTGTGGCGAGCTCATGGGAGAATAGGGTGAGCTTGTTGTGGCGTCGGTAGCTTGTGTGTCTTCGCGTCTTGGGGTGAGGCCTTGTGTGGCGTTGGGTGAGCATCGATCCACCACACCTCGAGGTGAGCCACTTGTGGCGTTCGAAGTACATTGCGCCCCCGCACCTCTCCAACGGAGACGTAGCTTCTTGGAAGTGAACTTTGGGAAACAAATCATCGTCTCCGCGTCCATCGGTTATCTCTCAACCGAGCCCTTTACTTATGCAATTTACATTGTGATAACCATCGTGCTTGAAGTATTATATCTTGCTATCACCTTGTTGCTTGTCTTGCTTAGCATAGGTTGTTGGTGCACTTAGTGAACCTAGTGGATATAGGTTTTGGCTTGATAAATTAAACGTTAAGTTTTATTCCGCATTTATTAGAGCCTAAACCGTAACAATTTTAAAACGCCTATTCACCCCCCTCTAGGCGAGGTCCATTTCCCTTTCACTTTAGACACATCCACCTTTCACAAAAGAAAAATAAACTAGCAACCACGTGTTTGATAAATGCCGCCTCCCCACATACTCCTAAACAAAAATAAACCCTGACATAATTTGACATCTTATGGTTTGCACGACCCACCTCCAACTAGATGAATTGTAACTATAAAACCCTCGGCTCAAAACTTTAAACACCCAACCCCAATACACCTAATTCTAGCTCAATCGCTAATAGTGTCCAAGTTTGTAGCCAACCAAACAAGATAAACTTTTAGTTCAAATTCAGATTTTTAGCTTGATAGATCCAAACATTCAAATGTGGAACCATGAAACTGTAGTTTTGTCAACCTCCATGAGAACCATCTTTCCATTTGCAAATCTCCAAGACAAATCATAGAGAAAACCATCTCTTGTACCTACCGGACCATGGCAACAACGACATGCGAAAATGGTAGTGGAGAGGAAGAAGAAGTGTATGAGATGTAGCGTTGGAGGGAGAGGGTAAGGAAAGTAAACATGTGGAATATAGGGACTTGTTTGGCGAGGGAAAAAATAAAGGGAAAATAGTGGGAAGGAAACCATAGACGTCAAAATATGTGAAATTGTGTTTTGTTAGGTGTCTATCAGTCATCACACAAATTAGGGGTGTATTTGGATTATAAGATGCTTATTCTTTTCATATATCATGGACTTCGATCTGTACACGTTTCCATAGAGTCTGTCCAAATCCACAGAGATATTGACATTCTTTTTCTATATCACACTAGTTGAGTACCTAGGATCCCAAATAAGAGTTTATACTTAGAACTTTTCCCAGGTATTGCATGCATCTCTTTTCTCGAACTTATACAAATTTTAGTGAACCCTAAAAAAATAGTCATATTTGTTGTAAATACATGTGTTATTTATACTACCTTTATGTTTTTTCTGTATTCTTCAAATTTCCTTCCAAGTGAAAAAATTAAACCTTGGTTGGATGGTTAGGAGGTTGTTGTATCCCAGGCTTGACACACAATGTCTCATTGAGCAATATTTTTTCTTAGTGGGAGTCGAAATTTCCGTTGATAGGGAGATGTTAGTGGTTACTTTGCCAATCATGTAACCCCACGACTTTGGTATTTCGCATGTGGGTGTAGCAGTGGCCTGCGTGTGTGTAATTATACTTTTTTTTAAGTTTTTGATTTTTTAGGATCCTAGTTTTTTTTGTTTTTTTTTGAGAATCTGAGGTCTACCTATCGCGCTGGCTTCTGGGCCGCCTGCCTGTGGGCTTCCTCACCTCAAAGAAAGAACGCATCGTCTACACTTTCGCCAGTCTCTCTCCCGAGCCCTGGAAAAATGGCTAGCCTCTGAGTGACAGTCCCCGATTCTTCCATCTCCTTCGCCCAACGCCTCGCCGCCGCCTCCTTCCCCTCCCCCTTTCTCGGGCTCGGACGCCTCTTCCAGTACAGTCTTCTCTCCTAAAACCCTCCGCGCGAATCGAACCAAAACCCGATCCCTCCCACATTCCTTACCCCTCTCGCAAGCCGCGCCATGTCCCGCATCGCGAGCTCGCGCCTCGCCCTGCGGCTCCTTCCCCGGACCTCCGCCGTCTCCTCCTATTCCGTCTCCCCTGCCGCAGCGGCGGCGGCCGCCGCCGCCGCCGCATCCTTCCCTTCCAAGGAGGCCGCCGCCGCAACTCTCCCTCCCAAGGAGGCGGCAGCCGCCTCCGTGTCCTCTTCCGCCGCCGGCGATCCCTCTCCCGCGCCGCCCCAGGGGGCCGGCAAGGCGTTCCGCCTGCTCAAGACCGGCATCCTCACCGCCCTCACCGCTGCGGTCGGCGCCACTGGCTACGTCACCTACGGTGCGACCTCCGATCCCTATTCCTCCGCAGGATCTCACCGTTACTCTGCCTAGTGTTGCCGTCCCGCTCACCTTGCATTAACACGGGCTCGTTTTGGTCTGGTATCTTGTGTCTGTAGCTTATTCTGTGGAGGAAGTGGATCAGATGACGCGGGAGTTCCGGAGGAACTCGAAGCATCCCATCCCTGAGGACCTGTCCGGCTTTGAGGTAATGCACTAACATGTAATGTTTTGGGGTGTGCTTGTGTTGTCAACCTGTTACTTGATCAGTTGCCTTGTGGTATCTACTATTTATTAGATTACTATATTAGATGGGAATAGGAACTGTGACCTGGGGGATCTGATGAGGTGTACAATAAACTTACCACATAACATCGTTTTACTGCGAAGCTGTTGATCGGCCGTATGGTAGTGTTCTTTTTTTAATACACTTTCTGAAATCAAATATTTGATCGTTTGGTTCGACTCACAAGGGTCAAGGAGTTGGCATGTATAGAAGTATTACGAATCTTTGTGGTCTGGGACATGGGTTTCTATGGGAGGTCTGCATTGTGGCGGTCTGGGAGAAACCTAAACGGGAGTACTGGAATTATTTTCTCCACTGGATATCAACCGTCAACCATGTCTGTGTCTAACAATGATGGCTTTTCATATGTGCAGAAGTTTAAGGCCACGGCTTATTTCAAAGCTATGAAAGGTGTGTAATGTTTTACGGCACACTCGTTCTTATCTTTATTGTTACCTCTTGGACATGAATTGCCACACATTGTGGATACGTTTTCTTTATCCTCCTAATGAGCAACCCACTATCCTGTTATGATTGTTTTGCATATAGTTTATGTTAGCTTCCAGGTAATCTTGGACAACTTTTCTCACATGTCAGTGAATCAACAAGTGTATTTACTCTAAGAAATCTTAGGTATAATAACGGTAACCAGTAAGAATCCTTATACAGGAAGTTCTAATATGATACGAATATCCACACGTGAAAAACTTGGTGTTACAAAATGTATAAAGTAGCTAGGTAACACCTTTTTTATTAGCGAAAGCTGGTGTCTCGCATAGATTGACCAGGGCAAGTGTGCTAATTACTTAATCGTAGCAACCATGTAATTAGATTGTATGTCTGCATCAAGTTATGTGTCCATTTACTGCGGCAATTTGGTACAAAGGGAATGTGTTGCTGGTACTGAAATTGTTAGCTAAATACCTAACCAACCACTGAAAATCATCTGATGACCCCTTCACAGCTTCACTTACTTTACTTTCGTATTGCATGCAAAAGTAATTTTAATTTCGTATTGCATCGTTAGCGATATTCTGTAGATTCTACAACTTCAAAGTTGTTAATAACATATGCAAAACACTCATTGATCTTTGATCTATATTTGTCTGTCATATTCTTCCATATAGTAGCGTGTATTGTATCACCCTTCAAAACAGAAGGAAAAGAAATTCTTAGTTGCAGTTTAGACAATAGAAGAAATCCACTGTTAAATATGTTAAAAAAATACCTGTTCGTCCATCAAGATCATGCCAATGCTTATAAGTTCATCAATCAAAGGATTGATTGATAAAAAAAGTAAATTAATGCATGATAATGTTTGTATCTGCATACTCTAGATTGCTCTATACAAATTGATTCACCTGAGGAAGTAGCTGAGGTTCTTCAGTTAACATCTACCACACCATTCTTTAACTGTCTGCCTATGTTGCTTGTTGGTTGAGTCATTCCTTCTTGCTGCCTGCTTTGTGAAAACTCTATGTTTCTTTCTGCAGTTCCTGTTGCTGCTATTGACCTCTACTTGGACGTCAGGAGTCAAATTGAAGATCAAATTAAGGTCAGTCAATAAGGGTAAACCTTTTGTTCTTTGTGATCCATTTTGATATTTTGAACTGCTTGTTTCGTGATACTTATACTTATATGTACACTGCAGGGATTTGTTGAACCATCATCAGAAAAACTTCTTCCAGATTTACCTCCTAATGAACAACATGTCTTTACAGTAGTTCTGGATCTGAATGATACTCTTGTACACTCAGATTGGAAGGTGAAGTTGTGTTTTCTACAAAGTTTAGAATCTTATTCTTTGCTACGTGTGCTGCTCATGTGACGTGTATGAAAAGTGCTTAAAAATGGATATCCTGGAGCAGTATTTTAAATTCTTATAATATGTACTGTCAATGGGAAGCTCATGGTTTATTTTTTTCATAGAAGCCTTCCTATTTTAGTTTTATAGCATGCACACTTTATTTTTTGCCCCCTCGTAGGATTGTTTGATCAAGAAATATTTAATGTTTTCCCCTATATGTTTACAGCGTGAAAGAGGATGGAAGACTTTTAAGAGACCAGGAGTGGATGCCTTTTTGGAACATATTGCGAAGTACTATGAAGTTGTTGTGTTTTCTGATCAGTTGAGCATGGTAAGTTTGTCAAGATTCTTTAACTATTTAGTGTGTGTGCAAAATCTAACTCAAATGATTTTTTTTACACGTAGTATGTTGATCCTATTATGGAAAGACTGGATCCAAAATTCTGTGTTCGGCACAGGCTATCAAGAGTTGCAACTAAATATGAGAATGGAAAACACTATCGGGTACGGGATCTTACCTGCTCCACTTGTTGTTCAGTTTGCTAAAAAGGCTTATATTGTGGAACATAGGGAGTATATCATTATGAAGTTCTTAAATATGTTACGGAGTATATATTGGTCAAAACAGTTCAGATTATTGATGTTCTAAATCCCCTCTTCTATAAGAAAAGTCGCGTGCATCCTGTGTGATGTAATTTTAAAGTATATACTAGAAATATGTTGGCATAACAAACATGGTTTTAAAGGCGTCACCTAAGCGACACTTAGGTGTCCAGGCGCCCCTCCTCTGCTTTGAAAAATTGACCGCTTTAGGCGCCTAGGCGTCCAAAGCGCCTGCCTAGGCGTCAGAGCGTCCCTAGATCGCCTTAAGATGCCTTAACGCCTTAAAAACCATGGAACCGATCACACATGCTTTTGCTTTTTCTCCATCTTGACAGAGTTTGTTATCGAATTTGTTAGTGATCATGACTTATGTCTTGCATTTTTTAATAGAGCTTTAAGGAGTTTTTTTTCTGAGTGGTCACATGTTAGAGTGTCATAGTTTTTTTTACAGCAACACTGTCCTAGTTAGTACCAGGCTTATAGGGTTTTGAAGTGTCGCAGACACGAAATATTGACCACTGTAGGTTGTGTGGTAGAGACATGCTAATAGTCACGTCTATTTTTATAGGTTTTCCTTTTTTTTGCAATATTTACGGAGTTGCATAGCTTTATGTCCATATATGCTTTTGCTTTCTTTCGTTCTGTTCTTAAATGTTTTGGTGAGGTCACCTTTTGCAACTTATTCTTGATTAATGTGCTTATGTTCTACCTATTGCAAAATCTACTATGTAAGCCCACAGATATTATTTTATTTTATTTTATTGGAGGTAAAACTGATAATCTACCAAGGCCCAGCTCTTACCCCCACCTTAAGGCAAATATGCAAGTGTGCAACTCAACCCAATCTGGACCCACTAGATCATTTGAAATCTTGCTCAGCTATCCAATCAAGTGCCTGGACCCTCTTTTTTCAATGTGTTACTCAGAAACTATCTTGCCTTTGGTTTTAGATTTTTCCCACCTATAAGTGATAATGAACGAGTGTTCGTAGTATCGAGTTCATCGAAAGTTTAAGATGGGTTTTATTTGTCTCTGCTTACTAGTTTCTGCAATTTTGTCAAAGGAACAACTAGCGTCTATAACTGAGCTTCCACCGACTCCCTCCCTGTGATCAGGTCGTGTCACATCTGCTTTATTTATATCTCTAGAAGCAGCTTGATGTGGACGTATGTTTGGATTGTACCAAATGTACCCTACCAATAGTTTGTTCATGACCAAAAAAATGGTCTTTCTTTGGATAGTAGCCAATCTTTTGGCATGCCAATGCTTCTTTGCCAACTCTAGTTCATTCTTCTAGCCACAACTCATGGGCAAGCAAAACTTCAACCAAAATTTAGGCTAGCTAAATTTTGATAGGCCAACCTTGGGCAAAAATTAAACACGCCCGTATGTCATGGCCCAATCTCTGCCTTTGCTAACCACTTCATGCTGCAGCCGATTTTGTGTCAGGGTGCTGCTTGCATCTTGCCGTTGGAATGGATAGCCTATCGTGAGCTCTTTCATGCTTTTGTAGTCTCTCTGATGTGGGTGATGCTTTACTTGGTGTATAAGCCAGAGTTCTACCTTTTTAACCATGGCCCGTTTTAGAGTGGATGGATGCGAGTATATCAGAGGATCCATCCCTTTAAGCCCTCACGAACTAGGTCCATTACCAGACATAAGTAGGAGGGGTGCAACCCCATCTGTATCCATAGGGCTAAGGCCTCATGTAGGGGTCAACCCGTCTAACTTGGCTGCTTTGACAGCCTAGTAAAGTAAGTGTATTGACCAGCTTGAGGTATTTGGCTAGTGCCAAAAGTAAGATATGAACAATGACTTTTTTGGACATTTTCTGTTTTTTCATTTACATACTATCCACCATCAGAAGGTTAATCACGGGAGTTTATTCATTTTAATACAATCACCTTATGGCTAATCATGCTGCTTATATCTGGTGATCGTACTGAAGGGGTTGCTGATAATTCCCCACTAGGTCATTCTTTTGGTGATGAATAATACTTGTTCAAGCCTATTGAAATGTGGTAAATATTTTTCTAAAAACTGGTCAAAGTTCTTAGTAACATATCCTACGAGGCAATATGCACTCTTTCATGATTATTTAAGTATCTGATGTTATCTTCAGTTTCATGCAATTTTCCTATCTAACATTATCTTGTCATTATTAGGATTTGTCAAAGCTGAACAGAAATCCTGGACAAGTTATCTATATCAGTGGTCACGCTCTTGAGTCATGCCTGCAGCCTGAAAATTGTTTGCCAATCAAACCTTGGAAGCTTGAAGCTGATGACACTCAACTGATTGATCTTATTCCATTTCTCGATTGTAAGCACTGTGAAATGGAGTGTTTTTTTTCCAGGTTGAGTTTTGCTAGGTATTGCTACCTTTTGAATCTGATAAACTAAAACATGCTGCAGATCTCGCTATGTCAAGAGTTACTGACGTCAGGCCTGTCCTCGCATCCTTCCAAGGTCGTGACATCGCTACTGAATTTATTGAGCGTAAGAAGTAAGCAAATGTTTTATCAACTCCTCTAGGCTTCTATCCACTTCCAGTTGTACGTAATCAATTTTCCGAGTATTAGCGTCCAATGCTTCCTGAAACTAAGTGGTGTTATCACAATAACTTTATGCATCACATTAAGCATCCCATATTCCCATGTGCCGAAAAGACACAAAATATTTGTTGTCACACTGAACTGGACGTTCAAACAATAGTGTTCAACAAGAAGAAGTAGTTTATTAGGTTAAGCAAAATACACAAATATTATTGCTCCATGATTCATTAGGTTAAGCAACAGATGAGAAGTGATGTAATATAGATAGTTAGGGCAATCATTATTAATTCCAGCTTACTTTTACTGTCATGTTAAAAAAAAAAAGAGTTGCTTTCAATGTATTTTAATACTATTAAAACAAAAGTGACATTAGTGTGCCACTGCAGTGCAGTACCGCCAAACAGGGCCCTTTATCTAATTTATACTGTTCTGAAAAACCCAGTTAGCCATCTCCACTATGTACGATGAGTTTTGATATTTTTTGTTTCCAGCTTTTTGTAATTGTGATCCTGGTAGGCACCAGCAAGCAGTTTAGGTGTGAAGTGTTGCTTAGCTTCCTTTTGTCCAGACCTAATTTGACCCAGTCAACAAGAAGTTAGCTTTTTACCATTGTAGGTTGCGGTATTGTTTTAGGTAACTTGTACTTCATTGTAGAACCGTGTGCTTCATGAAGAACTTTAACATTGCTAACAGCGCCATCTCAAACTCTGTATTTGTTTACTCACATGGTAGTCCGGGGATTCTTTATTTGATTAAGTGGTTCTAAGGACACAATCCATGGTTCTGCAGGCGCCTACAAGAACAGAAGCAACAACAGGGACGCATTTGGCGGCGATCATGACTCTAATCTGCTGCAGGGAAGCAGATCATTCTACCAACTTATATACACCTAGAACCGTTGGAACCAATACTTTATCCTTCGTAATTTTGTCGACTTTGATTTCAGAAATCACCTACTTTTTGTAGTTACCTCATGTTTCAGTACTATAGGTGTCTTGGGAGTGATATAAGACCAAGCTATGTGAGAATTTCACGATGATCATGCGGGGGACATGTCACTTAAAAGTTCAGTTTGCTGGCAGTATTAGAATTTGTTGACATGAAGATTCCAGTTCATTGATTGCTGTAATCGTGTGCAGTGTTACAATGTGAACGGATGGGGGCAATGTACTCCATCCAATGATGTAATCATGTGGAGTAGTCAGTTGGTGTATTGGATCCGTTTGTGGATGTAGTAATAACGTTTTTTTATCCCCGAAACCTACATATATGGGGTAATGTGAGCAAGAACAGGTGGTCCGAATTTTTTACTGCCATGCTGGTCCGAAATTGTTACTGCTCGGATGTCATTTGTTAGTTTCCCTACCATGTCTTGAATTAAAACGTGGTTGAATTGCCAACGATTATTCTCTGGGATTTATCGTGGACGCAGCACTGTCTCGTGGCAGTTGCATGGTCCCTCGCTAGGGCGAGTTTCCACCACAAAATCGCAGACAAGTTTATGCAACGCGTGCGCCCAGAATTGAGAGTTTGTGGACTGAAGCATTGCAGCCGGTAGTAAGAGAGGAACGGCAAAAAGCTTGTGGCGATGCAGGCGCGCGCGCTTCCCCCGTGCCTGCCAGGCGGCGCCGCGCGCAGCGAACTCTCGGCCGGCACCGTCGGCAAGAGGGCTCCTGCCTTCCGCGTCCGAGCCATCGACGGGCCTTCTGCAGCCGCCGTCGCGGACCTCCCGCCCGCCGAGATCACCTGGCAGATCGTGGTCGGAGCCGTAGGTCGGTCCATGCTTGCTCGCTCGGATTGCCTCTCGCGTAGCTGTATATTGTTCGTTGTTTCTTGCTCCCTCCAACTAGCTCGTGTGTCTGATGGTATCTGCCGGCTTTCGGCTTTGCTTCTTTCTGCAGCTGGAGTGACGCCCTTCGTCGTTGCAGGGGTCGAGTTCAGCAAGAGAATTGTGAGTGCCGGCTCTGTTTCTGTATCTTCCTAGCTTTACGGTCGATTCATTGGCCGCGCCATGTCTTTTGCGCAAAAATTTAGAATCCTTTGTCCCCCTCTAATTTCAACCCAACACTGCTGCCACTGCTACCCAACCTGACACTGATTATCGGCTTGGTCGCTGAGGAATTGATCATAGTTTACTTACTGTTAGAAGCAGTGTTCTTCCTGTACTGTCTTTCCCACTGAATTCTAATAGGTGAAAGTTGCAGGTCAGTCAGTCAGTCAGTCGGTCGGTCGGTCGGTCTGGCGCATCCGCAGCTGATGTATTTCCTTTTATACCCGGGTCGTTTTACTATCCCCTGCTTCATAATGGACGCTTTTCTGCTGTTTAGATTCAGCAAAAGAAATGTGAGATCTGCGGAGGCTCTGGCCTTGTAATGAAGAACGATCTGTATGTTCGATGCCAAGGGTGTGGTAAGCACTTTATGCTTCAGTTTCACCGGAGTTCTCCCGAGCTGAAGTAGTTTTTAAAAAAAAAATCTTTTGGTGTGCAGACAGACGTTTGTGACATGGTGTTGTCCTGCTTCTTTCTCAGGTGGTTTTCTCCCATGGCAATCGTGGAGAAGATTCTTCAAAGGCTGAAAATCATGTGACACTGGCACCTCGATCGTACGGGAAAAAGAGAAATTCCAAGCATAAGGGGAGAGTATGATTAGGAGCAAGTGGGTCAACAACGTTTAGAGTTTAGTTGCGTTTTCACTGAACCAGCAAACTACTTATATAGACTGTAGGGTTGCTTATGCATATTTTTGGACTGGAAATAGACAGACACCAATCATGGAAGTGTGTCCTGCGATGACTCATGCTGCAAAGAAATAAGTAGTAGCGCAATGTGAATGATCTGATCGTGTATATTTGTTCCGTTCTGACGCTTGCTGGAGGAAGCATGAGGGGTAAGGCAGCCAATATAGACAGAGCAACTCATCAGGCGATCTTGGGCAAGGTTCAGAATGAAAATTGCAAGCATGGTTTTGGTTGGAATTCAGAAAAGCTAGGATCAAAGCAGGAAACTACTAATATGCATATGCTAATTCAGTTTTTTTCCTCCCCAGTAAAGAGCTCAGTGTAAATCTATTTACAATGTATATTCAATAAAGTACCGCCCCTGTCGACAAAGTTCAAGTAGAGGCCATCTGAACAATGTATTTATTATATAATAAATAGTTCTAGAAAATGCAATTGCCAAAGTTGTATGCCCAAGAATGTGAAAAATTGTTGAAACCCAAATCCCATGTTTTTAAAGTGAGCCAAAGTATGTCTTGCTGCCTTGGCATGCAGAAACAGAGGAACATGTTGTTGCTGAATTCATGCCTGTAGCACAATGGTACTAACAGTTGGAATCATAAGACTTAACACGGTAAGAAGGCACGACAAGCCATCGATGATCATTGAAACTGAAGTGCATTGCACAAAGCTAAATCACTCCAATCATCCTACCAGAAATTAGAGATGGATGAACAGATCAATAACGACAGACAATTAATCATTTACGAATTCAGAAAATATCTAATCAAACAGTAAGACTGGGGTCCACCTATAGGATTTACATGGCCATATGGACAGTGTGTTTTAAATGCAATTGCCAAAGCTGCATGACCAAGAATGTGAGAACACACAAACCAACTGTTTTTGTTTCAAACTTGTGTACATCTTCATGACCAAGAATCTGTATTCCCCAACTCAAAATTTATTATGATTAATGAACAATACAAATCTCCAAGCAAGCAAGTTTTTGTGAGCCAAAGTTGGTAGAGCTGCTTTCGTATGTTGTTGGATCCACAATTTAAATTCAGTGCACAATATAGCTCTACCTATGGCTGTAGTACAATGTAACCAACAGTTGCAATTAAAAGATATTTAATATGGTAAGGAGCAGAACCAGAGAGATACTGGAGAACTCAAGGTCACGGAGAAAATTGCAAGCATGCTTATTTTGGTCCGAATTCAGAAAATAACTAACAAAATACAGCAAGCGGTTCACAGTTCAGAAAAAGAAGCTAATCAAACACGATGACGCTTGCTGAGAAATAAGCAATGGATTGATCTAATCGAAGACAGCCAGCTTCTGGTACTCCTCGCCGGCGATGGCCGTATTCATGATGGCCTCAGGGTTCACCACGCCGTCGTTCTGCAGGAAGATCTTGAGCAGGTTCTTGGAGAAGCCGCTCACCATGGCCACTCCCGGCTGGGTGGACGTCACCGGCGTGGACCGGGAGTCCCGCAGGTTCCAGAAGACGATCTGGGGAACCACGTCGCCGTAGCCGGCGTCAGTAAACTTCCTGCAGATGACCTTGTAGTCAGTGTCCCACGGTCCAAATGGCTCCGGCGAACGTCTCCCATATCCCCCGTAGCCATAATACCCCCCACCACCGTCGCTCCTCGACACCTCATCAAACTCCATGTCGCTGTACACGAACACGGTCCTGATCATCTTCTCTGGCGCCAGCCGAGCTTCCACCGCCGTCTGGAGAATTTGGTCGAACACTGCCTGGAAGTTGGTGTTCATGTCCCACTGCATCTCCCGCACAAAGGCCATCTTCTCACGGAGGGTCTTGCCCTTGATCAGGTGGATCTCGGGCGTTGCACTGAAGGTGATCACCTTGCCGGCCCAAGGCTTCTCGCTGAGCTCCGACGTGAGCACGCCCAGTGCGATGCACACCTCCATCGGAGTGCCGTGCATGCTTACGGACACGTCGCAGACGGAGATACAGTTGCGCAGCGACCCCTTGGCGCGGAGGTCGTCCACCATGCGCCGCCACTGCAGCTCGGACACGTCGTCGTCCACACCTCTGTAGGCAGAGGCGGCTATCTCGTGCGGCAGGAGCGCGCCCGCTGCGATCTTGGCCTTGCCCGCCTCGACGTCCTCGAGGTACTTGGCGAAGCGCTCCTCGTCGTGCTTCTTGAACAGGTACTTGTAGCGCCTCATGGCCACTGAGGCGACGCGGGTGTAGGGAAGATTGGACCATAGCTGAGCGCTCATGTACACCTCCGGGAGCTCGAGAATCTTTCGCAGCGGCACGAGAACCTCGCGGCGGAGACGGTGAAGGACTTGGTAGGTGTAGTGCTCCTCCTTGAGCTCGGCGTACTCGGGGTTGGAGTCGCGCGGGAAGAGGCGGCGTGCGATGGCCTCGCAGAGCAGCGTGGTGCGGTCGAACGAAGATCCCGGCGTGGGGCACCACTTGGCGGCGAGCCCGATCTTCCTTGTCTTCCCGCCGGCGGACATCTGCTCGAGATCGGAGGCCAGGAGGTCGGCAAAGAACTCCGCGACGGAGTCGAACAGGAAGCGGTAGGCGCGGTCACCATAATACGTCTCGAGCGACTGCACGGCGAGCTTGGCCACCTTCCGGACCTTCTTGGACATCCCGCGCTTGGCCTTCTTCTTCTGATCCACCTCCATCGCCTCCGGTTTTTGCTCCGCGGCGGATTCGATCTCCATGGCCGCCACGGGCGTGATCTTGGCGGGCTTGGACGAGAGAGCGACGTTCAAGTAGTCGCCGAAGGTGGGCTTGGGCGGGGCCAATTCGCGCGCGCGCTTCCGGCTGGCCAATCTGGCTCGGAGGGCCTCTCTCTTTTTGCTCAGGTCCTTCTCCTTCCTGCGCGTCTTGTCGGCGGCGGCGCTCTCCTTGGCGGCCTTGCGCACGTCGGGGCCGTGGATGAGGCGGAAGAGAAGCTCGGGGAAGTCCTTGAGGTAGCCGAACTCGGCGAGCGCGGCGACGTTGCAGGCGAGCGTCTTAGGGTGGTTGGTGTGCATCCAGAGCGCGGCGGCGTAGAAGCCCTCCTTGTCGGACTTGCCGGTGCCGCGGACGCCGCGGAGGTTGCAGGCGAGCTTGAGGGCGGTGAGCGCGTCGTGGGCCCAGGCGGCGGCGAGGAGATCGCGCACGCGCTCGGGCGGCGTGTCGGGGACGACCTGGAAGAAGAAGTCGAGGCAGGGGTTGCCGGAGTTGGCGTAGGTGGCGGAGCAGTTCTCCGTGAGGGCCCTCTGCGGCTTGAGCAAGGCCTTGATCTCGGCGGCGGACGGGGCGTTGAAGGCGGCGTCGAGCAGGTCGAGGAAGGGGTGCGATGCGGGGGCGCCGTCGTCGGCGGCGGAATCGCGCGACGGGCGAGTGCCGCGGATGACGGGAGGGCCGAGGAGGGGTTTCGCGGCGGATTCTGTCTCCATCGCCATGGCAGCTGCTAGGGTTTTGGGGAGAATCGAGGGGGGATTAGTTTGCGATCTGATCTGGCCTTCTGGGCTCTGGCACGGCTTTTATTTAAGAATTAAATCCTAACCCTAACCGACATAAAACAAATTACGGGAAAGTCCCTATAGTAACCGACATAATAAATAGGAGTACAAGATATTCACGGTAGTGTTTTTTTGTGTTTTGTGTGCCTGCCTGCTTTGCGTGAGCGTACTGCATATGGCATATGGGTGTCTCGCCGCGTGGACATGCGATTTGTGTTACTACTAACATTTGTCTACTATACACATGTTTATATTTCTTTTCCTAAATCACGTTCTTTAGGCATTTTCTAAGAGAAAATATCGTGCGTACTACTATATTCATTTTTCAAAATAATTATGTTTACTAGTCTACTTCCATTTAATTCAAGAAAACAAACATATTACTAAATCCATATTAAATCTTGTTTACTTTACAATTGTGTACTGTATTTCTTTTCCTAAATCACATTCTTTAGTCATTTTCTAAAAGAAAATATCGTGCGTACTACTATATTCATTTTTCAAAATAATTATGTTTACTAGTCTACTTCTATTTAATTCAAGAAAACAAACATATTACTAAATCCATATTAAATCTTGTTCATGAATATTTCTAAAGCATCAAAAGCGGGTGCTTAAGAAATTTTATCAAGTATTGAACTACAAAAGAGTCAAGAGTACATTAACAAGGTTGATAGTAAAAATAAGCGTAATTATCTAATAATTACGTGGACATCGTGTGGCCTTACAAAGTGCGCCCTCATCTCCTCCGTCCATTAGGATCGCGCGGTTCTGCATTCCCCCGCGTAGCAACGCATCCCGACCCTTGCCGACTATAACTCCCTACTCTACTTCTCCTCCTTGAAAGCTATCTCCTCCATCCCACCTTACCTCCCTCGTCGGTAGCAAGCGGTCCGGTGGAAAGACGAATCGAGCGACATGTAGTGTTCTGCCATCGTTGTCTGGAGCGGCTAATGGCGCTGCATCGACGAGGTGCATCAAGGTCAATCTCCTAGGGGCTCCGAACGTTGATGGCTCGATTGGAAGATTATGGCTCTCGGCTAATACTACTCCCTCCATTTCAAAATATAAGATGTTTTAGTTTTATGAATATAATGTATCAAAACATCTTTTAGTGTGTAGATTCGGAGTGAACCTTTCTGACGTGGGCATACCTTACAGGTACTCGAATTTGGCATATACGGTCCAGTCTGGCAGAAGCCCACGACGCTACCAGGGCTCAATCCAGGATTCGGGTGACCCACAGAGACTCCGATTGCTTGCGGCACAAAACGAAGTTTATAGAAATTTTAAAGGGACAAACCCTAACCTGTAACCGACTCGACCTGTTATCCGAGACCTAGCCTATCTATATAAAGGCTAGGAGGGGGAGGCGAGGAGGACAATCACAACCCTAGTTTCCACAACCTTGCCAGATTGCATCTGCGCACCCCCTGTAACTTTCGACTCCCTTGATAATTCCAAGAGCAGACAAGCAGGAGTAGGGTCCTCTACGAGGCCTGAATCTGGGTAAACCTTGCGTCCCTGTGTGCTTGTTTGCTAGCCGATTGATGCCTCCAGCGCTCTCTCCTTCTCCAAAACCCAAGTCCATAACAATGGACATTGATGAGTTTAACCCTCGTCAACTGGTGTCGTCTGTGGGAACTGGGAGTGCTGATGTCACGGCTTCTTCGGTCCCGTCAACTGCGATCTCCAACTTTGCAAGAGCGGAGATTCGCCTCCTCTTCGGCGCTTTCGACTTCACCGTCCACATGCCGGCCACACGCCCGGCTTTCGAGTCTGTGGGCGATGGGATCGACCTAGCGATCGGGAGCTTACGCTTCCAAGTTGGCCAGCTGGGCACACTTTGCCTCCCTGACCAGCCGACGCTCCCCGCGATTGCTCTAGCATCATGGTTTCCACCACCGATCGGCACCCTAAGCGAGCTCAACGCCCCGACAACAGTTGGGAGCACAGACAGCGACAATAGTCGCGGATTCGATCTAGGTGATCTGGCCATAGAGGATGGAGCCTACGGCTCCAGATCTGAAAGTTGCGGAAGCAACAGCTTCCCCAATCACTTCATGTGCGCCGTCATCAACGCAGGTGACACCGGTGTCAATCGCGACAACACCGGTACTGGTTCGTCCAACATCGGCATCCTAGTCGAGAACGGCGGCCCTACCAACGACGCGCCCACCATCAATGGAACAGGAGGAGACCCGCATCTCATGGTGAATGAGCGCACTGAAGAGCGCATGCTGATCAAGCTCAACAACAACGAGTGGGGTCGCTATCGAGAAGCTCTACGGGGCAATCCTCTGCCCCAAACTCATCACAAGACATGCTGATGGGTTACTGATACGTTGCTAACGTATCCATAATATTTGATGTTCCATGCTTGGTTTTTATCTACTTTCTTATGTTTTGTTCCAACTTTGGAGTATTTTCATACACTTTCTTGGACTAACCTATTAACAAGATGCCACAGTGCCAGCTGCCTGTTTTCTGCTAATTTTGGTTCCAAGAAAGTCAGAAAATGAATATTCTTGGAAATTGGACGGGACAAAAGTCAAGGTCAGTTTTTCACCGAGAGGGGAGGGGGGGAACGGGGCCAGAATACGAGACGGAGAGGGGCCAGGGGGCGGCCACACCACCTGGCCACACGGCCAGGACTGACCCATGCCAGGGGGTGGTGTGGTCACCCAGGGCACCCTCTCGGCCTCCCCTTTCGCCTATAAGATGCCTCCAATACAGAAACCCTAAGTACCCGATCAAAATTCCACGAAAGAGTCTGTAGCCGCCGTCATCTCCATCCCTAGATCGGGAGGGATCTGAAGCTCTTCTCGGCACCCTGCCGGAGAGGGAAATTCACCCTGGAGGCCTTCTTCATCACCATGCAAGCCTCCGATGTGATGCGTGAGTAGTTCATCCTTGGACTACGGGTCCATGTAGTAGCTAGATGGCTGGTTCTTCTCCTTTGTGCTATCATGTTTAGATCTTGTGAGCTCCGTTCATGATCAAGATCATCTATTTGTAATCCTACATGTTGTGTTTGCAGGGATCCGATGGATATTGAGATGCTATTTCAGATTGATTATTGATTCTATCATGTCTTTGTTATTTGTGATCTTGCATGCTTTCCGTTGGTAGTAGATATCTTGGCCAAGTAGATGCTAACAACTCCAAGAGTTAGTATTTATGCTCGATAGTGGGTTCATGCCTCTAGTAATCTGGGGAAGTGACAGAAATCTCTAAGATACTAGATGTGCTGTTGCTACTAGGGAGAAAACAACAATCCTTTGTTCATAGAACAATCGTATTGTTTACTTTACACGCAATGCGTAATGCAATTATCTGTTGCTTGCAACTTAATATTGGAGGGGGTTCAGATGATAACCTGAAGGTGGATTATTAGTCATAGATGTAGTTGGATTACGGTCTATGTATAATGTTGTAATGCCCAATCAAATCTCAAAGGAGTCAAGATGATTAGTATATGCATGTATGCTTTCTCGATGTTTGTCAATTTCCCTGCTGTAATTTGTTTACCCAACATGTTATCTATCTTAAGGAGAGCCACCACTAGTGAACTATGGACCTCGGTCCTTTCTTTTACCATCAATCTACAACTGTTTACTGTTTTCTGTTTACTTTCTGCAAGCTTTTACTTTCTTCCACACGATACGTTTAATCCTTTGTTTTCAGCGAAACCGGTGAGATTGACAACCTCATCGTAAGTTGGGGGAAAAGTTCTGTGATTGTGTTGTGCAGGATTCCATGTTGGCAACAACACCTTGGAGGTGTTTCCTTGATCCTACTAGTTCGATAACCTTGGTTTCATAACTGAGGGAAAACTTGCTGCTGTGCTCATCATACCTTCCTCTTGGGGTTCCCCAACGAGCTCGATATATTTTGGGCCATCAATCATATTTTCTGGCGCCGTTGCCGGGGAGTCAAGGACATCTTCACAAGGGGAGTCCCTCATAACCAATCTCTTTACTTTGTTGTTTTTGTTTTGCTTAGTTTATTTTCTGCTTTGTTTGCTTGTTTCCTTATCAAAAACACAAAAAATTTAGTTTTACTAGTTTGCTTTCTTTATTAAAAACAAAAAAAATAGTTCCTATCTTAAGTTGCCATTATGTCTAGCATTGCTCCAATCACTATGTCACCTAAGGAAATGATCTTCACTTTTAAACAAGGAATTGAAGAGAGTTTCAAAGAAGCTTGGTCTAGAATCTCTGATCTACATGAAAAATCTAAACCTAAAATGACTCAAAGCTTGTTCCTTAGCAGTTTTTAACTCGGAATTGCTCTTTGCTATAGAAATGCTTTGGATGTTGTTGTGGGAGGAGATTTCCTCCAATGCAATGAGGATGATGCTATTAATGCCATAAAGAAGTTGGTCTTTACTTACAACTTGCCTAGCAAATCTAATTCCTCCTTTATAAACATATTTGCTAGATTGAACACTCTTGAGACCCACACAACTAGTTTAAAAGAATGCTATAACATGCTTAGAGAGCATCCTGAATATGTTCCAATAAATTCTGAATCTTCAAAATGGCTTCCTACAGTAAAAGTTGTTATAAATAATGAAACTTTTCATGCTCATTGTGATATCATGTCTAAATTCTGTCTCATGCCTAAAGATATCTATGAATCTTTGAACCTTTGGGTACTTTCTGAGGGAGGAGAAGACATATCTCTTATCAATAATGGCACAATATTACCCATTGGAATAGCTTAAGGAGTGTTTACAAAGATCCTAGGGAAAATGGTTTCTACTGATTATCTTGTTATTGAATGTGTAGGAAAAGGACAAATTACACTTGGAAGATCCCTATTGAAGATCCTTGGAGCAATAATAGATGTGGGAAAGGGCACCATGCATTTTTCTTCCCCACCAAACAATCATATGTTCCCCAAGGTTAAGAATAAAAGTAAGAGAGGTAAGGGCAAGAAATTTGGTTTTAATGCTTCTTCATTGGAGAATACTTGATTCTTTTTCTTGCTTCTCATGCCTAACTTAAATGCGTTAAATAAAAGTACTTATTGGGAGATAACCCAAAAGTTTTAGATGAGTCTTGGAAGTTATTACTTCTGTAATATCCTCTCCTTATCCTTTTTATTTGCTTTTTGTGCCAAGAGTAACCTCTAATGAGAGAGAAGTAATGATTGGGAAAGTTGTTGTCCCGAAACAGATTTTTGTTCTTCACCGTAAAAATTCGTGTAAAATCTTTGTACGTCTTTTTGAGGCGTGAATTTTTTGATTCTGCCCCAGGTTGTTATCTAACTTTCGTTAGTTCAACACTTTTTGATTTGAGCAACAGAAGGTCTTCGAAAAAATTCGTCTTGACCTGCTAGTCTGTTTTGACATATTTGTGCCATTATTTGCATTTGCTTCTTGTTGGTTCCTTTTTGAGTTCTTTTGGGGAATTGAGATTTTTGAGGGAAGTGCTATGGTAGCTTGTGTTTTAATGGAAGTTTTATTGGTGTTGAAACTGAACCCAAAGACTTATTACCTTGAGTGCACTAATGTTGCTAATAAAGATTGTGTGAAGTTTTGTATGAAGGAAAAATTTCAGGTGTATGGAAGGAATGAGTAATGAGATGAAGAATGGACTAAATCTCAAGCTTGGGGATGCCACACGTGTCACCCCAAGAAATATTCAAGAAGTACAAGCGTCAAAGCTTGGGGATGCCCATGGCATCCCCTTCTTCATCAATAAAAATCCTAGGTTTCTTCCACACACTTCATTTTTATTGTTTCATGCATAGTTGTGTTATTCTTGGAGCGTCTTCTTTTTCGTTTTCGTTTTGTTTTTCGTTTTCTTGGTTTTCTTAGTTTGCTTAATAAATTGGTTGGACCCCCTCTTTCATACATTAGTTTTCAAATAGTTTGGTTTGGATTGGAAAAGAGTAGGAAAGTTCATGCTTAAGTGGTAAAGAGAGCTTGTTTTTTACTGTGGCCTATGCTTTGTCATGCCATGCTTGATATTGTTTTGGATTTATGCTTAGTGATCTTTGCTGTATCATGACATGTTATAAACAATTGAGATTGCTTACTTTGCCTTGGAAGAATCATGCGTTGTTTTAACATATTAAAGCATAGTATTGTGGTATTCTCCTTTGATGCTTTATTTGGGTTGACTTGGCGCATGCTCACACCATGTTATGACTATCCCAAGTCACCATAGCCTTTATGATCCTTTAGTTTTTGACTTGTAATATCACTTTATGCTTTAATCAATGATGTTTTGTCGCTCTACATGATTATGGCCATTATTGCTCTCTTAGTTGGTCGCTCTTAGTCTTTTGCTAGCCTCCGTAATCAAGTATGAGTTCCACTCATGCATCCAACTCCTAAAACCAAGTTATTCCAAAGAGTCCACCATACCTACCTATTAGCATTTGCTATTCCAAGTATATTCATGTTTTTATCTACCTTCCAAATTAAACTTGTTATGTGAGAATTAGTGATTAAAGCTCTCACGAACTTGATGGCACACTTTACTTTCTTGCATTTAATAAACTTGACCCATTGTGTCCATCTTTGTTGTGTATATTCTTGCGCTTTATAAGTTGAAATTAGCAGAACCATGTATCATGGGGAACGCTTTCAACATTGCACTTGCACACTGTACCCCGTTGATATCATGTTCTTTTGCTTATGGATCCCGACGGTGTGAAATAAAAGTGGAACTTTTAAGATCATGGAGTTTGTATGTGTGTTAGAGAAACGCCTGGGATGCTAGCGTAAGCCATGCCTAATCATGGTGGAAACTTGCAGCATAACCATAATGAGCACTCTATGAAGCATCCTCAATAAAACCTATGCAAATAGCAAATAAAAAGATCGTTGAGATGCTCATTGTCTACTTGCCTTGTCATTTTCATTATGGGATAGTTCCTGTATCATGTGCAAGGGGTACCCCGTTGGCGGTTCTTTATGATACATGTGTACTTACAATGACAAGAGCTTACTTGTGACTAAAGTTGAGTAGCATGAGGTTCGGTCTTCGTAAGTAAGGGGCATGAGATTTCGGCTTATAACTTGTCAAGTGTATCCTCTTAGTTGTGTCACTTTAACCTTACTTAAAGATGCTTATGATAGGGGCAATGAGAGCTGGAAGCTAACAAGTACCATAATTTTTGGAAGCTCTTTATGAAACTTGAATCTCTACTTCCTTCTATGAAGGCCTTTCATTTACTTTTATGTTGAGTCTCCACCTTCTATCTTTATGCACCTACTTTGAGAGCATAGTTGCCATTCTTAGTTCTATGTGCATTGTGCCAAGACTTGTTGATTGATGCATAACTTGATATTGCTTGTTCTTAAACTACCTGTATCTAGTCACTCTTATGAACTTTGAAGGTGTCTTATGCATTTATGTTTGCTACTCTATGAGGGACAAGTTGAATGCCACTATGCTATGTTTTCTTTATGTGAAACAAACTAACATCTTGCAAAGCATTGTTATGCATGAATCTTTTGTTTGTGCCTTTTCATGTTGCACCATAGTTGCTATGTTTCATTGCTAGAACTTTATCTTTCATGCTATGTTGAAATACTATGATTCCAGCTTTTAATGTTTTACAAATACTTTGATCTAGTTTATGATGGTGCATGTCACCTAAAAACTTATTCTTTCTTTTTACCACTTACCTACTCGAGGACGAGAAGGAGTTAAGCTTGGGGATGTTGATACGTTGCTAACGTATCCATAATTTTTGATGTTCCATGCTTGGTTTTATCTACTTTCTTATGTTTTGTTCCAACTTTGGAGTATTTTAATACACTTTCTTGGACTAACCTATTAACAAGATGCCATAGTGCCAGCTGCCTGTTTTCTGTTGTTTTTGGTTCCAGGAAAGTCAGAAAATGAATATTCTCGGAATTGGACAGGACAAAAGCCACAGTCAGTTTTTCACCGAGGGGGACACGGAGCCAGAATACAAGACGGAGAGGGGCCAGGGGGCGGCCAGGCCTGGCCCACGCCAGGGGGTGGTGTGGCCACCCAGGGCACCCCCGCGGCCTCCCCTTTCGCCTATAAGATGCCTCCGATACAGAAACCCTAAGTACCCGATCAAAATTCCACGAAAGAGTCTATAGCCGCCGTCATCTCCATCCCTAGACCAGGCAGGATCTGAAGCTCTTCCTGGCACCCTGCTAGAGAGGGGAATTCACCCTGGAGGCCTTCTTCATCACCATGCAAGCCTCCGGTGTGATGCGTGAGTAGTTCATCCTTGGACTATGGGTCCATGTAGTAGCTAGATGGCTGGTTATTCTCCTTTGTGCTATCATGTTTAGATCTTGTGAGCTCCGTTCATGATCAAGATCATCTATTTGTAATCCTACATGTTGTGTTTGCAGGGATCCGATGGAAATTGAGATGCTATTTTAGATTGATTATTGATTCTATCATGTCTTTGTTATTTGTGATCTTGTATGCTTTCTGTTGTTAGTAGCTATCTTGGCCAAGTAGATGCTAGCAACTCGAAGAGTTAGTATTTATGCTCGATAGTGGGTTCATGCCTCTAGTAATCTGGGGAAGTGACATAAATCTCTAAGGTACTAGATTTGTTGTTGCTACTAGGGAGAAACCAACAATCCTTTGTTCATAGAACAATCGTATTGTTTAGTTTACACACAATGCGTAATGCAATTATCTATTGCTTGCAACTTAATACTGGAGGGGGTTCGGATGATAACCTGAAGGTGGATTATTAGTCATAGATGCAGTTGGATTACGGTCTATGTATAATGTTGTAATGCCCAATCAAATATCAAAAGAGTCAAGATGATTAGTATATGCATGTATGTTTTCTCGATGTTTGTCAATTGCCCCACTGTAATTTGTTCACCCAACATGTTATCTATCTTAAAGAGAGCCACCACTAGTGAACTATGGACCCCGGTCCTTTCTTTTACCATCAATCTACAACTGTTTACTGTTTTGTGTTTACTTTCTATAAGCTTTTACTTTCTTCCACACGATACGTTTAATCCTTTGTTTTCAGCGAAACCGGTGAGATTTCCAACCTCATCGTAAGTTGGGGGCAAAGTTCTGTGATTGTGTTGTGCAGGATTCCAAGTTGGCAACAACACCTTGGAGGTGTTTCCTTGCTCCTACTAGTTTGATAACCTTGGTTTCATAACTGAGGGAAAACTTGCTACTGTGCTCATCATACCTTCCTCTTGGGGTTCCCCAACGAGCTCGATATATTTTGGGCCATCAGTTACCATTGGTTGATCAAGGAGGAGTACAAGCGCCAACAACAAGTAATCACGTAGCATGATGCGCGCAGAAAGGCGGCGGACAAGTCGAGCCTTCGGCGGGCTCAACTCTCTACCATAGGAGGATCCTCCTCCAAGGCAATGGCCATGTGGCCGCCAAAAGGCGCTCTTGACTGGCCCACCTCATTGACAAGGAGCGAGAAGAGGCCGCACGAGTCCTCAACTTCTCGTCCATGCTAGTGGATACATGGGGCAATGTGGTCCCAAAGACACCCCAAGTAGCGGTGACAGCAGCCACCATGTACCTCCTCAATAACCAGCCACCGGCTAGGGATCCGCGAGCTGCCATGCACCAATCTATGATCGCGGGCTTGGGGCTAGTCAAAGCTGCCCTCATCAAGGATCCAACACCGGAACCGAAGAAAAGTAAAGCTCCGGCTAGGCGCTATTCATCGCCCTCCTCCAGCGATGACAACCACGACTTGTCTCGGCGGCACCACTCACGGCGGCACGACCGTGACTACGATGCACGTTGATACATCGTATCTATAATTTATTATGTTCCATGCTTGTTTTATATCTACTTTCTTATGTTTTGTTCACGCTTTGAGGTATTTTTATACATTTTCTGGAACTAACCTATTAACAAGATGCCACAGTGCCAGTTGCGTGTTTTCTGCTGTTTTTGGTTTCAGAAAATCTAGTAAGGAAATATTCTAGGAATTGACCAGACAAAAGCCCAAGTCAATATTTTACCAGAAGGAACACGGAGTCTGGAGGGGAGACGAAGTGGCGCACCAGGGCGGCCAGACCTGGTTGCGGCGCAATCAGCCCTAGGGCGTGCCACCAGGGGATGTGGGCCACCTGGTACTCCACCGACCTTGCCCCTTCGCCTATAAAAGCATCCCGAGACGAAAACCCTAAGTACCCTATCAAAATTCCACGAAAGGGTCTATAGCCGCCATCATCTCCATCCCTAGATCGGGAGGGATCTGAAGCTCTTCCCGGCACCCTGACGGAGTGGAGGGATCATCCTGGAGGCCTTCTTCATCACCATGCTTGCCTCCGGTGTGATGTGTGAGTAGTTCATCCTTGGACTACGGGTCCATGTAGTAGCTAGATGGTTGGTTGTCCTCCTTTGTGCTATCATGTTTATATCTTGTGAGCTCCGTTCATGATCAAGATCATCTATTTGTAATCTTACTTGTTGTGTTTACGGGGATCCGGTGGATATTGAGATGCTATTTCAGATTGATTATTGATTCTATCATGTCTATGTTATTTGTGATCTTGCATGCTCTCCGTTGTTTGTAACTATCTTGGCCAAGTAGATGGTTGCAACTCCAAGAGGGAGTATTTATGCTCGATAGTGGGTTCATGCCTCTAGTAATCTGGGAAAGTGACATAAATCTCTAAGGTTGTAGATGTGCTGTTGCTACTAGGAAGAAAACAACAATCCTTTGTCCATGGGATAATCGTATTGTTTACTTTACACACTTTGCTTAATGCAATTATCTGTTGCTTGCAACTTAATACTGGAAGGGGTTCGGACGATAACTGGAAGGTGGATTATTAGTCATAGATGCAGTTGGATTACAGTCTATGTATTATGTTGTAATGCCCAATCAAATCTCATAGGAGTCAAGATGTCTAGTATATGCATTGTATGCTTTCTCAAATCTGTCAATTGCCCTGTTGTAATTTTTTCACCCAACATGCTATTTATCTTAAGGAGAATCACCTCTAGTGAACTATGGACCCCGGTCCATTCTTTTACCATTGATATACCATCTGCTGTTACTGTTACTGTTTACTTTCTGCAAGCAATTACTATCTTCCACACTATACGTTTAATCCTTTGTGTTCAGTAAAACCAGTGAGATTGACAACCTCATTGTAAGTTGGGGCAAAGTTCTGTGGTTGTGTTGTGCAGGATTCCAAGTTGTTAGCAACAACCTTGGAGTTGTTTCCTTGCTTCTAATGGTTCGATAACCTTGGTCTCATACTGAGGGAAAATGTGTTGCTGTGCTCATCATACCTTCCTCTTGGGGTTCCCAACGAGCTCTACATTTTGAGCCATCAAGCACTTTTTCTGGCGTCGTTGCCGGGGAGTCAAGGACAACTTCACAAGGGGAGTCCCTCATAACCAATCTCTTTACTTTGTTGTTTGTTTTGCTTAGTTTATTTTTGTTTTGTTTGCTTGTTTTTTTCCATCAAAAACACAAAAAAATTAGTTGCATTGGTTTGCTTCTTTTATCAAAAAACACAAAAAACAATTTTTTTGAAGTTGCTTTTATGTCTAACATTGCTCCGATCACCATGTCACGTGAGGAAATGATTTTTACTTTCAAACAAGGAATTGAAGAGGGTTTCAAAGAAGCTTGGTCAAGAATTTTGGATTTACATGAAAAAACTGAACCTAAAATGACTCTAAGCTTGTTTCTTAGCAGTTTCTACTTTGGTCTTGCTCTTTGTCATAAATATGCTTTGGATGCTGTAGTAGGAGGAGATTTTCTTAATTGCCATGAGAATGAAGCTTTTAATGCTATAAAAAAGTTGGTTGCAACATATAACTTGCCTAGCAAATCTGATTCCTCCTTTATAAACATATTTGCTAGATTAAACACCCTTGAGACCAACACAACTAGTTTAAAAGAATGCTATAACATGCTTAGAGAGCATCCTGAATATGTTCCAATAAATTCTGAATCTTCAAAATGGCTTCCTACAGTAAAAGTTGTTATAAATAATGAAACTTTTCATGCTCATTGTGATATCATGTCTAAATTCTGTCTCATGCCTAAAGATATCTATGAATCTTTGAACCTTTGGGTACTTTCTGAGGGAGGAGAAGACATATCTCTTATCAATAATGCCACAATATTACCCATTGGAATAGCTGAAGGAGTGTTTAAAAAGATCCTAGGGAAAGTGGTGTCCACTGATTATCTTGTTATTGAATGTGTAGGAAAGGGACAAATTACACTTGAAAGATCCCTGCTGAAACTCCTTGGAGCAATAATAGATGTGGGAAAAGGCATCATGCATTTTGCTTCTCTACCAAATGATCATAAGTTCCCTAAAGATAAGAAAGGCAGGGGCAAAAAATTTGGTCTTAATGCTTCTTCATTTGAAAATACTTGAATCTTGCTTCCTATGCCTAGCTCAAAGGCATTAAAGAAAAGCACTTATTGGGAGATAACCCAAATTTCTATTCAGTAAGTTTTTATTTAGTTGAGTCTTGGAAGTTATTACCTCTATAATAACCTCTCCTTATCCTTTTTGTGTGTTTTTGTACCAAGAATAACCTCTAATAAGAGAGAAGCAGGACTTGGGAAAGTTGATATCCCGAAACAGATTTTTGTGCTTCACTGTAAAAAATCGTGAAAAATCCCTGTATGTCATATTGAGCTGTAATCGTTTGTGCTTATTCCCCAGATTTTTATCTAACTTTCGTTAGTTCAGCACTTTTCAATTTGAGCAAAAAACGTCTTCAAAAAAATTAGTTTTTACCTACTGGTCTGTTTTGACAGATTTCTGTGATTATTCGCATTTGCCTCTTAATCTCTTTCTCTTTGAGTTCTCTTTGATCGCTTGAGCTTTTAGAAGGAATTGCTACAGTATCTTGTGTTTTAATGGAAGTTTTACTTGTGATGAAACTGAACCAAAGGACCTATTATCTTGAATACACTAATGTTGCTAATGAGGATTGTGTGAAGTTTTGTATGAAGGAAATTTTCAAGTGTAGGGGAAGAATAATGTGATAAGATGAAGTATGGACAAAAGCTCAAGCTTGAGGATGCCACCTGTGTCACCCCAAGAAATATTCAAGGAGTACAAGCGTCAAAGCTTGGGTATGCCCAAGGCATCCCCTTCTTCATCAATAAAAATCTCAGGTTTTCTTCTAGAACACTTCATTTTTATTGTTTCATGCACAATTGTGTTGTTCTTGGAGCGTCTTTGTTTTAGTTTTTAGTTTTATTTTGTTTAATTTGCTTAAATAAATTGGATGGACCCCTGCATTCATATGATATTTCAAATAAGTTGATTGGTGATTGGAAAAGAGTAGGAAAGTTCATGCTTATAAGTGGTATAAAAGGAGTTTTGTTTTGACTGTGGACTAGAATTTATCATGTCATGTTTGATAATGCTTTGACTTTATGCTTAGTAATTATTGTTGTAGGATGACTTGTTCCAAACAATAGAGATTGTATAATGTGCCTTGAAAGAATCATGCGTTGTTTTAGCATACAAAAGCATAATATTGTGGTATTCTCCTTTGATGCTTTATTTGGGTTAACTTGGCACATGCTTACACCATGTTAAGACTATGAACAAGTCACCTTAGCCTCTATGATCATTTCGTTATTTGACTTGTAATATCACTTTATACTTTAATTAATAATGTTTTGTCGCTTTGCATGATTATGGCCATTAGTGCTCTCTTAGTTTGTCGCTCCCAGTCTTTTGCTAGCCTCCAGTTGTACCAAGTATGAGTTCCACTCATGCTTCCAATCCCTAAGAAAGCCAAGTTATTCCAAAGAGTCCACTATAAATTCCTATGCATGGTGTTTTACCCTATTCCAAGTATATTCATGTCTTTATCTACCTTCCAAATTAAACTTGTTATGTGAAAATTAGTGATTAAATCTCTCACGAACTTGATGACACAATTTACTTTCTTGCACTTAATAAACTTGAACCATTGCATCCATCTATGTTGCATATATGCTTGCACTTTATAAGTTGAGAATTAGCAGAACCATGCTATCATGGGGAACGCTTTCAACATTGCACTTATTATTCAGTTGATATCTTTTTCTTTTGTTTATGGATCCTGACGGTGTGAAATAAAAGGGGAGCTTGTAAGCTCATGGAGTTTGTATGTGTGTTAGAGAAATGCTTGGGCGGCTAGCCTAAGCCATGCCTAATCACGGTGGAAAGTTGTAGCATAACCATAGTGAGCATTCTATGAAGCATCCTCAATAAAAACCTATGCAAATAGCAAATAAAAAGATTGTTGAGATGCTCATTGTCTGTTGCCTTGTCATTTTGATATGGGATAGCTCATGTATCATGGCGCAAGGGGTACCCCGTTGGCAGTTCTCTATGATACACATGTACTTACAATGACAAGAACTTACTCGTGACTAAAGTTGAGTAGCATGAGGTTCGGGCCTCATAGGCAAGGGGCATGAGATTTTCGGCTTATAACTTGGCAAACATATCCTCATATTTGTTCACTTTAACCTTAATCACCTAAAGATTCTTATGATAGGGGCAATGAGAGCTGAAAGCTAACAAGTACCAGAATTTTTGGAAGCTCTTTATGAAACTTGAAATCCCTGCTTCCCTCTTATGAAGGGCCTTTCTTTTTTTACTTTTATGTTGAGTCTCCATCTTCTATCTTTATGCACCAATTGGGAGAGCATAGTGATCATTCTTAGTTTAATGTGCATTGTCCCAAAACTTGTTGATTGATTCATAACTGTGATATTGCTTGTTCTTAAATTATTTGTATCTAGTCACCCTTATGAACTTTGAAGGTGTCCTATGCATTTATGTTTTGCTATACCATGTGGGACAAGCTGAATACCATTCTTATTATGTTTTCTATATGTGAAACAAACGTACGTCTTTTAATGCATTGTTATTCATGAATCTTTTGTTTGTACCTTTTCATGTTACAACATAGTTGCTATGTCTTATTGTTAGAACTATATCTTTCATGTTAGAGTACTATGATCCCAGCTATCAATGTTATAAATACCTTGATCAAATGGTGCATGTCACCTCAAAAATTCTTCTTCTTTTTATCACTTACCTACTCGAGGACAAGCATGAGTTAAGCTTGGGGATGTTGATACGTTGCAAACGTATCTATAATTTTTGATGTTCCATGCTTGTTTTATATATACTTTCTTATGTTTTGTCCACACTTTGGAGTATTTTTACACATTTTCTGAAACCAACCTATTAACAAGATGCCACAGTGCCAGTTGCCTGTTTTCTGCTGTTTTTGGTTTCAGAAAAGCTAGTAAGGAAATATTCTCGAAATTGGACCAGACAAAAGCCAAAGTTAATATTTTACCCGAAGCAACACGAAGTCCGGAGGGGAGACGAAGTGGCGCACCAGGGCGGCCACACCTGGTGGCGGCACGGCCAGCCCTAGGGTGCGCCACTAGGGGGTGTGGGCCCCTGGTACTCCACCAACCTTGCCCCTTCGCATATAAAAGCCTCCCGGGACGAAAACCCTAAGTACCCGATCAAAATTCCATGAAAGAGTCTGTAGCCACCGTCATCTCCATCCCTAGATCCGGAGGGATCTAAAGCTCTCCCCGGCACCCTGCTGGAGGGGAGAGATCATCCTAGAGGCCTTCTTCATCACCATGCCTACCTCCGGTGTGATGTGTGAATAGTTCATCCTTGGACTACGCGTCCATGTAGTAGCTAGATGGTTGGTTCTCCTCCTTTGTGCTATCATGTTTAGATCTTGTGAGCTCCTTTCATGATCAAGATCATCTATTTGTAATCTTACATGTTGTGTTTGCGGGGATCCGATGGATATTGAGATGCTGCTTCAGATTGATTATTGATTCTATCATGTCTATGTTATTTGTGATTTTGCATGCTCTTTGTTGTTTGTAACTATCTTGGCCAAGTAGATGCTTGCAACTCCAAGAGGGAGTATTTATGCTCGATAGTGGGTTCGTGCCTCTAGTAACTTGGGGAATTGACAGAAATCTCTAAGGTTGTAGATGTGTTGTTGCTACTAGGGAGAAAACAGCAATCGTTTGTCCATGGGACAATCATATTGTTTACTTTACACACTTTGCTTAATGCAATTATCTGTTGCTTGCAACTTAATACTGGAAGGGCTTCGGACAATGACCAGAAGGTGGATTATTAGTCATAGATGTAGTTGGATTATAGTCTATATATTATGTTGTAATGCCCAATCAAATCTCATAGGAGTCAAGATGTCTAGTATATGCATTGTATGCTTTCTCAAATCTGTCAATTGCCCTACTGTAATTTGTTCACCCAACATGCTATTTATCTTAAGGAGAATCACCTCTAGTGAACTATGGACTCCGGTCCATTCTTTTACCATTGATATACCATCTACTGTTACTGTTACTGTTTACTTTCTGCAAACAATTACTATCTTACACACTATACGTTTAATCCTTTGTGTTCACGAAAACCAGTGAGATTGACAACCTCGTTGTAAGTTGGGGCAAAGTTCTATGGTTATGTTGTGCCGGATTCCAAGTTGTTAGCAATAACCTTGGAGTTGTTTCCTTGCTCCTACTGGTTCAATAACCTTGGTTTCATACTGAGGGAAAACTTGCTGCTATGCTCATCATACCTTCCTCTTGGGGTTCCCAACGAGCTCTACATTTTGAGCCATCACGCAGCACAAGGTCGACAAGATGCGCGTGAGGTGTGCCCGTTCGACTGACTCAGAGGATGAATAAATAGAGCTCTGCGGCGCCAGATGCTTCAGCAGAGCCATCAGGCAGAAGCGAATGCCTAAGGGGTTCAAACTCCCATCAGAGAACCCAAAATTCGATGGCCTGTAGGACCCGAAAATCTGGCTGGAAGATCACATCACCTCCGTCAGGCTGCATCGCGGAAGCTCGAGCACGGTGATGCAATGCCTCCAGCTACAGCTGCAAGGCGCCGCCCGTGCATGGCTCAACAACCTCCCACGCAGATTAATTCGTAGCTGGGAAGAGCTAGTCTATAGCTTCATGCGAAACTTCAAGGGCACTTACAAAAGGCCCGCATCAATTGAGGAATTAAGAGGCTGCCACTAGAGGTCTGGCAAGTCGCTGCGCTCATACATCCAGAGATGGTCCATCATCAAAAACTCCGCAGAAGACATCTCCGAGGATCACGCAATCAGCGTGTTTAACGGCGGTGTGTGCTGCAGAGAGCTTAGGGAGGAGTTGGGTCGCTCGAAGCCCAAGACAATTGACCACCTGATGGAGATCGCGAATAGGTGGGCCGATGGAGAGGACTCAGTGAAAAACCGTGCCTACTCCAATGATGATGACGACCTCGGGCATAGACGCGATCACTGAGGGAAACGTTGAATGCGCGGTTATGAGTACCGCGAGGAGGTCGACATGGTCATGGCTGGCTACGCTGATAAGCGCGATGACAACAACCGCAGCAGCGGATACCGCAGCGGTGGATACTGCGACAACGGGAAAACCACGCAAGTGTGGCAGCGTCACACTCGTGATGAGGCACCTAGAACATCCATCTAGGAGAAACTGTCCGGAGCGTGAAACGTACACTTCTACATTGATAAGCACGACAATAAGAAAAAGTCCAGCCACCTTCTCAAGGACTGCCGCGAGTTCCTCAAGCTCCACGAAGGCCTGACCCAGATAATTGCGACGCGATCAACCAGGGCTACAGAGCTGCCCCGGGCTCCACGAAGGATCCTTCACAATACCACTGCATCCTTGGACGTGTCGCATTCACAAGGTTCATGGCAGTGCCACCCTACACCTACCTACAGATGAAGATGCCAGGCCAAAACGACATCATCATAGTCAATGGAAGCTTCGAGAGATCCGACAGCTACGATAGGGAATTGAACAGAATCTCTCAGTCTTTCGGCATGCAAGAGGAACTGGCGAGGTTGAAGGAGTTGACAGACAACAGTCTGCCTCCCCCGAGCAAGCCAAGCTCACCCGACCAATCCTTCGACACATCGGTGCACACCAAGAGAGTCCAGGTCCATCCAACGGAGCCAACCAAGATAACCCTCATCGCCAACAACTTGAGTCCTGCATAGGAACTCGCGCTCGTCGAATTCCTCCGTGAGCACTGGGAAATCTTCGCCTGGTGTCCAGCGGACATGCCAGGAGTTCTCAGGGAATTTGCTGAGCACGCACTCAACGTGAATCCTGAAGCAAGGCCAGTCAAGCAAACAATCCGGCGAATGTCGGAGCCAAGGGCAAAAGCGGTTGGAATGGAAGTCAACAGACTCCTTGACGCCAATTTCATATGTGAGATCAAGGAAAGCACCTAGGTCGCAAACCCTATGCTCGTTCCTAAAAAAGGCACAGATATCATGCGGATGTGCGTGGACTTCACCTCCCTAAACAAGCATTGCCCGAAGGACCACTTCCCGCTGCCACAGATCGATCAAATAATCGACTCCACCACGGGATGCGAGCGTTTCCTCGATGCCTACTCAGGCTATCATCAAATTCGAATGAAGGAAGAGGACCAGGAGAAAACGACATACGTCATGCCTTTTGGTGTCTTCTGCTACACAACGATGCCCTTCGGGCTAAAAAATGCAGGAGCCACCTACCAGCAGTGCATGTAGGCCTGCCTCAAGAGCCAACTTGGTCGCAACATCCAAGTCTACATCGACGACATCATCGTCAAAACCAAGGAGGAAGCCTCATTACTCGACGATCTCCGCGAGACCTTCGATAACCCTGACCGTTACCGGATCAAACTAAATCCAAAAAAATGCACCTTCGGCGTACCGTCTGGGAAGCTGCTCGGATACCTCATCTCCACGAGGGGATAGAGGCAAACCCAAAGAAAATAAAGGCCATACTGGCCATGGATATGCCGAAGAACATAAAAGGCGTCCATCAGCTGGCTGGGCGAATCACAACGCTTAGTCGATTCATCAGTCGGATGGGCGAAAAGGCACTGCCTTTCTACCAACTTCTCCGCAAGGCTGACAAATTCGAGTGGACAAATGAAGCACAAGAAGCATTCGAGGACCTCAAGCGTCTACTATCCACCTCGCCGGTGTTGGTGACACCCCGCAAAAAAGAGTTGCTACTGTTATACATCTCCGCCACCAACCAGGTGGTAAGCACTGTGCTCGTGGTAGACCGAGCCAAAGAAAATAAAGTCCACGGGGTACAATGCCCAGTCTACTACCTCAGCGAGGTGCTCACGCTAACAAAAAAGCGGTATCCGCATTATCAGAAGCTAGCATACGACATCTTCATGATAGCCAGGCGACTACACCACTACTTCCAGGAGCACCGAATCGTAGTGGTTAACGACGCCCCAGTCGGGCATATCCTCAACAATCCTGACGCCACTGGATGGTTCGCGCTCTGGGGAATAGAGCTATCTCCACGAGACATCACATACGAGAAGCGCGATGCGATCAAGTCGCAAGTTCTCCCGGACTTCCTCGTGCACTGGATGGAAAACCAGCTCCCTGACAAGCCAGATATGTCCTATCTACGGACAATGCACTTTGATGGGTCCAAGCGCAAGGAGGGAGCTGGTGCGGGCGTCAACCTGACGTCGCCGCAAGGTGACAAGATGAGGTATGTTTTGCGAATGCAGTTCACTGCCTCCAACAATGAAGCTGAATACGAAGCCTTGCTCCATGGGATGCGGATGGCGAAAGCTTGCAGCGCCAAGCGACTCGTCATCTACGGCGACTCCAACTGGTGGTTAATCAAACAATGAATGAGTGTGATGCTCTGAGTGACAACATGATCGCCTACCGCGACCTCTACGACACACTCGAGGGAGACTTCGACAGCTATGAACTGCAGCACATTGGCCGCGAGAGCAATGAGGAGGCGGACACACTCGCCAACATCGGCTCCACCTGTGCCCCAGAGCCACCCGGAGTATTTCTAGAGCGCATCTGCGAGTGCTCCACCAAGCCAAAAGCTCCAGAGCAAAAGACAAGCACGCCAACAGACTCAGGGGCTACGCCACCCAACGAGCCAATGGCACTCGACAACATGGAGCTAGATACAGGAATCGAAGGCCCCATGGAGTTCATGATGATCGAGCCATCCTGGACGCAACCATATGTCACAGACTTGCTTAGCAAAAGGCTGCCAGATGACCCGACTGATGCGCATCATATAGCACGATGATCCAAGGCATTTGTCCTCATCAATGGCGAACTGTACAAGCGCAGCATCATAGGATTCCTTCAGCGGTGCATCTCCAACGGGGACGACAGAGCAATCCTCCTCGACATACATGAGGACACTTGCGGCCACCACGCTGGCAGTCGCGCCCTCGTCGCCAAAGCTCTACGAGCGGGATTCTACTGGCCAACGGCCATGAGACGCCAAGGACATTGTCCAGCGTTGCAATGCCTGCCAGCGATTCACGGATAAGCCGCATGCACCTGGCGCAGAACTCAGGCCAATACCTGTGGCTTGGCCCTTCGCACAATAGGGACTCGACATGGTCGGCAAGCTCTAGAGATCCTCATGAGGAGGATACGTCTATCTCTTAGTCGCGGTCGACAAATTCACCAAGTGGATTGATGCCATGCTAGTAACAAACCAATCAGGAGCTAGCGCCGTCAAGTTCTTTGAGTCCATCGTCTTCCTCTTCGGGGTGCCACATAGCATCATCGCGGACAACGGGACGAACTTCACCTCCAAAGAGTTCTAGGATTTCTGCGAAAACCTGGGAATCAACATTAGCTACGCCTCTGTGGCGCATCCTCAGACCAACGGTCAAGTCGAAAAGGCCAACGGTCTCGTCTGCGGTGGGATCAAGAAAAGGCTCCTCCGGCCACTCAAAAAAGCCGCTGGGTGCTGGCCCGATGAGCTGCAATCAGTACTATGGAGCCTACGCACAACTCCAAACAGCACTACAGGCTACACTCCGTTCTTCATGGTACACGGCACCGAGGTGGTACTACCTGCAGAGGTGAGCTACAAGGCCCCATGGGTAGTAGCGTATATCAAGGAAGAATCAACACTCGCACTCGAAGACTCCGTCGACCTCCTCGATGAGGCACACGAGATCGTAGCAGAGAGATCCACGATCTACCAGCAGAACCTCTGCAACTACCACAGTAGAAGGCTACGCCCCAGATCCTTCGTCGAAGGGGATCTGGTGAAAAGGAAATGGACGTCGCCTAGAGGGGGGAGGGTGAATAGGCGTTTTAAAATTAAAACAGTTTAGGCTCTAATAAATGCGGAATAAAACTTAACATTTAATTTATCAAGCCAAAACCTATATCCACTAGGTTCACTAAGTGCACCAACAACCTATGCTAAGCAAGACAAGCAACAAGGTGATAGCGTGATATAGTACTTCAAGCACGATGGCTATCACAATGTAAATTGCATAAGTAAAGGGCTCGGTTGAGAGATAACCGATGGACGCGGAGACGATGATTTGTTTTCCGAAGTTCACTTCCAAGAAGCTACGTCTTCGTTTGAGAGGTGCGGGGGCGCAATGTACTTCGAACGCCACAAGTGGCTCACCTCGAGGTGTGATGGCTCGATGCTCACCCAACGCCACACAAGGCCTCACCCTAAGATGCGAAGGCACGCAACCTACCGACGCCACAACAGGTTCACCCTATTCTCCCGTGAGCTTGCCACAAAGGCCTACTCACGTTCCACTATGGGACACTTGAGGGCGATCACCGAACCCGTACTAGATTGGGGCAATCTCCACAACTCAATTGGAGGCTCCCAACTACAATGCCACAAAGGCTACAAAGCCACAAAAGGCAACAAGGCCACAAAAGGCTACAAGACCACAAAAGGTCAATAAATCCAACCACACAACCGTCTAGGGTTCCAAGAACCCAAGAGAAACAAGCCCAAGGGCTTGAACTCGCCGAATCTCCGAGGAGAACTCAAACCTATGCACCAAATGCAAGAGGCAAGTCCTTCACTCTCAAATTCCACCAAAGCTACAAAAGCTATTGGGGGAATACGGGAGGAAGAACACAAGAGGAGAACACAAAACTCTCCAAGATCTAGATCGCAAGGATTCTTTCACAAAGAAGGGATTTGGTTTGGTGGGGATTGTAGATCTAGATCTCCTCTCTCAAATCCCTCAAAGAGATGCAAGAATCATGGGAGGGAGAAGGGAAGAGGGAAAGCTTTTGAAGGTCAACAATGGAGGAGAGAGAGTGGAAGAGCTAGCAAAAATGACCTCCAAAGTTGGGGAAACTTTTGGGAAGAGGGGCCCTTAAATAGGGCAAGAGAAATCTGCCCGTTTGGGCCAGATTCGCGCCCCACCGGAACTACCGGTGCCCCACCGATACTACCTCTAAATAGAAACACAAGATATAGAAGAAAAACAAGATTTACCGGAACTTTGGCCGGAACTTGGGCCGGTACTACCGCTCAAGCAAAAAACATTGGACAACATTGCACGAAAACTTTAATAACTTTTGACTCCGGACTCCGATTTCGATGATCTTGGGCTCGTTTTGAAGAGAACAAAAATCTCTACAATATTATGCAAAGAAACATCATAGTCCAATAAGAGAGGATAAAAATAAAATGGAGAAAGGTATGACCTCTCAGAAGCGACGAACCGGTAAAACCTTCAGAACCCCAAACGCAAGAAGTTGAGCTTGGAAACTCTAAATGGGATGAAACCAATTTTGTTGGAAAGATAACGACGTGTAGAATCCAACAAAAAGTCGAAACATTGGATATCACCAAGGGAGAAAATACCATGAATATATATGTGAGATACCTCCCAAGGTGTGGAGCCGGAAAACCCGCAAGATCAAAAACGCAATAAGATATGCATGGGAAATCCGTTTTTGATGAACTAGAGCTTGTTAAGAAGATAACCAGAAGCTCTAGATCCTCACATGGACAAGAACCAAACAACAACCAAGAAAGATGATGCTATGAATGCAAAGGTTTGGGCTCTCTCTGAAAGATATGAACGAGTCACCCACTCGAGAGCCCCTCTTGATAGTACGGCTATCTATCCTAAACCCGGTCTCCCAACACTACACGAGACCGGTAAAATAGAAACCCTATCAAGATCATACCTTTGCCTTGAGCATCCCACTTGAGCTTGATGTAGACGATCTTGTCACCTTCAAGATGGAACACCTTTCTTGATTGCTCTTGCTTGCTCTTGCTTGATGAAGACTTGCGAATGGCTCCCCCATACTCCATGGGAAAACCACTTCTTTGACCTTGTCTTCATCACTCCATGAACGCCGAGGATGGCAAGCTCCAAGCATGAGATCTTCTAGAGATGGTGCATCTTGAGCTTGCACTTCATTTCTTTATGATCTCTTGAAGATATCCATGAGGAACTCCATCTTCTTCTTCTTCTTCTTCTTCAAGACATACTTAATCTTCTTCTTCTACTTGATTCCAATAGGAACAAAGCCCTTGGACATTGCTTCTTCTTCTTCATCCTTGAAACCAACACATGGCCCAAGCGATGCAAATGGACAAACCTACATGTGAAACTCAATTTGCACATTAGTCCATAGGGATTGTCATTAATTACCAAAACCACACATGGGGCATACATGGCCTTTCAATCTCCCCCATTTTGGTAAATGATGACAATCCCCGAGAGAGGGTTTAAATATGGAATTTAACGAACACAATGGTTGCCCCAACATCAAATACTACACAAGTATGTGATGTTGGTACAACCACAATATATAGAGCAAACTCGCCCACAATCTATGCATGTGTGATGAACTTGAATTTCATTGCATAGATTGCCAACCATTACAGGTGGTTGAGTTTCCTCTATATATTAAACATGCAAAGCAACAATAAAGATGCAAGAGCATGCAAGGCTAATGCTTAAGAACCAACTCAAAGCATAAACCAACTTCCCTTAAACCCTCCAAAACTTCTCCCCCATTGGCATCGATTGCCAAAATGGGTGAAAAGTTCTAGACGGCCAATATAATGAGAATTCCTCCAAAGGTGTGCATATGCACATATCCAATGATGGATCCTTGGGAGGAAGTAAAACTATATTGAGGACCCAAAGATTGCAAAAAATAAAAGGAAATGAAAGAAGCTTCAACAAATGAAGCAAGCAATCAAAAGATCCAAAAGACCAATTGACAAAAACAATTGATACAAAAAAACACAAGATATTATGATACGGACAAAAGAGTGTTTAGATGAAATAGGGAAGCTCCCCAATCTTCATGCACAATATAGAATCATTTGAATACGTCATGCACAAATATGGAATCCTCACTCCCCCATAGACATTTAAACCTCAAACAAAGATAAATACAAATGAGAATTCTTAAGTGAGTTAGAGAAGCTCCCCAAGGATTATGCACCAATTATAATAATTATATTTGGAAACAAAGTACACAATCATGGAATCCTCACTCCTACAAACTCATTTAACAATACTCAGCAAGAGAGATCAAAACATGAGTGCCCGGAGATGCAAACAAATGGGACAAGCACTCATAGAAAAATAAATTTGGAAGCCACCGAAGAATCAACAAGAAATAAAGGGTGGTTTCCAAGGAAAACAAAAAAAACCAAAGATTTATCTTCTTGTGTGTGTATAAGTTTCTAGGTGGAGAATATCACAAAGACATATGCCCACGAAGAAACATGCACACACAAAATAGATACACAACAAGCACATGAACAACAAAAGAAAGTCATATAATATACCAAAGATTTTTGAATGAAAGCATGGCCAAAGGCTCAAATATATCTTATTGTACATCAATGAGCTTCAAACACCAACACACTACATACATTCAAATATTACTAAGGGAAAAAAGGAATAGTTGGAATATATGAACAAAGGCAACAAGAATCACAAATAGAAATCAACTATGCAAAATACTCACTATTGCACATGAGAGTGAATGAGGAAAATATATGCAATAAAATTGCTAGATTGACATATTTGGGATAAGTGAATCATGATCATGATTTTGTATAGTCCCCATTATATGCAATCATCTCAACATACTCACATTTGCAATAGAGAGCACTCGAACACAACAAACAAAGAACCACAACATTACAAACACACAAATTCATGCCAACAAGCAACCCACAAAAGGTTGGAAACAAGAAGTGTATGCATGAGAGAGATACTTGTTACCGAGATATAATAGGTAGGATGTAGAGGATAAGAATTTGTTGATCATCCTAGCTTGCCTCCAATTGACATGTAAGCACCACTTCTTCCCAATTGATGAGACAAGCATCCAATATATCTCCAATGTACCTACACAAAAATAAGTACACTATGTCCCAAACAAATTGGGTCCAAAGTAGTTAGTGCAACTACAATATATAGGAGACCCTCCACATAAATATGTGCATAATGATATGAAATTGAATTTCATGCACATCTTAGCCGATAGGATTTGGTGGTGAATCCCCTATATACTGGATCAAGAAAGAAAGCATGCCAAGATATAAACATGTAGTAAATATGCATGCACAAGACTCTAAAGAACCAAAAATGAGATACAATTTGAACTAAAACACCAAGTAAACCAAGAAGTAGCACACAAGAGTGTGACACGACAAACGGTGTCCAAATTGTATCAAAGAGCCAAATCAACACATGAAAGGACACAAATTCAACAAATGAACAAGGCAAAAGCCAAAGATCAAAAGATGCACAAAACACACAATGCTCAAGGATTTATCTCATTCTAAAATATCAAAACAAGTAACAAAGAATGAGACAAAGCCAACTCCCAAATAGAGCAAGGTTCCAACACACAAACCAAACTCTCTACACTTTTCATGATGGCACAAAGTACCAAAAGAAAAGATCAAGCATCCAAGCAAAACACTATGTGGATCTACACAGGAAGCATAAAGGGAGTGTTCTAGATAATATAGGAGAGCTCCCCCATGAATGGTGCATTATATTGAATTTTGCTTTTGAATGCAAAATGCACACAAAAGAGATCATCACTACTAACTACATTAAATAAATCACAAGAGAATACAAATAAACTAAAAGGATCCACAAGAGGCAAGGAATACATGGGAAAAAGAGAAAACATTTTGTTGGCCAGAGATAGGACAAATGAAAGCAAAGGCCAAAGCGAACATGATCAATAGATCCTACCATACATGGAGTACCACTTGTCCAAGGACAAGAATTATGGAGAAAATTTTCCCGAGGTAGTGTGCAAGGAAATCATGATCATATTCACACAAAGAAGCATGTAACAAGATATAACAATTATGCTTGATGCTTCGAGAGAGATTCTTGATAGCTCCAAATAGTCACACAATCATTAAAGATTAGTGTAACTTGAAGCACATGGTTTCCATGGAGGATATGGGGGTCCAAATATGAGGAAACACATATCAAGAAAAACTCTCACAGACAAGATCCAAAATATGAGCAATAAAAGCAATCCAAGGGAGTTGGAACTTGTTTGAGCTAAATGTGCCACATAGGAACTAGATAAATAAATATCAATTCTAAGTGACACTACCTCAAATGTCCACATTCTCTAGGTTTGTAATATGCACAAAGCATATGACTCCCCCATAATGTGATAAATCAAGAAAAATCAACAAGAGGTAAAAACATCCAAATAGAGATGATTAATGGACATTATGGAACTTAAATTTATCATGAGAAAGACATACCACATAGAGACTAGATAAACATGTAATGTCAACACTAAGTGGTATTCCTCATGTACACATATTTTAGGATTGTGGAATGACCAAGCATAACACTACCCCAAAATGGGATAGTCCATTAATCTCTCGCAAGAGCCAAGACAAATACCAAATAAATTCAACAAAGGCTCAAACATGAGAACACAAAGACATGATGTGCCAACCAACATACACAAATATACTAGACAACACAATATAGGTATGAGGGAAGCACAACATGTACAAACACATATAATGGTACAAAACCAACACATGCACAAGGGAGCAAGTAACTTTCAATGTAAAGGAGTTGAGCACATGTTACCGCAAGGAGGAACATTGGATATGAGATAGAGGCAAGATAATCCAATTGGCTTGACTTGACAAAAATAAATGATGAAGATCCCTCAATTCTTCATAATGTAGCCAAGCCTCCAATGCCCTCCAACCAACACCTATTGATCAAGTTTTAGCTTGTTGGTCCCCAACCAAGTTGGGTCCTAAGAAGTTAGTCACAATAGGCTTGGCCACCCAAATGGTTCTTTTCTTGACACCACTTTGGGCACCAACATATTTGGCAAACACATTGCCCACCTCATCCTTACCAAGAGAATATGCATCATATATCAAGATAGGACTGGATGAGGAGTTACCCATGGTGCATGAGGAAGAAAGGTGCCCCTTCTCGCGGCGTATGTAGCAAGTTCTTCTCTTGCTATCTTTCTTCATGAAGATGCCACCCCTTGAGGAAGAGCTTGAGTCTTGGGAAGAGGCCCTCTTTTAGCTTGAGGTGGATCTTGAGGTGAAGCTTGAGGCCGCTTCCCTTGATGCTTCTTCTTTAATGGGCAACATCTCACATGATGGCCTTCTTCCTTGCACTTGAAGCACATAATGGTGGTCGGATTCTTCACTTGACCTTGGCCATTCTTCTTATCGCCCTTGTGCTTCAACAAGTTGGTGGGCTTGTTCTTGATGTTGGAGTTATATCCAAGCCCACTCTTGTCATTTGGGGATCTTCGCACACCCAAGACGTTCTTGAGTGTGGTCTTCCCTTCATGACACTTCTTCAAGTCATTCTTCAAAGAATTGACTTGAGCCTTGAGCTTCTTGTTTTCCTCTACATGGTTAGTATCAACAACAATACTAGAGGAAGTAGATGCTACATTGTTAGAGAAACAAGGCAAGGGATGCAATTCATCACAAGATATAGCAATAGAATGAGTGGATGAATTACAAGGACTAGCACATGGCAATATGATACTAGGAGTAGATGTAGTGCTAATGTCCACATGAGGCATACTTGATGTTACCTTTGACAAAATAACCTCATGAGCCAACTTTAGACTACCATGGGAAACTAGAAGGCCCTCATGCGAGATTGAGAGCTTAGCATGACTCTCTTCCAATTTCCCATAATTGCTAGTTAGCAAAGCAAGTTGAGCATGTAGCTCAACATTCTCCTTCACAATAGATGCTTCACAAGAGATAGAGTTAGTAGCGCAAGCATCATCAATAGTAGTAAGAGGTGAGGGCAACTTGGAAAGCTCTTTATAGTAATAAGCTTTAAGTTGCTCATGTGACTCGGTGAGTTTGATGAGCTCCCCCTTTATGACCCTAGAGCCATTGTTGAGGTGCTCAAAATCGTCAAGGAGTTTAGCATAGGAAAATTCAAGCTCATCATTTTTAATTTGGAGGTCACTTTCCACCTCAAGATCTCTATCATGGGATTTCTTCACCCTAGATAGCTCTAGGGCAAAGGTCTCCTCAAGAGATTCCTTGGTGGTTTGTTCCTCTTCAAGAGCTTCATTTAAGTTTGCAATGTCATTAGCATAATCACGCTCAAGAATACACATTTTTTCAATTGTGTCCTCATGCTCATAAATTAGTTGCTTACTTTCAATGGCAAAGTTCAATATTTCAATGAAAGTGGAGCAAGCATTTTTATCATTGAGAAGAGCACGAAGGACTAGATCCCCCTTCTATTTTAAAGAAGCAACATCATCATCTACTTCATCTAAGTCAACATTCACATCATCAAGAGGTGCATTGGGATCCAAAGGAGAAGTTACCTTTGATTCCTTAGCCATGAGGCATAAGTGAGTGTTGGTAGAAGGTGATGATGGGGGAACCCTTGAAGCTCCAATCACAACCTTGCCTTGGCCCACACATTCTTCGATTTCCTATAAAAGGTTAGCAACACAAGTACTAGAGGAAATAGAAGTACATTTATCATGGCAACAAGGCAAAGCAAGCATATCATCATGAGATATATTCAATCCATTTCTACATGATATGCAAGGGCAATCAACACTAGGATGGAAATCACATATAGTCCTACAAGTGTTCATGCCCAAAGATACAACATTGCAATGAGATAGATATGGAGGATCATGAATGGAAATCTCACTATCCACATTGCAAGTTCTATCACCACTCACCATATCATTACCTTGTGACAACTCACATGTTGGTGTAGTGGAAGAAGATGAGAACTCATCACGGCCGGAGGTGGACAGAGCACAATCATCCTCATTAAGCTTGGACACATCATATTTTGCTTGAAGCTTGGTCCAAATATCATGAGCATTCCAAAAAGGCATGATTGAGGAAAGAACTACAAAGCTCACAACATTAACAAGCACATTAGATGCTTGAGCTTCGAGATAAGAGTTTGTCTCCTCCTCCAAAGATAGATTTTGGGGATCCTTAGGAGGAGACAAGCCCATATCTAGAATTCACTCAAGGGTCAATGACCCGAAAATGACTAAGCATGCGAATACGCCAAACATCATAATTTGTGCCATCAAATTTAAATGTGTGAGAGTGCACTAAACCCCTAGGAGACATCCTTACTCTCGAGGCGGTGAAGCCAAAGAAGCGAGAGACCTCGCTCTGATACCAATTGAAAAGGAAATGGATGTCGCCTAGAGGGGGGTGAATAGGCGTTTTAAAATTAAAACAGTTTAGGCTCTAATAAATGCGGAATAAAACTTAACGTTTAATTTATCAAGCCAAAACCTATATCCACTAGGTTCACTAAGTGCACCAACAACCTATGCTAAGCAAGAAAAGCAACAAGGTGATAGCAAGATATAGTACTTCAAGCACGATGGCTATCACAATGTAAATTGCATAAGTAAAGGGCTCGATTGAGAGATAATCGATGGACACGGAGACGATGATTTGTTTCCCGAAGTTCACTTCCAAGAAGCTACGTCTCCGTTGGAGAGGTGCGGGGGTGCAATGTACTTCGAACGCCACAAGTGGCTCACCTCGAGGTGTGGTGGCTCGATGCTCACCCAACGCCACACAAGGCCTCACCCTAAGATGCGAAGGCACGCAACCTACCGACGCCACAATAGGCTCACCCTATTCTCCCGTGAGCTCGCCACAAAGGCCTACTCACGTTCCACTATGGGACACTTGAGGGCAGTCACTGAACCCGTACAATATTGGGGCAATCTCCACAACTCAATTGGAGGCTCCCAACAACAATGCCACAAAGGCAACAAAGCCACAAAAGGCGACAAGGCCACAAAAGGCTACAAGACCACAAAAGGTCAATCAATCCAACCACACAACCGTCTAGGGTTCCAAGAACCCAAGAGAAACAAGCCCAAGGGCTTGAACTCGCCGAATCTCCGAGGAGAACTCAAACCTATGCACCAAATGCAAGAGGCAAGTCCTTCACTCTCAAATTCCACCAAAGCTACAAAAGCTATTGGGGGAATAAGGGAGGAAGAACACAAGAGGAGAACACAAAACTCTCCAAGATCGAGATCCTAAGGATTCCTTCACAAAGAAGGGATTTGGTTTGGTGGGGATTGTAGATCTAGATCTCCTCTCTCAAATCCCTCAAAGAGATGCAAGAATCATGGGAGGGAGAAGGGAAGAGGGAAAGCTTTTGAAGGTCAACAATGGAGGAGAGAGAGTGGAAGAGCTAGCAAAAATGACCTCCAAAGTTGGGGAAACTTTTGGGAAGAGGGGCCCTTAAATAGGGCAAGAGAAATCTGCCTGTTTGGGCCAGATTCGCGCCCCACCGGAACTACCGGTGCCCCACCGGTACTACCTCTAAATAGAAACACAAGATATAGAAGAAAAACAAGATTTACCGGAACTTTGGCTGGAACTTGGGCCGGTACTACCGCTCAAGCAAAAAACATTGGACAACATTGCACGAAAACTTTAATAACTTTTGACTCCGGACTCCGATTTCGATGATCTTGGGCTCGTTTTGAAGAGAACAAAAATCTCTACAATATTATGCAAAGAAACATCATAGTCCAATAAGAGAGGATAAAAATAAAATGGAGAAAGGTATGACCTCTCAGAAGCGACGAACCGGTAAAACCTTCAGAACCCAAAACGCAAGAAGTTGAGCTTGGAAACTCTAAATGGGATGAAACCAATTTTTTTGGAAAGATAACGACGTGTAGAATCCAACAAAAAGTCGAAACATTGGATATCACCAAGGGAGAAAATACCATGAATATATATGTGATATACCTCCCAAGGTGTGGAGCCGGAAAACCCGCAAGATCAAAAACGCAATAAGATATGCATGGGAAATCCGTTTTTGATGAACTAGAGCTTGTTAAGAAGATAAACACAAGCTCTAGATACTCACATGGACAAGAACCAAATAAAAACCAAGAAAGATGATGCTATGAATGCAAAGGTTTGGGCTCTCTCCGAAAGATATGAACGAGTCACCCACTTGAGAGCCCCTCTTGATAGTACGGATATCTATCCTAATCCCGGTCTCCCAACACTACACGAGACCGGTAAAATAGAAACCCTATCAAGATCATACATTTGCCTTGAGCATCCCACTTGAGCTTGATGTAGACGATCTTGTCACCTTCAAGATGGAACACCTTTCTTGAGTGCTCTTGCTTGCTCTTGCTTGATGAAGACTTGCGAATGGCTCCCCCATACTCCATGGGAAAACCACTTCTTTGACCTTGTCTTCATCACTCCATGAACACCGAGGATGGCAAGCTCCAAGCATGAGATCTTCTAGAGATGGTGCATCTTGAGCTTGCACTTCATTTCTTTATGATGTCTTGAAGATATCCATGAGGAACTCCATCTTCTTCTTCTTCAAGACATACTTAATCTTCTTCTTCTACTTGATTCCAATAGGAACAAAGCCCTTGGACATTGCTTCTTCTTCTTCATCCTTGAAACCAACACATGGTCCAAGCGATGCAAATGGACAAACCTACAAGTGAAACTCAATTTGCACATTAGTCCATAGGGATTGTCATTAATTACCAAAACCACACATGGGGCATACATGCCCTTTCATCTGGTCCTGCGACTGAAGCAACAAGGGCAGCTCAAGTTCGAGTCCCCTTGGGAAGGACCTTATGTGATTACCGAAGTAATCCCAGGTGGCCTGTACCGCCTTAAAGACTTCAAGAGCAGAGTCGCATACTCCAATCCCTAGAACGTGGCGCAGCTGCGTCGTTTCTACCCTTAGATGTCTTTACAAATAAGGCTATTCAGCCAGGCTACTTAGCCACACATTGTACCTCGCGATATTCTGTGAATAAATAAAGCTAAGTGCCCCAAACCTTGTGTTTTTTTGTTTTCCTTGCAATTATTTTACTCGGGGGTTGCGCCACCCTTTACACCTCGTTCCACGAACAACACAGTATCCCGAGTAGCTGACGCACTATCAATCAAACCCTTGATAACACCAACCCAGTTGTAACGCACCTGATAGGTTGGCAAGGTGCTGAGATGAATATACGTCGGGCTAACAAAAATGAACTGCATATTACAATACACTCGAAAAATATACAAGCTAGCAAGCTCTTTGCACATTAACGGGTATCAACCACACCCAACACAATTGTATGAGTTTTACAAGACTTATACATCTATGTGCAGGTTATAAACTACACTACTGCTAAAAAAGGAGAACATTTGTTTGATCTTCAAAGAAATTGATGATATCTTTGGCTGGCCGATCAACCGCCTGGTAGTGTGACACCATGTTCCAGGTCATCCCTTCTGGCGGCAGCGGCCCAGCGGTAATAACCGCGACATCCACATCTGGCCGATGCAATCGAACAAGCGTCAACGCAGCCTTGGCACCTGCGACCAACTGTTGGTGCACACACTCGCGGACTGCGCTGATATCTTGAAACTTCGCCAGCAGAGCTAACAAGCTGGAAGGCACCATGTCCAGGGGAAACATCGCCTGACAAATATGCCTAAGGCACGCTTGCGCCTTCTTCAAACACTGAAGTACCTGTGATGCATGATCATGCAATGTCGCCAGTGCAACTGCATGATCGTGAACCACCCAGAAGTACTCACTAGCCTGCAGCTGCTCCTGGGTCAAGTCATTCATTCGAATGGCAATCCGATGCCTCTCATCCTGCGGATGACGAGCGCTAACAACTACAAGAAGGAAGAGACGAGCATAAGACAGAGCATCGCCGCGAATGGCCAAAGAAAAGGATAAGAAGATATAGAGCTAACACTTAAATTGCTCGTTCAACCGCGCAACTTCGTCCAGGAGACACTTCTCGTGCGCGCTAGCCTTCTCAGCCTTCGACTTCCATACATCCGCACTATCGCGGATCATAGGCAATTCTCGCTCCAACTTCTTCACGCGATCGCGCAGTCGCGGAAGCAGTGACAACTCATCCACTTTTGAACGTGGTTGCGCCACAGTTTCATTGATGGGAGGAGAGTCAGGAGGACCACTCGAAGGACCCTATTGAATCCAAACAAGAGGCAAATAAGACCAACTATACATTAACAGGGAAGTGCACTCAAGTTCAACAAAGTATCAAAAGGGGTACCCCCACAAAATAAGGTTCATCAGAAGAAAAGCTAAGCTATTACATAAGGCAGCTAAGGAATGTTCTGCTTTTTTGACTTCGACTTCGGGGGCTTCCTCGAATCTGTGGTAGTCTCCAACGCCGCAGACTTCCCAGTTGTAGCCCCACATGCCACAACCTTCACACTCTTCAATCGCCATAGCTCAGCCAAATAAGCGTCGACTGTATCAATGAGCCGAGGCCCATACTTACTGCAACTAGTGGCGAAAGGCTAAAAGACTACCTGCTGGCCATTCGCAGTGACCAACATCACCGAGGAGATCTCGCTGGGGTCTAGGTACACACCGTGGGCTTGCACCATTGCGAGTCCCATAGTCGCTCCAACCGCCCGCTGCAAGTTCTTGAACTCCATTGGCATGCCTTTCGCGAAGGATTCCACCAAGCCATCATCTGGGCCTTGGGAAGCATCTCCTCTCAAAGACGACCCAACACGCCCTTGGCCTTCTCTAGTGTATCCTTCACAGAGACGATGCGGTCTTCAACTGCAGTCACGGCGCCGGCCAAGGCGTCCGCACGAGTCAAAGCTTGGGCGTCAAAGTCTACGCCGGCAGCATCTACAAGAATACACATATGAGCACAATAATGTGAAGGCAAAGTACATGACAAATACAAGCAAGACAGTGTCGTACCTGAAAGCGCTTTCATGACTGAGAAGAGCTGTTCTACGAACAACTTTTCCCTCTCAACAGTGGAGGAACGCAAATCTTCCTCGCGCTTCTACGACTCCTTCAGAGCCTCGACTGCCTCATCGCGTTTTTTCTCCGCCGCGGCAAGTCCCTTCTCGAGGGAAGTGACGTGATGAAGAAGCTCATTATGCTCACCTACAAAGGATATAAACATGGCATGATCACTCGCCAATCACTACACAATAGACCAGAGAGAAAATTTTGAAACTAACCTTGGAAGGCGCGATGGCGATTATCCAGCAAGGCATGCTATCGACCCAAGGAAAGGATCTGCTCAGCGAGGCGAGTGGAATCCTTCACGATAGGCTACAAGAAAAGAGAAGCAGTGTGAGCATTAATGCAAAATTTGAGTGCCAACAGCACAAAGAGAACTCACGTGTTCCTCAGGGACTCCAAAGATTCTTCTAGAATCGACGTTCGGGCAACAACTTGATGCTCCCCAGCATGGGGGAGCTCGAAGAATGCGCGCCGGAGTGGGCCGCCACCGGAGGAGAAGGAGACCACACCACTACCTCCTTGTTCTTGGAGTCTGTGACTCCGGATTCCTTAACAAATTGGCAGTCATCGGAGGGTGACGACGCTGTTTGACTACAAAGTACCCATCACCAATTCAGAAGGGAAAAAACATTGAGAAAGGCAAGACTAACTCGCAAAAATAAAGACTTACCCGTCAAAATTTTCGAGGTCAAAGGAATCACTAGATGACTCCTTTGGCAACCTCAGCTTCTTCCGTGAGGGGGGAGCCATGGCACGCACGGGCATGACAGCGATTGGCCCCTCCATAGAAGTAGAAGGATCCTCCGACATTGATGGTGAGGAAGCATTCGAACCCTCGCTACAGGAACGCTTGCGAGTCCTGTGATCACTAGACTCGGGGGCTTCCTGCTCCTCTACAATAGGGAAGGTGGAGCCCGACTCGTCCTCTTGCTCCCCTTCGCGCGGAATTGTTCCTTCAGGCTGAGGAGGCAAATTGGTGGCCACTTTCCAGTCCTACAATCAGATGAAGCATCCGTATACAAGCCACCTAACAGGCAATCGAAAATCAAGAAAACTTCACAGAGAAATCCACCTCAGGTGAAGGATTGCTGGCACAGAATGGAGGCATGACTGAGTCGCTCGGGAGATCCTCCTTGGTGGTGTACTTGGTCACCAGCCGCAACCTCCTGTCCACTTCACCAGAAGAAATGCCCTCCACAGAGACGCGAGTGACACCACCAGTACCAATCCAACGGTACATCAGATGCACCCTGGTCTACAGAGGCTATACACGGCGGTGCATCCACGTGCGAATGAGTTCAGCACCACCTTCTTCCTTGCCTATGCGGCGTTCGAGGTCACAGACACGCTGATACAACATTTCTGTTTCTTCGACTTCGGCGTTGATACATTGCAAATGTATCTATAATTTTTGATGTTCCATGCTTTGTTTTATTTACTTTCTTATGTTTTGTCCACACTTTGGAGTACTTTTCATATGATTTCTTGGACTAACCTATTAACAAGAGCCACAGTGCCAGTTGCTTGTTTTCTGCTGTTTTTGGTTCCAGGAAAGTGAGAAAATGAATATTCTCGGAATTGGACAAGACAAAAGCCAAAGTTCCTATTTTCCTGAAAGACTCACGGAGCCAGAAGGAGAGTCGGAGAGGGGCCACAGGGTGGCCACACCCCCCAGGCACGAGTACCCCCAGGCCGTGCTAGGGCATGGTGTGGGCCCCCTGGCTGCCCACCGACCTTGCCTCTTTCGCCTATAAGAAGCCTCCCGATGCATAAACCCTAGGTCGTCAATCAGAAATCCACAAAAAGTTTCGCCACACCGCCGCCACCGAAGGGGAGATTCGGGGGACAGCAAGTCTCTGTTTCGGCACCCTGTCGGGATAGGGAAGTGCCCCCAGAGCCATCTCCATCGATCTCCACCGCCATCTCCATCACCGTTGCTGATTCCCATGATGAGGAGGGAGTAGTTATCTCTCGAGGCTAAGGGTTCTACCGATAGCTATGTGTTCATCCTCTCTCTATGCATGATCATATTGTGATCATGAGCTTTGTAATCAAGTAGATCTACCTTTCTACTCAAGTGCTTTAATAGATCTCTGCTCTCCCCATGTGTGTGAAAATGACAGCGTGCTCACCATGGTGGCACTTAGCTAGAGATTACAAATACTTGTTATGAGTTATATTTGGAGTTGGATGTCTTTATGAAATTGTGGTGTTTGTTGGACTCATCTAGTACTCAAGGTGACAGTGTGGGGTTTTCTAGATGGGAAAGATGAACTTTGAGGTGTGTTGTTATAGCCCTACCATGGATTAGAGTGTCCAACTGGAGAGTAGTAAAGAGTAGTATCATAAAGAGAAGATATTTATATGAGAGTGTTCACTACTGAAAGTATGATCCCTAGGCCTTGTTTCTTACCATTGAAACACCGTTTGCTATAGATTTTTTACATGTTTGCTTGCTTCCATCTTTATTACAACACCGTTTTTTAAGCATTGAAACACCGTTTGCAACTAGATCTGTTACATGTTTGCTTGTTGCCATATTTATTTCAGTTTGCATTTAGTCTTTTCCATGCCATCAAGCTATTTTCTATCACCGTTACCACTTATAATTATCTATACCACTTGTATTTCACTATCTCTTCGCCGAACTAGTGCACCTATACACCTAACAAGTGTATTAGGTGTGTTGGGGACACAAGAGACTTCTTGTATCTTGATTGTAGGGTTGCTTGAGAGGGAATACCTTTGACCACTTCCTCCCTGAGTTCGATAAACCTTGGGCGATCCACTTAAGGGAAAACTTGCTGCTCTTCTACAAACCTCTGCACTTGGAGGCCCAACAACTGTCTACAAGAATAGAAGTGCGTAGACATCAAGCTATTTTCTGGCGCCGTTGCCGGGGAGGAAAGGTAAAAGGTATTCACACGGGAGGATTAAAGAAGAAGAACCTCCCACTACAAACGCCTATTTTTTGGCGCCATTGCCGGGGAGGTAAGGTAAAAGGTACTCACATCCTCCGGTATGAGTGCTCGAAGTTATTTCCTTTAGATTCTGCAATTTTGTCTTTTTGTTTCTTGTTTTCACTAGTTAGGCTTAATGGAAAACAACAACAAAATTATAGAGCTTTATAGTATTTATCTTGAGTTAGGACATGAAGTGTTTGAAGAGAAAATTAAAAAACCTATGGAACTTTATTTGCATGCTAATAGCAATGTTGTAAGTATGAATTCTTTGGACACCATTATTGCTAATTTTATGGAAAAGTCTAAGGTTGGGGAAGCTAGTTTTTATGAAAATGATCTTTTTAGTTCCCCGGCTTTGGAAGATAGCTATTCTATTGCTTATGATGATACCAAACCTCCAATATATGATGATTACAATGATGAGTATGATATTTTCAGTCCACCTACTATTGAGGAGAAAATTAATTATGATTACAATATGCCTCCTATATTTGATGATTATGGTGATGAGAATAATAATGATAGCTATTTTGTTGAATTTTCTCCCACTACAATTAATAAGAATGACTATGTTTATGAGGGGAGTATTAATTATTTTATGCATGTGGCTCATGATAAGAATGTTTCTTGTGATAGTTATATTGTTAATTTTATTCATGATGCTACAGAAAGTTATTATGAGAGAGGGAAACATGGTTTTATGTGTCTCAATAATATTAAGTTTCCCCTCTTTATGTTGAAAGTCTTGAAGTTGCACTTGTTTTGCTTTCCTATGCTTGTTGCTTTGTTCTTTCATGACTTGTTTCTTTACAAGATTACTATGCATAGGAAGTGGGTTAGACTTAAATGTGCTTTGAATTTGCTTCTTGATGCTCTCTTTTACTTCAATTAATATTTTTTATGTGAGCATCTTCTCAAACTATCATGCCTAACTTAGAGGCGTTAAAGAAAAGTACTTATTGGGAGATAACCCAAAAGTTTTAGATGCGTCTTGGAAGTTATTACTTTATTAATAACCTCTCCTTATCCTTTTTATTTGCTTTTTGTGCCAATAGTAACCTCTAATGAGAGAGAAGTAATGCTTGGGAAAGTTGTTGTCCTGAAACAGATTCCTGCGCTTCACCGTAAAAATTCGTGTAAAATATCTGTATGTCCTTTTGAGGCGTTAATTTTTGTGCTTCTGCCCCAGGTTGTTATCCAACTTTTCTTAGTTCAACACTTTTCGATTTGAGCAACATAAGGTCTTCGAAAAAAATTCGTATTTACCTGCTGGTCTATTTCGACAGATTTCTGCCATTATTTGTATTTGCTTCTTGTTGATTCCTTTTTGAGTTCTTTTGGGGAATTGAGATTTTTGAGGGAAGTGCTACAGTAGATAGTGTTTTAATGGAAGTTTTATTGGTGTTAGAACTTAATCTAAAGACTTATTTATCTTGAGTGCACTAATGTTGCTAATAAAGATTGTGTGAAGTTTTGTATGAAGAAAAATTTTCAGGTGTATGAAAGGAATGAGTAATGAGATGAAGTATGGACTAAAGCTCAAGCTTGGGGATGACACGCGTGTCACCCCAAGAAATATCCAAGAAGTACAAGCGTCAAAGCTTGGGGATGCCCAAGGCATCCCCTTCTTCATCAATAAAAATCCCAGGTTTCTTCCAAACGCTTCATATTTATTGTTTCATGCACAGTTGTGTTGTTCTTGGAGCGTCTTCTTTTTCGTTTTCATTTTGGTTTTTCATTTGCTTTGTTTTCTTAGTTTGCTGAATAAATTGGTTGTACCCCCTCTTTCATACATTGGTTTTCAAATAGTTTGGTTTGGTTTAAAAAAGAGTAGGAAAGCTCATGCTTAAGTGGTCAAGAGAGCTTGTTTTTGACTGTGGCCTATGCTTTGTCATGCCATGCTTGATATTGTTTTGGCTTGATGCTTAGTATTCTTTGCTGTAGCATGACTTGTTATAAACAATTTAGATTGCTTAATGTGCTTTGGATGAATCATGCGTTGTTTTAGCATATTAAAAGCATAGTATTATGGTATTCTCCTTTGATGCTTTATATGGGTTGAGTTGGCGCATGTTCACACGATGTTATGACTATCTCAAGTCACCATAGACTTTATGATCCTTTAGTTTTCAACTTGTAGTATCACTTTATGCTTTGATTAATGATGTTTTGTCGCTCTGCATGATTATGGCCATTATTGCTCTCTTAGTTTGTCGCTCCCAGTCTTTTGCTAGCCTCCACAACCAAGTATGAGTTCCACTCATGCATCCAACTCCCTAAACCAAGTTATTCCAAAGAGTCCACCATACCTACCTATTAGCATATGCTATTCCAAGTATATTCATGTTTTTGTTTACCTTCCAAATTAAACTTGTTATGAGAAAACTAGTTTTTAAAGCTCCCACGAACTTGATGGCACACTTTTCTTTTCTTGCCCTTAATAAACTTGAACCATTGTGTCATCTATGTTGTATATGCTTGCACTTATTTGTTGGGGATTAGCAGAACCATGTTGTCATGGGGAACGCTTTCAACATTGCACGGGTACTTTGTACCTAGTTGATATCATGCTCTTTTGTCTATGGATGTCATCGGTGTGAAATGAAAGGGGAGCTTGTAAGTCCATGGAGTTATGTATATGTGTTATAGAAACGCCTGGGCCGCTGGTCTAATCCATGCTGACATGGTTCGTCAAGCATGTACACCATAGTTTGTTCACTTTAACCTTAATCACTTCAAGATGCTTATGATATGGGCAATGAGAGCTGAAAGCTATTAAGTACCATAATTTTTGGAAGATCTGTATGAAACTTGAATCTGTGCTTCCTTCTATGAAGGCCTTTCTTCCACCATTATATTGAGTCTCCACCTTCTACCTTTATGCACCTACTTTGAGAGCATAGTGGCCATTCTTAGTTCTATGTGCATTGTCCCAAGACTAGTTGATTGATGCATACTTTGATATTGCTTGTTTTAAACTATTTGTATCTAGTCACTCTTATGAACTTTGAAGGTGTCCTATGCATTTATATTTGCTACTCTATGAGGGACAAGCTGAATACTATTATGCTATGTTTTCTTTATGTGAAACAAACAAACGTCTTGCAAAGCATTGTTATTCTTGAATCTTTTGTTTGTGCCTTTTCATGTTGCATCATAGTTTCTTTGTCATATTGCTAGAACTTTTTCTTCCATATTATGATTGAAGTACTATGATCCCATCTTTCAATGTTTTACAAATACTTTGATCAAGTCTTTGATGGTGCATGCCACCTCAAAAATTATTCTTTCTTTTTATCACTTACCTACTCGAGGACGAGCAGGAGTTAAGCTTGGGGTTGTTGATACATTGCAAATGTATCTATAATTTTTGATGTTCCATGCTTGGTTTTATCTACTTTCTTATGTTTTGTCCACACTTTGGAGTACTTTTCATATGATTTCTTGGACTAACCTATTAATAAGAGCCACAGTGCCAATTGGCTGTTTTATGCTGTTTTGGTTCCAGGAAAGTCAGAAAATGAATATTCTCGGAATTGGACGGGATAAAAGCCAAAGTTCCTATTTTCCTAGAAGACTCACGGAGCCAAAAGGAGAGTCAGAGAGGGGCCACAGGGTGGCCACACCCCCTAGGCGCGGGTACCCCCAGGCCACGCCAGGGCATGGTGTGGGCTCCCTGCCTGCCCACCGACCTTGCCTCTTCGCCTATAAGAAGCCTCCCGATGCATAAACCCTAGGTCGTCAATCAGAAATCCACGAAA